>OX276365.1:8716512-9916512 GCA_946251885.1 Cosmia pyralina
TTATGCACGAACGAACACCGCCCGTACCCCAACTTCAAGCACACATAACCTATAGCCCGCAAACTACCTCCTACACCATTAATCACTAAGTCTTCCTTAACTACTTTACAGCACAAAGCGTTGTTGCTCAAGAAACTGCTCTTTACGGCCGATATCGACGCACCCGTATCCACCAACCATTCCGTATCCACACTATCCACTAGTAAATTAACCCAGTTAATACTATCGCAAGCTAAAATATGCTTAGCCTCGAAAAAACTGAGTCTCACTCAAATGCCCGCCTTCGCTACTCCGTGACATTGACATTGTGCCTGAGTCAGCATCGCCCCGCGCATGCTCAAAACACGCTACGTGCCGCCGACCTTGCTGAGTCTGCCGTCCTCGACGAGCATTATTGCCGCGACCGCGCATTCCACTGCTATGCCATACGTTGACATTTTTGTGCGTACGCCCAACAGCTGTTCTTTGCCACGCGCGCTCATTTCCTACAGCGTGCCGCGTATAACAATTTCCACGATTCCTACTGCCCGTAGGAAAACTACCCCTTGCAGGCCAGCGCTGGTACGTCATGACTTGCGCCTGCGAAGCACAATCTTCGTCTTCTGCCACCCTGATAGCATCTTTCAAACAAGTTAAATTCCGCGCCGTAATGACCGTACCAAGACGTTGATTACGAAGTCCGTCAGCAAACTTCCTAATCGCATATTTTTCGTTCAACGGCTGCAAAATCTTTTAGGCTTCCGAACTTTCCCCGGCTTGAGAAATAGTCAAATTGACCATTAACTTCTCTATTTCCGCACCGAAATCCGTGACCGTTCTACCATTTTGCCTAGCGCGAGCAAGCTTGGCTTGTACAGCTACGTCCGATTCCACCGTCAATAAATGTTTCTTCATATCAGCCAAGAGACTCTCCACCGTTGCGTAATTGGAGGACAACCGAATCCTAGCCCCCTGGGTAAGTCGTGTAGTTAGCACGAATTTAATTAAAAGAGCACTATCAGCCCCCTCTAACATTGAGCTATATAAACCTATGGCATCAATCAAATCTTGGGTTACTTGCTCATCCCCACTCATCTTCGGTAGCAAACCAACCGCCGTTCTCAAAGAAAACTTTTCCGCCGCCATCTCTTGTTCGATTCTGTTCCCGTCCTCAAACGTTATAGTCTCTACGTACAAATTTTCTATCTTACCTACCAACTGCGCTAACTCTTCCGAAAATTTGGTTGACCTTGAAACTATACACTTAAATCTACCGTATAAGGCTTTCGCGTTGCTTATCTTCTCGTCAAAATTCCTGCCTTCCCGCCTACTAGGACCTAATTTAACAATTGACTCCCTTATCAACTTAAGTTGTACAAATAGTGACGTTAACTCTACTTCCATTTAACACTATTGTCTCTAAATTTACCGACAACTGCAAACACTCGCCACAACACTTAAGTTCACATTGAAATCACTTACTCCCCTCGTTGCTCCGTCCGCTCCCGGTCAGACCATCTGCACAGCTTTCTGAACCTCCCGCTGGTTGATCTTTTCTTCGATCCAATTCTGGTGACACCTTCTGTACATCCGGACTGCCACGCCAATGATAACAACCGCCAAACACACAGCAATGAATAACAGCACCGTGTTGATAGCTGCTATCTGCTCCTGCGTAACTGCTGCGACATTTGAGCCACCCGCCGCCGTCTGAGCGACAATGACCTCTTCCTTTGATGTTGTGCTCCCCATGGCCCGTGACCCGACGTGACGTGCAAAATCAACTGAACTGCGATTTCGATTTGCCCCCACCGGCAACTACAACGCTGTCCACCCGACTGGCAGGGTCGCCATGTGATGTAGGGGAAGGAGGGGTTGAGTAAACGACGTGGTGTGTAGTTCTCCAAGAGCCGGCTGATCACTGACCCCTGTTCCTTTAATTAGTAACGTATATATACATAACTCGTATGTGACAATATGCATATACTAAGACTACGAACACAGCTTAAACTATGTGCTATACGTGATGTACGTGACTCTACACCACATCAGAAATTATTTATTTTTATATACCCGACTACGGCAAATCCAAAGGAGGTTTATTATTTTAACATGCTATTTAGAGTATAGTATTATTTAGGATGTTATTCATTTTAAAAGTTATACAATTCTACCGTAACTTCTAAGGTTTTTATACCTCAGAAAGTTAACATTATCATAAGTGACATCTGCCAACCCGCACTGGGCCTGCTGCTGGATTACGGCCCACTCAATTTCACAGTGAGAAGTTTTGTGTCCCAGCAGTGGGAACATTATAGGATGATTATGCATGTGGTCTTAACCCTAATATTCATATGCCCTTTACCATTGTTGTAGTCGTATCAGAAACATGGAGACCGGTTCTGGAAGTAGCCGGTGGTGGTGTCCTGAGCCTCTCCAACGGATCCCTGATATTTGACTCAGTAGCACTGTCAGATGCTGGACTATACACATGTCATGTGGAAAATGGAGTCGGTGAAGCCCTCAGTAAGACCGTGTGGATCTCCGTTAACAGTAAGTGTAAGGTTTTTTGTGAGATTTATAGCTCCACCACCACCATCACCACCACCACCATACCCCCACCACCACTACCATACCAATACCACCACCACCACCACTACCATTTTTTTTTGTTATTTTTATTCAGGAGTGGTGGCGAATACTTAGTTTGCTAATAGAAACGAATGCAAAAAGATTTACTTTATCTTATAAGTAACTTGTAACGAGGCAAAAAGAGTATAAAGATCGTAGAAATTTAAGTGGCGTTCTGTAGTTTCTACCTACCCCCATAGGAAGAAGGCGTGATATTATTTATGTATGTGTAACTTATTTTATTATTCATCAAAAAGTTTGATCTATCTGTATTAACTTCTACTTTTATCCAACCGATTTTGGGAAATTGTGAAACTGACTCTTGGGACGGTATTTCTTTCAGCAGTGAGGGGTCTGTTAGAGCCAATGCCTGCCAGGGTCGCGGGTTATTCGAAAGAGATAGCGTGGCCCTGGCACAGGCAACTGAAGGAACACGAGTGGGTTTTTGTCAGCAAAAGTCTGACACGCCCTCCCGCTCCGCCTAGAGCGGGAGAAATCATTGATGATTTCCCATACACAAAAAAAAACCGGCCAAGTGCGTGTCGGACCACGCACAATGAAGGGTTCCGTAGTTGGAATGAATTTATCCCAAGGACAAACTAAACTTGTAGTGGAAAAACATGTTCTCCTATACATTCCAACTGTAAATGTAAGTTTGTACTCACAATATTGAGAGATTTACCATATTATTTTGAGACCTGTTAAAGGTAAAGATCTGTTTTCTGTATTATTTTCAAATTATTAATTTAATTGCCAATTTTCGTCTGTTTTATTAAATAACTTTAAAACACTTTATTTTAAAATTATAAAAAATATATATTTGAGACCCTCATAGTAAGAAGCCCTTTCATTTGATATGTCACACGGTTCAGTTTGCAAAACTTTTTTTTTTTAATTTTCTTATTTACCTCCCAAAAGTGACCCCCATATTCAAAATTAATTTATGAGATTATCTGCCAAGTAAGTTAATAGGCCCTTAGATGAACTTCAAAATTCACACCACAGTTTTTTGTTTATTTCGTTCATTAATGAGTCTAGCTCAAAAGTTAAGCCTGAGTTTTATTAATGAAAAGTTCCTTCATTCATCATGTCATTTTAAGGTCCTAATTTGATGCAATATGAATCTATACAAGCTTTTGCCAGCGGCTTCGCCCGCGTGGACTTTGGAAATTAAACGTACTACCCAGATAATAAGTAGCCTATGTGCTATTCCAGACTATAATCTATGTCTGTGCCAAATTTCATCCAGAGCCGTTTAGCCGGTCTGGCGCGATTGAGTAACAAACATCCATCCAAACTTTCTCATATATAATTTGACTTCCATAATTAGTCATTCACTAAGAACACAGATATGAATCGGAATTCATGCGAGCTAGCAGTATTCATAATATAAAGATGACCGCAGAAGGTTAATGCCTAGTCGACTATATTTTAAGCTCAAAATATAAAAAACTAAAGGATTCTTGCAGACAAACCATGGCATTTCCGTCACAGATGACGCACCGACGCCTCCGATGTTTTATGTCTTCGAAGTTTGCCCTCCCGTGTCGTTTTGTGGGAATAAACTACTATATTCTTGTAAGCTTCCTGGGTGATCATCTTTACATACCGAGACTGCTCCGTGCCTCGGAACGCACGTTAAGCCGTTGGTCCTGGCTATCATTCGTGGGGTTTTGACAGTCGTTACGGGTCGTCAGAAGCCCGAACGTCTGACAACCGTATCATATTATGCAGTTACTGGGTTGTGGAGGTCAGATAGGCAGTTGCTCCATGTAAAATACTGGTATTCAGCTGCAACCGGTTAGACTGGAAGCCGACCCCAACATAGTTGGGAAAAGGCTAGCCAGATTGATTATTCTTGTTAGCTTCCTATTTATTGGACGACCAATTTCTCACGTCTTGCCTTGTGTGAAAATTTTCGCGATGTCTAGACATTTCCGTAGAAGAAGATATTAGCACAACATGACTTACTGTGACATAAGCCAGACCGCATAACTGACAATACATTAGTGTTACAGTAGTGTGACTTCACATTGATCGGAAAATGAAACGAAAAACGCCCTTTAAGTACTAAGTAAGACTATAAAAAATCTACACTTCTGGACACATCTATTGGCCCACCTTAGAGTTTAGGTTTCGATGGCCCCTACCGAAATATGATTGGTAGGTTGAACAAAAACTGTTGATGCAGTTTTAAACCTGATACATTTTACCATCTTTTTCGATCGTATTGTTTTAAATTTGAATTCAGAATACCATACGACATGGAGCTACGCCTAACAAGTCGGATATGCGCCTTGTTAAAGGCAATTGATTTTTGAATAAAAAACATGTTTTATCAAATAAAGGTTTATTTAATAACGCGTGTTGCCTCCATGGGCATCTACCACAGCTCTCATACGATTAGGCATAGAGTTTATCAACCGCTCTATGAAATTTTGAGGGATCATCTCCCATTCCTCTTCTATGGCAGTTTTCAACTCTTGCATCGTCTGGGCAACTGGCTGACGAGCCCTAACACGTCTTTTTAGCTCGTCCCACATGTGCTCAATGGGGTTCATGTCTGGGCTTCTGGCTGGCCAGTCCATAACTGCGATGTTCACATCCCGAAGATATTCCCTGACGATGCCGGCCGCATGGGCTCTTGCATTATCATGCATAAAAAGGAAATTTGGGCCCACATAGTCCGCGTATGGTATCACGTGAGGTTCTAAGCACTCACGAATGTACCTTTCAGCATTTAATGTTGGCGGCCGTGGTCCTGTAACAACCTCAAGTTGAGTTTTGCCGCTCGCGGATATACCGCCCCAGACAGTCCATGAGCCACCGCCATAAGCAACCCTCTCTTCAAAGCAGCATTGTGCGAAACGCTCTCCCTTACGTCGGTAGACCTTCTTCCTTCCATCATTGCCATGTAACACAATATTAGACTCATCAGAAAAGAGTACACGGCTCCAATCTTGCTGTGTCCAATTTAAATGACTGCGTGCGAAATGAAGGCGCGCTGTTCGGTGGGCTCGCGTTAGTTTGGGGCCATTAGCTGGCTTGTGTGGTACCATATCGCGTTCTTTTAACCTTCTCCGAACAGTTCGAGTGCTCACAGATACTCCGTGGAAGTCGCGAAGTTGGTTTTGTATCTCAATGGAGGTAAGGTGACGATTTCTCAAGCTGGTCGTCACGATGAATCGATCCTGCCTTTCAGTTGTGACCCGAGATCGTGGCCTTCCTTGGCGACGAACAAAGCCGCCAGTCTCTAGGTACCTCCGATAAACATTTCGGACCGCAGATCGACTTAAATTAAGTTGAGCACTCACGTTTCTTTGGCTGTGTCCGGCCTGAATAAGTGCCACAGCTTGGGCGGCGACTTCAGGTGAAGTATCCATAGATTATTGATAGAACCTCACCTTAATGTTAAGAATAAGTAATGTTTGTTGCAAAACCAAAGATATCAATCACTTTTTCAAGAATTAAATCCAAGTAAACCAATAAAACCAAGTTTTCTTAGTATTCGATTGTTTGATATCAACAAACAGGCTCCAAATTGTCTTTTGTTTCTTTAAATTCTGTGTTCGAAATTCAAAAAAAGACTATTGAATGAAATTGTGAATGTGCCAGGTTCAACACTGCATAAAAACTTTTTGCTCGACCTAATATAAAATTTTAGCTAGGACCAAACGAAACTGAAAATACAAGGTGGGCCAAAAGATGTGTCCAGAAGTGTAGCTGGCACCTGTACCACCGCCGCTGATAAACGAGAAGCTAGTAGCGCTAGCAACTAAAATGAGTTGGCGAGCAACGAGCAGCGAGTGCGACTCGCTGGTATGTATTGTGCCCACCAAGCGGGCGTCGCTGTGCGAGTTCTCTCTTCGATAGCTCTATTGTCACGGCGACAAACGAGTACTTACCGGCGGCGGCGGTGCGAATCACACAAAACCTCTTAGGGGTCATTGTACTCGTCATTATGACCATGATCGTCTTTTACTAAACCCAAAATAGCGAAAATGTAAATGTAGGGGAACAGCAAATTTTTTTTTGCGATATCATGGTTTGTCCTATAGTTAAAGTTGTTCATAATAATGAGTACAATGACTCCTTAAGAGGTTGTGCGTTATTTAAGTTACACCTTATACAACACTCTGATATAACGTATAGATAAGATAGATTGCATCTCTTTTATTAACACAGGACCTACAATCTTTTGTACGTTTCATGAGCGAGAAAATCGTTGATAGCCAGTCGCTTCCTCGTCCGCGGTGAGACAGGTGCCTAAGGGCTGATTTTTCACCAATTAAACTGAACGCAATCAGCACATCTAAACCGCGTTCAAGAGCTGTCAGTGTCACCATTGTTGTGGAATATTGACACTGACAGCTCTTGAACGCAGTTTAAATGTGGTGATCGCTTTTAGTTTAATTGGTGAATTTGCCAATAAATGTACTATACGCCTCAATGAACCGCTTTTGAGAATACAAGCGTAAGGATGTCCTTCTATTCCTACTTATTTGAGTGGTAATACTCAGTAATAGAAATTTTAGTCTAGCACATCTCAAAGCAAAGCTGATTATAATCGTTTCGAAGTTTATTCATTACGTCAAGATGTCTGAGCGGTGCCAAAGATGTCTGAGCGGTGCCAATGAATATTAAGTCTGTTTCTCGGTAATACAAAGTTGATATCTGACTGTTTCTTTGAATTTTAGGCTTTATTCAATACCAAGTTTCAGTAAACAAGTAAATAATTCTTGAATTCCGATCATTTATATTAGATTAGTTTTCGCCACAACTTTAGGTTATTGAGATAATTTTGTTTGTTTTCAAATTACAAATCTTAGTACCATCGAAAATTTTAATTTATAATCACTGGTAAATAAGTACTGTAGGTATGTGTCACGGCGAGGGACTCGTGGCTAAATAATAACAGCTGCACGGGTCGATCGATTAGGTTAAGCTACGCTTGCCGGGGTTGGTCCGTGGATGGGTGGCCATCTTTACATACCGAGACTCCTCCGTGCCTCGGAAAGCACGTTAAGCCGTTGGTCCCGGCTGTCATTCGTCGATCTTTGACAGTCGTTACGGGTCGTCAGAAGCCCGAAAGTCTGACAACCAGTCTTACCAAGGGGTATCGTATTACCAAGTTGAGGGGTTGTGGAGGTCAGATAGGCAGTCGCTCCATGTAAAATACTGGTATTCAGCTGCATCCGATTAGACTTTAAGCCGACCCCAACATAGTTGGGAAAAGGCTAGACAGATTGATTGATTTACAAGGCAGATGTGAGTGCAAACGCCGGGAGAGAAGAAGGACATATAGTGATCTTATTAGTGATGTTTTTTAGAAAGGTCAGGTGCGTAGTACTCGCAACGGGCGTGCGTGTATGACCAGATGTATATGAACGTAAACGAACTAACAGGAGTATGTAAGGATCAGGTGGCGTTTTGTAGTTACTGCCAACCCCCATGGGAAGAAGGCGTGAGTCTGTTTGTGTTATTAATTGCTTAATTAATTAATTGATTGATTGATTTGCTGAACACCAGTTCTCTTACCTCAGTCAAAAACTGTATAACAGAATCAACAAACTTCTCGCGATAAACATACATAATTTACACCAATGTAAAATCGCAGTGAAGTCGTGGTTTAATGAAGAAAAACTACGACGAAATTGAAAACCTTCTATTCTCTCCTTCTCAATAGTCCAACACATACATCTCAACTTTTTCCATACACTCACACTCCACAAACACACCCCCACACACACTTCATGATTGTAATTTGTAATTTTTTGCTAATCTATTAAAAATCTGTGCCTTTTGTTATTTTTTGTCGCTACATTTTTAATTACCAACGACATACCTAATGACTTTTTAATGGAAAAACACTGACTCCCGTCACAGTTTAAAATCTAGTTTGGGAGCCAGGGAACCTATGTTTAAGACTTCTGCTTATTCTATACTAGCTGACCCGAGAGACGTTGTCCTGTCCAAATTTCAATAATTCATACATACAAAATACCCATAGAAAAGTTTTCCGTTTCCCGAAATTTTCCTATTTTCCCGGCAACTTTTCCAATTTTTCTATTCTTAAGAATCTTCCTATTGAATCGCTCTATCTATTGCTGAAAACTGCATTAAAATCCGTTGAGAAGTTTAAAAAATCTAAGCGAACAGACAGCGGAAGCGACTTCATTTTATACTTTGGAAAGATTATTGATGTCATGTCTGTAAAAAAGCCGTCACTTTTTTGAAATAAAGAATTTTACTATTTTTTTACAGATATAATTTCCCATAGCCAGTTCTAGTTTCTAGTTTTATGATCGAATACTTACTGTTATTATTTTCGTCTCTTTAGCTTTATTACGTTGGTTGTAAAATATTTTGGTACTGTCCTTTATCAAGGATCACGGTAGTAAAACTAGAACATATAGGTAGTACGCACGGCTACAGATCAAGCTATACATTTCCAGTATAAGCTGATCTCGCATTGTATAGCATCGCATTGTGTACTTACAATCAATCAATCTGCCTAGCCTTTTCCCAACCATGTTGGGGTCGGCTTCCAGTCTAACCGGATGCAGCTGAATACCATTATTTAACATGGAGCGACTGCCTATCTGACCTCCACAACCCATTAACTGGGTAATACGATACCCCTTGGTAAGACTGATTCTCAGACTTTCGGGCTTCTGACGACCCGTAACGACTGTCAAAGATCGACGAATGACAGCCGGGACCAACGGCTTAACGTGCTTTCCGAGGCACGGACGAGTCTCGGTATGTAAAGATGGTCACCTTATCACGGACCAACCCTGGCAAGCGTAGCTTAACCTGATGGATCGACCCGTGCGGCTGTTATTACTTAGCCACGAGCATCTCACTGTGTGTACTTACAATATCCTTTTAATTTCAATATCAACTTTTACCTAAACTCGTTCAATCTTTTCCCCCTTATTTTTACCGAAGTAAAGAATTACATATGTAACAGAATCGTTTATTCAAAAGATAAAGTTACGATTTAAATTCATTGCTTACGTCATCCGAATCAACCTCAGATCTTAATTAATTCTAACAACTTGCAAACGGAGTTCTTTGCGGAAGTTTGTTTTTCTTTCCCTCCCTTATTACTTGTTAGGGAATGTTGTTAAGCTCTTCCTTAAGAACTTAAGACAAATATACTTTGTAAACATGCAAATGTAAACGGTTTTGTTTCATGAGGAAACCGGGAATTGTAGGATTTTTGTTTTATGATTATTATTCTTTTTTGTCTTTGGCTTATCTCGGGACCCTGGGGTCCCGGACCTTTGGAAGGCGTACGAGGGGCCGAAGCCAACTCGCAGAGGCCCCTTAGACAATTTCAAATGACGAGGAGGCACTAGCCGACGATTATCCCTGTATGCACTATGCAAGTGCGGTTGGTGTAGGACTATTGCAGAACATGGAAACAAAACACATTGGGCCTATGGGTTTGGGTGGCTACATAGATTGGGTACCTTGAACTATGGAAGAACTATGTCCCCTGCCTGACCAATGTTATATAATATACACAGATAAATTGGCAGGGGTGACTTGCACGCTCAATAATGGGCCCCCGGAAACGGTCGCTAGCACATAGTGACGTAGCGACAAGGGGCAACATGTCCTGAGGTGCTTGAGGAGTGGAGAGGTATTGCACGGCTCTCAGAACAATCCCAGAGCCCGGAAGATGGTCAAGATCCCTACAAGCACTTACTGGAATACTTCCTTCCTCCGAGCACGTTTGCTCTTGCGAATCTCCACTGAAGCCGGCCAATAAAGGCAAGAATGAGGTGGGAGCTCTGTTCCCGTCAGTGTTCACTCCAGCCGGCCAATAAAGGCAAGCCAGAGGTGAAGAACAAGACTTCTCCCGGGAAATAGGGTCCGTGGGGTCGCTACTGCCCAACAGCTCGCCAAATGCTGCCCTGCGGGTTCACGTATCTCTCTTGGTCTGGCTCCTCACCCTAGACCTGTTTCGGCAAAGTAAACTCCACCGGCACAGACCCAGAGTTCGGAGCGCGCAAGCCCCACCACGACGTCAACGTAGAGATACGGCGGTGGGGTGATTATTATTATTATTTTCGTCTCTTTTATTGTGTTGGTTGTATATATTTTGGTACTGTCCTTTATCAAGGATGTCGGTAATAAAACTATTTTGTACGTAAAATGTTCTAAACAGTTCGACATGGACATTTCAAAAATTGTAATAATGATCCCATTTGATACAGAATGTTTTGTTCAGAGTGTTGAATAATTTACGGTATTTTATCACATTTTTATTAGGGTTTCGTACCTGAAAAGGAAAAAACGGAACCCTTATAGGATCACTTCGTTGTCCGTCTGTCTGCCTGTCTGTCAGTCTGTCAAGACCCTTTTTCTGAGGAACGGGTGGAGTGGAGGTATCATGTTGAAATTAATAAAAACACACGGCTATATGCGACATATTTTGATACTCGTAAGTAAATCAAAACCTTACTGCTTACTTACTACAGGATACTTACTGTTGACCTAGAATTATGAAATTTGGCAAGAAACAAGGCCTTACAGCACAAGTAAAGGAAAAAGTGTAAAAATCGTTATTTGTAATTTAATTACATACAAAAATCTTTTGTTGGGATTACAAAATTTTCGCAGTTGGAGAAGTGATCGTGACGTATATCATTGTATGGGAGAACATCTTTTTCAACTACAATGTTAAGTATGTTTTTGGGATAAATGATTTTCAACTACGGAACTCTTCTTGTGCCTGGTCCGAAACGCATTTGGTCGGTTTATTTTTATCTCTTGGAGCCCTCTTTAAGTGCCAGAGGTGAGATACCTTCTGCAATGAGAAACTGAAAGGATATTGTCGGAGTCCTCGTCAGCCTTTAAACGCTTACGACGACTGTATTCCCACTCTCACGATTCATGAAAAACGATGAACATCTACGTTAAAAATTGTAGAATCCATCCAAAAAACAAACGATTCGTCATGTATTGTTGAACAGACAGTTAAGGTAATACGGGCTGGTATCCGCAACTCCACGTCAATGCGCGTATTTAGCGTAATGGTGGGAAAATCAATTATTCGATCCACCCCAGCTCCTCAAAGAAGGCCAGCAGCACCTTGATGTTACTGTCAACCTCACGAAACAGACGGTTATATTTCCACCCAAACTTAATTTACTTAGTATTAGTTTTTTTCCAGAACCGGTTACATTTGATGTCATCTCAAGAAATATGACAGCTAAACTTGGTCAGCATGTCACTATTGAATGTCAAGCCAAAGGAGACGATCCTATCAGAATTATGTGGACTAGGAATGGGAAGCCGATCAATCCGCTAACACAGAGGTAATTTTTTTTTTAACTCGTAACACTACAAAAATCCTCACGCACGCATTCATCATCATTCTCCTGCCCTTATCCCAATTTATTTGGGGTCGGTGTAAAATGTCTTTTTCTTCTATACTTCTCTATTAGTCGTCATCTCGGTAGTCACTCCCTTTCTCGCCATATCATCTTTCACACACTCACTCCCTAGTTTCTTTAGTCTTCCCCTACTCGTATAGCCATTCATATTCATACTCAAAACTTTCCTGATGACATATTGCATTCCTCCGCATCACAAGCCATTTCCGCACCACTTTTCAGTCACCGGTATCACTTTCAGACTTCCTCTTAAATAAGTACTCATTTCTTGTTCTATCCATTCGCGTAACACCACACATCCCTCTTAGCATTCTCATATTAGCTGCATGCAATTGCCTTTCATTAATTCCTTTTTCTTTCACTCCAATAGTCCACACATAAGAATTTAAGGCAACCATAGAGCACGGAATCGCTGAGCCGGAAGCGTCTAGAGACGTCTAGAGAGTGTGCGTGCAAGTGCAGGTCACCGCCTGAGGTATGCGAACGGTGAGACGGGGGAGGGCGCGATTGACAAGATTGGCAGACTGAGTTAGCTTGACGTTTGTCTACCTCTCCCGTACCACCGCTCACATACCTCAGGCGGTGACCAGCACTTGCACGCACACTCTCTAGACGTCTCTAGACGCTTCCGGCTCAGCGATTCCGTGCTCTATGGTTGCCTTAAATCCAAACCAACGTTAACGTCAATGCCCATCACCGCCATAAACATCGAGGTAATTATTCCGATAACTATCGCGACAAATTGAGTAGCCACACTTGAACGCTGCCACCGAGTCATCGCCACGTCAATTAGCAATGTGAATGCCGTTGTAAAATTATAGCGATAAGTTGTGGCTACATCTACGGCCTACGTCCATCATCGTGATAATAAACGGCATATCCCGTTGATGTGGCCCTAACATTAGTGACGCCAAAAGTGTGTTGAGCGTACCACTTCTGACACAGACCGCTATCTAAAGCCGTCAATTTGTATACGCCATTTGTGTCTTAGTTCGAGTAAGCGGTTTGTTCGAGTACACGCTTGGTTTGTATGAAAAGTGTTGACAACGTCGCCTGTAGCAGCGTCGCGGTTGAGTCCGTGGAAGCGAGTAGTCGTCGAGCCGATGTGTCGCCATTGTCGCACCGCGCCTCCGCTTGCCGGTGGGCGGTGACGCGTTGATCACGTAGCCTGCTCATGATTACCGCGCGCAAGTTGTTGGGTTCGATTCCCAACAATCTTGCTATTCTTTTAAACAGCAAACATCATTACAAGCTATTATTTAACTTGCCCTGTTAGTTAGTTAGTTAGTATGTATGGGCCAAATCTTGCAACTGAATTTTAAATCAGTTGTTCTCGACCGATTGAGCTGAAATTTTGCATACACGTTTGGTTTGGATGACATGCAATTAGGTAAGTGACATTATTCTAAATCCAATATGGCGGACTCGCAAATATGGTGGACTAATAATTTTGATGTACTCCCTTGATATGGGCATCAAATGAAAGGGTTAGCTGAGAGGCATTTACGAAAAAGTCTTGTTTAAAAAAAAATAAAAAAATAACACGCTTTTCTTTTATTTCTAAGAAAAATAATACAGCAAAGAGATAATTAGTTCATTTCATTGAAACTGTTTATTCTAGCCTTCATCCAGCTAACTAGGTCAACTTCGTTTAAAGGAATAAGCAAAGTTTTCTAGGAATTTGCACACTTTATAAACATAAGGCCAGTTATTTCCTTTTTCTCTACTTTTCTACGAACGATTGCAATTATTGGAAAAAATATTGTTTTTTTTCAAGAGTGGTATTAGTTTCTCAATTGATTAAAACTGCATATTCTTGGAATAAATCTTGATGTTTATAAAGAACATAATATAATTTCATTGCAAAAATAATATTATGATAATAGTAATATAAAAAAAAGAATTTTTTAGTCCGACATTTAAATTGTTAAATAATATTGGACACGTATTTTTTCTTTTTTTACGTAATCAAAATATTACGGCGATACATTGAGTTAAAATATGGCATGACGTCACGCCTAGCTAGATTTTATACGTAGAAGTAACGTAGCGAGCCACCACTCCCCAACTTTAACGCGTGATATCTAAGTCATTTTTTATTATTATGATTAAGCAAAAATACGTGTCTCATATTTTTTTATTATCTGACTGACAGACTAAATAGAATTTCGTTATTTTTACCCAGACATCATCCCTATTGTAGCTACACTTTGATTCAGTATTACACAGAGTGGCGATGAGGTTATTGCATTCATTGAAACCTCTATTCGGTACATGATTCTGGACCCCCCCCCCCCCCCGCATTGAAATTTTTCGTCAGTTACTAAAAAAAAAATATGACGGTCAATATGTATGGAACAGCTGATTCTGAAATCTTTTTGTGGCTGTGTGTACCTGATTTTATGTTGCCTATGACATGATACCGATAATATGATAACGAAATCTTGTTATCGCTCATTAAAGTTTTGGGACACATTCCTAATAGAGCCTTCCAACAATACTATTTATTCCCAGTGCTAAATACATATATAAATTCGTACATCTCAGTATATTTATGGAAATTAAATCTTAACACCCGTGAAAGATAGACAATCTGCCTAGTCTTTTCCCGACTATGTTGGGGTCGGCTTCCAGTGCAGCTGAATACCACTAATTTACATGGAGCGACTGCCATATACTGGATAACACAATCTCTCTTAGTAAGACTGGTTGCCAGATTTTTGGGCTTCTGATGACCCGTAACGACTGAAAATGATCTACGAATAACAACCGGGACCAACGGCTTAACGTGCTTTCCGTGGCACGGGTCTCGATATGTAATGGAACGGTTACCCATCCACGAACCGAACACGGCAAGCGTAGCCGAACCTTTGATCGACTCGTGCGGCTGTTACTCTTCAACCTTGAGCCCTTTCATACATAAACAATAAGCAATTAATTCACACATCTTTCTTTCAGAAATGTAATTTCACTAATGATAGTCTTTCTTCCAGAGTAAAAATATCAGAAGCCAAATCCGAGGAGGGAATGACTAGCACACTGGAACTGTTACAAACAGAAACAAGTGACGGTGCACTGTATCAGTGCAGAGCCGGCAATCCGTTCGGAGCTGATGTCTTTAGTGTACATCTTACTATACTGGGTGAGTTTGAATTTTTGTAGGCTTTGGTCAGAATTATTTTACGTTAGTGCTGTAGTATTTATCTCCTTAACAGTAAAATTTATTAAGGGCTGATTTTTCAATGGTGTAATAACTTTTATCTGAAGAATAAATATAACAGTTTGACATATTTTTAACTGACTTCAAAAAAAGGAGGTTACTCAATTCGACCGTAATAGGTACTTATATTTTTCTTATGTGTGTTCGCGGATAACTTATCGTATGTCGTTTATGAACCGATTTTTATGATTCTTTTTTTGTTGGAAAGGAGATATCTCAAGGGTGGTACCATGATAAGGAAACCAGGATCTGATGATGGCATCCTAGAGAAATCGAGGAGAACCTTAAAATTTTATAGGCACACCTATAGCGATTTGGGTATTTTTTATAGTAACTCGTCCATTTTCTCCCGGAAAGCACCATTTAGTGAAGTAGAACTGATGAGGAAGACCAGAGATGGCCATCGGACTACTCAATAATACGTATTTCACGGGTTGCGATTCGATTATTGCTAAGCAATTTATGCTCGTCACAATAAATATGTTGAAATGGGGCTAATGGTGACTTCACCATCAGTTTCAGTTCTCCTGGTTTCTTACTGGGAGAACTCCTCAACAATTAACGTCCTTGTATCGGGAAAAGCAATATTTTGTAAAAAGGTGATGAAGATGACATTAGGCTATTGTAACTTAGATAAATTACAGACTGACCCACTAAAAAGTGAAAAATAAAAAAACTTTTTTACAAAAAAAAAAAAACGACCGACTTCCAAAAAAATATTAAAAAGTGAAAAATAACTTTAATTTCGGAAGTCGGTGGCAAAAACTAAAATACAGATCCAAAGACTTCCGACATAATTGTTATTTTTCACTTTGTACTATAATTTTGGAAGTCGGTTGTTTTTTTTTTTTGTAAAAAAGTTTCTTATCTACACAAAAGTTGTCGAACCGCCATATTTATTCCATAAATAAAAGTTATCTGACGATTGAAAAATTAGCCCTTTATGATTTATAATGCATCTGTCGTACCAGATCTTGAATTGATCATTTCATGAAGTGTTCAACCATTTCATGAAATGACCGAACACTTCATGAAATCATCAAAAAAATAATGAAGATACCTCTAAAAATGTATATTAACGATAAAAAACCAGACTATTATACAAAAAAATCTGAATGTTTGCAACATTCAGATTTTTTGTCAGATTATTCTACAAGCAACATTATCGTAATAGTATTTTAATTTTTTAGCCTAATCAATAGATTTTTTGTAAATAGATAATTGCATCATATTTTGCAATAAATTACCAGCGGCAGCGTTGTGTCATCGCGGTTCTCTTTCTTTTCTATGCAGTCCGACAGTGACCACGGTTTAAGTCCAAAAGCATGGCATAAATGAAAGAGGAAAGTTTGTCATAGAAGAAAATTGTAACGATAATTCAGTAGGCATGTATCGTTTTACTGTATAAAGAAGTAAAATTATCTGATTTATGCTGTTATTTTAGGTCCAGAAAATTGATATTAATTTTCATTATGACAAAACAATTAGGTTCAAAAACAAAATGTGTAGATAATACTTCGTTAACGACAAAACATCACAAAGCAGATGGAACTTAATGGGGCACCGAGCTTTTTATACACACAAACACGTTTTTATAACCATTAAAAGTAGTAAACAATTAAATTAAAATCCAGGGAAATATATTGGTATTATTGGGGATATATACTAGTCAGTATATACGATGGAAACACGATTCGATAAAGTTGGCTCGATGGAATAAATTCGCAAAGTTACCTCTTTTCGAGTAATTTTTTCCTCTATTTCCCTACTTTTTTATCTAGATAAGTAATTTGATATTAAGATTCATTTACTTAAATAAAATTTATAAACGACTGGAGCGTTTATACACGATAGTTTTTTTATTTAAGAGCATTATGGTGAAAATAACAATGAAAAACATTGAAAAAGTGCAAAAGTGTGATTATTTTCTTTACTCTTTACACGCAAACAAAAAGACAGAGACGAAGGCAAAAGCTCGGTGCGCACTCAAAGCCTACTCACCAAAGACTGTGCAAGCGAGATTAATTGCTAAAATTAGGTTAAAAGGACTGAGATGTTGTGAGGAAAGTAAGGGAGCAATCAGTCGTGTTTAGATCAAGGCCGTCAGTAGCTACTTATGATGTGGCTTTCGTAACAACTATTATGATTGCATTATGGACTTGATTCAAACATACATACATAACATCACGCCTTTTTTCCCCGAAGAGTTAAGCAGAGGTGTAGGTACCTATTAGTAGGTTTTACACCAGTTATGTTTAAGTCCAATATAATAGGACGTGAGCTTATTGCCGTCATCCGGACACAAATCCGGACTTCGGGCTGCTCCTGAGAAATTCCAGATGGAAAAACCCAAAAACACTTTGCCCGATCCGGGAATTGAACCCAGGACTTCATGCTTAGCAGTAGTGCTTGCAACTACTAGGCCAACGAGGCTTGTTTATGATCTGAGTTTTTCTTTATACAGTACGTATTTAATTAAAGGTTCTTTGACCCTGTTCCGTATACAGGCAATTCCCTATTTAGTTATTTTTAAATAGAAATAATGATAAAATGTTTTACTCTCACAGAAAATCGTGCATATAAAGCCATGTCTCCTGCGCGCCTTTTTGCGAAACATTACACAAAAAACCTTACACATAAACATTTATTTTCATACACAATCAACCTCCTGCGTATTCAAATATTTTTAGTTACACATTTTGTGTAGATGTCAGTAGATGACATTTTATGTAGATGTTTCATGTACCTAATGAGTTCCGACGAGGAAGACGTGCTGTCAGTTGGACAATTGTGTGTGGTGCGCGCGGCAGTTGAAAATGAAACAAACCCGCCCCACTTCCCCCGTGCGGGGAATGTTTTCCATGCAGCTCGGAAAACAAAAACATCGCGTTTGCTTACAAAAATGTTTATGGCCACGCCTCTTTGTTTCGTCGTTTTTGTGTAATGTTTTTAAAAATCACGCGCAGGAGACACGCCTTAAAAAAGACTTGTTAGCTTGAATACTTAATTATGTAGAACAAAACAAAAATTAAAAGCATTGAAAAAACTATTCGGCACCTGCAAGTTGTAACAAGATGACAGGCTTCAACTCAGCATGATGCTGTACTATGGGGGGGGACCCACAGCACAGTGCTAAAATAATAATTAAAAAAAAATTAAACTTCATAATTAAATTAAATATTCCAGACTCGTGGCTAAGTAATTACAGCCACACGGGTCGATCGATCAGGTTAAGCTACGCTTGCTGGGTTTGAACGTGGATGAGTGAGACTCCTCCGTGTCTCGTTAAGCCGTTGGTCCCGGCTATCGTTCGTGGATCTTTGACAGTCGTTACGGGTCGTCAGAAGCCCGAAAGTCTGACAATCAGTCTTACCAAGGGGTATCGTATTAACCAGTTACTGAGGTGGAGATCAGATAGGCAGTCACTCGATGTAAAATACTGGTATTCAACGGCGTCTGGTTAGACTGAAAGCCGACACCAACATAGTTGGGAAAAGGCTAGGTAGATAACAGTTCATAAAATTAATTAATAGATGGATAATTGTATTATTCTCTCAATATCCATTCAAAAACTGATTTACAGCAAAACACCATATGAAACGTAAACATACTCCCAACAGAATATTATTTAGGTAACTTTATTAGCCAGCTGCAGCCAAACTGATTTATGGTACAGTTCCCAATCGATTTGGGTTTAGCGGCAAATATACTGCCCCGATTACCTTAATGAGGTTATGTACTGTAACTGAAATTCATAGTACGCACACTGTTTGTTATAGTATACCAAAATACAGGGTTAGTTTTCAATGACCAGCCAAATTTTCACAGGGTGTTCTACCCGTGATTATGAACAACTTTCACTATGGGACCAACTTTGAAATCACGAAAAAAAAATCTGTTGTTTCATACATTTTGGTCGAGTAGGTCTGCTTCGACCAAAAACTCGACCGTAGGTCGAGTTGGTAGGCTGTTTCATACTTTCGTATGAAACAGCTGTTTTTTTTTACGTGATTTTAAAGTTGGTCCCATAGTAAAAGTTGTTCATATTCACGGGTAGAACGCCCTGTGAAAATTTGGCTGGTCATTGAAAACTAACCCGGTAGAACTAGCGCGTACTGAGGCTGCAATCTCGACATAGATAGCGGTCGCTTTGCGACCGAATGCGGTCGCAAAGGCCCCTGCTAGACGGTCAAAAGTGCTCAATAAGCACGTGATTTTGACCGTCTAGGGACCCCATTACGACTGTCGTAAAGCGACCGCTATCGATGTCAAAACTGCAGGTCCTGGGCAGACTAACTAACTGGCAAACACTTAGAGCCTTAGCAGACCTCCGCTGCGAAACCATAAACCGCAGTAAAGATAAAGACGTATTTATTGCATAACTGTGTACATTAAGTTCTTATTACATTTTTAATTTCAACAGTCTACCCAAGTCGAATACGCAATAACATTTTATTTGAAATTAGTTACTCACAAATATTATTTTTATCAAAAAACTCATGCAGATTATAAAATACATTATCAATTAAATTTTTTTTCAATTTATTTTTAACATATTTCCATTTAATTGTTTAATGGCTGGCGGTAACTGATAATACACACGAATTGCAGTAACATAGGTACTGTGAGGGCTCGAACCTCACAGTAGGAGATTTACTGAACTACTAAATAATACGAGAGGGACTCTAGTTATATGGCGCTGATGCCCTCTGTATTTTAAGCATCAGATCAATTATAAATCACACTCCTTAACTAAATTGGTTCTACGCGGAGCCCTCACCAGAATCTATCTGTCTTCCTATTAAGAAAACGAGAATCGTTTTCTTGATAGAAGACATTCCATATTTGAATGATTGAATGTCAGCCAGTATAATATTGTCAAGGCTTGATCAAAGCATCAAACCTCCACAGTACTTTTTTTTTACCGGTAAATGAATGTCATATTTACTCGTATATTGTTTCCGAATGTTTCTTTTAGAATTTGCTTTGAAAGTAAAATAGTAAGTTATTGTTCAATTTAACCACTTGCATGATGTTCCGCATACTCGAATCGCGATTCGAGTATGCGGTTGCGAGTTGATATGAGACTAGATATGAGACGCTTCACTTTTCGTTCATTCTTGCCTATTTTTCACTTGTGAAAAATAAAATCAATCAATCTGCCTAGGCCTTTTCCCAACTATGTTGGGGTCGGCTTCCAGTCTAATCGGATGCAGCTGAATACCAGTATTTTACATGGAGTGACTGCCTATCTGACCTCCACAACCCAGTGACTGGGTAATACGATACCCCTTGGTAAGACTGGTTGTCAGACTTTCGGGCTGCTGACGACCCGTAACGACTGTCAAAGATCCAAGAATGACAGCCGGGACCAACGGCTTAACGTGCTTTCCGAGGCACCGAGGGGTCTTGAAAATGTAAAGATGGTCACTCATCCACGGAACAACCGCAGCAAGCGCAGCTTAACCTGTTCGATCGACCCGTGCGGCTGTTATTACTTAGCCACAAGCCCCCTTGTGAAAAATAACTTGTGAAAAAACCAATCAAAAGTGAAAAATTAATTCATTAGTGAACCGATTCCACGATGTTGTAGTTTGGAGCTTGCCTACCGAATGATCGAAAATCTAATGAAAGGAGCAAGTAGATGAACATTTATTCCGAGTACTTGTGTAAACTTGGAATCAAGAGTGATGCGCCTGATATCAGCTTTAACTGCGCGGTTCTTTCATACAAAGCGAAGCTAAGTGTACGTGCGTAGCTTATCTATGGGCTAATGTGGAGCAGCGCCCTTATTAAAACATCTAGCTTCTGCCCGCGACTTCGTCCGCGTGAAAATTCTTGTTCCCCCGACCCACCCTGTCGCATCCCATTGCTTGCCCGCGCTATTACTTCGTTTTCCCTTAGAGTTTTTTCTTTTTGCTCGGCTCCTTTTGGTTGTAGCGTGATGTTAAATAACCTATAGCCTTCCTCAAGAATCGGGCTATTAAATGCAAAAAGATTTTTTCAAATCCAACCTGTAGTTTCAGAGATTAGCGCGTTCAAACAACCAAACAAACTCTTCAGCTTTATTATCAGTATATAGATATTATGTCCATTCCACGATTCAGCCCTACTCATAATGAACGTTAATCCTAGCTCATAATTTTTCCTCTGATTTAAACCTAGTACACGCATAATATCGGGAGCCGTTAATTGCGGTTCCGGACGTTAATTGGTTTGAGTGAAGCCGGTGCCTGTGGAAGAGTTTATCGGTCTCTAATGATTAATTGGTTGTTATACTTGTGTGAATATTCGAAACGATAAGTTTGGTAGATATTTATTTCAAAAATGAGTTTTATGATATGGACATTAGTTTGTGGTCACCAGCACGCGTAGCATGAATACTATTGAAACGGAAGCAACTAGAGGTGGTCTGTAACAGGTAAAATTAGAAACCTATTTCACCTGTTCCAGTTCCAGGGAAATAACAGTTCCAAAATCCAGTTCCAAAATAACAGCCTGTTACATTGCCACCAAAGACTATGATTGTAACAGATTATTAAGTTCTATTTTTTTAAGAGCTTGTTCCAGAGAACAGAAGTCGGAAGAGAAAAGAGCTTGTTCAGTCTCGTTTGTATATATCTCTTTCTAACAAAATAAACATCCATAAGCTAGATAGAGAAGAGCTTTTGTTATATTACACAGTTAGACACACCAGTTACGGCAATTACTGTTGTAGGTTGTGGAACAGGCGAATCAGACAGCAACTGTTTTTTCGATTTTGAGATATCTGTTCCATGTTGTTACTTTTAAAAACCTGTTTTTTTAACTGTTTCGATAAATACGCCTCACTCCTAAATAGAAACAACGAACCACAAAATCACAGATTGTAGTTGCGATGTCAAAAATAAACAAAATAAATGTCACTTGGTATAAAAAGAATCACTATTTCACAGTTATTAGAAGCGTTACTTATTATTTTTTTTTTAGTTTCACCTGTCTCGGTGTATGTCTGTAATCGAATCTTACAAGTTAAATTTGACCCACTTCCCGGTTTCCGATTGAACTGAAATTTTGCATGCATAATTATGTAAATCAGATGACAATGCAATATTATTATGACATAAAAAAAAAAAAAAAATAATAAAAAATAAAAAAAAAAAAAATAAAAAAAAAAAAAAAAAAGTTTATTGCATATTAAAAAACGTACACAGAAATGAGCTCTTGACTTCCAAACTAAGTAAACATGGAGCTGATTTGATGATGGAGCCGGAAAGTGGCCATGGGAACTCAGAAGGTACTAACTAAACTACGAGTACGACGCAAGCCTGTCGAGTTTGGGTTCGTTTTATTTGTCGTGACAAGGACTCTGTCCTAAATTAATAAAGGCTTGTTTAAAAAAAATCCACTTGTTTTTATCTCTGACTAGCTTTTGCCCGCCGCTTCGTTCGCGTAAATTTATAATTTGACAATTAATTCGCGTTGTAGTCTGCTTGTAATAATATAATTCAATCATGATTCGAAAGACACGTGGCGCCATCTATTATCATAAAAATGTTATTGTTGTTTTCCTCGGGAACGGTACTTTGTTTCGAGATGAAAGGTACCCTATGTCCGTTTCTGTACCATAAAAACTTACTTTCGCATTTATAATATTAGTCAAGACCTTGCGTCACTGTCAAAATCACAGTGATCTTTATTGTTTTTATAATAAGGTTGCTGATGGGTTGCTGCTGTCAGAGGTAACATATTTTATTTGTGAAAAGACTTTAAGTCTATTTGTCTATTCTTCGTACAGTAGAGAAAGACATCATGCTAACCGATACCGTCTCTTTCTAAAACGCGACATTGGCCAATATAAACTCTACCCTTTAACGTAGATTCAACAATAACACTACTTTCTCTTCCAGAGCCGCCAGCTCCACCATCAGACTTATCAGTAGACTCAATAAAAAGCAGATCAGTAAAGTTATCCTGGAGAGACATGACCAGATCTCTGGCGCAGTTCTACAGCCTTCAAATCAGCAGCAGTCAGAGGCTGTCCTGGAATAACGCTAGAGTAATTAATATTACGAGGTATGTATGTACATGTAGTACATGGTATTGTAATATATCTACATACGGTTGATCATTTTGAAGAATATATTAATTTGTGTAGAATTTTCCATAATTATACATTTTGAGATTGAACTGAGGAAATTATCTGAAGCGTTTAACTAGTCTTACCAAAACAATTAACACAAATACTTGGTCCATTATTGCGTTTGGAGCGAGTGATCGCAAAATACTTGCTCCAAGCGCAATAATTTTAATAAAATGTTGTGTAAACTTGCTCCAGTTCCCGAAAATACTAATTTCACTACATTGTCCCACAAGGTGCAATGTCAGGTCACCTTGAATTTCCTTTTTTAGGGTTCCGTACCTCAAAAAGAAAAACCGGCCAAGTGTCGCGTGTCGGACCACGCACAATGAAGAGTTAGGATGAATTTATCCCAAAAAGAAACTAAATTTTGTAGTCGAAAAACATGGTCGCCCATACATCGATATACGTCACGGTCAATTAATTCTCCAACTGCAAAGTAAGTTTAATAGCAAAAATAGATTTTTTAAGTAATAAAAATACTTTACGATTTTCGAACATTTTCCTTTACTTGTGCTGTGTGACCTTGCTTTTTGCCAAATTTAATCATTCTAGGTCAACGGGAAGGACCCTATAGGTTTTGGTTTATTTGCGAGTGTCAAAATATGTCGCAAATGGCCGTATTTTTTTATTGCTTTGACTTAGATGCTTGATTTTTTTAGGGCTTCAAGGAACCGTAGACCTACGTAGCTATTTGATATTAACTTCAACTTGATACGTCCACGCGTTACTGAGAAAAAGGATATTGACAAACTGACAGACAGACGGACAACGAAGTGATCCTGCAAGGGCGTTTTTTTGAGTTTTTTTTTTGAAGTACAGACCCCTAAAGACGGAGCCCTTATAGGACTTCGTTGTCCGTCTGCAGTCTGTCTGTATGTCAGCCTGTCAGCCTGTCAAGACCTTTTTTCTTAGAAACGCGTTGAGGTATCAAGTTGAAATTAATATCAAATACGTAGTCCCTTGGAGCTATAAAAAAATAAACTTCTAAGTCAACGCAGTAACTACTACTACTTACCGTTAACTTAGAATCATAAAATTTGGCAAGAAGCAAGGTATCACAGCACAACTAAAGGAAAAAGTCCGAAATGCGTTGAAATGTAATTTTAAGACATCAATTTTTTTTTTGGGATTACAAACATTTGGCAGTTGGAGAATTGATCGCGACGCAAATCAATGTATGGGAGAACATATTTTTCAACTACAATGTTATGTTTGTTTTTGGGATAAATTCTTTTCAACTTTGGAAGTCCTTCACTGTGCACGGTCCGAAATGCACTTGGCCGGTTTTTGACTGAAAAACTGACTACGTTATTTTATCTACATAGGTTAGAAGAACTACGGCACAGTTTAGAAGTAGATGATCTTCTACCAGCAACTAGTTATACTGCAAGAGTAGCAGGTGGCAACCAAGCGGATCTCAGTCATTTTTCAACTCCAGTTAGATTTACTACTACTGAAGAAGGTAATTAACAAAATTATCATCATCATCCTCACTTCAATCAATTCCACACACCCTTACCTCAATTTATTTGGAGTTGGTGCAGCATCTCCTTTTTCATAAGGGTATATTCATGTAGAACGCTGGTAACCGGTGTTGATATGCCAGTGCTTGTCGGCGCCGACAAGCGCTGGTTGTCAAGACTGCGCAGGCAGTTTTTATACTTTTTGCCAAATCAGCGCAAACCATCGCCGGTAAGCGCCGAATAGTTCTTAACTGATTATTTCTTCCCTGTCTAACGTAATGTCAGTATTTTCCACCTTTCTAGCCATAAATCATCTTTCAGTTAATCTATCCATCGTTTCTTTAGTCTTCCTGTATTCTTACAGCCATCCACACACATCCACATTTGTACTTAATCTCGCATTAACCCTAATTTTCAGATGAGCCAATATAATATCCATCCATCCATCCAATAGTAACGTAGTTATAATAATAATAACGTTTTTTGATCCGAAAGTAACAGTACAATCATTATCAAACTAGCAAAATGTCAAAACGCGATGGAAAGAAGCATGTTAGGACAAAATCAGAAACACAGATATAAGAAGAAAAACCAAAGCAAGGGTTCGTATATAGGCTATTTGAAACGAGGCTGGACATGACACATGCTTCAATGGAAGACAAAAAAATGGAACAAACAAGTGCCCCTGTGGTACCCAAGAGACGGGACTAGAAAATGAGGATGCCCAAAAACAAGATGGGAAGACGAATCTTGTTGATAATGGGGCCATACTGAACCAGAGTTGCAGAGCACAGAACACAGTTACAGGAGGCATTTGCCAAAAGGCACACCAAGCTGCGGGACATATTATGATTTGCTTTTGACCCAAATACTTTCTGCTAACAAACGATGCATGCAGATGGCCGCGGCCGAAAGGTTCTGGAGTGGCGACCGCGTACCGGAAGACGTAACGTTGGAATTCCTCCCACAAGGTGGACCGGTGACCTTGTAAAGGCTGCAGGAATCAGCTGGATGCAGGAAGCACAGAACTGGTTGAAGTGGCGGTGCTTGGCCTATGTCCAGCAGTGGAGGTTTTTCAGCGGAAATGATATTGATGATGATGAACAAATCGTGTACCCAAAGTTAAGAATAAACGGCTTTATTATTAACAGTACAATCATTGAAACTTGTTCGGTGAGCCACAAACTAAGCCGACGTTCGCACGGACGTAAAAATATCGTGGCGGGATTTTATCGCGCAGATGAAATTCAACTCTCGCTGTTAAGCCGAGCATTGAGAAACCAATCAAACAACAACAGAGTGCATTTTAGCGCGTCGAAAAAATACACTGTTGGATTTTCAACTCTTGGCGCTTAGCAGAGGATTGAAAATCCAGTGCGCGAAACAAAATCGCCGCGACACTTATACTCGTATCTAGTAGCTCAAAATTTAGGTTCAATAATAGTAGTATACTGCTCTTGTCATAAGCCTCTCCGATCACAAGCCGATATTCAATTTTAATATTCTTTCCATGATTATTTTTCTACCAGCGCCGTCATCGCCACCTCTTGGAGTACAACTGGAACAGACAGAATCACCAGGAGAGCTCAGAGTAAGATGGTTGCCTCCACCAGCTGATACACACAACGGTCTTATAATAGGATATCGGTTGAAAGCAGTCCCCCAGTTGACGGGGATCAAAGGTAGGTTAAAATAGTAATGTAATCTTTATTTTTTTCTCTCTTCACAAAGGTTCACTTAGTTTTATAAATAGAGAGCAGAATTATAACGTTGTTACAAAAATCATAAAATATGATCCTTTGTGAGAGACTGGCGGCCATACTAGGATACCCTGTGTGACACATCACCAGGCTCTCACCACGAATCTAAAAAAAATATAAATGAAATGAGTTGCTATTGATCTTATAGAACAAATTAAGTTTATAATTCCTATTGAGCCTGTAGTCTTTGTGGAATTACTTAAATTGACCATTGGTAGACCATCAGCAACTTCGTGTGTTTGTTAAATCAAACAAGTAAACGTTATTGATTAAGAACTTGAAACAACACATCAACAACAACAACAACACAACAATGTTCAACATCTTGAACATCTTAAATTGACCGTAAATTCAAATCACAACTGTCGTTTTTCTTTTGTTGACATTTTCTTGTTGCTTTTTTCATAAAGTACAAATAATTGCAAATTGACGTACCTATAATATTTCCAACCATTTATTTAAATTTTGACAGCTCGAGTACTAATCAAATATTTATGTCCTAATGCGTTACCGATTCGATTTCTTATAACAATCGACTTTATCTAAGAAGAAGTTCTAATCGATTTAATAGATCGATGTTTTATTTTAATGAAAAATGTAAAGAAAAAACAACATCCATGAAGTATTGCATTTTTCGTCTATGGTTGTCTATCAATAAATAAGGAACTTCATAGACTCGAGCTGCCAAAAGTATAAGTGTCTGTCATTTCTGGTCAGCAATCAAGTTCTCTGACTGTACATAATGTATATATCATCATTCTCCTGCCCTTATCCCAATCTATTTGGGGTCGGCGCAACATGTCCTTTTTTTCCATACTTCTCTATTATTCGTCATCTCGGTAGTCACCTCCTTTCTAGCCATGTCATCTTTCACACAATCCATCCATCGTTTCTTTGGTCTTCCCCTACCCTTATAGCCATCGACATTCATACCCAAAACTTTCCTTACGACATTTTGTACATAATGTATATATTTACACATAATTCATATATATTTTTCATTAGCAGTATTCAAGTATCATTAATTATTTTTAGAAACGGAAGAAACCAGTGATAAGACTATTAAAACTGCATCGCTGTACGCTAAACAAGAGACAGTTGTTTCCGGATTACTCAAGGGAGTGAGGTAAATAATAGTACAGTCAGCAACAAAACTCGATTAACACTTGCAGTATTTTAATCTTAATTATCAAGCGAAATAAAAAAATAAAAATTAAGAACATGAACTCTTAACAGTTAAACGAAAAAAAAGCAGTTTATCCAATCATTTTGTGTTAATTTAGATGATGTATAAAAGTAGCAGTGTTAACCTACTTCTGTTGCTGACCGTAGAATTAATTAACTTAGACCATTGTGCATTGCAGTCCACTCAAAGATTGCGAGAATTCCCTTCTCACATCGACGCGCAAATTGTTATGTCCGGGCTACACCAACGTGAAACGCCGTTGATTATAGCGATGATGGACGTAGGCCGTAGATGTAGCCACAAATTATCGCGATAATTTTACAACGGCATTCACATTGCGGATTGACATAACGATAACTCGGTGGCGGCGTTCAGGTGTGGCCACTCAATTTATCGCGATAATTATCGGAAGAATTACCGTGATGTTTATGGCGATGATGGACATTGACGTTGACGTTGGTGTGACTCCGACATTACAGTGTATAAATGCAAAAAATAAATTTGGTAGTGAAATCATTACTTTTTTACACAAAGTATGTTTATTAAATAAAAAAATAATAAAATGCTTCGCATTCTTAAAATGCTTTTTGGCCAAATTGTTGATAGATGTACAAGGTACGATTCTGAACTATAAATATATATTTTTAATGAAACAATTTTTCAATAAATGTACCGAAGTGAAAATTTTTACTTCGGCAAATTTATTGAGAAAATGTACCTATCTAAAATTGTATTTACAGTGCAAAATCGTACCTTGCACATCTATCAACAATTCGGCCAAAAAACATTTTAAGAATGCAAAGCATTTTATTTAATAAACATACTTTTGTGTAAAAAAGTAATGATTTCACTACCGATTTGTAACAGCGTCCTTAAATACTCAATTGATCATCATAAAATTTTGCTTACACATTGTCAGGGGTACGGAAAAGGACATTGGGTACCTTTTATCCAGAAAAATCTACATTAACGAGAGCGAAGCCGCGGACAAAAGCTAGTATAACAATAAATGAAATGTCTTTCCTTAATTTTCATATAACACACAACATTACAATTTACAATAGGTACCTATCGGTAAATAAGATCAGATTGCGCAGATTTATAATTAATCTAAGCAATAAGAGTACGTATACACGGATACGCATTAAGCTATACATTTCCAGTTTACATTGACCTCTCATTGTGAAGAAATCCTATACAATGCGAGATCAGCTTATAATGGAAATGCATAGTTTGATCTGTAGCCGTGCGTACATACTGGTCGTACTAATTAGAAATCGAAATTACATTCTTAAGTAGATAAAATTGTAGGAAATAAAAAAGCTAATGAGAATTTTTTTTTGAAGTGAAAACTTCTTTAGCCGCGTTGAGCGATATTTGGTAGGGGAACTCTTATGAGTTTGCGACACGCGTCACAAGACATGCTAATCTGACGTGTTGTTGCGCTGTCAAGTTTTCACTTCTGTCGGCTGTCTCCATGACTGACTATATTTTTAGGGTTCCGTACCAAAATTGTAAAACGGAACCCTTAAGGTGCAACTCAGTCTGTCTGTCCATCTGTCACAGCCGGATATCTCGAGAACTACTAATGCTATCATCTTGAAATTTGGAACAGTTTTAGATGACATTTGTCCAACTATTTTGCAAATAAGAAAGAAATACAATTTTTTTTTTTTTGCAACAGGTACCTACTGAAAGTGGGTCTTAAAAATTCAAAGTGTACTAGGGTATGTGGGGTTATCATATGAAAAAACGTTGTTTGCACATTCTCAAGATTTTTTTTAGGCCGCATAGTTTTCGACTTTTGATTTGATGTAAAATGTAAAAAAAAAACACCGTTCCCCCCTTATCTCCGAAGTTTGCATAGAGAAAAATCTGAACTTACTATACTATGACATAATTTAAAATCTAACAATCATAAAAACAAAAAAAATATGTACAAGTATATAAAAAAGGAGGGGAAATAATCATAGGGCATCAAAAAATTCGTCCGCATCGCTGTCGACAGGAAAAGTGCCCAAAAGGCTGGCAGCATTGCCACGTTGTATGGCAATGCTAATTCTTTGGCCAAAAAATAGGCCAGCCCTTTGGTCATGTGTAGAGTCGACCAACCGCTTGGCGATGTCCCGAAAAACTAAAAGGGCACTCGGACCCCATGGCCCTAGTGTTTCAACCCCAAACGGCTCAAACATATAAGTTCCAATAAGATTAGAGTATTTGCGCCGTTTGAGGTTTTCCGCACCCGCAGCAGCCGCCCCAGCACAGCCCACCGTGCTAGGAAGATGGGATGGCGCAAGGGTGTCAATACACGTTGCATCCCACACCAAAGGCCTACCTACCTTCCAAGGCATTATGGTCATTCCGTCTGGTCTCTTCCCATCGTCGCGTGCCAAACCAATGGGTTCTAAAACAGCTGGCACCCCGACGGAGACAAGAGCACGACGGATGATGTCATTAATGCTGGCGTGCCGTGCTATCCGGCCTGCGCTCTTACTGCAGGATAGGCCATGATGTCCGAGGCAGTCGACATCTACGCCGCATCGGCAGCGATGCGGAGCCACGCAAGGAGCGCCCAGACGTAAACAGGTAGCGAGCCGGAAGGTGGTGTCACCCAGCATAGTTCCTATGTTGGGTGACGGTAGTGCCTGAAGCCAGAGGCCCGACTCCCACTCACCTACAGCCAGCAGGCGGGCACGCTCAGCAGTATTGGTGGACGTATTAATAAGACTATTCCGTACCAACCTGCAGAGCGGCTCATCCCACTGCCTCTGGGAAGATGGGTTCACGGGCCGAACTGTATCCGGGCAAGCCACATTCCAGGCGTTCACTGCGTCGGTCAAGCACGGCTCTTCAGAGTGAACCAGAGAGGGGGCTAAAATTTTCTCAGTCAACTTTTCAGTGCTGTGGACAGAGGACAGGAACGCCGGTAAGCTAATACTGGTAATTTTGCGGACGCCGAGGCCACCAAAACGGATAGGTAGTGTGGCTTGCAACCACGCCCGGTCGTCCAAGGCCACATTTAAAATGGATGTTAACGTGCTGCGAATAATTTGGTCAATTTTGTCCAAGAGGTGTGGCTGCTTCCATAAAGGGGAAGAACGTAGAGAGTATATAAAATTTGGGCCAAAACAACAGTATCTTATCAGGGTGAATGCCGAATGTAAATTAATTTTGGAGAGTCTGTCCGAAATGTCGTTGAATTTTTTTATTTTTCGTCAATGAAAGGAGAAAAGCTGTCTTCAAAAATTGGGGAACCTAGGAGGTGTAGTGAACTTTTTTCTAAAATTTTGATTTGTGGGGCTATTGCATTAAATTTCTCTAGGGTCAATTGTCTGTCGGTAATGTCAGAAAGGTAAACTTCACACTTTGAAGAGTTAAGGTCCAGGCCAATAGATTTAAATTGCTGTTTGAGGAGTTGTAAGTCTTTCAAAACCGTGTCTACATCACCTCCTAGCGTTCCGTCATCTAAATACCACACGTTAAATTTTGAATTTAGTTTCTGGATAATTGGATGAATAGCTAAGCTGAAAATGACTGGCCCGAGAGGGTCACCTTGTTGGCATCCTACTGCAGATTCCAAAACCATGTATAATAATTTAGAAGGGTACCTGTAACATTGCCACATAAAACCATAAATTTCGGGTAGTTCCAGCAAAGTGTCCCTGTTGACAGAGTTAAAGGCATTCTTAACGTCAACCTTGAGAATGACCTCACCTTTGTTGGAGTTCAGGAAGGTGGAAAGGGCATGCACGGCAGCCTCACAACCCCCTTTAGAGCCAAAACCAAACTGCAGGGGCTGAAATTTTGCTGTAAGTGACTCACCGTACAGCTTACAGCATATTTTGGCTGCCGTACGCCTGTAAGTGCACCCAATGGCGATGGGACGAATGCCGCCATCCTTCTTACGCAGCGCACATAAATTGGCTCCGTATAGGACATCGATGACGGCCTCGTTCACACCGCCTGTAAACATGAGGTTAATCAGTGCCGCAAGCTCCTTCAAAAGCGACTCACCAGCTTCCCCGGCGCCTGAACTCAATAGATCCTTTAGATGTTGTGGAGTCAGGCCGTCGAGTCCGCCGGCGGAACCACTTCGAAAGGAGCTCACGGCTGCCATTAACTGGGGAGCCGAAACGTTTAGGAAGGTTGAATTTAGGTCTATAGGGTGGGGGGGGGTCGGGAAAGGTGAGACCATCCGCAGGCGCTGGGTGTTTACTCTCTAGAGCTGTAAACGTTTCTGGAGAGTAAGGCGCCACCACATCGCTGCTGAACAGTATTCTGGCTGCTCCCCTGATGTCACCTTCACCTAATTTGGATTCCACATGTGAACACAAACTTTTTTGTGAAGGGTTATTGAATGCAGGTAATTTTGAATCTAAAATTAGGGTCGAATTGTTACAATTTTCTTTAATTTGGTTTGTTAAGGTTTTTTTAGTTGCCAAATTTTTTTGGACATGCAGAATCCTATATGGGAAGGTAAGTAATTGCTCCCAGGCACTTTGTGAGTTCTCGTGGGTCGCAAGACGGAGACATTGCGCCAAATTCAGTGCAACAGACCGTCTCGCGCCCCGAGGAACTCTCTTTAACACTGGAGTAGAATTTTTTAATTTTGCTAGCTTTTTCCACAATGTTTGTTCAAAAGGTGTTGATGTTAAGGATGTGGTTGGGGGGCACAATGGTACGCTATGAGATTTATGGATCTTGCCATAGTGTATCCTTAGCCCCCGTTCGCCTTTAAAAAAGCGTGCCTGTGAGCAATGTGGACATCTCACCAGCTGGACATCAAGCGGTGTGGCAGGTTGAGTGGCACAATTTCCGGCGACGCTACAGCCGGCATTGAACATATAAAACACTTAAACTTACCTAAAAAAAAAATAAAAATAAACTATATACACGCACTCGCACAAAAACTAAATAAACTAAAAATACTATTTATATTAATAACAAAATGTCACTTATGAAACTGTCCACAAACTGTCATTTTGTTGACGACTGCGGCGCAGTCGCGCTCGGGGCCCGGGGCGCCGCGCAAGCAGGGCGCAGCCTTCGCAACCGTTGCCTTGGATTGTAGTTGAAAAAATTGAAATCCCAAAAAAAGTTTTTTGAAGCGATAAATTTACAAATTAACAATTTTCGGACTTTTTCCTATACTTGTACTGTGAGACCTTGCTTCTTGCCAAATTTCATGCTTCTAGGTCAACGGGACGTACTTATACCTATAGGTTTTGATTTATTTGCGAGTATCAAAATATGTCGCATAAATGGCCGTTTTATTAATTGTTTTTATTTATTCACATCTCATATTATTTCTCTTGTTGTTGATTTTCTCTGGAGTTTATTATTTATTTATTTTAAATTTTAAATACAATTTAAACGTCTGTTTGAAATGTCAAATTTCAAAGCAATTTCCAATACTATGACTGTGATAAAGTTTAACGATGTCTCTAAATAGCACACTTTTTCAGAAATCGGAATGAAACCCTGGGTACGCGAGTCCGACTCGCTCTTGCCCGGTTTTTTAATGTGTTTTTGTTTTTAAATACAGTTCCTTGTAACCAGTCAGAAGACATTCCCCTAATTAAAAACGTTCATACCCAAAAGACCGTTCACTGTTAGTTTACCTCTTACAGCAGCATTGTATCAACCTTACAGTAACGAAGATAAAGATCACTTTGATATTGACAGACTTGTCAATGGCAGCAACCGTAAAGCAACCTTATCGCATCGACAAGAAAGTTCACTGTGATTTAAATCTCATCTTAGCGACAATCAACGTCAAAAATTGATGTAAATTAGAGGTATTTTTGTCAGATTGAAGCTGAGATTAAAATGATGCGAACATTCATCGCCCTTCAGAAACACAGAAGACACTGAGAAATTTTACTCTTTACCAAAATCCTTACTATAGTGTGCGCGCAAGTGCTAGTCACCGCCTGAGGTATGTGAGCGGTGTGACAGGGGAGGACACAATTAACAAGATTGGCAGACTGAGTTAGCTTGACGTTTGTCTAGCTCTCCCGTCTCACCGCTCACATACCTTATGCGGTGACTAACACTTGCGCGCACACTATAAACATTTTTTATCTACATCTATTTTGTATTTCATTAGGTATGCAGTGTCAGTAGCCGCATTTAACAGCGCTGGGTCGGGACCTTTCTCAGTTCCGCTGTTTCAAGACACCAGAGAAGGAGGTAAGTGAAATTGATGATCTAAGCCAAATCCTATCCTCCTATAGGTACAAAAATAAAGATAGAATATAGATCAGTAGAGTAGGTAAAACTAATAAAGACATTGAACGATAAGCAAATTGACCACGAAAGTGTGTTTGTTTGTTACGCTTTCAAGCTAAAACGGCTGAATGGATTTGAATGAAATTTAGCACATGGATAGACCATGATCTGGAGAAGAACATAAGCTAGTTTTCATCCTGTACCGCAGACGATGTCACGGGCAACAGCTAGTTGACTAAAAACTTAAATTATTCGTTAATTCAAATCACAACTGTCATTCTATGTTAGTCTTATGAAATGGCTATAACACGGCAAATTGACGTAGTGTGTCAATCTGCTCAACAGTCCTATCCCCTGATTGTACTTTGGGGACTGTAACTCTGATTAGGTTTGTGTTACATCTTATCCCGTTAGGATCAATTAGTCTTCATTAGCCTTTTGTCCCCTCCGGTTTCCTCGTTTTCTTTTTAGTTTGGAGGCAACTCTCATTAAGAAGTTCGACAGCTACAATAATCTGTACGCGACTATTGTTTTATTTTTTTTATTCTCATCACACATTTAATTATTTTTTCATTTGTTCAACTCAGTATTTTATTATGACTTACGGAGCTGAAACGTGGACATTCACGATACAGCTGGAGCATAAATGCAAGGTCATTTAACGAGCTATATTATGGAACGGGCTTGAGGGATCGAATCAGCAACAAGGTGATCCGGCAGAGAACCAAAGTGGTCGACATAGCTCACAGAATAAGCAAGATGAAGTGGCATTTTCACGCCTCGAACCGTCATCCTGAAATTTTGCATTATACGTTGTCAGGTGCACAGAAACGGACATAGACCTTTCATCCCGAAAAAAAGTACTGTTCCCGAGGAAAACAACAATAAAGTTCTTATGATAATTTAAATCGCAACGTGTCTTTCGAATCATGATTGAATTATATTATTACAAGCAGAGTACAGCCCATTCCTTGTCAAATTCTAAATTACCGCGAGCGAAGCCGCGGGAAAAAACTAGTTATTAATAAAAATAGGAAAAATTATGGACCCTGTCGGGCACAGCAAACTTTTAAATAAGTAGGAGAGAGGAAGAGCGCTTTTATGATTTTTCTTCTTATTACTAAAGATTTAAATTACTGTTGTTTTACTGTTGTAAAATACTCTTAGCGTTTAATTACTAACGCTGTCTTAATCATCTTTTACATATCTATCCACGTCTTTTCTTGTTTCATTTATCTTTAACCCGCTTTGAATGCCTTTTCAATCTTACATTATTTTTCTTTACAGTCCATTTTGAAAACTCTTTCAACCCTCCCCAAAACGATTTCCTTCCACAATTTAGAGGCCTAAATCTCCAAATTAGTCCGTATCTGATAAGCCACCATCTCCAAGACCATTATCACACCGTTCATTGCGAGTTACGCCAGAATTTTATCTTACATCAACTATGTAAATTGCCGGAAGTTTGCCAGAACAAACTTCGTCTCGTAAACCTTTATCGTCTTCGTTAGCATTCTTGTAACTTTTATGGTGTTGTTATAATAATTACTCTATAACTTTCATGCTTTTGTTTTAAGACGTTTTTGAGACATTGGTTTATTGTTGAGTTTCGTTTCTTTTGTCTAGATTGTGTGGATTTAAAATTTTATTGTTCTTATTAATTCTATTAGATTATCATCATCTTCCTGTTCTTGTTCTAATTTGTTAAGGATATAATAGGTCTTTACCTATGAAATTGCCGTTTTGTATGAAAAAATTTAAACGAATTTTTTTCATGCATTTTTTATTTGTATTAATCGAAGTAATCACCCATGCAATCAATGCATCTTTGCCAACGCAGTGGCAGTTTATTGATGCCCTTCTTAAAGAAATCAGCTGGACGGGAGGCAACAAATTCTTCAAAGGCATTTTGTACTGCCTCTCGGGTATTGAATTTTTTTCCCGCCAAGAAGTTATCCAAATTCTGGAAAAAGTAGTAGTCTGTAGGCGCAAGGTCTGGTGAGTAGGGCGGATGACGGAGAGCTTCCAACCCCAGTTCTTGCAACTTGGAGACCGTCTGCTGTGCAGTATGAGGTCGCGCGTTGTCGTGCAGGAGCAGCGGAGACGAGCGATTGACCAATGCTGGTTGGAGATGTGCCAGCTTCTCCATCATTGTGTTCAGTTCTTCGCAGTACACATCTGAAGTAATGCTCACCCCGTTTGGTAAGAAGCTGTGATGAATCACACCGGCGTTAGACCACCAAACAGTGACCATCACTTTTCTAGGGGTAAGTTTTCGTTTAGGGCATTGTTTAGGTGCTGAACCAGGATCCAACCAACTTGCTGAGCGCTTGCGGTTATCAAACAGAATCCATTTTTCATCGCAGGTAACAATGCGGTTCAAAATTCCTTCATTTGTGTGTCTGTTGAGCAGTGCAGGGCACGTCTTGACGCGTACTTCGCGCTGGCGATCATTGAGTTCGTGGGGCACCCATTTGTCAAGCTTTTTTACCTTGCCAATTTGACGCAAATGGACCAATATTGTTTTTACGCTAACGTCGAAAGCTGCTGCTAATTCAGCCGTAGATTGTGTATCATCAGCTTCCACAATCGCCTTTAATTCGTCATTATCGACCAGTCTTCGGACGACCGCGAGGTTCATTTTTCAGGTCGAAATTTCCCGAACGGAAGCGAGCAAACCAATAACAAGTGGTGCGTTGGTTTGTAGTGTTAGCTCCGTAAACGTCGTTGATGTTGCGTGCCGCTTGTGCCGCGTTGCTGCCACGACGGTACTCATATTCCATAATTACTCGAATTTTTAACGTATCCATGATGACGAAAAAGATTGAAATGCGATGAAAATGTAACACTAATCAATAAACAAATGACTACTTTTGGAAAAAAAAAAAACCATGTTTTTAAAATAAAATTAATTTGAAATTAGAATTCTTAGCCAAACAAAAATTATTTTGATTTGAAATGGCCAGTACTGCAGAACGGCAATTTCATAGGTACTCGTAAAGACCTAATATCAGAGTATTTTTAGTACAGTAGAATCATTTTATTGTGACTCCACCTATATTGACTAACCGCTTAGTATGAAGCAATTTGCAGTGCGAAGTTTGGTTTTCATATAAAATACTACTTTATAACAAAGTGCGGATATAATAACTTCGCTTATACATGCCGCTTACTATGACCTATTTTTAAGAAATTATGTACAGTTATAGTGACAAAGTAAGCAAATGCAAACAAACATTTGTTGATTTCTTATATAAAAAATTTAAAAATATGTAATGAATTTCATTCAAAACAATTTTTATTCCATGATTTTTATAGTGTTCTTTTTTTATTAGTAGATTTTTCTCTATTGAACTAAATACCTAACAAAAAAAAAAAAAATTAGGAAGTTGTTTATTTTCCAAGACTATATGCTTTGTATGACGTCCGCTTAGTATGACGTGTTTGTCACTTCCCTTCGATGTCATTATTATCGGATTCTACTGTATATCATATAAAAATGCTTATAAAAGTAACACCAGCCTATTACCCAATCCATTTAGCCACCCAAACCCATAGCGCAAGTGTTGTTTCCATGTTCTGCAATTGTCCTGCACCAACCGGGGATTGTCCTTGGGTGCACTTGCATAGTGCATACTGGGATAATCATCGGCTGGTGCCTTCTCGTCATTTAAAATTGTCCCATTGCAATCATTTTACAATGTATTTCTCAGTATTTCCTCGATTCTACTAAAGTTCCTTTCAAAAGACTTGTTTTTAGAACAAATTAAGTATCTCATAGTCATAATCACAGAAAACTTCTTTCAGTAAAACTTGAGGTTTTTCTTCGCTCGTTTGCAGACAACCTACTTTGTTTAAGGAGAAAAGTTCAAAACTGTTTTAGACTACGCCTCCTTCTTCATACTTTCAAGGCTTTGTGTGAAACTTTTGCTGTAAAATGTCAGCCAATTTAGACTTTATTTTATATGTTTATTTTTGTTATCGATACGAAATATGATGAAGTTTGGGGCTTGTTGTTTCTGAGTATTATTATTACGTTGAATTTGACGAACTTAAGAAACCTGCGTGTTAGTATAGGATGAACTTTGCTTTAATCTGTCTGTGAAGAAGTTAGAACTAAAAGAGGTTAATCAAACTTAACTAGAACATTAAATTAGGGGTAATAAATTCCAAAACATCAAAGGTACGGACAGCAACAGAAGTTGATTAACACTGCTACTTTTTGACATCATCTAAATTAACACAAAATGATTCGATAAACTGCATTTTTTTCGTTTAACTGTTAAGAGTTACTTTCTTAAAATTTTAAGTAGGTACTTTTGTTCCGATTTGAATTATATATTTCGCTTAATAATTAAGATTAAAAAACTGCAAGTGTTAATCGTCTTTTGGTGCTGACTGTACATTGAATTTCATTAGATGTAGATTTTTATATGTACGACTACGACGTCATCAATAACCAAAAATTAGACTAAGTGCCTTTTTCACCACCTACGATTAAGTTCCTATTAACTTACTTGGCAGATAATTTCATACAAATCCTGTTCCATTTTTGAATTTATCCGGCAAGGAGGTAGTCGCTATTCAGACATCGTGAAATAGGCCCTTTTTTTTTTTGTGGATGGGAAATCATCAAATGACTTCTCCCGCTCGGGGCAGAGCGGGAGGGCGTGTCAGACTTTTACTGACTAAAACCCACCCGTGTTCCTTCAATTGCCCGTGCCAGGGCCACGGTATCTCTTTCGAACTACCCGCGACCCCGGCGGCTTCGGCCCTATTGGACCCCGTCACTGCTGACATCTCTTTGAGGCGCGCGTGGAACACAACGCGCCGTCGACCCGGGCCTGGTCCTTACCGGACGGCGAGCTGCCCATTACTCGTCGTCCGCAAGCCCACGCCTACGGTGGCCGGGAATCGGCGATAGATTCCCGCCGCCCAGGGCGTCTCCTGCGGCGGCTAGGGGCGCGAGGGCGCGGCTGTTGCCTCTCCCTCTCGTGTTCCGCCTCCTCCTTTGGTGAAATAGGCCCTTAGTGACAAATAAAACCGATTAATTTAAGGAACTGGATCGATAAGCCAATTGACTCTCTTCTTCTTTCTCATGGCTACTATCCCAGTTTATTTAGGGTCAGCCCTCCTAGTACTTCTGCGCCATACCGTACGGTTGTGGGTTGTCTTTACAGTTGTGTTACTCTTTATCATGTCATTTTTAATTGTTCGTAGCCAAGTCATTGGTGGTCGTCCACGGCCTCTTTATAACCGACTTCAAAAAGGAGGAGGTTCTCAATTTGTCGGAACCTTTTTTTTTTATTATTTATTTTTTTTTTTTTTATGTATGTTCCCCGATTACTCGAAGATGGCTGGACCGATTTGGATTTTTTTTTTGTTTTATTCGAGAGGGTATACATCACAGTTGGTCCCATATAAAATTGATTAACTATGCTTGGGTAGTTTTTGAGTTAGCTTCAATAATACGTATTTTTTCCCCACTTTTATATAGATGATGTTCTAGTTTGTTTTGCAGGTAGTGGTATTAGAATTTTTGTCGGGTAGGTACACAACTAAAAAGTGAAAAATAAAAACTTTTTTACAAAAAATACAACCGACTTCCAAAAACAACACTACAAAGTGAAAAATAACTTTAATTTCGGAAGTCGGTGGCAAAAAACGAAAATACATTTAACTAGACACCGACTTCCGAAATTAAAGTTATTTTTCACTTTGTAGTGTTGTTTTTGGAAGTCGGTTGTATTTTTTTGTAAAAAAGTTTTTTTCCTTCTTCTATATTTATGACTCTTTTGACTATACACTTAAAATAGTTAGTTAATTCAAATAAGAACGGTAATTCTTTGTCTTGTATGAAATGGCTATAGCACGTCAAATTGACGAACTTACGGTGAGTTGCAGAAACTGACTTTAGTTTAAGGGAGAATTTAAATTGATGCTGTCACTTTCTTTTTGATACATATGTCGGAGGAGAATGTCAGCGTTCGTTGCAGAACTGGTCGTCGTCCATTGTTGTAGCCGAAAAATAAGACTCAATATGCACTCTACTGTTGTAATTAGATCGATCTAACAAACAATCAGTTAAAAAGTAGTACACACGAATTGGATGGAACTGGATTCGTATCGGAACGCGGCGAGGTTGGGCCGAGGTTGGTAGCGCATGTCCGTTCAGTTCGGTGTCTAATCACGAAGTCCTCGTCAAGTACAGGAACCTTGAATGACAGCCGTCATCTGTCACCGTTATTTTCCCCCGCAAACTCAAAATGACATTGTCAGCTCGCACAGTGATGCCAACCCCATTTCCGAACACACCCAAGTCGGTAAAACTTGTCGTTCCGTACAGAATCATCGACACATATAATATATAAGGGATGGCATGAATAAGTCTCCATTAAACTTAACTTCGTTACTGCAACTGGCTGTTAGTGCTCAACCATGAAGTTCCCCGACTTTACAACAATAAAATAAATAAAAAGCGGCCAAGTGCGTGTCGGGCCACGCGCAGTAATAGAGTTCCGTAGTTGCACAATAATGGTAACCGAAACCATACGTATGCATACTATATTACTCTTCGCCACTTACTTTGATATTGTTACGGATGAAATGACTGACACTCGGTTTTACGACAATACTAATTTATTGTGAGACTACAATTGATACATCGTTTGTTTGCGGAGCGCGCACAATGTTAACGGGACGCGTATGCGCAATAACGTGTGTTGGTCGACTCGCCGCGCGTCCGCGGCGGCGGCGCTCGCGCGTACTCCCCTCGCCCCGCTCACCCCCGCGCGATGGAGCGTTTGAATGGGTGATGCTGCGTTCACGCTATTGGCGTGAACAGATATATCTAAGTCACTCTTACACTTCTAAACTCCCATACATCCATTCATTCATCCACTCACACATCTAAGCACCCACACATCCATACACCTTCACATGCAAAAACTTTACTCACACGCCTACACTCTCCAACACATTGTTTTTCTTCCTTGTTAGTTTTGTTTTTATTTTTATTGTATTAAATTAGTACCTAAGACATTAGGTTTGAAACAAAATTGTACTTGTTGGCTTAATTTTTATTTTTATAAATATCTGAGAGGATTGGCGCTGTATGCTGAGATACAGGTTTACACCTAGTTCGGCTGCAGATGCTCATGATGTATTGTTTTATAATAGCCTGCTAGTTATTTTTGAATTTTTATTTGTAACAAACTTATAAGTCCCAATAAATTATTTGTTTATTTATTTATTATTATTAATGCAGACTAAGAAGAGGGCTTTTTGTTGTTTCATGAATATTTGACTATTACTCGTAAACTTGAAAAGCTGTGATAGTTTTCCATTTAACCTCGTTATATATACTACTACTGTGAATTTTTTTACCCATCCAAAACTAACCGTTTAGCTAGCAGAGGGGGGGATGCTTGACTCTAACAAAAATAGCTTAATATTTCAGAAACGGATCGAAATCGAAATATTGTTTTCACAAACCCGCAATATTTTTGAAATACCCATCCAACAACACCCCGCACCATGGGGTAGACGAGAAAAAAAAAACATCCCCACTTTACCTGTTCAGAAGGTAACCTAAAAATTTTTTTTCTTAATGATTTTATTTTACCACTTCGTCGGCGTGATGAATATGTATATACATGCCAAATTATAGCTTTCTAGTACTCTCCGAGCTAAGCTGCGGTCGGACGGACAAACAGACGGATGGACATAGCGAAACTAAAAAGGTTCCTTGTTGACTACGGAACCCTAAAAACAGTTTCTCTCTAAGCAAATTAACTCCAGAATAAAATCTGCAAACTAGACAATGTTCTAGAAGACGCTACTGTTTTTACTACAACAAACTTCGTTAACAGTGCCATACATTTGGTTCAAGTGCTATAATATACTGAATGTTAGACTCGGAACTCCTTGCTTATACGGAAAGTTTTCTCTAATTATCATTACTGTATTTTGTTTAACTGCTAACTTAAGACGTTCTGTTTATTATGAGTTGAGGAACAAAATGGAAGACGCTGCTGCGTTTTGGTTTGTTTTGTTCATAATTTGTGTTATTATTCATTCTCCTGCCTGGAAGAGCTCGTGGCTAAGTAATAACAGCTGCACGGGTCGATCCGTCAGGTTAAGCTACGCTTGCCGGGGTTGGTCCGTGGATGGGTGACCAGCTTCACATACCGAGACACCTCCGTGCCTCGGAAAGCACATTAAGCCCAGGTGTCATTCGTGGATCTTGACAGTCGTTACGGGTCGTCAGAAGCCTGAGTCTGACACCCAGTCTTACCCAGTTACTGGGTTGTGGAGGTCAGATAGGCAGTCGTTCCATTTAAAATACTGGTATTCAGTTGCATCCGTTTAGACTGGAAGCCGACCCCAACATAGTTGGGAAAAGGCTAGGCAGATTGATTGAGTCATTCTCCTGCCCGTATCCCAATTTATTTGGGGTCGGCGCAACATGTCTTTTTCTTCCTTACTTCTCTATTAGTCGTCAGCTCGGTAGTCTAGCTATTATCATCTTTGATCTTTCACACATTCCATCCATCGTTTCTTTGGTCTTCCCCTACTTGTATAGCCATCCACATTCATACTCAAAATTCCTCCTGACCACATTGACACATGACAAATTTGTGTTATTAGTACTATCGTATTTTCAATGTGATAAAGAAAGAAAGAAAAAGAAAGAAAATACGTTTATTTGCGGTAAACATGACGCAAAGGACAACAAAATAGAAAGAAGAGAGATAGATAGATGTGCTGTTATTTTAATGGAGGAGATAGGTACTAATACTTGTTTATTTATTTATTTATAAAGGTACACCAACAGCTTCTGTATACAGCATATCAAATAAAAGTAGGTAAAAAGTCATAGACTTATACAGTTGCCAATAACAGGTGAACCAACATTCACAAACAATGATAACATAAGGTAAAAACAAAAAGTATATAAATTTTAATGGTAACAAACTATATAAACAGAAATTTAAAATGCCAAAAGAAAAAAGTTACAGAGGTTGCAAGAAATACCTACATACTAACACAATTAACCTTTAGATGGCATGTGTTGCGAACTTAGGGACTCCAAAATACTGGTTTTAAAGATGATTACGGAGTCATGATATACGTCAACATCAGGAGCGGATTTTATATAAGAATTCATCTCTCGGCTGAGCCGATTGAGAGGTGAGTTTACTCCAATATTTGTTCTGGATGCTTTAGTGTGGAATAAATGGGTGATAGGATATCTGGGTAAATTATAGGGGACTTTTAGTCCAATTTGTTCAGTTAACCCATGGCAGTCCAATTTATTGTTAACTAATTTGAACAAGAACATACTTGTTTAACGTTCTCCAGTTTAATTTATATCACACTCATCGGCAATATTTTAGATACTTAGTTTTAAAAACCCAACCTTATTTGGCGTAAAGTCGTTTATTAATAAGGTTTTTAAAATCCTTACTTAGACCTATAGATTTTTTTCTATAATTATCATGACTGGGTTTTGTTTAGCAGGTAACTAAAGACGGTGTATTCGTACATGTGTTTTGAATTGACGAACAAAATGGGAGACGCTCCTGCGTTTTGGATTGTTTTGTTTCGTTTGTAATTTGTGTTATTATATTGCCATCGTATTTTGAATGTATAGTTTTTTTAATGATGGAGATAGTATGAGTACTTAAGATTCAAGTGTCTTAATTATAATATTAAACCCGTTTTTTTTTGTGGGTGGGAAATCATCATATGACTTATCCCGCTCTGGTCGGAGCAGGAGGGCGTGTCAGACTTTTACTGACTAAAACCCACCCGTGTTCCTTCAGTTGCCTGTGCCAGGGCCACGGTATCTCTTTTGAACAACCCGTGACCTTGGCGGCATTATTAAACCCCTATGATTGGTTTTAACTAAAATATAAAAAAATTAAAATTTTCAACCAGGAAATTTTGTAAAGCATGTTCCTAGTAGTTACACTAAGTTTGTAACACTTTTTTTTTGTATAGATATTAATTTACTTCAACTCCATTATAAGCACCTCGATCTCAATTTATTTGGGGTCGAAGCATATTTAATCTGTGGAGGCTTTTAAATGGCAATTGTAAGCGATATTGTACATAATTTGCCTTTATACGAGTAGATATTAGATTGTAAGCTTTCCGAAGAATAAATAAATAAAATATAATTTTCTTCCATAGGTACTATTAGACTACGATTTACCCGGTTTTTTTTTTTACTCCGATTGTACTATTTATCTTATTTTGTTTTTTTTTTTTGTCTTTTTTTTTTCTTAAATTTTACTGGTAGTCATCATCTCGGTACTCATTCTAGCCATATCATCTTTCACATAGTCCATCCATCGTTTCTTTGGTCTTCCCCTACACTTACAGCCTACATTTATTCCCAAAACTTTCCTCACGACATTTTCCTCATTCCTCCGCATCCCATGCCCTATAACTTGACAGCCGAGTATAGATCCGTTAAATATGTACTAAAGTAATCTTTTGTTTCATCTTAGCTCCTGAAGAAGGTCCGTCTTCAGTAGAATGTGGCGGTGTTACATCAACAGCATTGCGCGTCAGTTGGCAGCCGATACCGCCGCACAAACAGGCTGGGGCGCTGATTGGATATACTGTGCTTTATGCTGCTCAGGGTAAGCACTGAAATAATAAATATATTACATATTTTTAGCTACTGAGTTACTTTGTTAGTTTCATTTCATTTCATTTATTCAATAACAATTTATATTGTGTCTGAATGTTTAACAAATATACCTACGCAAATAATCAAAATAATAACAAGTCAAACAAAGAATTAAATTAGCTCAAAATAATCTCATCACTTAACTAAATGAATATTATTTACATTCCTAAAAGATCTAAATTTAAAACAATGTCAACGAAAAAAAAAATTAATACATGTCAATAATTTCATTTAATTTTAATAATATTATTAATAAAATTTTAAAATTCATTTACAATGTCCACTATCTAGGCATACCTACATATAAGTAAGCAAATAAAATTACAGTTCAACTATCAAGAATAAAATATTTTATATAAAATTTCACTATCTTAATCTAAACATGTCAGAACCAGATACTTTTGTTAATAACATTAAAATCCACATATGCCTTTATTATTTATTTATTTATTCCATTGGTCTTACGAGCTAACAGACATACCATCCAAAACGCTCATATGATTAACTTACAATTCAATTGTGGCTACACACACTCGTCTCCTTATACAATAGATTTTCTAAAAATAGCAATAATGCCCATGTCTATAAATAATAATAAAAATTAGATTACAACGACGAATTAATACAGCAGCAGAATATAATGTCAGTTTAGTGTCAATTAATAGTGATCAATTCAACTCAGTTATTATGTAAGATTATAATATGTCATTTAAAATAATACGAAATTTATTATACAAATGTCCTAATCCATCGACAAATAAGTCCAGTTCGTGGTGCTGAGCAAGTATGTCCCCGATATTACCAGCATTCAATGTCACAAATAAAATCATTGATGTCAGCATTTCTACAATGTTAATTTTCTGTTACCTATATGTATTAATGGTCTAGCTAAAACACGCCAGTGAGAAACTCGTCAACAGAATAATAGCATTTTACTACCAAAAAAGATTTAACTTGCTGCTTAAACTGGTATATATTATATAAGGCTTTTAATACTATGGGTAGTTTATTATACAATTTGATCGATTGAAAATTTGCCGCATGACTAACCACTTTCATACGTGGGTGTATGTCATACTGCAAGTCCTTACGCCTTGTAGCTTCTCGCTTATTTCTTTCTTCTGGTGTTTCGAACCTGTTCAGTTTTTCATTAAGTCAGTACTAAAATATACAAGCACGGCACAGTTAATATCTGTAGATCCTTAAAATACTCCTTGCACGTAGTAAGTTACTTTAAGAGCCATATCACACCTCCAACGCGAAACTATAGTAGTCAAACCGCAGTAGTTCAACTGAGACTGACTCGCATAATGTTCCGCTATACTCGAATCGTGATTCGATTAGCGGAGCATCATGCGGTTTCGCGGTTTCCCTGGGCCCTAATCGTAAGTTTTATTTATGCGAGTATATGGGTAGTAGCTTGTGGCTAAGTAATAACAGCCGCAAGGGTCGATCCATCAGGTTAAGCTACGCTTGCAGGGGTTGGTCCGTGGATGGGTGACCATCTTTACATACCAAGACTCCTCCGTGCCTCGGAAAGCACGTTAAGCCGTTGTTCCCGGCTGTTATTCGTGGATCTTTGACAGTCGTTACGGGTCGTCAGAAGCCCGAAAGTCTGACAATCTGTCTTACCAAGGGGTATCGTATTACCCAGTTACTGGGTTGTGGAAATTAGATAGGCAGTCGCTCCATGTAAAATACTGGTATTTAGCTGCATCCGGTTAGACTGGAAGCCGACCCTAACATAGTTGGGAAAGGGCTAGGCGGATTGATATGGGTAGTAGCCATTAAATACACAGGGTCAAATTAAATTAACTAGCAAAACTGCATAGTAGTGATCAATGACGACAAAACAAAAAGAAAGTGTGTGTGTGTGTCAGCTCCGACGCACGACGGGAGTTTACTTTTTAAGTACTTGTATACATTACAATCATCCTCTTTGTCTTTGAACATAATGGATAGATTAACCGCTACAATGAAGACTGGCCGAAAATAAACAAAACAAATAGTAAACACATACACGATTTCAAAGTGAAAGGTGCGCAAGATACGTGGCGCAGAAAAACGTGACAACGCTTTGAGTTAACGCATGTATTTCACTCCTCATATTTTTTCCATACCGGGGCTTCATATAAAATAATCTAAAAGATTTTCTTATAATCTTTTTGGAGTTTTTCATATGAGGATTCATGATTTCATGTAAGTGTACAACCAGCGGCCGTTGATCCCGTAATCAGTAGTAGTTAGAATAATAAAACTTAAGTTGGATCTCTCAGAAAATTATGTCCATTACTTCTCCCAAATAAAACTCCCAACATTATTACCATTACTACCAACTCGTTGACCACAAACAAATCTCCATCAAACTCTACACAAAGCAATCATTTAGTGAAGCGTGCCGTCTCCGGTGGCTGAATTCTACTTCACTATGACACAACATTAAAAAAGTACATAGATGTGTACACACGGTGCCCATCATACAACTGAACATTTTGATCAGGTGGATGGATACTTCATTCTGGGCACCGTGCGTACACTCGTGGAATATAAAGATAAAGATTACGCATTTTTAATAAAAATAAAACTCATGCATGACACACATAAAAAAAACCCCTAAAAGTGATTAACCGTTTCATTCCGCGACTGTACATAACAGTGAAAACAACACCGAAAATTATTACCATTACTTCCAACCCGTTGACCATAAACAAAAACAGGTATCCACCAAACTCTACACAAAGCAATCACTAGTGAACCGTGCCGTCTCTATCATTATGTAAATCTATCCAACAGGTCGACAATGGCTGAACTCTACGTCGCTTGTGACTGAACTTCGGCTGCAGGGGCTCTACAAATTCACTAACTATACTGTCAAAGTGGCCGGGTTCTCTAACTATGGGCTCGGGCCTTACTCGTTTCCTATTGTTTGCTCTACGTTGCAAGATGGTGAGTTTTTGTTCTAAACATACTGGTATAATTATTGACGAAGTTATTTTTACGTTGACTGTACGTAAAAAGAGAATGTGTTTGTGCTTAATGTTAGTTATTATTTTCTACATTGATCATGTTCTAACACTAATTAAAAGGTTTTAAGGGGATTCAACGATAATTTAGTGTTTTTAATTTTTTTATAAAACCAAATATATAAGGTTAAATCATTTGGATTTTCCATATGTGTGATTTAACTATATTGTCTACTGTTATACTAAAACCGAAACATGATTGCTTGAAATGTTTCGATAGAAAAAAAATCCAAAGTAGCACCGTCTATTTTCTGTTTTATACGATTATACGTAAACAGTTCCTTGCAGTAAAATTTGCTTTAAATCGAAGGTATTTAAATACGTTAAGAACATACTAAGCTAAAAATTTATTTACCTAAATAGAGCATGTTGACATAAATCTACATTTAAACAAAGCGCATTTAGTACCGGTGCGCGTAAGTCTTATATCTCTCTCGCGTCAAACTACACAACTATAACGCCATTTCACTTACACACCGAGCTAAACCACGCTTCAATATATCCTCTTAATATTCTTAATCAAGCCACTTCAAGTAATATTAGTGAGAAAAATTCTGTTTACGAGAAATGCTGACTGTGTTTGACGGATACATTTTTTTTTCACGATAAAGTGCCACATTCTCCAAATAAGCATTTTATCTACCAGATAGTTTCAAAACTGAAACCGAATTAGTTTGAAGCATGTGCCACATACGACACCCGAAACTTTTCTAGTAAATGGTGAAACAAGCCAAAAATTTTCAAAACAAAACTTCTTTCTACCATCGTATTTTTAACCCCCGACAGTAACAGAGGGTTATAAGTTTAACGTGTGTATCTGTCTGTGGCATCATAGATCCCAAACGACTAGACCGATTAAGATTTTTTTTGGTTTTGTTTGATAGGTGACTTGATCGAGTGTTCTTAGTTATGATTCAAGAAAATTTATTCAGCCGTTTGAAGATTATCAGCTCTTTTCTAGTTGTTGAATGGATGTAAGCATCTTCCACGGGTCTGTTCGAGTCGAAATTTGGTATTCTGTTACTTTAATTATATTAGGATAATATTACCTGGAATTTTCAGGATGCCCTAGTTCCTCACCAACTTACAACAGAGGTGTAGTGTTTGGGCTCGTTGAAATGGTCTCAATGAATAGGTAGGGTAATAGATGGCAATCAGGGTCTGTTGTTGGAGTAGCAAAAACAAATGAGGGTAAATTTGTGTCGGGGATTTTTATTTTTTTTTAACTTTGAACTTGTATTCTGCGAACACAAAAGTTCACACTTCTTTTGTTTTTTAGTACCCGAGGCACCAGCAGAAATAAAGCTTCTAGCACAATCTTCAACTACACTACTTGTCAGTTGGAAAAGACCTCGACAGCCAAATGGAAGACTACTGCATTATACTGTGTATTGTAAGCCTACTGCCAGGTAAGAATGTTTGAATATATTTTTATCAAAAAGACTGCACACACGCTTAGAGTTATCTACTACATTTTTTTTTCCAACTTTCCCGTAACACACAGGCCTACAGGTTTTATAATTGCATACTTTTCAGATTGTTTCAGCGTGTTTTTTGTATTTTTAGGGTTCCGTACCTCAAAAAGAAAAAACGGAACCCATATAGGATCACTCGTGTGTCTCTCTGTCTGTCTGTCCGTCTGTCACAGCCAATTTGCTCCGAATCTAATGGACCGATTAAATTGAAATTTGGTACACATATGAATTTCTGTGACCCAAACACGGACGGGTAAAGTAAATAAATGAATTTTGAATATAGAGGTCACTTTTGGGGGGCAAATAAGAAAATTTAAAAAAAAAGTTTTGCAAACTACACCATGTGGCATGTCAAATGAAAAGGCTTACTATGAGGGTCTCAAATATATGTTTTTTTTATAATTTTAAAATAAATTGTTTTAAAGTTATTTAAGAAAATAGACGAAAATTGACCATCCCCCCCCCCCTACCTTATCTCCGAAACTACTGAGCCTAAAATTTTGAAAAAAATACAGAAAATAGATCTTTACCTGTAGATTACAGGAAAATCTATAAGAAGTCTGTGGTCTTAAAATAACATGGTAAATCTATCAATATTGTGAGTACAAAATTACATTTATAGTTGGAATGTATGGGAGAACATGTTTTTCAACTACAATGTTAAGTTTGTTCTTAAGATAAATTCATCCCAACTACGGAACCCTTCATTGTGCGTGGTCCGACACGCACTTGGCTTGGCTTTTTTTTTTTGTTGAAGGAGTTAAAAAATTTACTCTAAAACTTTAAGGAGTGCTGTAGACCATCGAACTGAAATAATATACGTTTTACTATGGGACCCAATTTGAAATCGCAGAAAAAAAAATCTGCTGTTCCGTACATTTTGACGAAATACGCGAACATAGGCAACAGCTGTTTTTGTTCCGTAGTAAAAGTTATTCAGTTCGATGGTCTAAAGTACTCCTTAAAGTTTTTAGAGTTCATTTTTGAACACCAAAATTAATCCTAAAACATCTGCAACTGTTCAATGATATTTTCATATACCTATACTCCATTTACAATAAGATTAGACATTTAAACAAACCTTTTTTATAGTCTGTTCAACCGATTTTGACTTCTATTCCATGGGCTTAAGGATAGCATTACAGGCAAAAAAGTGGTTACAATACTAACTGTTTACTACAGCTGCCATTTGCCATGTCACCAACGCAATAAAGTCAAAATCGATTGAACGGACAGTAAAAAAGGTTTGTTTACGTCTAATCTTATTGTAAAATGGAGTATACGCAATTTAAAATCGTTTCACCTCAACTTACCTAATTAAATAGTTAAGCAAGTTGGTTTATTTAAAGTCAGACAGTTGTCGGTCGTGAATTTAGGTAAAATTATAAGCCTTTGGCTTATTGAATTAAATATTAAAACAGTTTTCGATGACTTTCTTTTTATATTTTCAATCATCTTTGTCATCACCCTAAAATGGAGTGGCTATAAAAAAAACTATGAATATATTTTTTCAAACCAAAGTTACATTAAAAAAAATTCCACCAGTAACGACGGCCCCCAAGCAATAAGAGTGGACGTCCAAAGCACTGCAGAGGCCTACGAAAAGTCCCAGACGTTGGAACTGAAAGGGTTGGTCGAAGGAAGACAGTATGACGTGTGGGTGACCTCAAGCACTGCTATTGGTGAAGGACCAGAGAGCAGAAGAGTTACTAATACACCTTCACAAAGAGGTATGTGTGTAAAAAAGAGGGCTTATCATACTCCCCGAAACTAGAGTTTTTGCAGGTGTTTGGAGTATATTATGGTATTTAAGATACACCCCAAAATTGTAGACCAAGTGCACGATTTTAAAGACATTCGATTACTTTTACTGTGCTCATGTAAATTCAGTGCAATTAATTACTAAACAAATTGACTGAACTCTTTGCGTAGACCAAAATGACAGGTGCGATAGACCTTTTTTTGTATTTTAGATATTTTAGTCATGTTATATTATGTCATTTTAGTCTAGCGAATTAAAAATCAGAGTATAGTAACTTCAACTGATCTTAAAAAATCACAACTGTCATTCTGTAACAGTTATAAAAGAGTGTCCGTGGAGTTTCTTGCCCGTTCTTCTCCATAGAGATCTACTACGCTTTGGAATGGGCAACTAGCTTCATCTTTCTGACTGACCGACCCATTGACAATTCAAAAGTGCCTGTAATTGGTTTATTTGAAATAAATGCTTTGAGTTTGAGTTTGAGTTTATACGAACTGACAAATATCGTTTTGTATCCACTTGCTCAACAATTCATTTCCTTGACTGTAGATACTATTTGTATACGTGACTTTTAGTCCCAAGATCCCAGAGCTGCCAGACCTTACGTATTCTCTGATTAACAAAACGTATGGGATCTATCCCATACGTTTTGTTAATCAGAGAGAGTGAGAGATCTTTGTGTTTTTTTGCGAGCGCTCGCAAAAAAATGACGTCTTCGTACTTTTAGTCTAATTTTTATATCATGATACTCGGGGATTGATCTGGCTGCTTACACATAGTACAGAAATAGTTCCCCGAGTATCATTATATAAAAATTAAGACTCTAACTATAAGTAAGATGACGTCATTTTTTGCGAGCTTCATAGCGTCTGGTGGATAAAACCTCCGACGGGAAGTATCTAACAGTATTGGTTAGTAATCCCTATACTATTAAACGAGCAATATTTATATATATATATACCTATATATGTATATATATGTTTGTAATCACGTTCTCGAAAACGGCTCGAACGATTTCGTTGAAACTTGCAATATAGGGGTTTACAGGGGGCGAAAAATCGATCTAGCTAGGTCTCATATATGGGAAAATTCGTTTACTCCGTATTTTAACGCAAAAATATTCGGTTCGTAATGTCGCCGCCGCCGCCGCTATGCATACTTTTTACTCGTGAGGTTATAAAAAGTTCGTTTAGTATTTATTTTTTTTTTCAATTTATGAATAAAATAAAACCTATCCGATACCTTTTTAGAACTTTCATTTGTCTAAAAAGGCTACAAAATTGTGGCGCGTAAACGGTGGCGCCAACCCCGAAGATTAGGCTTTTTTGCGTAGAAATGAAACTAAATCAATGCCGAGTATATTTCCTACACCGGAAATGGTTTACAAATACTATTGCCAGCCAGCGTATGAAACATATTCGGCATTGATTTAGTTTGATTTCTACGCAAAAAAGGCTAATATTCGCGAGGCGCCACGCGGCGATCCCGGGCAACACCGATGATTGAGAGGAGATGGTTTTTATAAACTTAACAAAAGACCAAAGAGTTTTTAATACTATACTTATTTTGATAAATCTCGATTAATTTTTCCAGGCGCCATCTATTGATGTGAATACTAAATATTAACTGTCTTTCATGCCTCCTGTCTCCCATTAAGTATAGGATTTAAGAAAAGTTAAACGTAAATACATAGGTACCTATAAAAAGTACTGGAATGAGTTTTTTTTTTACATTTGGTGATTTGATGAGAAATTATAACTGAAAGAAAGAAAGAAAGAAAGAAAGAAAGAAAAATATTTTATTTGGGACACGCACAGGAAATACAGTTAAAAAAGAGCATATAAAAGTAACAAAATAAACATTAAAAAGCAAAAAAACAAAAAAAAGAAATCAGAATAAAAAAAAAAGAGACCTGTGCGAGGCCAAAAAGGCTCCCATCTCAGCATAAAGCTGCGATATTTAAAAAATAAATACCGCAACGCTGGTATTCTGATAGGGCCTGTGTGATGCCACGGACATACCCACGGATATCAATTAAAAATAGCAAGGGGAATAAAATCAAATAAAATAAAATACAAATACTAGAATACTTGAAAAGAAAAAAACAAAAACCGTCAATAAGGTGTAAAGATCGACTCACGCTTGACGCCCGACGGTCCAACCTCACTTGTCTATGCTATAGACTATTGTCTATATTTATGACAAGCGATGAGACCATGCATGAGACGCGGGCGCAGGCGACTGGCTGTCAATGTGCATTAATGTAAAAAAGGAAGTAAAGTCACACAAATAAACAAAGAGTGAATAATAAATACGACAAGAAAATGATAACTGATGACAAACATGGTTTTAAAATCCGACCAGGCTATTTAGGCATCGTTCCTTTACCTCTCCATTGACATGAACCGAACATGGACCTATAAAAAAAGCGAACCAACGTTTTTGGCGCCAACATAAAACTTAACGTATTGAATAATAACAGTATATTGTAATCTTTTTGATCGTAATTTATAAGTTTAAGCAGTACCTAACAAACCAAATGCCAAATGGTGTTTTATAAGTTGAAGCACAGGTTTAAGCAGCAACAAACAGTTATTTCGCTTCGCTAATATAAATAGATCTACCTACCTTGTCTCATTTATTAAAAAAAAAAAACTTTTTTCCCCCGAGCGGAGCTCGCAGGTACTTATTAACAATATTCTGTAAAACATACATAAAAATCAACAGTCAGACTTTAAGAAAAGTGATATTTTTACGTAACTTTGGTACCTGATATCTGAAAAATGGCCGTGGCGGCGCGGCGGCCCAAGCTAGCAGGTATGCGTACGTTCATAGCACATACTAACACTACTCTATCCCATACATAATCACAAAATAAGCAAGGTCAGGCGGCCCTGGGATCTTGTTCTATTTTGTATCTTGATACGTAACCGGTTTTTTTGTTATAAGCTTCATAATATTATGTATGTATCTCATAGATATATGAAAGAAGTGTATCTTTATAGGTAAGGATGCTTGCAAGTTGAAGTATTTTTCTTGAGATCGGTTCGACAAATATTTGTCTGGCCTACAAGTAGTTCCACGAGGACCCTTCCGGTCTTATGTTTGTAAACACACAGTATAAATAAAGGCGAAATTCGGGGCAGCATTTGAAAACAAAGGAATAAAACAAAGAATTTTTGATTTGGTATTTTAGTGTCCAACCGTGTTCATTACGTCTGTTATTGATGACGTTCGAAAAAGCATTTCAAAAGTTTTATTTAAAAGCCAAATATTGACTGATATTTTTTAACATGCCAGTGCTTTCACATACAGTTATACAACGTGACGTTTTGCATCCTCGTCAAATTTAAGATGTGGTATAGACAATCAAACCGAACAACATTTTCCATGGCACCAATATCGTAATCGCGAAAAAATAATGAGCCGTCCCATACATTTGCGTCGAGTAGGTTTTGAAGTTTTCTATGGGACAGTTAAAAATTTTTTACGATTACGATTTTGGACCCATGGAGAAAGTTGTTCGGCTTATGTTCTGTATCACACCCTAAAATTTGACAAGGATGCAAAACGACACGTTGTATATTATGTAGGTGTCCAAATTATACTTTACTAGCTATTATTGCCCGTGACTTCGTCTAGGATCCAGGATGAACAGTAGCCTATGTCCTTTTCCAGGTCATGATCTACCCATGTAAAAATTTCATCCAAATCCATTCAGCCGTTTTATCGTGAAAGCGTAACAAACAAACTAACAAATTCACTTTCTCATTTTACGCAAACAAAAATAAAAAAAAAATAAAAAACGAAAAAAAATGCGAAAGTTTGGATGGATGAATGTTTGTTACTCAATCATGCCAGAACGGCTGAACGGATCTGGATGAAATTTGGAGATAGATTAATGCCTCCAAGTATGTAAATATTGTCAAACATCCACGGAGTAACCGCGGAAAGCGTAGCATAGCCTGATTAATCGACCCGTGTGGCTGTTATTACTTGGCCACAAGCCCCATCTGTTATACAAAACGATACAAGCGACCTTTCATAATGGAACCTAAAATAGGTGTTAACATTTTTAGTTCCAACCTGGACTATACTCCATTTGCAGATTAGACATTTATACAAATCTTTTTTACAGTCCGTTCAACCGATTTTGACTTCTATTGCGTTGGTGGCATGACAAATGGCAGCTGCAGTAAACAGTTGGTATTGTAACCATTTTTTTGTCTTTAATGCCACCCTTGCCTACAGAATAGAAGTCAACAGCGGTTGAAGGGACTGTAAAAAAGGTTTGTTTATATTTCTAATCTTATTGCAAATGGAGTATAGGTTGGAACTAAAAATGTTATAACCTATTTTAGGTTCCATTATGAAAGTTCCATATCACTGCGAAAGAAAACTAATATCAACTAACTATTTTACTTACTTTCCTCACAGCCAATGCCATTTCACTAACTTATTCTAACACTAAAACTTCTTCATTCAGTGGTGGCTGGAGTTGCTTCCCTCGGAGGCGAGATAACTGTGGCCGTTAGAAACTCTCTACTGTTGGAGTGTAGGAGTGTTGGATCCCCGCCTCCCAGGACCGTGTGGTATCATAATCAGAATATCATCACTCATCATCCGAGGTTCACACGGAATCGAGATGACAGTTTGCTGATTAAGAGTGAGTAAGACTTGAGGAAAATATTCGTAACATAATTTCATGCTGGTAATCTTCGAAGAGTTAGGCAGAGATGAACTTATAGTACAACCACATTTTCATACATCACAAGGAAGTGAAAAATTTTGGTATTTCTTTAATTCGCAGAATAAATAAGTTCCGAGCCTATACTACCTCAAATGGCTTAGCATGATCCTCCGTTATGTCGAAAATATTGCAGCATTAATTTTGAAATAAATATAAATGGTAAAGTTGAGGATTAATGTTATGTACTATGTTTGACGAAAACATGATTCTATAAAATTGTCTCGATAGAAAAAAAATTCCAAAGTTACCTCCAAACTGAAGAATAAATCGCTGATATTAAAAAAAATACTTCAAATTAGATCATGAAACTTTGTATACTAACTGAAATAACTACATGTGTATAAAGCAGGTCTTATGTTTTTGAAAAAAAAAGCAATTACTTACGAGTATACTATCGCCGCCCACTCAGGCTCGCTCTCACTCAGTCCGCGAGCAGTGTCGTGCGAGCGAGATAAAAAGCTGAGGTAGTATGGGCTCATAAGAGCATTCTGAAGGAAAGAAATCCCTAAACCATTTCTTAGTAAGTTTTAAACATTCGTTTGCTCGACAACGTAAATACCGCAGTGAATGTTGTCATTGTCAAAATGAAAGACATTGCCATTATGAATATGTTACGCAATTACCCCGCAGGCTTTATAACTAGATTTATCAACGGATTGGGTAACTGTACCCGGACTCCTAAACTAGGTTATCCTGTGAATTAGGAGGCAGGGTAAGCTTATAACGGTCGAGTTATGGTTTGTGGATGAACCTAAAAGTTGGTAGAGGTAATTTATAGTGTTTATAAGAAGACAAAAATGTTTTGTTTACTTTTCTACACTACCCATACTTATGAAGTATCTAGATGTCTCTGCAAAGTAGAAAAAAAAAAAAAAAATATCTTATATTTCAATATGAAAGTTTGAATAGAAAATCAGTCCCAAATTGTACTCTATTTCAATGTTTCATATTTTAACTTGTGAATATTTGACTTTCTTCAACATAATTTCGCAAAAACTGGATCCTTAAACAAATATTCTCTAAAATACTTTTGAGTGAAATATCATTATCCGAAAAGACCAACCCCTGGTTTGTGAATTGAAAATTTGAAGTTTGGCAAATTTTAATTTGGCGTTACTTAAGGTGACGACCTCGTAAAAAATAAAAAACCTTCGTCTAAGACGTGTATGGCTGAAAATGGTCTAAACGGAGTCAACTATCACCCCCTTAAAGCTTTGCACCCAGCTTCCAAACACCTGTTTTCGATTCAGAAAGGGAAAAAATAATTTTCTTACTCACTTATTTTCTTTTCTTTTAGGTATAGACCAATCACTAAGCGGTAACTACACTTGCTTAGCCAAAAACCTATACGGTTCTGACTCAGTAATTTTCACAGTCAAAGTGTTACCGTTACCTGACCCACCGACATTGAGAGCTACGCCTTATAAGGACTATATTGTGGTGGAATGGGACGAAATTAGATCTTATGGGAATGACTCCATGGGATTTGGTATTAGTAAGTATTTTTATTTGAGTTTTTAGTTGTTTGGTCGTAAAATTAACTTAGTAACTGTATGACCAAAATTACTGCTTGAGTTCATTAATATCATATTAAAATTATTGTTAATTACAAATAAAGTAACTGATAAATAAAGACGAATCTGTTAATAATTGTAAAAATTTTCTTTTTTTGCAGATAACTGCACGCGTCGACGGCGGTTGTCCGCCGATGATCGCCGCCGACATGTTGACGACAGCCACCGAACTAAAGTGACGCTTGCAGTTGTGGCGTGTCGCGTCCGCCATTTTGTCAGTGGACTGCAAATAGTTCAGGAGTGACAAAATGGCGGACGCGACACGCCACAACTGCAAGCGTCACTTTAGGTCGGTGGCTGACGCCAACACGTCGGCAGTGGTCGTCGTCGCGTCGACGACTGCCGTCGATGCGTGCAGTTGTCTTTGTCGTTGACGCGTGTCGCTCGTGTGTAAGAACACTTATTGGTTCTAAAATCTATTGCTATAGCAGAAATACGCATTAAACATCAAAAATTGTAATGACGTTATTTTATAACATAACTACAGCGTTTATTAGTGAATCCCCTTCCCCATTTCTTCAACCCCTTAACACAAACTAACCACACTTTTGTTCCATGCCTGATTAAAATTATTACTGTCCAACTCTCCACCAACGCCTTTGTCTGAACAATGCTTAAGTTTCCTTGAAACCCCCTTTCTTTAATTTTTTTTATCAACCTATATTATCTTCCCCACAGCTTTTCACTCTTTCCTGTGTGTTGCATTCTCCGGCCAATCCCCCATAAACGCCTGTAAGTCATTCACGACAGCGTTTTCTTAGCCTTCCTCGGCGATGACGCCCGTTTTCTGGGACTCTTACCCATTTGTCCCGATGCTTCCTACATACATGTCCCGCCCAATCCCACTTCAACCTAGCAGACTGGTTACCCACATCAGTCATTCCAATTTTGGAGCATATCGTGGTATTAAGTATTCAGTCGCTGAGCTGTATAGATAATAACAAAATCATCTTCTATACAGGTTACAACCTAACTTGGAGAGAGAATGACGGCCTCTGGCAAGAAGCTTGGCCGGTAACAAGAGAAAATCGTCTACAAGGAGTACAGTCACACACACTAGCTGGTCTCAAGTGTGGTACCAAGTATTCTGTTCGAGTTACCACTACTGATAGTGTTGGGACTTCGGCCCCGGCTCATATTGATGTTACTACTTTAGGTGGAGGTGAGCAACAGAACATTTTAGTTGATTGTTGTTATAACTTTTGGTTTTGTATATTTCTCTCTTCTCGGAACTCAATATCAATATTTGCATATTTTATACAAGGTGTACGTAACTTAAATAACGCACGAACTCTTAAGAGCCTATACTACCTCAAATGGCTTAGCATGATCCTTCGTTATGTCGAAAATATTGCAGCATTAATTTAGAAATACATTGGTAAAGTTGAGAATAAAGAGAGTTTGAGTTGAGTTGAGTTGTTAAGTACTATGTTTGACGAAAACACGATTGCTTAAAATTTTCTCGATAGGAAAAATTGCAAAGTTACCACCAAACCGAACAATAAACCGCTGGTATTAAAAAAATACTTCTTCAAATTCGATCATAAAACTTTGCATACTAACTGAACTAACTATAAAGCAGGTCTTACGTTTTTTTTTAATTACCATTATTTTCACCGTAAAAAGCAATTACCTAAACTATCGGCGCCCAGCACCGCACTCAGTCTCGCTCTCACTCAGTCCGCGAGCAGTATTGTGCGAACGAGATAAAAAGCTGAGGTAGTATGGGCTCTTAAGGGCTCATTGTAATCATTTTACGTTTTAGATTACATAGCAGTATTTTTTTAATAATTTTGTAGGCTATATGTACAACTATTACCATGTAAACAATATTTGCACGCATTGCAAGGCAGCGCATAGTGATACATTTTTTTTTAAATTTTATAACATCATGTACCATAACATTATCTTATGTAGCAAAAATTGGAACTAGAACTTTTACGAAGGGACCAAACCTGAAATTGCGAAAAAAAATTGATGCAGCAGCATGCAGTTGTTCCCTACATTTTTTCGCATAACTCGTCAAAATGTAGGGAACAGCTGATTTTATTTTCGCGATTTCAGGTTTGGTCCCATAGTGAAAGTTGTTCATAATGATGAGTAGGTACAATGATGAAGAGTAAGAGTACAAGAGGTTCTGCGTACTTTAAGGTACCTACGTGTGTTTTGTATCTTCGTCCAATTCAAGGGTGTGGTACAGAGCATCAAACTAAATAACATTTTCCATGGCACCAACATCGTAATTGCGAAAAAATAAATAGCCGTCCCATACATTTGCGTCTAGTAGATATTGAAGTTTTCTATGGGACAGTTGAAATTTTTTTCGCGATTATGATGTTTTCCATTGAGAAAGTTGTTCGGTTTGATGTTTTGTATCACCCTGTTTGACGAGGATGTAAAAGGACACGTTGTATATTCATAAAAGTCTGAAAACAAAACTAGCAAAGTTTTAATCTTGTTCATTGAAACTTGTTTGTAATAAAGTTGAAACTAAAAAATCTCAATTTAAAAGAGTGAATTAACATACATACCGATATATCGAAATGTTTCCACAATCCCATAATAGTCAATAATTATAATCATGTGGGATGGTAGATGTTAAACATGAGAAGACATTATTTCATTTGTTTACCGATAACCGATGATAATTCTTACAGAATCCGAATATGTAAGTAGTTATTGTTCCTTATCGGAAACAAGCTTCCATTTCTAGGGACAATACGAACGATTCACAACTATTAATTTGTAGGTTATCATAGAAAATCTACGCACATTTATACTAACGTAAATTGCTGTATTGGAGATTCTTCTCTATCATCCTATGAGTAATATCCGTACGTGCTAATCGACTGGTCAGAGAAATTAGGACAGAGCCGTTTATATACGGCCCTATATCAACACTAATGTTTATACGTGATTCAATTCTGTATAAATAAGGGTCATTATTTTATTTTTCTAACCCTTTTTGCAGCATTTTTTTCTGGTTGTTAGAAGGAATCTATGACCTCGAAAAGTTGCTATTACTAGATTGCCTACAGTCTGGTAATAATATAAACTTTCTGGTAATATCATTCTGTTATATGGTTAATGTAATGACAAATAAACAAATGACTCAGATGCAGGCGTATTATTAATAATTTTATTTTTAATTTTGATTTTGTGATTTTAATTTAATTTTATGATTTTAATTTAATTTTATGATTTTGATTTGATATTATGATTTTGATTTAATTTTATTTACATTATTTAACAAGAGGAGCTCGTGGCTAAGTAATAACAGCCGCACGGGTCGATCCATCAGGTTAAGCTACGCTTGCCGGGGTTGTCCGTGGATGGGTGACCATCTTTACATATCGAGACTCCTCCGTGCCTCGGAAAGCACGTTAAGCCGTTGGTCCCGGCTGTCATTCGTGGATCTTTGACAGTCGCTACGGGTCGTCAGAAGCCCGAAAGTCTGACAACCAGTCTTACCAAGAGGTATCGTATTACCCAGTTAATGGGTTGTGGAGGTCAGATAGGCAGTCGCTCCATGTAAAATACTGGTAATCAGCTGCATCCGGTTAGACTGGAAGTCGACCCCAACATAGTTGGGAAAAGGCTAGGCAGATTGATTTTTATATTATTTAATATAATATAATAATAATAAATTTATTGCACAAACAAAAATCACATTGCACTGCATGCATTCAGTTGACATAATCCAATATAAGTTTAACCTATTAAGTACAATAATTTTACACTCTATCCCTTAAACTAGGTCTGGCCTGTATCTTAAGAGATAGGGTTCAGCCATTGTGTAGGCCTAAATTTTATTTTTTACAAGACAAGTGAAACCAGCGACGATGTGGTACCTAAAACCGTGCATAAAGAAACAAAAACTAAACTAAAAGTACGGAGGTATGAATAATCGGTTGCGTATTTTTGTTTGGGTGTGAGTGGTGTATGTGTAAAGTATTGTGTGGTGGTTGGGGAGATGCTAATTATGTTTGTGTTTAAGAGATTTAAGTCAGTAGATTTAATTAATTATTTTTATAATACATATTTATTGTGATTAATATTAACATTCAGTACAAGCAGTAAAACAGAACGACAATTTTATTATTTAATTTATTTATAGTTTTGATAAATTACTAGGTATTTTGGATTTATGTTAATTTAATGGTGAAACCATGACAATGTCATGATAGCAGTGGCAGGAAAACAGAAACAGGGCTTTTATTGAAACTGATAATAACTAAGCTCTTCATCAAGTTGGACTCTATTCTGAATTTAAAAAATATATATTTTCCGAAAAAGAACAAAAAATGCTGAATTATTAATCCTAAAATAACCCTAATCAAACACCCCCAAGAAGGAAGGAGAAGAGAGGGATCAAAAGTGTAGAAGAGGATTAAATCAAAATCATCACGGCGCTGAAGACGCCACGCCAGTCCGTCTGTCACCCGGCCACGGTTGCCAGGGCTGCGGTGACATGTATTGGCGGTGCGGCGCCCTAGGCCGCCAAAGCGACTGCGTCACTCCCGTCACTTGTCATCGGTGTCACATAGACTTTTTCGACGTTTTAGTGTGTTTTAATAATTTAGTTTTTGTTGTTATTTAATTTAATTTTGTAAGTTTAAACTATATAAATACATGTTCAGTGGCAGCAGTGATGTGGTGGATAATAGTGTTAGTGCTAGTCAACCTTCGACATCACTGAGCATCCTGGAGAGATGTCCGCTATGTACCCAGGCACGGTTTTTTAAAGGTAAGCGGGGTCTGAATGTGCATATCGGCAAGGTGCACAGACCACATAATGCAATCACATCAGACCCCGTCTCAACAGCTACACCTACAACACCAGGTACTTCCACTTTTGACCCGTTTTGGAAAACTCTTTCAAAATTCAAAAACTCTATTCATGTTTTGAAGCGAGTTCCCCGCGGCGCTAGACCTTTAGTGGCACAACACTTAGCAGGTTGCGTTCGTCTCGCCGTCCGGGAGAACTCACAAAGTGCTTGGGAACAGCTGCTCACCTTCCCTTACAGAATTCTACATGTACAAAAGAATTTGGCAACCAAAAAGACTTTAACTGCACAAATTAAAGAAAACTGTAATGTTTCGGCTCATAATTTGGATTCAAAATTACCGACACAGAGATATACCTCTTTAAGAGGTATATCCCATCTGGTAGAATCCAAGTTAGGGGAAGGTGACATTAGTGGAGCAGCCAGGATTCTTTTTAGTAGTGATGTGGTGGCACCGTGTTCTCCAGAAACACTCGCAGCTCTGGAGAGCAAACACCCTGCCCCAGCGGATGGCCTTTCTTTTCCCGACCCCCCTGATCTGGATAATCACTCCCTCACCATTACAGGTCGAGAGTTGGTCACAGCCGTTTGCTCCTTCCGGAGCGGCTCCGCTGGTGGCCTCGACGGCCTGAGTCCTCAGCACCTTAAGGACCTTATTTGTTCAGGCGCCGGGGCAGCTGGTGAGTTGCTCTTGAAGGAGCTTACGGCTCTGATTAACCTCATGCTCTCCGGCAAGGTGAACGAGGCCGTCATTGACGTTCTATACGGGGCCAATCTATGCGCCCTGCGTAAAAGGGATGGCGGCATTCGTCCCATTGCCGTGGGAACTACTTACCGTCGTATGGCAGCCAAGATTTGCTGTAAATTTTATGGTGAGGTTGTTTCGGAAAAATTGCAGCCCCTGCAGCTAGGTTACGGCTGCAAAGGGGGCTGTGAGGCTGCCGTACACGCCTTATCGACCTACCTAAATTCTGGCAAAGGTGAGGTCATCCTGAAGGTTGACATAAAGAATGCCTTCAATTCTGTTAATAGGGACACCTTGCTGGCAGAAACTAGAAAAGAAATACCCCAAATTTATAGTTTCCTTTGGCAATGTTACAGACACCCTTCTAAATTACTGTATCGGGACAACCTTCTGGAATCTGCTGTTGGCTGTCAACAAGGTGACCCCCTCGGGCCAGTGATTTTTAGTTTAGCCATTCACCCAATTATTCGACAGCTAAATTCCAAAGGGAAACGCCTATTCTTGGCCATGTTTTGCCCATCAATGTGACAAATACAAAAGAAATACCCATTTAGTAACTAAAATATTGCTAGTACTTATTTGTATTGAAACCTCCGGAATTATAAGCCGATTTAATCAAGAAACTCAATCGTATTTACACTATTTTTACCGGTCGTTGGTCAAACCTGTCAAAGTAGGGATGACAACATTTACTGAAAAAACGATACTTACACTAAAACCGGTTACCAAAAATACGTATTTAGGAAAATCTATTTTTGACATTATATAGTTGTTTCGCTTTTATTTTCTTTAGAGACAAAAAAAATGTTTGTCTATATTCGGACTTCTAAATACGATCCATTTAACCGATTCCGTGTTTCAAGTTTTACAAAACTATAGATTTTTCGATAAATCGATTTCTTAAAGAAATCCCTACGTCAATAATAATCGTAATTGACAACTGATTGACATTGACATTTCACATTTTGTTTGGTGCTGTTTTCTTGCGACTCGTGATTTTTTTCTCTACTGCGTTTTTCTATTTAATATTCCGACGACTTTGATTACGATTATGGACCCTGTAACTGCTTCCGATGACGACCTTGGCTTTATATTGGATTCTGTACCCGCCTCTCTCGACGACACCGGCTTGCCAATGGATACCGTACCTGTTTCTCACGAAGGACCTGACGCGAATATGGAACCTGGGTTCTTGGGCTGGGCAAGGTTTCAATCAAATATAAATCCCCCAGCCCAATTTCTAGATGACGTGCTCGTCATATATTTAAATGAGAACGAATAAGAAATCGGAAATCTTTAAGTATGTCTTTTATTAACCTTGAATTATTATACTATGATTTTTAAAAGTCCAACCGAGTTCTATGTAAAAAATAGTGTTTGTATCTTTATCTATGATGTCAACCCTAATGCCTCTAATTTGTTTCTTTCGTGGGCGTCACTTGGCCAAAACCTCTTTATCAAATGGGCATTTCCCTTTAACGTTTGGTATCTTGACGACGGAACCTTGGGAGGCGATGTAGAAACTGTTTTAAATGACCTTCAATTCTTAAAAAATGAACTTTATTCCATTGGCCTTGATCTCAACCTTTCGAAATGTGAACTGTTCTTAGCGGACGGTACCGACAGACATCTAACACTTCCCAAATTTAACGCAATAGCCCCGGAAATCAAAATTATTGAAAAAAACTCTCTTCGTCTCCTTGGGTCTCCTATCTATGAAAATTCTTTTCCTGTTTTTATTGAAGAAAAAATTCAAAATTTCAATGACGTTTCGGAAAGATTGTTCCAAATTAACATGCACTCGGCCATAACATTAATCCGTTACTGCTGTTTCGGCCCTAAATTAACATATTTCCTTCGTGCTTCCCATTTATGGAAGCACACTCACCTTTTAGATAAAATTGACAAAATTATCCGACAAACTTTAACTTCGATCTTAAATGTGGCCTTGGACGACCGCGCTTGGGCACAAGCTACTCTCCCCATTCGTATGGGAGGCCTCGGCGTCCGCAAAATTTCTAGTATTAGTTTACCGGCATTCATATCCTCGGTCCACGGCACAGATAAATTAATCAGGAAAATCCTAGCCTCCACACTGGTTAATTTTGATGTGCCTTGTTTCACCGAGGCTATAGATGCCTGGAGACTCGCTTGCCCGAATTCAGACCCACCCGACAATCCATTTTCCCAGAGACGGTGGGATGAGCCGCTCTGCAGAGTAGTACAGAACAATTTACTTGACACGTCTGCTACTACTGCGGAGCGTGCGCGTCTGCTGGCTGTGGGTAAGTGGGAGTCGGGTCTGTGGCTTCATGCACTACCGTCGTCGAACATAGGCACTTTGTTCGACGACACTACTTTCCGCCTCGCTGCTTCCCTGCGACTAGGAGCTCCTTCTTGTTCTCCTCATCGCTGTCACTGTGGCGAAGTTGTCAACAGCCTCGGACACCACGGCCTGTCTTGCAGCCGAAGTGCGGGTCGCTTAGCACGGCACGCGAACATCAATGACATCATCCGACGAGCCCTTGTCACCGTCGGCGTTCCAGCTGTATTAGAACCCAATGGCTTGGCACGCGACGATGGCAAGAGACCGGACGGCATGTCTTTATTTCCATGGAAGTTGGGAAGGCCTTTAGTGTGGGACGCAACGTGTGTCGATACTCTTGCGCCATCCCATCTTCCTGGCTCTGCGTGCTGTGCTGGCACTGCTGCTGCCGCTGCGGAAAACCTCAAGCGGCGGAATTATAATAACTTTATCGGTAATTATATTTTCGAGCCGTTTGGGGTTGAAACCCTTGGGCCGTGGGGTCCGAGTGCTCATAGTTTGTTCAACGAAATCTCCAAACGGCTGGTTGACACTTCCCGTGACCCAAGGGCTGGCTTTTATCTTGGCCAGCGGCTTAGCATTGCCATACAACGTGGCAATGCCGCCAGTCTCTTGGGTACTTTACCAGTCGACAGCGATGCGGAGGAATTTTTCGACGCCATATTTTAGTTTTTTTTTTTTTTAATAGTTTTAGTTATGTTAGTATATAATTTTGTTATTTTTAGGTTATGTTTACAGTTAAAATAAAGTATTAAATTTACATATGATCTGAATGGATTGAAATAAATGATTTTGATTTGAATAGCAACTTTTCGAGGTCATCAAGTATTATGTCCAATGTAAGATGACCAGGGATATCTATTCTAATACTCCTGGTCATCTTATAGTTAGACAAAGAACATTGAACGGGACACAATAGAAATTTTATTGTTATGACGGCTATGGCCGTTTAGTGTCCTGGAAAGTGTTACCTAATTTATTTTTTATATATTTATACCTCCCACTGGAACGCCATACCAAAGGAGTACCAATGGAGCAAAAAATTACTTCATGTGCTGCTTCCATAAGTTTCCATCCATACTTCACGCGATGGGCATCGAACGGGCGGCGATGGAATACGCGCACGCACGCAGTGTCAGGTCACTTCTCCATAGTTCCGTAACTCCATCCATATTGCGCACATTATTTACGATTTTGTCGAAACATAACTGAATTTTAAAAAATAAAAATTTTAAAAACGAAAAATTTTGATGTGTCATCCAGCCTGACAGATGCTGAGAGAGTGTTATTTTCATAGGATTTAACTTCTAAATCGGTCGTTGGGCCAAAAGGACCCATTTTAGCAGTCTGATCTACCTTGTCATAACCTTATCCCAATCAAAGACAAAGCAAATAATTTAGTTCATGTAGGCCATTAAAACTTACTTTTGAACGTTAAAATTTACAAAAAAAAATTAATTCATTTTAGTAGCCCCTTCCATAACATAGTTTCTTATGGCAGGAAACTTCATGATTACTTTTTTAAACTTCGATCACTAATAGTATTGATCGAAGCTTGAACTAGCAAGCTGTTTTCTTCTATCTCTTCAATCATTGTCTCTCCATACAGCGCCAGTATCCCCACCGTCAACCGACTGGCTCTGGAGCAACGCCACCCACATCTACATCCAGCTAAGTGGATGGGATGACAGTGGCTGTGACGTCACAAGATGGGAAGTGGATTATCGACTCCTTGGATCTAACCTTTGGCAACGAGCGGAGAATAAGGCAGTAAGTCATGAATTCGTGATACTTCTTAATAACGATTCATTATAGGACTACCTACTCGTACTAGCGACCCACCCGTGATTCACACGGGTGCAACCTACTCTGATGTGGTGATAATATCGAAACATTACGTATTTATTTATTGCATGTACATTAAAATTCTTATAAACAAGTAGATACCAAATTGAAATGAATAGATTAGGTTTTGTATTAAGCTTTTCTTATCACAAGTTTGCGAAGACTTGATGTTGTACAAGTAGCATAGCGATGCTCGAAGTTTTGAACAAGAGAGAAAATTGATATTGTGAAACTGGTATGCAAAATAGGAACTTTGAATTTTGTGTGTACGATAGGCAGAATTTATTATAATTATTTAGCACATAAAACATTACTTCTATGTCTTGCAGTAGGTACGTACGCGCCTTTGCTACTTAAGGCTGACTTACTTGCATTAGTTATGTAGCGAGTTAAGTAGGTAGACAATAGTATCATCATTAAATTCCCTACATATACAGTATAGTTAAAATCTCTCTGCAGACTCGATCATAAATCATTCGAGTGTTTCGCTCTCTTTCCCACTCACGGGCCTTATGGGCAGGCCACGCCCACACGTAGTCCTGTGCATTACTGCAGTCGATGAGTGATATCGATAGTTTTATATATTTATAAATGGGTGATAGATTTAAATACACATTTTTTTTTATTTTATTACCAAATTTACTACAAAGCATATTAAATATATAAACAAAAGATCGTATATATAGAACTAAAAATAGCAAATTAAAATTCTTCGTCTGAGTCATCGTCATCATCATCCACATGAATGATGAACTCTTCGCATAAATGTGCTTTTCTTAAGTCTTCATCTTGCAGCAATTCTGCATGTTCCACACATTTTTGCCAATTTTCAATGGAGACATTGGAAATGGCTTCATCGACTAACTTCTCGACATCAGCAATCTTGAAGGTTTTGTTTTTCGTTGCAACTTCATTTTTTATTTTATTTACCCTGCATACTTAATGAATGCAGTATGTTTACGTGATAACCTTAATGATTCTGTTATCGATAATGGCCTTGAGCGCGCGCAACTAGCGCACATCCCTACTCCGATTATGGTTTATGACCAAGTCTGCAGCGAGATTTTAACTATACTATAGTGCAGCTACCCATCTGTGAACTACTGTAAGTGACAAATTCACAAACATTACCTAAAAATAACAAAATTATATACTAACATAATTAAAACTATCAAAAAAAACTAAAATATGTCGTCGAAAAATTCCTCCGCATCGCTGTCGACTGTTAAAGTACCCAAGAGACTGGCGGCATTGCCATTCACAAACTGTATGTGATTTTTGTAAGTAGTTAGTAGTAATAAGTCGTTGAAGTGCCAAATCAGTAAATCATCATCTACCTGCCCATATCCCATGTTACTTGGGGTCGGTGCAACACGTTTTCTTCTTCCATTCTCCCCTGTCAACCGTCACGCTATCATTCACTCCCTTGTCTTTCATACTATTCCTCACACAAACCATCCATCTTTTCTTTGGCCTTCCTCTCCAACAACAACATCCATCAACATTGTATATTCATCAATCTTTTAGTTACATGCGTTTCATCCCTCCTCATCACATGCCCATACCATGCCAAACGATTTATGGCGCCACTTTCAAACTTCCTCTTATATACTCATTTCACTTTATCCAATCTCATCTCGAAATTCTCATCTCCGCTGCATTCAATCTTTTTTCATCTATCTTCTTCACGTCTATCAATAGATACAATAAAAGATAGAAGAAATTGAAACACGATCTATTTGTTCGTCGAGTCAAGTGCAGGTGCACCCACCCGCGCGTCTTCCTCACCCCGACAGAAACTTGACGTCTATACGATGTTACACTTACTATTGCAAGTCAGCCTTTAGATTTAATGTGGAACAACAACGGACGATCGGCCTTAGCCTTCTTCTTCTTTTCTTTTGAATATCTTAAATACGAGTATCAGCAACACTGATTACGTTTAAAAAATGACATTCACTTATTTCTCGGTTTTTTAGCTTAAGACCTGGGAAAATCAAACCTAATTAATTATGTTCTCTCCTAGCCTATGGAACTTAACCTCGGCTGGAGCTACATCGAAGGTCACTACCAGGCCCCACCTCTTCGGTCCATACCCACATCTTACGCAGTCGGATCTCTCGCTCCCGCAAATTGGTATCAGCTAAGAGTGACAGCGATAAATGATGCGGGGACTGCTTCTACTGTTTATACTTATGCTACCAAGACTTTGGATGGAGGTGAGTCTTACTTACTTTATTGTTGCTTCGCTCTTTTATTTTTGTGCTTGCTTCCGCCCGCGGCTTCGCCCGCGTTTTATGTCGATAAAAAGTAACCTATGTCCTTTCCCAGGGTTCAAAGTATCTCCATACCAAATTTCATCAAAATTGGGCGAGTCATTTAGCTGTGAAAGCGTAACAAACAAACAAACTCACATCCCATATTAGAATATTAGTTAGGATAGGATTGTTTAGATAAGCCACTACTTTCTCCCCGTTTTATCCACTATAAAAAGCTAGGTTATAAAATTGGTGAGCATAGTAGGAGCATCTATCTATAGGTACAGTCAGGAAAATAAATTGTTAAGCAAATTTATGCCCTACGTCAATTTGCCGTGTTATAACCAGTCTTGACAGCCGGGACCAACGGCTTAGCGTACTTTCATGCACGGAGGAGGTATGTAAAGATGATCACCCATCCACGGACCGACCGTGGCAAGCGTAGCTTAACGTGATCGATTGACCTATGCGGCTATTATTACTTAGCCACGAGCCCATAGTGGGCGGATATCACCTTTTTAAAATGTCATTGTCGTCATGGCAATGACGTAGTCGGGAAAATAATAAGGTGCACGTAAAAATTAACCTTAAGGTGCTTAACATATTATTATTTATTTCTTGACTACACCAGTAAAATAGTTAAATCCGAAATAGCCCCTTACCTTCATAAATAAGCAACCAAAACTCCTATAAATAAACCAAACCAACGGATTCAACTGAAACATCAAATAAAGCTCTTCCACAACTTTACCTCTTAAATAACCAGAGGCCCTCGCACAAACGCGAGACGTTAAGAGGCCGAATACGAAATTTTGCCGATTTCACTAATTTGTGTGATTTTACAGACGCAATTTTACAGTTAAAATACACTGTATTTCTATAAGTTTTAGTGCACAACATAAAAGATCATTTTAATTAAGATCTAATGAATGAGCTACTTTTTAGGGTTCCGTACCTCAAACGAAAAAAACGGAACCCTTATACGATCACTTCGTTGTCCGTCTGTCTGTCAGTCTGTCAAGACCCTTTTTCTCAGGAACGCGTTGAGGTATCATGTTGAAATTAATATCAAATACGTAGGTCTACGGTTCCTTTGAGGTTTAAAAAAATCAAGCTTCTAAGTTTCCGCAATAAAAAAATATGGCCGTTTATGCGACATTTATTTTGATACTCGCAAGTAAATCAAAACCGTTGACCTAGAATCATGAAATTTGGCAAGAAGCAAGGTCTCACAGCACAAGTTAAATAAAAAGTCCGAAAATTGTTTATTTGTAATTTTGTCACATAAAACAATTTTTTGTTGGAATTACAATTTAAGTTTGTTTTTGGGATAAATTCTTTTCAACTACAGAACCCTTTACTGTGCGTGGTCCGACACTCACATGGTTGGTTTTTTTTTAAAACATCCTTTTATTAGTCCGGGTATACCCGGACAAGGACTCCGGTCCTAAATGATATATCATCTAGGACCAGAGTCCTTGTCAAGAACAATGAAACGACCCCAAACCCGATAGGGTTGCGTCGTTTTATTACTAAGTTCGCATGACTACCTTCTGGCTCCGTCTTCAGATCAGCTCCATGTCATAATAAAATTGCTTTGTCATCCAATTTACATATGCATGTAAAATTTCAGCTCAATCTGAAAACGGAAAGAGGGTCAAATTTAACTTGCAAGATTTTACATTACAGACAGACAGACACCGGGACAGATGAAACTAAATAAAAGCTTGTAAAATAGGTACAACTATCCTATAGCATTTTGCTTTAATTTTTTGCGACAAGTACAATTAGTGTCACCCATAGATAAGTCCTATAGAGTAAATATTACGTGTGAAACGTTTATTTTCAACTAGCGACCTGTCCTGCTTCGCACGGTTTCTACGTCTTAACAAGACATCGAGATTTCTTTATGTTACAGGGTGGCAGGGACATCGACGCACAACCTGTTATCATGGATTCAGTACATGATTCTGAACCCCGCAGTGTTGCAATTTATCATTGGTTTAAAAAAATTGCTGTTCTATACATTTTGAGAGCGTGCAATTGCATTTAGCGTGTTCCACTTTTATATGAAACAGCAGGTATCTTTTTATAACCGACGAAAATTTTCTACGCTAGGGGTTCTAGAATCAAGTGCTGAATTCTTGGTTACAGTTTGGCCGTCGATGTCCCTGGCCAACATGTATGTATGTTTAATAATTTTTAGTTTAATCGATTTGCAATATTTTGTAAAGTAATACATACAACTATTACTGCTGTCAAGTTTAAGTGGTAGATCGACACCGTCCACTGTTGTTTAAAAATGGTGAATTTATAAGCCAGTCACTGTCTCTTAAAATACAGGTTAACCTAGTTTAAGAGGCAGGGTTACTACAATTATGTACAGAAATTTTTGCAACACACTGTAATGCCTAGCATAAGTCTACCCACTAGTTATATCTACTTGTGTACATTTCTGTAACTATTTTTGGTTAAATAAACTATTATTATTATTATATTATAGGTTAAATCAATTATTTCCAAGCCTAGTCCATGAATAGCGTAGTTCACCCTAACTGAATCAGTTTGACGGTGCGAGTGAGATAGAGTGATACCCGGCGCGGGGAAGTGGGGGCAAAATATGAATTTGAGCTGAAGTATTACAAGCTCTTAATGTACTATACACTTAGACCCTACGGAATAAAATCTCTTTAATGATGTTAAAAACCGCATGAAAATCCGAAAAGCGACTTTATTTTATAATATGTATAGATTCTAAAATCGATCGAATTTACCTTACATATATTCCGCTCGTTCGTGTTAAACCCACAGAGAGGGAGAGTTCCACCTGTGACCTAGTACTATCAGTACGACCAAGTTCGGTCTAGCAACATACATTAAGTTACACAAAGTTAGACAACGTTGCAAGTGACTGGAACTCCATTAATATTAATTTTCAGGGAAACTCTGTCTAGCTTAAATAAAGACTAGTGACTTCGGTTCAAAGAAACTTTATTCCGAATAAAGACATTTATGTCACTTGCTTGAGAACAGTATTAAATAACCGACCAAGTGCGTGTCGGACCACGCACAATTAAGGTTTCCGTAGTTGGAATTAATTTATCCCAAGAACAAACTTAAGACTGTAGTTGAAAAACAAGGTCTCCGATACATTCCAGCTGCAAATGTAAGTTGGTTGACTATTACTCTTAAACTTGAAAAGTCTACTTAGCTGTGATAGTTTTCCTTTTAACTCCATTATATATAGGGTGACTGGTAATTAGTGACCGATACTTAAACACATGATTATACTCATGATAACAAACAAATTTTACTGTAGGACCAAACCTGAAATCGCGAAAAAAAAATCTGCTGCCCCATACATTCATGTTTGCATAACTCGTCAAAATGTAGGGAGCAGCTGATTTTTTTTTCGCGATTTCAGGTTTGGTCCCACAGTAAAAGTTTTTTGTTATCATGAGTACAATCATGTGTTTTAGTATCGGTCACTAATTACCAGTCACCTTATATACTACTACTGTGAATTTTTTCACCCATCCAAAACTAACCGTTTAGCTGGCAGTGTCCCCCACACTTGACTAGTAACAAAATTTAGCACTTTAAAGCTTATTTCAGGAACGGATCCCTAAATCGAAAAATTGTTTTCACAAACCCACAATATTTTTGAAAGACCTATCCAACAATACCCCACGCTATGGGGTGCCCGAAAAAAAAATACATCACAACTTTACGTGTACAGAAGTTACCCTAAAAAATATTTTTTTTCATGATTTTATTTTACCACTTTGTCGGCGTGATGAATATGTATACCCGTGCCAAATTATAGCGTTCTAGTACTAAGAGTCTCTGAGCTAAGCTGCGGACGGACAGACGGATATACCGAAACTATTCCGGTTCCTTGTTGACTACGGGAACCCTAAAAACATACATTTATAGATTACAAAAAGATCGTCATCAGTATTATAAGTCAATAGTTACCCATCCAATGCATGCATTTCCCCAGAAGTGATCGATCCGCAATTATATGCTGGCTAAGTTTAGTTTTGAATGCATTGAACGAGTGTAAATTTCTTATACAGGACGGTAATTTATTATAGAGTTGGAAACTTGGAAATGGGTTCGGGGGAATTGATTTACCTGTCTGTAGTATGGACATCGAGTAAAATGGTGTAGTTACCGTTGTATCAGCCGTCAGATCATTTTATTTAAAAACTATTAAATGGATTTTTCTCGTTAACTCGTAATAATGTTGATACTTACGTAATAGATTGGCTAACAACTCTTACGCGAGCAGACAGAGCAACTTTGATCTCCGTATTGCGGCAACAGGCAACTCGCAACTAGCTGTTTATATACATAAAGAAACTGCGCAGAGATAGCAACTCTAGTTGCGAGTTTCGATGATCGACAACAGTTCTCAGTTGCTGCACTCGATGACAGAATCAGTTTCAAATTGACGCAACTAGCAACTGTCAAATTTGTACTAGTTGTGTCAAGTTGACTGACTGTTAGCCATGGATTTGAAAAGTTTATTTAGAATCGTGGCAACCGTAAACTGGGCCTTTTTGTTTATAGTTTTTTCAACTAAGTTGACAGTTTCTTTAACTAAAGTTGCTCTGTCTGCGGAGCGCCATAAGGAGCTATGCTGTGCTGCTGATAGTTGATGCAACTGCCAACTTTCTAAAAGGTTTCCGTTAACGATTGCAAGTTGAAGCAACAGTTTCTTAAAACTATACAAAAAACGTTATAAACAGTTAGTTGCGAGTTGCCAGTTGCCGAAACACGAGGATTTAGGCGCTTTTCACATGAAGCAACTATTGCAGCAACTGGCAACTAGCTGTTTACATATATTTCAATTGGACTGCGCACTCATAGCAACTCGATGTTTTATTTGATTTGTTCGATATGTTGATAGTTGCCTCAACTTAAATTGCTCCATGTGCAAAGCCCCTAAAATTGCATCTGTCTACGCAGTGCCTTACATTGGTACACAATAGGAGGTGGTTTCATCAAAAGAACTACCGATAAATTTGTCTGTTGTTCTGGTAGGTATTGCAGATGTCATAAACCGTGACTCCCATCAAATGGGCCGTCTGCTTGTTTACCACAAAAAACCCAGTGATTCTCAGGAAGAGCGTCATTCATTAATTCCCCCTCTGCCAGCGTCTGTGTTCCCTTCCACATATAACCGTCTGCCTTCAAAGCAAGAATAAACAGGTATCTTCTGTGCACGCTCGTTCCATCATTGGCCTTTCATCCATCACTTTCCATCAGGCGTGATCGAGGTCAAGAGCAGGCTCATCCAACAATAAAAAAACTGACCAAGTGCGTGTCGGAACATACACAATGAAGGGTTCCGTAGTTGAACATAATTTATCCCAAAAACAAACGTAACATTGTAGTTGAAAAACTAGAAATCCCAAAAAAATAATTTTTATGCAATAAAATTACAAATTAGCAATTTTCGGACATTTTCCTATACTTGTGAGATGAGACCACAGAAAAGATAAACCTCTTTATCTTTTCTGTGGATGAGACCTTGCTTCATGACAAATTTCATGATTGTAGCTCAACGGAAAGTACCTTATAGGGTTTGATGTACTTGCGAGTCGCATAAATGGCCGTATTTTTTTACTGCGTTGACTTAAAAGCTTGATTTTTTTAGAGATATAAGTGACGATAGATTTGATATTAGTTTCAACTTGATACCTCCACGCGTTCCTGATAAAAGGATCTTGACAGACTGACAGACGGACAAAGAAGTGATCCTATAAGGGTTCCAATTTTTCCTTTTGAGGTAACCCTAAAAAAAATAAGAAAGACTTCTACTACACTTATTATTTAACATGAAAACAATAACAACATCGTGTAAATAAATCATCTCAAAACTTGCTTCCTCTGAACGCGGTCAGCTAACGAACCATCTCGCTTATTGCCTTAATGTAAATAGTTTGTAAGCCATGATCGATCACTCCGCTTATGTAACAACAAACAAATCTTAGGGCTACTTCACAGAGCTATCAAGGAAGGATTTATTTAAAAATTCAAGGTTTATGCCATGACTGAGTTATTTTTCACTTTATAGTGTTGTTTTTGGAAGTCGGTTGTATTTTTTTGTAAAAAAAGTTTTTATTTCTCACTTTTTAGTCGTGGTACCTACCCCACACAAATTCTAATACCACTACCTGCAAAAGAAACTAGAACATCATCCATGTAAAAGTGGGGAAAAAATACGTATTATTGAAGTTAACTCAAAAAAACTACCCAAGCAAAGTCAATCAATTCTATATGGGACCAACTTTGAGGTATAGCCTCTCGAATAAAACATTTTTTTTTTCAAATCGGACGACTTTGTAAAAAGTTATGCGTGGTCATACATAAAAAAATAAAAAAAACATACTTACGTGTCGAATTGAGAACCTCCTTTTTTTTCGTCGGTTAAAATGGCTTCATTTTTTTTGCTATGTTCTCGTAGCGGATGGAATAAGCCAAATGCGCTGATCGAGGTACTCGCAGAATATGTAGAAGAAAATGTCCTAGAACATGCGACAGATACCAGCCCTCATTGGACCTGATGGTCACCTGACCTGTAGTTGATTACGGCCCACTTCCTCTCACAGAAAGGAGGCCTGTGTCCCAACATTGGAACATGAAAGGCTGATTACGCTAGTGCATCACTCGCAGTGACGCTCTTAACGCACCAATTTACTGCATTATCTTTGCTGATCCGTATATGAAGAGTAGATCGTGGTAAATACCATACCATGCGGCTGGAGGCCTTAATTTATTGAGGCACCCACAGGAAAGTCCGGTTAACCAGCCGACAACCTTCTAGTCCACCTGTGAAACGCCATTCAAAAAAAAAATGTCCGATGTCACAATTATTTTGATTTTAGTAGATTTTTATTTTAATATGAGGAGCTTGTGGCTAAGTAATAACAGCCGCTTGGGTCGATCCATCAAGTTAAGCTACGCTTGCCGGGGTTGGTCCGTGGATGGGTGACCATCTTTACATACCGAAACTTCTCTGTGCCTCGGAAAGCACGTTAAGCCGTTGGTCCCAGCTGTCATTTGTGGATCTTTGACAATCGTTACGGGTCGTCAGAAGCCCGAAAGTCTGACAACCAGTCTTACCAAGGAGTATTATATTACCCAGTTACTGGGTTGTGGAGTTCAGATAGGAAGCGCTCCATGTAAAATACTGGTATTCAGCTGCATCCGGTTAGACTGGAAGCCGACCCCAACATAGTTGGGAAAAGGCTAGGCAGATTGTTTTTTTTTTATATTTTAACATGACTTGTGCACTGACATCAATTTACAATTTCAAAGCAACATCAACAAAACTGAAACATTAAAGTTCTGTTATTATTCTCAGTATCGAAGCGAGCCGTTGTCGCCGTACAACAGCCTTAATAGTTTGTCAAGAACATAATTGTTAACAAATGACTCAAGTTTGATCAAAACTTTGATGTTCAGTATCAAAAGTTTTGTTATCTACCGTGACAGGCCTGAGATGAAATTGTCATTGAAGAGAAGTTCAGGGTGGTGGTTTAGAAATAAGCGGAAGCGCAGCTAAAGGATACACAGCTATCTTTGCCATTGGCCACTCTGGGCAAGTGCCCAGGGCCCCGCGATCCATTGGGCCTCCAGTTCCTGCCAGTCAAACTCAAACTCAAAGCATTTATTTCAACTAAACCAATTACAGGCACTTTTTAACTGTCAAGGGGTCGGTCAGTCAGAAAGATGAAGCTAGTTGCCCATTCCAAAGCGTAGTAGGTTCCAAAGGAGAAGAACGGGCAAGAAACTCCACGGACACACTTTTAAATCAAAATATTTGTACAATATATTGGTTACATCCATTGAGGACCGACCGGCTTTTTTTAAACGCGATTATTATTATCTTTGAAACCTAACACTATTTTTCCACCGCACCTGGAACGTGACGTCAACGAGAAAACAGATGACGGCGCCATAGTAAATATATTGTCGCTACTTCGGCGCAGTCATCTGTTTTCTCGTTGACGTCACGTTCCCGGTGCGGTGGACAAACAGTCTTATTCTCTAGTACCAGGGTCACAAAAACGAAAGGAACATTCTGAAACAAAGACCATTTCTATTTTACGCGATAAACATAGTCCTACTCCGATCCAATATTGAATGACAAATGTCACTCATAAATATCTCAACATCTTCGGCTTCCCGTAATTTCAGGTGAATATTTCCCTTTGATACTGATCCAAGAGAAATATAAAAGTAAATGTCATCATCAACCTCCTGGCCTTATTTCAATTTATTTGAGGTCTTCGAAGCATGTCTTCTTCTATACGTTTTTTCAGTCTTCATCTCAAGTATTCACTCCCATTTTAGCCAGATTATCTTTCACACTATCCATTAATCGTTTTTAGGGTTCTGTGTCTCAAAAGGAACAACGGATCCCTTATAGGATCACTTCGTTGTCCGTCTGTATGTCTGTCTGTCAGTCTGTCAAGACTATTTTTCTCAGGAACGCGTGGAGGTATCAAGTTAAAATTAATATCAAATACGTAGGTGTATTCCTTATAGTAGGTCCCTTGGAGCTGTAAAAATCAAGCTTCTAAGTTAACGCAATAAAACATACGGCCATTTATGCGACATATTTCGATACTCGCAAGTAAAGCAAAACCTATAGGGTACCTACTTCCCGTTGACCTAGAATCATGAAATTTGGCAAGAACCAAGGTTTGACAGCACAAGTAAAGTAAGAAGGCTAAAAATCATTCATTTGAAATTTTATCACATAAAAAATAATATATATTAAAAAATATATTATATATATTATAAAAAATATATTATATGTATTATAATATTAAAAAATATTGGAGAATTGACCGTGACGTATACCAATGTATGGGAGAACATGTTTTTCAACTACAATGTTAAGTTTGTTTTTGGGGATAAATTATTTTCAACTACGAAAGTCTTCAGGAGGAGGAGGAGGAGCTCGTGGCTAAGTAATAACAGCCGCACAGGTCGACCCATCAGGTAAGCTACGCTTGCCGACATTGGTCGGTGGATGGGTAACCATCTTTACATACAGAGACTTTTCCGTGCCTCGGAAAGCACGTTAAGCCGTTGGTCCCGGCTGTCATTTGTGGATCTTTGACAGTCATTACGGCTCATCAGAATCCCGAAAGTCTGACAACCAGTCTTACCAAGGGGTATCGTATGACCCAGTTAATGGGTTGTGGAGGTCAGATAGGCAGTCGCTCCATGTAAAATACTGGTATTCAGCTGCATCCGGTTAGACTGAAAGCCGACCCCAACATAGTTGGGAAAAGGCTAGGCAGATTGAACTACGAAAGTCTTCATTGTGCGTGGTCCGACAGCATATGGCCGGTTTTTTGGTTTTCTTGAAACGTGCCTTAGCTCGTTCTTTGAGTTAAAATGTTCCCGTCTCTATCATGCACCATTCATATTAGATAGTTGTGCCACAGTGAAAGGAACGCAAAGCCTGACTGAGCCGCAAAGAGTAACGTTTTTAAAGGGTTAGTGTTATATCACTAACAATCTCTTAAGGGGTCACTGCACCTCATTATTATGAACAACTTTTACAAAAGGATCAAACCTGAAATCGCGAAAAAAAACCTATATTTTGACGAGTTATGCGAACATAAATGTAGGGAACAGCTGTTTTTTTTTTTCGCGATTTCAGCTTTGGTCCCATAGTAAAAGTTGTTCATAATGATGAGTACAATGACCTCTAAAGAGGTTATTAGTGTTTTACCAATGACCTTGTATATCTCGGCCTTATCGCTTTCCACTTTCATACTCAAACCTTTCGTCACGATATGCCCCTTGTTTGAAGCCTTTAAAAGCTTATAAAGCAGAACTTAGTTGTCAAAAGCATGGCTGCTGCTTTGGAAACTTGGGTTCGAACCCTGGAAAAAAAAAGAAATTCCCCGGAATCTGGATTGGTACCTGGTAACAGCATTATGCTCACCTCTATTACATGGGGCTCACAGTTGGCGAAGTTTGAGTTTTGCATACAGTTCTACCCATGCAGGCCTGGGCTTATTTGTGTAGAAGGACTCTTTGATAAAAAGTTTGACAACATGTGTTTTTGTTTGAAGGACAGTGAATTACAGACAAATGAGGCAGTTGAACTTTTATAGGGTTCCGTATCGAAAGACCCTATTACTAAGGCTAGGTATAGCGCGGGGTCGGGGGGACAAGAAATTTCACGCGGACAAAGCCGCGGGAAGCTAGTAACTAATAACTTTGGAACATAATGAATTATGAATGTGAAATTCAATCTTATAAATTTTCCTTTGACACTAAAACCTGGATATTAAAAAAACTTACCAACATTGCAAATTATTCCGTACAAACACAACACTAATGTTTACAACGCTTATCGAACGCACCATAACCAAACCTTCATAACCAAAATCAAGCCATCCAGTTCACCAACTTCTAAGAGTGCTTTGACGCGTTTAATATAAATTATTTCATCAAAATTTTGTCGTAAAGCTGATTACAGTCGCCCTGTTTTGGATTCGTGACGTCGATTTTTATTCGAGTATATTTTAGGATCGTGTTTATAGAACATCGTTGTGTTTTTATGTAATGCTTTTGATGAAATTTTGTTGTGGTTTCTAAAGGCTTTGTAATTTAAGGAAGTTGAGGTTGTTTTGGGACTATGATATACTCATCTACCTATAATATTATTACTGTTTAATTTTAGGCATGTTAAAATCATTAGTTTATATTTATTTCTGTTGTTACCTGTAGCTGGATCTTGTGGGAATCTGTTGTCTTTAGGGTTGAGGAACACTATCCGCTCGTGATACAGTTTTTTACTAGTACGAGGGGATAGGGCGAATCAGTCTAAGGACAACCAAACAGTAATACCACTTCACATTCTCCAACTGTAGATCTGCTTAAATATTGTTGTCAAAATACCTTTAAACGATTTTCGTATATCTTGTTTATTATTAAGTTGCTGTATGGTTGTCTCATATAAGCAATAAAGATTATTTTTATTTTATTTTTTATTCTAATCACTTGCTGAATTGCTAATAAATATGAGACCTTAATTTCTAAGTATAGACCGACGTGAAATTTTTGTATAACAAAATTCTGACTAACGTACTTTCGTTATATCTTACTGGTAAAATTGTTCTCCTTCTTAAGCAGAAGAATGGCTAACAATATAATTTATACTCGTACATGAACATAAAAACGTTCTAATGTACTAAAGTTGCTAAGTATTTCGCAGAACATCTTTTGCATTGAAGACTAAATCGTGACGTAATAAAGTAATTCCACTCTCTAAACAAATATTCACAAAGTACGTCACATTATTAGAACTCTCGAACACAATATGCCTGTAAGACAAGACCTTCAAGCACATTCAAACCTCAATATAACAATATGTACTAAACATCAATGACGTACACTAACAATTATTGTGAAAACAAAGATATAAATCGTTAGATTCACCCCACCCGCGTCAAAAGGTTTGAAGGTTTTGACATATGTGACACATACAATATTGCAGTGACTTGACTTGACTGCTATGGAATCGCCATTAACGGTATTTTTGAGCTCACTCTACTCAGTACTGTTTGTTCATTTAGTATGTAATAAACCTATTTAAATTATAAATTGTACATGTGTACAATTTATAATTTAAATAGGTCTTAAGGGAGATATAAAAGTTAGGTACATGCACCCAGTAAGGGTGTTTGTAAGTCAGTGCAATTTCCTTTTCGAGCGATTTAAAGTGAGGGCAAATCTAACGATTTAAATATTTGTCTGGAGAGATATTATCACACTACGTTAGGGTCGGATTGATGGCTGCAATATATTGTTATACAAACTTGCTGTTTCCCTGTTGCTTTGTTCTACCATATGAGGTTATATTCATAGTTATATTACATGGAAATTGACTTGATGATTGTACACCAAAGCACGTTTCCGTAGAAATATTTGCAAAGCTACCAAATAGGATCAAAACAGCTTTTAGTTTCCAAATATGATTATTATATATTTCAAGGAAACACTGCCACCAGACGACCGCAATTTATTCACTTATACTCCTCGAATTTGAATATTCTAAACTTAGACCGGGCGCCAAACTTTTGGGTTCAAAATATCTAAAGATTTAAACCATACAAACTGTTAATCACACAAAAATCTGAGCGTTATGGCAAACTCAATCTGCCTAGCCTTTTCCCAACTATGTTGGGGTCAGCTTCCAGTATAATCGGATGCAGCTGAATACCAGTATTTTACATGGAGCGACTGACCTCCACAACCCAGTAACTGGGTAATACGATACTTCCTTGATAAGACTGGTTGTCAGACTTTCGGGCTTCTGATGACCCGTAACGACTATCAAAGATCCACGAATGACAGCCGGGACCAACGGCTTAACGTGCTTTCCAAGGCACGGAGGAGTCTCCGTACGTAAAGATGGTCAGCCATCCACAGATCAATCGCGGCAAGCGTAGCTTAACCTAATGGATCGACCCGTGCGGCTGTTATTACTTAGCCACGAGATCCTCGTTATGGCAAACGTTATAGTATATTTATAGGTTATAGTTATCCGTGGATGTGTCCGTGGCATCATACAGGCCCTATCAGAATACCAGCATTGCGGTATTTATTTTTTAAATATCGCAGCTTTATGCTGAGATAGGAGCCTTTTTGGCCTCACACAGATCTTTTTTATTAGTTTTTTTTGTTTTTTAATGTTTATTTTTGTTACTTGTGTTTATGCTCCTTCTTAACTGTATTTCCTGTGCGTGTCCCAAATAAAATATTTTTCTTTATTTTCTTTCTTTATTTCAAACTACCGATCATAAGTTAAACGCCTGCAATCGCAGCTCAACTTGTTAAGTGGAAGCCAGAAACTGAATGAAACTGATAATAACATAAAATTTATTTGTTACAGAGGAAATCGGTCCCCCATCAGAGCTGTTTGACCTAAACATGCTGGTCATCATCTGCAGTTCCATACTTCTAGTCATATGCCTTATGGCTTTCTTCTGTATACTGTTTAGAAGACATAGGTAAGTGATGCGCATATTAATAGACTACTATCTCGTTTTTTGATGAGAAAATTAGAGGTCCTTTAGTCCAAGTCTGAGATTTGATGTTTTACTGAGGATAATATGGACAAAAAAGATTTTTGATTAACTTGGTTCTTTTAGCTTGGTGATAGTTTTAATTTGTGATTCATAAGTACTTATGTTTTATTTTTTTAATCAATTACATATACAGGGAGTAATTATAATCACCGTTATCCTCTTAAGGGGTCATTGTACTCATTATGAACAACTTTTAGTATGTGACCAAACCTGAAATCGCGAAAAAAAAGCTGTTCCTTACATTATGTTCACATAACTCAAAATGTAGAGAACAGCTGATTTTTTTCCCGATTTCAGATTTGGTCCCACAGTAAAAGTTGTTATAATGATGAGTACAATGACTCCTTAAGAGGGCTATTACAATTTTTCTTGTATTTGAGCGTTTGACTTGAGTTTTGATGTGTGATTATGGTTTAGATAAAGCCACAAAATTAAAAAAAAGATTATTTCTCTTGGGAGTGTTTTAAATAAATATTTCGATTTTTTTACATAAATCAGTAAAAACCTTGTCTCTGCAAAGGATGTTTCATAAAACTGTACTTTTGCACATGTTTTGATACTTTGTTGCATCAAAGATATAATAATTTAATAATTAATAAAAATGTCCTAGGTACAACTGTATCTTCTACTTTTGAGTGATCAGTTCAATTTATTATGTTTCATACAGTAATACACCAAAAACAATTCCGTAAACCATAGAGTTACTGGTAATTTTTCGTCCGAAATTAGATTTTTTATCTATGAATATATAATCCAAATTCAAACAAAAAGTATTTAATAACTAAGGATACTATATTACTTTGCGTGAAAAAAAAAAATCCTCTTATTTAAAAGTAGAATAGTATTTTTAATCAATTGTTGTATGCAGAGCTAAAATCAATGTAAATCTCGGGACACGCGGTCTTTAGCTTTAGACGCCGACGAAGCAATTTAGCAGTTGTAATTACTTTTATTTTGAGCCATATAATTATTATTTTTTTGTTTAAAGTGTGAAATTTCAATTCATGAAAAAATCACGGTCAAAATGTAATTACACCCAGTATTATGCAAAATATTATTGTGGTTCATTGAACTCCATTGGTGCCCGTGAAACGAGGCGCTAAAGACCATTCATGGGAGGCCATCACCTCCTTCTGCGAAGCAGTAATGCTCGCGAAGGAGGAGGCGGAACGCGTGAGGGAGAGGCAACAGCCGCGCCCTCGTGCCTCTAGCCGCCGCAGGAGGCGCCCTGGGCGGCGGGATTCCCGGCCACCGTAGGCGCGGGCTTGCGGACGACAAGTAATGGGCAGCTCGCCGTCCGGTAAGGACCAGGCCCGGGTCGACGGCGCGTTGTGTTCCACGCGTGCCTCAAAGAGATGTCAGCAGTGACGGGGTCCAATAGGGCCAATGCCGCCGGGGTCGCGGGTAGTTCGAAAGAGATACCGTGGCCCTGGCACGGGCAACTGAAGGAACAAGGGTGGGTTTTAGTCAGTAAAAGTCTGACACGCCCTCCCGCTCTGCCCAGAGCTGGATAAGTCATTTGATGGTTTCCCATCCACAAAAAAAAAAGGCACTAAAGACCATTAAAATTATTTGTACCGAAAGAATCATCATTCTACTGAACTCACAATTTTCCATTAACAGCAAACCAACTGAACCAGTTATTATAATTATTCAATAATTACTAACAAACAGTACAATTTGTGTTTACACGCCCGTACTATCCACAAACAGTTAATTATGTGTCTATTATCTGAACCGACATGATTACACATTGAATACTGCCATTCGATTGCCATGAAAATGAAATACTTAACGAGGCTTATAATGATAATTATTCAGTGGCTAGTATGTCCAACCTGCACCCTAATTGCGTAACATGCTATCAATCGGAATCCGTTTCATTTTGACAGTTCAACAACATTCATTGCGTTATCAACGTTGTCGAGCAGACAATTTTTTCGAACATACGAAGATGAAGCAATGGATTAGCAATTTGCTTCAAAATGATTCAGATTCCGATCCGTTCTGAACCCCGTGGTAGATTCTGGCATAATACCTCTCACAGAGAGGAGGCCTGTGTCCCAGCAGAGGGAACTTTATAGGCTGATTACGTTTATGCCAGTCTCTCCAAAGGAGCTAAGTATTGTGGTGATCTGTTTGTTGTTTAGAATAAAGCAGCATTTTTATTTTCATACGTTTAAAGTCTATAATTCCAAATGAATGAACAGTTAATGCATTAATCTCGAGAATGTCATGCATGTTGTAGGCGACGCGTGATCCTGTTGTGTTTTGCTAATTTTGTGTTTTATAATCTTAATCATATTGTATACCTAAATAAATCCAGGGCTCATTGAAGGCGCGGGAGACGCAAGGGACCGGGGGGGGGGGGGGGGCGCGCTTAGCGGCGCTCCGCTGCGATAGTAAGACAGGGCCATTGTTTTTTACCTATGACCGCTCACAGACGTATTGTCGTTGAGTCTCCCCACCCTTCACCCTTTCGAAAATCTGTTTTTAACTGTACACGTCCACATCCACTACACATGTTGTATTAAAAATATTGTACAATCTACAACGTTGTTGGATAATTGGTTACTAGCACTGATTTAAAACAAAAGAGAGCCGTCACGCTGTCAAAATTCGTGCTAAAATTATCGACCGCGTTCCCAAAGCCTCCACAAATATTGTGTTGAAGCTAATAAAAATAAAGTGGATTTATGCCAGCATTATACAGCAAAACTTTGTTCCGAGGTCAAATTCATATTTCGAAGCGAACAGTTTTGAATACTAATCAGTGTTTACTTTCCAAACAGACAAAACTATACATCACAGTACCGGCACTCCATCGCTGATGAAGTTAAATCTCGTAATGAGAGCGTAGCGTCTCAGTCGGAACATAAGGAGCGGTACGCACACGCGCCAAGGATATACACCTCGCCTGTACATAATAGAAAGGCTAGCAAGAATGGTAAGACAATACTGTAGTTACGTCTGTTTATACTGAAAGTTGGCAACGTCGCGGGTCGTCGACTGTTTTGATAAATTAACCCATATTACTAAAGAGAAGCTAGTGGCTAAGTAATAACAGCCGCACGGTTCGATCCATCACGTTAAGCTACGCTTGCCGGAGTTGGTCCGTGGATGGATGACCATTTTTACATACTGAGACTCCTCTGTGCCTCGGAAAACACGTTAAACCTTTGGTCCCAGCTGTCATTCGTGGATCTTTGACAGTCGATAAGGGTCATCATAAGCCCGAAAGTATGACAAGTAGTCTTACCAAAGGGTATCATTTTACATTCAGTCGCTCCATGTAAAACACTGGTATTCTGCTGCATCAGGTTAAATTGGAAGCCGACCCCAACATAGTAAAAGGCTAGGCAGATTGATTTAACCCATATAACTAAATTAAATTATGAAATATTCTATGTTGCACTAAAATATTAAATACGAATTGCAAGAACTAATACTCGTATTGTGGCAGAGAATATTTAGTATGACTGAATTATCACAGCTATTTTCGACGTTGCCAACTTTTACAATGCACCCTCTTAAATTATCTCTTTGTTGTCTATCTAGCTCGTGAGGTCCCCCCTAATTTGTAGTACCGGTTGGTAGATCCAACGTTGCGAAATACCTAACGAAAGGCTATTACCGCAAGATTCATTTTGTTTTAGCCTTTGTTTTTCGGTGTCATTAGTAAATGTCTAATATTTCGAAGGAATGTACACCTTTTAGCCCTCCGTTATTTGAGTTGCTATACTAAGGAATTTGTAGCTTGTTTGTACGGTCAGCAACAGAAGTTAGCTCACACTGCTACTTTTTGACATCATCTAAATTAACACAAAATGATTCGATAAACTGCTTTTTTCGTTTAACTGTTAAAAGTTAATGTTCTTAAAAATTTTAGTACTTCTGTTCTGATTTGTATTAAATATTTCGCTTATTAATTATTAATAAAAACTGCAAGTGTTAATCGACTTTTGTTGCTGACTGTACCTACGTTACGTATACGTTAAGAATGAAATAGATAATATTAGTTATTATTGCATAGAGTGTATAATGCTTGGTTAAGTAACTTAATTTTCTGTCTATCTTGATGAAAAACATAGTAGCATATTTTTTACCACAGAAATGTTCGAGATAAGTCCTTACGCGGAATTCGCGTTGGGCTTCAGAACATTTGATCACGTGGAGAACCAGGACCTACCGAGCAGACTGCCCAGTAGACCGAGGTTTGATACCGGTAAGTGAAGTAATACAATCTATTTATACCAATACCTTATCATTTTTACCCGACTGCGCCAGAGGGAGGGTCATAACCCTCCCTCTGGCGCAGTCGGGTAAAAATAAAAACATATTTCAAATATTGGGTCAAAAAACATATTTTTTGAGAGTATGTATGCATGTATGTATAATTGTTTGGCACGCTCTGCGGCCTGAACGGCTCGATGGATTTTAGCTTAAGAGGTGTCGTTAGATTCGTATTTACTGTGAGAGTGACACTGAGTATATGAAAATAAAAAAAAAAACAAAATTACGGATTTTTGGCGCCAAATTATGACTTAATTTTTTTTTTCTCAAAACCTGTCGGTATCAAAATAAAGGGTTTTAAAACGTGATTACAAAAATATAAACAACTTATATGTTTAAAAGTAATTCGAAGTGACAAATCGTAAAAAACACGTACCAAGAACTTAATCCTCTGTGAAATGTTTAATTCACATTTGTGAACTAAACAGATATAAATAAAAAAAAGTAATTAAAAAAATTAAAAAACCCGACTGCGGTAAAAAACTTAAGTTAAAAAAACTGAAAAGCTAAAAACAAGCCCATTTTAAATTAAATAAATGTTGGAAGCAGGAGAGACCCACACCATTTTTATTATATTTTTAAATGGGTTCCGCCTGCTTCCAACATTTATTTAATTTAAAATGGGCTTGTTTTTAGCTTTTCAGTTTTTTTTTAACTTAAGTTTTTTTTACCGCAGTCGGGTTTTTTAATTTTTTTAATTACTTTTTTTTATATTTTATTAAACCAAATACAATAGTGATTTCAATAGAATGAACAATAATAAACTCGGTGTCCCCCTAGGAATACACTTTGGACCAGTACTGATTCTTACTTAGAACAAAAACTCGGCAGAACAGGTATTTCACAGAACCAAAAAATTTGAAAACATTGGCATCCACCAACCCGCACTAGGATCATGGAATGGATACTGCCCAGTATATATGTGTGTTTGTATTTCCTGCGTGTGGCGTACTTAAATAAAATATTTTTCTTTCTTATATTTCTTTCAGCCCCTCTCAGAGGAGGCTAGTGTCCTAGCAGTTCCCAACATTGTAGGCTGATTATGCAGAACAAAAACATAAAAAAAAAAACAACAAACAAAAATAGTTTTACCATTATTCTGCTTGGCAACGCTAGAACCGAAAACCAAACGAACCAAGAGAACCTCGCTGACAGAATATTGAACAAGAACAAACAGAAATAGCTTTCAAAGAGATTACTAACGCACTATGAAAACCAAAACACAAACGCGTACTATTCACTCATTACTAATTCATATATGTGCATAATTAGGCTTTTCGAATAATATGATTCCCGTTCATACAGTTAAATACGTTACTGTCGAACGTTCTATGTTTACCATGCCAGCCATACCTACAGGCGAGCGAGATAAATTTGATGACGAATTTTGCAAATAATGCAGGATATTGTATTTTGAGGCAGACGCTTTGAACATTTGTGAATTGTTTACTAGGCTTGATAATTTTTATAATTATTGTTATTTATACGTATTGTGTTGTGTGTGCTTTGTGTTACAGGGCGGCAATAATAGGGTCATTAGTTTTCTGTTTAACTGTAGCTAATGAATCGAAAAACCAGCCAATTGCGTGTCGGACCACGCACAATGAAGGGTTCCGTAGTTGAAAAGAATTTATCCCAAAAACAAACTTAACATTGTAATCCCATAAAAATATTTCTTTATGTGATAAAATTACAAATTAACAATTTTTGGTTTTTTTTCCTTTACTTGTGCTGTGAAACCTTGCTTCTTTAAGGGATAGCTATTTTGATCAAATTATACACAAGATTATTAATTTTAGTATTTTTGCTTTCATCCTCGCTCTGAAATCTATTAACAAGGATCTAGAGTTAAAGAAGCCGTTCATTCTATTCTTACAACTCTTTAATACCTAGTCATAGGCAGAAATGTTTACCTTTCATCAGGAATGCAATGTCCGTAATTAAAATTGTAAAAAAGAATAAGAAATGAGAACCTAAGAGGAAGTTTGAAAGTGGCACCGGTGATTGAAAAGATGTGCGGAAATCGGTTGTCATGATATGGGCATGTCATGCGGAGGAGTGAGGAAAATGTCGTGGGGAAAGTTTTGAGTATAAATGTCGATGGCTATAAGAGTAGGGGAAGACCAAAGAAACGATGGATGAATCGTGTGAAAGATGACATGGCTAGAAAGGGGGTGACTACCGAGATGACGACTAAAGCCGGATCCAGACGTGTATAACGCGTAATGTATTGTATCGTGAAATTTAACGTGAATTCTGTGTGTGGACGGCAGTACGAGCATTACATGTAACGCTTACGCCATAACGATTGTTTCATGTGACGCTAAATTACACGTAATCTTACATTACGCGTTACACATGTCTGGATCCGGCTTTATAGAGAAGTATGGAAAAAAAGAACATGTTGCGCCGACCCCAAATATATTGGGATCAGGGCAGGAGAATGATGATTCTAAAGAAAATTGTTCAAATTCCAACTAGTCTTATTTCTGGTCCTTAGATCCGAGAATCCATGTTTTACAGTAACTCAGCCTTTAATTAAACATAAACAATATGAGTTGGACAGACAACATAAATCTGTTTAGAACGTTCTATTCAATATTCAGGATTTGGTATGAGGCAATTTAACAATAAATTGTTACGTACCTTACAATCGTTTGGGTATATTGTCACATGGATAATAATCTAATTTATTTTCTAGATGAGTCATTATTTTTAATTTCGATCCAGATAATTGTGGAAATGTTATTTTAAGTGGTTATCCGATATCTGTAAATGGTATAAAACACAGTCACTTTTTATGTTTGTGTGCGCTTAGTTCTTCGGCCACTTGCGCGTTTGTAGGTTAAGATAAATACACACATCAAAAGTGTCTAGGGATCAACATATATTTTTGCAATAACTTTTCTCCTGATTGATATTAATTAAAATTTTCTTTAAGGATTCATCAAATAAAGTGTTTTCGTTTGTCACAGTAACGATAAACCAAGTCACCTTTGCATTAATAAAGAAATTTGCCATTTTCCTAATAAAGGGATTTTTGACATTTGAACCACTAACATTAAAGTTCGAAAAAAAGACTGAAATAACAGTTTTCTTTAAAATTTTATTGGGTAACTTAAACAATTAATAATCCGTGTTTCTACCGCGAACACTAACAACACAAGAACATCGGTTTGGCATACTCAAAATGAGTTCATCCAAATCACGCTGTGGAATGGCCGCCCATGTTCGTTGCAACAACAAAAAAAGGTCTTCTTGCGACTGGATACCCTCCATATTCGGCAGAGCTCTTCTCTGTAGCATATCCCATGCATGCTCAATCGGGTTCAAGTCTGGCGACTGAGCAGGCCAGGGCAGGACATTGATGTTAGCTGCGGCGAGAGTCTGTCTTACAACTCTTGCGGTGTGCGGTCGTGCATTATCATGCATTAACTGAAATAAGGGACCGATTTGCACTTGTAGAGGAACGATGACGTCTGATACAATCGTCTCAGCATAAATTTGAGCGTTGAGGTTGCCTCTGATCCAAATCAACTCAGTTCTTCCGCCGATCCAAATAGCCGCCCATACCATGATGGTTCCACCACTGGATGGACTTCCTGGCAGGATTTTAATCGCTGTTGGCGTCCAGGGGTTCTCCAGTGTCGTATACGTCTTGTATCCGGTCTCATACCAAAACGAGACTCATCAGAAAAGCACACGAAACGCCATTGTTCTTCTGCCCAATTTCTGTGTTCAAGAGCCCATTGATATCGAATCCTACGATTGTGCATTGCTATAGGTGGTACCCGTAGCGGTCTTCGGGAATGAAGGTTCACTTCATGCAAGCGGTTTCTGACTGTTTGGTCGCTAATTAAGTTCCCTGAAGAGTGATGAAGCCTCACGGCTAACATCATGGCGGTTATAGTTGGAGCTCTTCGAGTTAAGATTTGAATGTATCGGTCTTGTCTCCGTGTGGTGCAGCGATACCGTCCTCCATGGCGCTCAGCCACGGTACCAGTGCTTCGGTAACGTGTCCAAAGTCGACTGATAACACTCTGACTTGTATTCAGAGCTAAAGCCACAGTACGTTGCCGGGAACCAGCTTCTATCATTCCCACGGCTCTGAGCATTTCTTCCCTGCTTAAATGACGTCGCCGCTCCATAATAACGTTGGTTTTAATCAGTAGTAGGGAAACAGTAGCACTAATAATGTCTTCAATGCGTTGTATGTTTTTATAGGGAAAATATTGACAGCTGATTTTCATCTTTTACTCGAATTTGATTCACAGTTCCTGATTCAAATTATGAAATGCACCAAAAAGGATCCATATAAATTTATAAAATCATAAATTTATTACAAAGCCACATCTCAATCTCAAGAAATCCGCATAAAAATGCTTGATCCCTAGACACTTTTGATGTGTGTAACTCGGAGTTAACAGCTAACTCAGGGTTAATCAAATAATTTATCTTGCGCCACCAAGACCCTAGACCATAAACCTAGAGTTAAACGTTTAAAGATTTAGCCCACCGATGTGGGAGAGTTAAGTCGCTGAACCATGGCTGAACCCTGGGTTTGTGTAAGAATTGTCAAAATAAATTGACGTTATGAGGTACCTGAAAACTTATTTTGTATTTTATATAGTTCGACATAAATGAAAATTCGGTACTATGTCAGCAGGCAATATATTCATGAACTCATCTAGAAATAAATACAATTTATAAAAATCTTAAACATATTTTTCCATGTGACGTTTTCGTCAATCAATAAACTAAATCTCCATGGAAACCACATACAATACGTATGTGGTTTCCATGGAGATAATATATATAATATTCTGCCTGCTGACATAGTACCGCATTTTCATTTATGTCGAACTATATAAAATGAAAACCACCACCACCACGATTAAAATGAAATTTCATGTTATAAAATTCAAAGACAAGAAAATATTACGTATCGTAATGAAGAGTAAATAAAAGAGATGGGTATACAATTTCCGTTCATAAATTTTTGAGTCGGATTACATATCAGGGCATAGACGTTCCCAACTCAAAAAACACTAATGTCAGGTTAACAAACCCGGCGTTACTTTTTAGTGGCGCAACGCGTAATAACTAGTAATAAGAGTTAAAATGTTAATTACTTAACTCCGAGTTTACAAATTCTACATTTATTAATTTAACCCATTTAAACGTGCAAATGGGCTTAAAGTACATAATAGAGTTTGATTCAATTTTCACTAGCATTTAGAGAAAAGTCATTCTGGAAGGTTATGTATATATATAAGGGTATGTTTAGCGCAAAAATCTACGTTTTGACCTGTCACTAGATCACAATAGTGTCGCTAGATCACCATTTCACTAGATCGCGAGTCGCTATTACAAAATATTGTAACCTGGGAAAATGTTAATTTGTGATGAAAAGTCTCTCGTGGTCAGCTTTTCGATTCATATAAAGTTGGAAAGTACTCGTAAGTCCGTGGTTTGATGACCATTCTTTAAATCTGTATTTACCCAAAGTTCGAAAACTAGACGATTCTTAAGATATAAATTTTGCCCAGTAAATGAGTTACGGAGGTCGGATGGGAACAGTAGTTCTACGTAAAATTATGATGATTGACCGCATCTGGTCAAACTGAAAGCTGACTCAAACATAGGGAATGGTAAAGCGAATTATAAGTCGTTCCTTTCGTAATATTATTGAAATGAAAGACTAGCTGTGGCCCACGACTTCGTTCGCGTGGAAGTCGTAAGATATACAATTTAGTAAAATAACAGACACATTCGTCGCCCGACATCGCCCGCCCGCGCTACTACTTCGTTTTCGCTTAGCGATCTTTCAGACTTTTTTTCTGTTTGCTTGGTTCCTAAGGATCATAGCGTGATGTTAAATAGCCTATAACCATCCTCTAGAATTGGGCTATCAAATGCAAAAAGAATTTTTCAAATCCGATTTTTTGTGCACAATTTCATGGGTTTTATGTTTTTACTCCTTATAACATCAGCTACCTGCCAGTGAAAGTCCCAACAACATTGGGCCCGCCATTTCGGAGATTAGCCGTAACAAACAGACAGACAGACAAACATTTTAAAAACTGTTTTTTTTTTGTTATGAGTACCGTTTATACTTTCATATGCATTTAGTAAAAAGGTGTTATTTTGAAATTACAAACAGACACTTCAATTTTATTTATTTCTATACAACATTAGTTTTATTATAAGCGAAACCCGAAACATGTGTCTAGTATTTTTATGTAAAGAATCTATGTACAAAATTTCAAAAGTGTATCATGAAAAATCACAGAGTTATAAGCTTGTTATGTTACCTGGTTGTCCGTACAAAAACATGATCACCACGCGGCGCCCGCTGTGCGCCCGTGCTTAGTGCCGCTATGACTTACCGTGACTTGTGTTCGTCGCTCGGTGTCCATATTGTAACCTTTTTTAAAGATTTTTGAGGCAAAATATAACACGGTATAAAAATTATTGGAATCGATTCAGTTATTTATTCTGAACAAACTATATTCAGGTTTCGAATATACTAAAAATAATGTTATATTTAGATGTGGATACAGTCGTCCTAGTTGCGGTCGTAAGAGAGGCCAATGGCCTGTTTTCAGCTTCGACCAAGAAATGAAATGAAATTGCATATTCTGTAAATAGAATATTGTAATCATTTTTACACATAATAAAAATTCTTAAGAAGCTCTCTTTCGGCAGCTGGATTCTGATACAGACGACAATTTTCCTTGAAATGACGATCTACGAAATCCAACACGAAAGCACTGTTGTTAGAAATATTGAAATTTATCTTAATAGAAATCTACGCCTTGGAATAACTACCCAGTTTCTATTCTAAATATATTTAGGGTTCTGTACTTCAAAAGGAAAAAACGGAACCCTTATAGGATCACTTCGTTGTCCGTCTGTCCGTCAAGACTCTTTTTCTCAGGAACGCGTGGAGGTATCAAGTTGAAATTAAGATCAAATACGCGTAGGTCTATGGTCCCTTAGAGTTCTAGAAAAATCAAGCTTCTAAGTCAACGCAATAAAAAAATACGGCCATTTATGCAACATATTTTGACACTCACAAGTAAATCAAAACCTATAGGGTACTTCCCATTGATCTACAATCATGAAAATTGGCAAGAAGCAAGGTCTTGCAACACAAGTAAAGGAAAAAGTCTGAAAATTTTTAAATTGCAATTTTATTACTTAAAAAAATATTGTTGGGATTACAATGATAAGTTTGTTTTTGGAATAAATTCTTTCCAACTATGGAACCTTTCATTGTGCTTGGTCCGACACGCACTTGGACAGTTTTTTTTTGTATTGACATTTCAAAAGTATTCCTGTAAAACTGAGAACAAAGCATTTATTTCAATCACATCAAGTACGAGCACTTTTGAACCGTCAAAGGAGTCGGTCATTCAGAAAGATGGAAACTAGTAGCCCATTCCAAAGCGTAGCAGGTTCCTATGGAGAAGAACGGGCAAGAAACATCGACACTCTTTTAAATAATTGACAAACAAATATTGAAGACACATCCAGCAACGTCCTACAAACGCTTCCAGATATCACGTTTCGTTTGAATTATGAGACAGTCCCTCCTCGTATATTTCAGTCTGACATCTCAAATGAACGCTATTCAAATTCTAGACACTGTTATCATTAATTGAATTCCCTTCAAAGCTCCGCTAAATTATTACTTAGTTATACCAAGGTCTTTCGAGTTGATTTTTAGGATTATTTTGCTTTGACAGGTTAAATGTTTACGAATTGTGAGGAAGTTTATATTTGAATGAAATTTAAATTTAGTTTGGGACGGCTGCTGTCCAGGGTTTTAAGAAATATTCCTTCTTTATGTAAGCGATGTATCTGCTGGAACAAATTAAGTTAGTTAGGTAGCTAAACTCTGCAAACATAATTGGTATATAATATATCTAAACACGATTATTAAATTAATTTTTGAAATTTGTATTTTTGTACACCAAAACAGACATGAATTTGACTTGTTTAATGATGTTGTATCCAGACCCAGCCGCAAAGTTCATATGCTTAATGTTCCTAGGCGTAGAATTAAATTGTTTTCCAATACGCAGTATACATTTATACTGCGTGTCCATTAGTGTTTACAGCAAATTATCTAATGGCTTTAAAACTCTCAGCCTCAGAACATTTAAATGTAAATTATTTAACTTTCTTTTAAGCAAATGTTATTCCTCGACTGAAGATTTTATGACTGATAATTTACCTAAACATTTGTATATTATTGCCTACTAATCAGACTTTATCTCCTTGACATCATTGAAATTTGACTTATATAATTAATCTCTTGTTTATTTTATTAAACTATTGTTCAATTTATTTAAATTATTTGTAACTTCAATTCTTATGAATAATAATTTGATTTTAATGTAATAATGACCCATAATTTGACAAACCATATTTGTACGCCGGAAACGGCAGAATATTATGATCGTAATACATAATTCACATAACAGCTTTGTACAATATTCTGACAAATAAATGCATTCTATTCTATTCTACCCTAAAAATAAAAACATTTGAGGTTGTTTGTGGGTCAATGAACAACAAAAGAAAATCGATTTTCTCAACTCATACTTCAAGTAGCGAGTTGAGAAAACCGATTGTCTTTTGTTGTATAGGGTTTAGATATCGATATCTATCTCGTTTGTGAAGTCTATAATAACAAAAACAGATTTTTTAAACTGATATTTCATACAAAAAAAAAACATCAAATTAATTTATTTTTTGTTTAATCGTATTAAGATATCGATTCTTATCATGTCTACGGAGTTTCGCTAGCTAATTTAATTTGACCCTGAATACAACATAAATTTCTGAAAATTGTTTAATTAAATCATGCCTGGTCCATATAGTTCCCATCTAACCATTATTGTTTAGATCTTTATCTGTACTGTAATGAAACACACGCAAGTTGGTTAAACACTGATTTATTTCCACACACCCTCACATACAAATATCTTAATATGTTGACATACCGTCAGACCACATAATATACTACATCTCTTCCCTTCTAAGAAAACAATGCCATATGGTTATTAAAATTAAAGAACTAAAGATAAGACTATCGACTACATGAATATTGTTTGCTGAACGTAACTATACTGTTTCGTTTTGTTTACCAACTGTTAGATATTAATTATATTATTAACGCTATTTTCACTTACATAACAGTATGCCACTTGTGGCTTTCTTGTTGAATGTCTGTTACTAACTATTAATTACATTTATATTTATTTACTATGTATACATCTATTTTGTTATTTCTCTGATAATTGTAACCCTTACTATTCACGACCTTGGAACAGATTGGTCAGCATTCGTGCAGTTCTTTCCTTAGACCTTTCAATAGCAACCACTGGTGGCGAAGGTGTAGACGAATGATCGGGAGTACCGGCTGGACTTTCATATTCACCACTCTCGTCAATCAGTGCCGACTGATTGTTGCTAGCTGGACTTGTCTGCGCTTGGGTTGGAACGTCAGCCTGTGCCCGTTGCCTACGTCTACGGACACCTGTCGTCGTCACCACACTTGGTGTCTTGCTACTACCCACACTGCCTGTTGGTTGTCGCGCTGACTCCCGTACCCTTTCTGTTGACCCTGCTGTACGCATAACCAACTGACTTCGTGTTCGCCGATAGCGGCCACCGCGTTCGTCTTCTACAATATACGAGCGTGGTTGTGATGCACGTGCTAAAATTGTTACCGGTTTTCTGTCGCCATTACAGATTAAAGTTGCCTTATCACCTGATGATAGGCCTTTTAGTGTGTTTGCAGTTTTGTCGTAATTTGTTTTAATTTGTTTTCTGTTTGATATTATTTTTTTATAATTCTGGTCGTTATCTACCTTCTCTGTTAGCAATTTAGCACTAACTGGTAACTTAGTTTTAAGACGCCTACCCATTAAAATCTGTGCGGGTGAGTCTATATCTTGGCGTGGTGTTGCCCTATAATTTAACAGTGCCAAGTAAAAATCCTGTCCCGAATCCACACACTTCTTTAGCAAATTTTTTACTGTCTGTACGGTTCTTTCGCTTTTCCCGTTTGACTGCGGGTAATGCGGTGATGACGTCTCATGCCGTATTTCCCATTCATTCATAAAGTTTTTAAACTCTTGTGAGCTGTAAGCCGGACCATTATCACTCACTAGCTCCGCTGGTATACCGTGCCGAGAGAACTGCTCTTTCATAAAAGTTATAACCTGTCTAGAGGTGATACTCGACAACTGCCCGACCTCAACATAGTTAGAAAAGTAATCGACTAATACAATGTAATTTTTTTTTTATATTCGAACGTATCCGAGGCTAGTTTGTGCCAGGGCAGTGCCGGCACAGTGTGCTGCAGCAGCGGCTGCCTGCGCGGGCGGGGCGCGTGCAGTGCGCATGCTGCGCACGAGCGCACCGCACGCTCCACGTCCTCGCTCATTCCTGGCCAAAACATTACTTCGCGCGCACGCCGCTTGCATCTTTCTATACCTAAATGTCCTTCATGGACTCGTGACAGCATGTTTTCCCGTAAAGTACGCGGAATAAATACACACTCCCCCTTGAAAACTATACCGTCAACGCAATGTAGCTGCTCGCGATATGGCCAGAAAACATTAACTCTATCGTTTACATCACGCCTATTTTTAGGCCAGCCTTTCGTAATATACCTAATTAACCATCTGCTGTCACTATCTAACTCTGTTTCTTTTTTAATGGCTTTCATATGTGGTTGGCTGAATGGCACATTCTCTAACATAAAGCAAGTTTGTACTTCTACTTCTGCAGACACTCGGTCATGCATAATATCCTTTAGAGGAGCCCGCGATAGCGTGTCCGCTATATACATATATTTTCCCGGCGTGTATACCACCTTAAAGTCGTACCCCTGCACTCTCATCATCATTCGTTGTAACCGGGCTGGAACCGAAACCAATGGCTTGCTAAATAAGGCTTCCAATGGCTTATGGTCAGTATGCACGGTGACATCAGACCTACCGTAAATGTACTGCCTGAACCGCTCGACCCCAAACACAATAGCCAGCATTTCTTTTTCAATATGTGCATACCTGGTCTGGGTGTCGGTGAGAGTGAGCGAAGCGAACTCCACCGGGCGGCCAGCTTGCAGCAGCACCGCGCCCAGTGCGACGCTGGACGCGTCCACCGATAGCACTACGGGCGCGCTGTCGCTGTACAGCGCCAGCACCGGTGCGCTGCTAAGCTTTGCTTTTAGCCTGTCCACAGCCTCTGAATGTTGGGATTCCCATAACCACTCAGTTTCCTTTTTTAATAGCGACCTAAGTACATTCACACTCTCCGAGTAGTTTTGTATGAATTTTGCCAAATAATTTACCATTCCTAAAAATCTCTCCAGAGCCTTCCTGTCGGTCGGATACGGCATCTCCATTATAGCCTTGATTTTTGAGTCGTCTGCCCGCATTCCGTGTGTATCAAACTTGTGACCTAAGTATGTTATTTCCGAGACGCCAAATTTACATTTTTCTCTATTAAATTTTACACCGATATCCTTAGCTCGTCGCAGGAGACTCCGCAATCTCCTGTCGTGCTCATCCACAGTACGCCCCCATACTATAACGTCATCTATAAAAGATTCTACGCCTTCTAAGTCTTCTAAATGCTGCCTAAGTTTCGCATGAAATACCTCGGGCGCACAGTTTATACCGTAAGGTAAACGTAGAAATTGGTACCGACCGAACGGTGTGCTGAACGTGCAAAGGTCCGCGCTCGCATCATCTATCTGAACCATCCAGAAACCGCAGCGAGCGTCCAGCACGCTGAATACAGTCGCACCGCGCAGTCGAGCTGCCAGCTCGGGCACTGTCGGCAGCGAATACTGCGCACGCCGCACCGCGCGATTAAGAGGTCGTGGATCTAAACAAACACGAATGCTGCCATCTTTTTTCGCGACCAAAACAATTGCATTAACCCAAGAGGTTGGATGTGTAACCTTTCTGACTACGCCCAATTCTTCCATTCTATGTATCTCATCCAACAATTTATCCTTAAGTCCCAAAGGGATTTTCCTAGTTGGGCAAACAACTGGCTGTACATTTTTATCCACTACGATACTATATTTACCGGGTAATTTTCCCAGTCCATGAAACAAGTCATAGTAATGATCAATGTTTATTGCATTAATTTGGTTTACTAATCCTAATTCAATGCAACCCTCCAAACCGAGTACATTCTGACAGCTTAAATCAGCAACAACAAATGACAACACGTAACGTGTTTTATTGTGTACAAACGGCACATTACCAATGCCGATAATTGGTAATTGATTACCTGTAAAGGAATGTACACGTTTTGTGAACGGCTTAAGGTCTGTAATTAATAATCCTAAGTTTAAATAGGTAACTCTAGAAATAACATTAATCATTGATCCTGTATCTATTTTTAATGAAATGTTTTTACCTTTGCATTTTACAACTTCTATCCATTCCATTGACGGCTTACATTGTTGTTTGTCCTCTTCGAGTGTATTAACATAAAACATTTCTTTACCGCTATCATCACTGTCACTATTTAGGGTTTCTACACTGAGATTTAAAACTTTGCGTATTGCTTTTTTTTGCTCACACACTCGCGAGAAATGACCTTTCTTTTCACAAACATAACACAAGGCGTTACGTGCCGGACAGCGCTCACCGCCGAGACACCGCCCGCTGCCGCACAGCTCGCAGGCGCTGCGCTGCGTGCGCGCCGGCCGCGGCCCGGCGGCGCCATCGCCGCGCGCTCGCGCTCCGCTGCCGCCGCCGCGCCGTCCTCTAGCTCGCCTTCCGCCTCGTGCGCTGCTACCGTCTTGAACTGCATTCACTTGCACACCCGCTGATGCGCCGTCTATGCACTTACTTTCCTCTTTGGACATCTCTGCCGCCTGGCAAATTTGTATCGCCTGTCTTAGTGACAAATCATCTGTGCGAAGGAGTCGATCTCTGACAGTGTTGTTGACAATACCACACACGATCTTATCACGCAACAAGCTCTCGTGCAATTCATTGAACTCGCACTGCTGACTCAATACCCTCAATGCTGTCACGTATTGGTCGATGTTTTCGCCGTCATCTTGATTGCGTGTAAAGAATTTAAACCGTCTTACGGTGATATTTGGTTTTGTGCCGAAATACTTGTCAAACTTTTTCAATACACAATTTATGTCGTCTTCACTTTCACCTTCATCGAACGTGAACGTTGTATATGCCTCATAACCAGCTGATCCAATGAGGTTAACCAACAAACTAGCCTGGACTTCTTTAGGCTCTTTGCTCACTCCAGATGCTTTAAGGAATACTTCGAACTGCTTCCGCCATTTGTGCCACGCGTCGGACCGCGCGGCCGGACCGCCATCGAGCGATAATTCCGCTGGAGGACGTGCGTGCTCCATTATTATTTATCCGTCCGTTCCGTACAAATATGTTGTGTCACGGAATTTTGATAAATATTGTATAGGTTTTAGTTCGTTTTAACTCGTAAAAGTGTTAAAAACGCTCACCGCTGCCACCATGTAATGAAACACACGCAAGTTGGTTAAACACTGATTTATTTCCACACACCCTCACATACAAATATCTTAATATGTTGACATACCGTCAGACCACATAATATACTACATGTACTATACTTGGTATGTATAATATTAAGTTACCGGCTAAACCCGATTTCAGGAAAACCCGGTTTATCCTACGCTTGATATTTCGCAGCCAACAAACACAGGATTAAAATAAACCTAGATCGGGCAATACACTACATTACTTTCAGAATAAATTTTTTTTGTAACTGTAATTTTATATTTGTCATACCTTAGTTTTTATCCAGATTATTTTATTATTATTATTATAGGCCTAGAATAATATTTACTTCTGAACTACATATTCTACTACAACTATTTATTTTATTTTATTAGCCGTTTAGTTAACAGCCTAGCCTCTGGAAGCAGCGCTCGCCAGCCGCTCCCGCGGCACCCCTCGCTTCGCTCGCTCGGCTCGCGCACGGTTGTTCTCTGTTCTAACCTAACCTAACCTTACCTAACGGTTGGGGTGCACCGGCTTAATAGATAGATTTGGCATAGGACCAAAGTCTGGATTGAAATCGGATTAGGCTGGTAAAATTAATTTATTTACTGAATATCTGTGTTGACATTATTGTTAGTTAAAAGAATAATTTATATGAAGAATAGGTATATATCAGTCTATCAGCATTACCATTATTAATAAAATAACACAAAACGACTCGTTTGACTGTTTTAATAATGCTTTGCTGCACCTATGAAAGACCAGGTACCACAATAACATATTTTATTATGCTCCTTTAGAATTCAATTCAATCCAATTTATTCAAGGTTTTACAATTTCATGATAATAACAATGAATACATAATCTTAATCTAGGTCTATAAAATATATGTGCCTGAACTAGGTAGTCCTGTGTTTCAGGCAATATGGGCTAAGCTTAAACTATGTAAAATAATCACGAATTAATATTAGGTCTTTACCTATGAAATTGCCGTTCTGCAGTACTGGCCATTTCAAATCAAAATAATTTTTGTTTGGCTAAGAATTCTAATTTCAAATTAATTTTATTTTAAAAACATGGATTTTTTTTTCCAAAAGTAGTCATTTGTTTATTGATTAGTGTTACATTTTCATCGCATTTCAATCTTTTTCGTCATCATGGATACGTTAAAAATTCGAGTAATTATGGAATATGAGTACCGTCGTGGCAGCAACGCGGCACAAGCGGCACGCAACATCAACGACGTTTACGGAGCTAACACTACAAACCAATGCACCACTTGTTATTGGTTTGCTCGCTTCCGTTCTGGAAATTTCGACCTGAAAAATGAATCTCGCGGTCGTCCGAAGACTTTAGTCGACAATGACGAATTAAAGGCGATTGTGGAAGCTGATGATACACAATCTACGGCTGAATTAGCAGCAGCTTTCATCGTTAGCGTCAAAACAATATTGGTCCATTTGCGTCAAATTGGCAAGGTAAAAAAGCTTGACAAATGGGTGCCCCACGAACTCAATGATCGCCAGCGCGAAGTACGCGTCGAGACGTGCATTGCACTGCTCAACAGACACACAAATGAAGGAATTTTGAACCGCATTGTTACCTGCAATGAAAAATGGATTCTGTTTGATAACCGCAAGCGCTCAGCAAGTTGGATGGATCCTGGTTCAGCACCTAAACAATGCCCTAAACGAAAACTTACCCCTAGAAAAGTGATGGTCACTGTTTGGTGGTCTAGCGCCGGTGTGATTCATCACAGCTTCTTACCAAACGGGGTGAGCATTACTTCAGATGTGTACTGTGAAGAACTGAACACAATGATGGAGAAGCTGGCACATTGGTCAATCGCTCGTCTCCGCTGCTCCTGCACGACAACGCGCGACCTCATACTGCACAGCAGACGGTCTCCAAGTTGCAAGAACTGGGGTTGGAAGCTCTCCGTCATACGCCCTACTCACCAGACCTTGCGCCTACAGACTACTACTTTTTCCAGAATTTGGATAACTTCTTGGCGGGAAAAAAATTCAATACCCGAGAGGCAGTACAAAATGCCTTTGAAGAATTTGTTGCCTTCCGTCCAGCTTATTTCTTTAAGAAGGGCATCAATAAACTGCCACTGCGTTGGCAAAGATGCATTGATTGCATGAGTGATTACTTCGATTAATACAAATAAAAAATGCATGAAAAAAATTCGTTTATATTTTTTCATACTAAACGGCATTTTCATAGGTAAAGACCTATTAGTTACAAATTTAACAGTAATGTATAGTCGGCAAACACAAAAAGTAAGACATAAATTGCATACGAATTAGTCAAGTGTGCTTTAATACCTACTCAATATAATTATGAAACAGTAATTAATTCACCACAGTCAAATTTTGGAGTCTCTTGGAGAGTTTTTTTATTCCTGTAATTTTGAGGATAGATGTACTACCTACACCTTTTTTTATCAGTCACAAATTTTTCGTCTTCATCAAAAACAATTTGCCGTCTCTCCCTATAACAACTTTGAAAAAATTCAAGAAGATTTTCAGTAAAGACAATTTTTGACGTTTATGCTAATCAATTTTCATTGTCCAACTTTTAATAAATCATTTTTTAATTATACTGTCGGGCAAAGTTAGATTGCTTTCTAAGATTATTAATCAAAGTTTTGCCAAGTGTGTTCTTTCTCTTAACTTTGTTTGTCGGTGCGAAAAATTACGATCTCTTCGAGTTTTCAAGTGCAGCCCAAAATCAAGTTTGTTTCGTTGACAAGGCTTTAAATTAAGTTTGTAATTAAATTACTTCTGCTTTTTCTGCTATCGAGCTTTTATGGTTAATTTTAAATATAATAATAATTTATCATTTATTCTCTCTGCACAAAGCTGATTTAAAGTTAGTGTGTACAAAAAATGTCTCAGCTGTATTCCACCTTTGTGAGAGACTGGTGCCTGATATAGGTTTTTGATATATGATGATGATGCCTGGGTAAAAAAAAAACTATTTAGTCCTTCATTTAGATAATAAAACAATATTAGACACATATTTTTTGCTTTATCATATTAATAAAATATGACTTAGATGACACTCATTAAAGTTGGGGAGTGACGTCCAAAACGTACGAAATCTAGCAAGACGTGACGTCATGACATATTTTAACTCAATGTATCGCCGTAATCTTTAGGTTACTTAAAAAAATAAAAAATGCGTGTCCAATATTTTTTAATAATCTACATAACGGACAGAACAACTTTTACTAATCATCCCTATTAGCTAGAAATATCATTTGATGATATCATTAGGACGGTATGGTAAGCGACAAAGGTTGATTAACGCGCAAGTGCAAGCAATAAGTTGACAAAGTTTTATCAAAATCTGATTAACGGTATGGGAGCGCATAAAATACGAACAAACAGACATTGATTTTTATATTATTTCATAATATAATAGTAAAAAGTTAATAATCGTTTAATTTTATTTTAATAATTACAATAATTATGATTTATAAATCTGAATAGTTAATCAACTTTTGTCGCTAACTGTAGGTACGTATCGTGATATCTCACTCGAGAAGTCTTTGAAAACATACATACCTAGGATACTAAAATTGTACCAACCTTTTGGCTTTGCGTTACGGGTGAAAATAGACTAACATTCGTCTAACTCTAATAAAAATCACGGCTACAATTTATAAACTCGGTGACTAAAACGTAGGCGTTGCTACGGCGTAGGCGTTGCTACGGCGTAGGCGATGCTACGGCGTAGGAGTTGCTACAGTTCTCGCTGCTAACTTTGGCTTCCCTATGAATAGTCGTTAGTATCGCAACATGTTATTTGCAACATCTTGAATATTATTTGATGTTAATACAATGTATAAGGGAATACGTAAAGATTTTTACTGTATTCTTTTCTTTCACCCTGAGGTATTAAGTATAAGTATAAGTATAAAAGTATTTATTTCTCAGTATATGGTACATTTAGATCTTAAATTATACATTGTTTCACATATACTACCATTACTGGTGTAGAAATGTTAATTAATAAGGTAGGCATGCAAATCTGAACAAATCAAAATATTAATATATTAGTTAAATCTAAAATATAAATCATAATGCCGAAAATATTAATAATAATGTCAAAGAATAAATCATAATGTCAAAATACAAAGTCAAAGTACAAATTACAATGTCCAAGAATTATTATTATTTATTATAATTATTAATATTTGAGAATTATTGTCATTATTATGATCTTAATTACAATATCAAAAAGTATGATTTAAAAATTCATTGACGGAATAAAAACACATGTCTAAGAGCCAAGCAAACATTTTACATTTAAACTTATTAATTGGTAACATTCTCAGGGCAGGTGGTAATTTATTATAAATTTTAATTGTCATACAACTGGCATTTCTACTGTATAATTGCAATCTCTGAGCAGGTACTAGTAATTTCCCGGCATTAAAATCACATGTGCCAGAAACGGCAACCAATTTAATAATAACTTTTTATTTATATTAAAGGACTTTTCGCTTCACTTTAAAATTTAAGTAATATTTTAATCACTGCCCTTCAACCCTTTTATCCTTACATTTAGTCTTACAAGAGACCCCTCAAAAAAGTTAACCTATAAGTTTTAAATTCAAGTCAACAGTTTTGGCTTGAATATTGAAAATATACAAAAATATCGGTATTGATGACTAACCAAGAAACATTCAAAATTAAAAAGAAACAATGTCTGTAGGTAAATATGCTTTCATTTATTACTTCGTTTTACTCACATTTTTGTACCCTTGTTTGTTCCATAAACAACTTTATTAGGGAGTCGACGAAAACATTTATTTTCTAATTTAATTTGTTTATATATTACTCTTCCTGTTTGTGCTTTGTAGGGCCCTTAAACCAGCTGACTCTGTGTAAAACACATATTATTTTTCTGTAAATATCTTTACTATAAATAACGCTGTTTCCTCTCTATAGGATATAATTTTTCAGACGTTAATGTTTCATAATATTCACTTCACGGGTAGTGAATTATTATTACTGTGTTAGAAGTAAGCCCTTACGATCAATCTGCCTAGCCTTTTCCCAACTATGTTGGGGTCGGCTTCCAGTCTAACCGGATGCAGCTGAATACCAGATTTTTACATGGAGCGACTACCTATTTGACCTCCACAACTCAGTAACTGGGTAATACGATACCCCTCAGTAAGACTGGTTGTCAGACTTTCGGGTTTCTGGTGACCAGTAACGACTGTCATAGATCCACGAATGGCACCCGGGACCAACGGCGTAACGTCCTTTCCGAGGCACAGAGGAGTGTCGGTATGTAAAGATGGTCACCCGTCCACGGACCAACCACGGCAAGCGTAGCTTAACCTGGTGGATCAACTCGTGTAGTTGTTATTACTAAACCACGAGCGCCTCATGCTACCGCCCTGAAACTGGCAAATATATTTTCCACGATAAGAACTATCTTTATATTATTATGTTATGCTTTGCAAGGATGCAGTCTTACTTCCCATGTGACGACTTTGGGTGAGGATTTCCTGAAACGATTATTTTCGACAAATAGAAGTCTATTTCAGATCACAAGGGTCCCATCAACTTTCTATAATACCTACAACCTTAAACACTTAAAATAACAGTTGACAGCAATGTTTGAATCCAGTTTACGTTTATTATTATACACTAGCACTTCCCGCGCGGCTTCGCCCGCATGAATGTCGGAAAATATCCCACGGGAAAGTACTACTGGGAATTCCTTTCTTATTCCTTGTCTACTTTTTATTAGACTATGATAAAACTGAGAATCTTTTGACTGTTCTGAAATGAAACTAATTTTGACCAACCCCACACATACCTGTTCCTCACTTCCTTGAAAAACAACTCTCGCTGCACTCACTCCACAAAACTCAACTTCACTCACACACTTCTCATCTGAATTACTCACATACATCTCCTATTAGTCTAACACTCCACTACAATAAACACTCACTCACACATCGTCTCTCAACATGACTCAATAACTTCTGCAGAATTATAATTAGGTGTTTCTTATTGTTATTACTTCTCTTCTTGCATATTGTTTAACGTCGACTCTTGCACGGTATCTCTGTAAATGCTAATTCTAGCCGTGTAAGGGGGCCTGGTGACATGTCTCTCACAAAGGTGGAATACAGATGAGACATTTTTTGTATACAATAACTTTAAGTCAGCTTTGTGAAGAGAGAATAAATGATATACTTGAAAAAAATTAAAAATGGTTTATTATTTTTACAAGTAATATCTTAACAACTAGTGATTGGAGCCTCCTTTTAAGCAAATAAGCCTGTATTAGGAGACTCCGCTCTTCCAAATCAATTAGTTTAATTTACATGTTTTCTATAGTAATATAAAGAAAATTAAAATTAAATCTAAAATAAATAAAAAACTAAAACACAAAAAAATACGCAGCCCGTACGCAGGCATGCGAGTGTGTGAGTGACAGTGAGAGTGTGTGAATGTGAGTGTGTGAATGTGAATGTAAGTGTGAGTGAGGTGTGTTAGTGATAAATGTGAATGAATCAGAGTGTATGCGTGAGGTTATGGATGGTGCAGGCATCAGACTGATGTGTAGGGTTATATATATTTTATTCCAACAGCGTCTCCGTTTCGTCATAGGTTAGTGGTTTTATCCAATTAGTTACAATTTTTTTAAATTCATTTTGTTTCTTATCGTATACGTAAATCTCTTTGTTAAGTCTATTGTATAGCTGAGCTGAGCGTTTTTTGTATTGAATACGGGCAAACTTGGTTTTAGTTTGAGGAACTTCCGCTATTAAATATTTTCTTCTTTTCAATGTATTGTTTCTTCTTTAAAATAATTTCTAAAAAAATATTCTATATATTCTAAAAAATATTTTCTTCTTTCAATGTACTTACTTACTTACTCTTTAAAGGGAACCTCTGTGCAAAATTTCAGCTTTCTATTTCCAAGGGTTTGGGCTGGGCGTTGATGAGTTAGTCAATCTGCTGCAATCAACATGTTCTGAGACAGTGATACGCCGGCTTGCGCTGAAAACCAGCGCCGTTGATTCGAGCCTTCGTGCATGGGTCACAGCAATATGCTGAGCGTTAGCCGTTTTGCGCGGAAGTGACGCAAATTTCCGTTTAGTTTTAGTTTTTAAGCCTAGATATAAAATAACTCTATGTAATGTGCGTCACCTTTATGTGAATAAACAGTTTTTCTTTAATTCTAATCTGTCAGTCAGTCAGGACTTCTCTTTTTATTTATATAAATGATAACGCTGCTTCCTACCCATGATATAATCCCCTGGTCGCCGTTTACGACATCCAAGAGTGTAAAACCATAAAATTCTCCAGCAATTTTTGTTGAAAGTCACTCTGTATAAACTCCTTATTGCGAACTTCGCAGCCCCGAGCAGCGTCGCGTTTGACCATTACTCTTGATCTAATTTAATAAAATTGATGACTCTCTACTTCCATTTAGTTTCAACATTTCGGGTGTTTACTTTTAAATAAGTGGAGGAGCTCGTGGCTAAGTAATAACAGCCGCATGGGTCGATCCATCAGGTTAAGCTACGCTTGCCGGGGTTGTCCGTGGATGGGTGACCATCTTTACATATCGAGACTCCTCCGTGCCTCGGAAAGCACGTTAAGCCGTTGGTCCCGGCTGTCATTCGTGGATCTTTGACAGTAGTTACGGGTCGTCAGAAGCCCGAAAGTAAGACAACCACTCTTACCAAGAGGTATCGTATTACCCAGTTAATGGGTTGTGGTGGTCAGATAGGCAGTCGCTCCATGTAAAATACTGGTATTCAGCTGCATCCGGTTAGACTGGAAGCCGACCCCAACATAGTTGGGAAAAGGCTAGGCAGACTTTTAAATAAGTGGAAATAGAAATAGGAGAGAAAACAGTAGCATGTCACGTGAAAAATCAAAACGTACAATTAATTAATATATAAAATCAGGTGATTAGCAAATTGGGGATAAGTAATAACAGCTGCACGGATCGATCAATCAATTAAAGCTACGCTTGCTGCGCTTGGTTCGTAGATGGGTGATCTTTACATACCAAGACCCCTCCGTGCCTCTGAAAATACTTAAAACCGTTGTTGTCATTTCAGGTCACATCGTGAGGAAACCGGCATAATCTAGGACATGGCGGTTTCCACACGGTATTTTCCTTCACCGTTTTGACAGCAGTGGTGATAATATTTACACAAAGTAAAGCGCCTGCCGGGGTTCGAACACACGAACACACTTTTGAGCGAGTGTGTAAAGCCGGCTAATATCTATAAAATGTTTATCTTACGAAAGTTCAATTTTGAAGAGTATAGATACTGGTGTAATTTTACTGTCTCTGGGGTGGCAGTGTACTTGAGTAGCCTCTGGCACAGTTATCCGTATGGTACAGATAGGTACCCATAAGCAACGGTAAGTACTTACAAACAGGTACGCCGTCTCATTATTTTTCACTTTTTAGTTGTGTACACCCCACACAAATTCAAATACCACTACCTGCAAAACAAACTAGAACATCATCCATATAAAAGTGGGGAAAAAATAAGTATTATTGAAGCTAACTCCAAAAACTACCCAAGCAAAGTTAATCAATTTTATATGGGACCAACTGTGATGTATACCCTCTCAAACAAGAGAAAAAAAATCCAAATCGGTCCAGCCATCTTCGAGTAATCGGGGAACATACATAAAAAAAAAATTAAAAAAAAGGTTCCGACAAACTGAGTACCTCCTCGTTTTTGAAGTCAGTTAAAAATAATAACTCCTACGTGAACTTGAAATAAAAAACAAATAAACACTATTTTCAAAATGCAATACTGCCACATCTCCCATCGTTCTTTACTCCCGTTAAGGTTTGTCCTCCGTAAAATACGGCGAAACTAAGAAACTTTGTGTCAATCTTTTCTTTTCTTTTTCTTTTTTTTTTTCTTTTTTTTTAGCATATTTTTAATAGGAATAAATACACAGTAATCTACATAAGAAGTGATTTAATTCGTCCTGAAATCTATTTTAGTTTATAGAACTAAAGAGAAAATAAAAACTAAATCCAGGTCTATTTTTTCTAGATTAGACCATATTACTCCTACAATTTTCATTAAAAGTGTTCATGTTCAAGTGTTCACACTTGCCACAAACACCACAAACACCCCTTTCATACCTCATTAACGCTCACACACACACTCATTCACATATTAACTAAACCAATCCCAAAGAATTTTTTGTCCTGTACTTTTTTATCTAAATTACTGAAATTACATATCAGTCTCTTTTTATATGGAACATTTATTACATTCTGTATCTGGAGAAGGGCGTACAGTTCATACTTTTGCAGCTATCATCGTTTTACATGTTCTACATAATCTTGTGATATTTTGTTCCGAAATATATGTTTTTTTTCAATAGAGCAACAACATAATAATATGGAATGATTTCAGGTCATTACTTTTTTAGTCCAATCAATAGATTTTTAGTAAATACATAATTGCTTCATGATTTGCAATAAATTACGAGCGTTGTGTCATCGCGCTTCTCTTTCTTTTCTATGCAGTCCGACAGTGACCGCGCTTTTTACGGAGGATAAGCCTTAAAAGGCCATGTCTCGCGCTACAATTGGACCTTCCAAGCGTCTATTTAATTGATCTGTCAGGAGGGTTGTAAATGCAAGAAAATGTCTCTTTTATCTCGTCTCGCGATTGTTTTACTTCTCCTTTATTGGATGGGCAAACGACTTTAGGGACGCTAAAACTGTACTTACTGTAATATCCTTATCATTTATGTAATTTTATAGTTATGGTGGAATTGGGTCATGGAATTTTAACGTTATTTTACACATTTCTGGGTAGGTATAGGTACTATCCACCAGATAAATTAAACATAAGTTTCTACACCAGGTATAGCCACAAAAACTGTTATCCTCTAGATAATTTCGCGTGATCTTATCGGGAGGTACTGAAACCGGCAATAAATGTAATTTGAACGAAAAGTCATCATCTGCCTAACCTTTTCCCAACTATGTTTGGGTCGGCTTCCAGTCTAACCGGTACCAGTATTTTACATAGAGCGACTGCCTTTTTTTTTTTTTTTTTTTTTTTTTTTTTTTTGACGCTGAGAAATGCTTTATGCATCCCCGCTCGTGGGGGACGAGACAGGGTATGTGGGACTCCTGTCGGAATGACAGTATACCCACTAAAACTCAGCAGTGTTCCCACATCGCCGTGATGGGAGGGCCATGGGAAACCGGCTCAGCCTTTACGTCCACAACCCTCCCGGCGCATGCCCGCCTAGCTGGCGGGCCCCGCATGCCCCCCGGGATGGGGGGCTACGGGAATGACCGGGAACACCTGGCCATTCCCGTCCGACACTGGTGGGGGCCTGTGCAATACAGGCAAGGATGCCCCCACACCCGTTGCCTGCTGGCCCCCACCTGGGAGGAGTCGTCTGCTCCGACCCCTCCTCCGCCTTCGGAGCGCGGCGCCGCGTGAGGGTCGTCCTCCCGCGCGCGCTCCGCCGCCATTTCGGCCGCAGAGGATAGGGAGAGCGGCCGACGTCATACCGACACTCCTCTTCCCCTGCGGCCCCACCGCGTCCGCCATCAAACGGTGGCGGCCCCGTCAAGGCCACGGAAGGTAGGGAGAGCGGCGCACCGCAATACCGGCACTCCTCTCCCGCCGCGGCCTCCAATCCTCAGCCGCGATGCCTCCCATAAGACACCGCGGCCCGCCTCAGTTGCGGTGTCGCCCATACGGCCACCGCAACCTACCCGCTGGCCGCTACGTCGTCGGCTTTCCCGTAAAAGCCCTGACGAGCGGCCCCCGCCTCGGGTTCCTCTTCGCTTCACCGTGGGTGACCAAGCCACGGCTACTGAGCCCCCCCGCCTCGACAATGCGGGAACCCTCCGGGGGGGGGGATAAAGCGACTGCCTATCTAACCCCCACAACCCAGTTACTGGGTAATACGATACCCCTTGGTAAGACTGGTTGTCACACTTTCGGGCTTCTGACTACCCGTAACGACTGTCAAAGATCCACGAATGACAGCCGGAACCAACGGCTTAACGTGCTTTCCCGAGGCACATAGCGGTCTTGGTATGTAAAGATGGTCACCCATCCACGGTCCAACCGCGGCAAGCGTAGTGTTTGACTGAAAAGTATACTACGAAATTAAACTTACATTTTACTAACGTGTTTACCTTTCGAGACATTATTTTCTAACGTTTTTTGGTGCTTCAAGATAAAAATAAAGGTTCTAATTATTTTCGGTTTTCTTAGTTGAGTGTTTTAAAATATAACTAAATTCATTTATGTAAATTCAACAGTTCCCAAATAAGCCCGTATTTCAACGTTATCTAGTTTATCAATTTTATAATACTTAATTAAGTACTTTTGTTCACAGAAACAAGTTTCCAGACCCGTTCGGAGTCTGATGACAGTGACAGTACATCCAAAGCCACGGTCACTGCAGTACCAAGACGTATGTATTACAATGAGTACAGTCCTTTGCCTCTGACACAGTATAATAAAGCTACAGTAGTTTACATGGGCAGTGTCCTTGGATTAATTACCTACGTCCCGCTGGGTTGATAAATACGCGTCCGTCCATGCGTAACTGCCGCGCGCTCGAACTGTTTCGTACTGATATATACTATCGTTTCGGCCGTTTTCTGTGAAAATGTATTACTGCTTACTTCATTATACTGTGCCTCTTGTTTGCATCACTGTCAAAATCACAGTAGTCTTTATTTCTGTGAGATTAAGATTGCTGTTGGGTTGCTGTCACCGACAAGTCTGTCAAAATCACTCTGATCATTATTCTCGTTACAATAAGGTTGCTTCTGTCAGTGTTAAAATAACTATGAAAGGATTCTACATTACCCGGGCGTTATTATGACACATCGAGTGTTAGAAAGAGACAGTCACATAGAAAGAAAGAAAAAAATACGTTTAATGGCGTTAAACATGACACCAAAAAAAAAACACAAACACGAAAAGAACAAGTTGGGGTAAAATATCCGTCACATCCACGCAAAACGGCCATCGCTCAGCATAATGCTGCGACGCTATGTGAGGCAGAGCCCTAACGCTGAATTTCAGCGACAGCTGGCGTTGACGTGATGACGTCTATCGTGCAGCATATTAAGAGATAACAATAACAAAATAAAATAAAGAAATTATGTACTAAGTTCTAAATGTGTATATAAATATAAATATAGAATATAAAAAAAATAAAAAATATATATATAATGTTTAAAATGGCAACATTCCGTTCCGTCAGCATTTCGGCAACAACTCATGCGCCGCCGGTATGATGCAATCTGTGCGCGCATTCACAATGTAAATATGGACAGTAGGGAAACTACGAACAAACGTACGAAATGGCACACACACAGACGCGCGCATCGACATTATCGCGGTTATCAAACAGAATCCATTTTTCATCGCAGGTAATAATGCGGTTCAAAATTCATTCATTTGTGTGTCTGTTGAGCAGTGCGAGGCACGTCTCGACGCGTACTTCGCGCTAGCGATCATTGAGTTCGTGGGGCACCCATTTGTCAAGCTTTTTTACCTTGCCAATTTGACGCAAATGGACCAATATTGTTTTGACGCTAACGTCGAAAGCTGCTGCTGATTCAGCCGTAGATTGTGTATCATCAGCTTCCACAATCTCCTTTAATTCGTCATTGTCGACCAAAGTCTTCGGACGACCGCGAGGTTCATTTTTCAGGTCGAAATTTCCAGAACGGAAGCGAGCAAACCAATAACAAGTGGTGCGTTGGTTTGTAGTGTTAGCTCCGTAAACGTCGTTGATGTTGCGTGCTGCTTGTGCCGCGTTGCTGCCACGACGGTACTCATATTCCATAATTACTCGAATTTTTAACGTATCCATGATGACGAAAAAGATTGAAATGCGATGAAAATGTAACACTAATCAATAAACAAATGACTACTTTTGGAAAAAAAAATCCATGTTTTTAAAATAAAATTAATTTGAAATTAGAATTCTTAGCCAAACAAAAATTATTTTGATTTGAAATGGCCAGTACTGCAGAACGGCAATTTCATAGGTAAAGACCTAATATACTGAGAGCACCGCGACTATCTCTTGGGGTCTTGTCGGTGTGCGCGTCTGTGTGAGTGTGCCGTTTCGACTGTTTGTACGTGGTTTCCTTACTGTTCATATATTTACTGTGGCGCAGCTGTCATAAAACTATTTGTTTGACGTTTTGGTTCCGTAATAATTATCATGGTGCTTATTATGCTAGGTAATGAATGTTATGATGACAGAGACGACGGTTCAAAGCCAATTGTTTTAAACTTAATTAATATGCCTAATTACCAGCCGCGTACAATTTTCATTATTTTCATCCGTTACATTTAGTGCATGTATCCAATGTGTTTTCTTAGTAATTACAAAACCGTCCGGGACTACTCTGCCAAAATTGTTTTGTTTTCTTAATTAACCTCAATTAGGAGTTTTTATTGTGTGAACGAAGCAAAAAAGACATTTATGTAATTTTTTTAAACCCTGGTTTTTTTAATCCTAGTTTTAATTAATCTTTCTTAGCTTCTTTTGTTTGATTTATTATTGTTATTTCGTTAAAGCAAATACAACAGCTATCTAAAAAACTTAAAAAAAAACCGGCCATGTGCGTGTCGGACCACGCACAATGAAGGGTTCCATAGTTGGGATGAATTTATCCCAAGAATAAAATTAACATTGTAGTTAAAAACATGTTCTCCCTTACATTCCAACTGTAAATGTAAGTCAGTCGACTATTACTCGCTTACGTAGGCTAATAACACAATGCCAAAATCTCAGATTTCATAATCATTTAAAAAAAGTAGTACGTAATGGGGCTACTTTGGCTAAATTCGGCCTTCAAACACAGCGAGGTGAAAAAATTCTTGAAGTTAGCCATCTGATTAATACATTTTTTTTGCCCATTTTCTCGTTCCTAAAGTTATTTTATTAAAACTATTTTATTAATATTGTAAATGTTAAAAATAAATTACTTTTTTTCACATTATCATGTGTGTTTTATTAACAAAACCACTTCTTACTTAAAACTTTTCTTACCCAACCTCTGAAACTATTTGTTGGTTAATTTTCAGTATTCTTATCATTAATTAACCTTAGGAACGAGAAATTGGGCAAAAAAATTATATTAATCAGATGGCTAATTTTAAGAATTTTTACTAGTGCCATGAATTTTTTCACATATCCAAAAGCAACCATTTAGCTGGCAAGGGACAGATACTTGACTAACAAAAATTAGCACTTTAAAGCTATGACGCAAACGGATCCCTGAATCGAAAAATGGTTTTTACAGACCCGCAATATTTTTGAACAGCCTATCCAACGATACCCCACACCATGGGATAGACGAGAAAAAATATATAATCCCTACTTTACGTGCAAGGGACCTCACTTGCGCGTAAAGTAGGGATGATATTTTTTTTCAAGATTCTATTTTTCGATTTTGTCGGCGTGATTATTACGTATACCCATGCCAAATTACAGCTTTCTAGTACAAAGAGTCCTTGTTGACTAGGGAACCCCAAAAACAGAAGAATAACGCCTAAGTTTACATACTTCTATATCAAAAGAGTATAAATAACAGACGGGTTATACCACCAACATACATGAATGCTTTATAATTACAGATCATATCCCAATGCCAAACTACGAAGCTAACATAATAATGACACATAATATATAAATACAGAAGGTTGGCTCCATACAATCAATCTGCCTAGCCTTTTTCCCAACTATGTTGGGGTCGGCTTCTAGTCTAGCCAGATGCAGCTGAATACCAGTATTTTACATGGAGCAACTGCCTATCTGACCTCCACAACCCAGTAGTAGATAATACGATACCCTTTGGTAAGACTGCTTGTCAGACTTTCAAGCTTCTGACGACCCGTAACGACTGTCAAAAATCTACGAAAGACAGTCAAGACCAATAGCTTAGCGGCTTTCCGAGGCACGGAGGAGTCTTGGTATGTAAAAATTGTCACCCATCCACGGACCAACCCCGGCAAGCGTAGCTTAACCTGATGAATCGACCTGTGCGGCTGTTATTACTTAGCCACGAGCTCTTGTTTAGTAATATGGGTTAATTTATCACGCACACCTATGTGTAAGTATGTACGCGTCTTTATGCGTATGTACTGTGGCGGCGATCTCAAACAAATGCCAGTCGCGAGTGCGCTTGCACTCGCTGTACGTGAAGCGTTCGCTGTATGTGTACGTGTGTTTTCGTTAGTTGTGTGGAGCCGACCTTCTGTACCTATCTGTTTCGTGTTAATGACCTGCCAAACAGACCAACAAATCATTTTACAGCTAATTAGAGACGCCCCCAACTATAAAATTTAGTTGAGTGGAACTAACAGTTGCTGAAATTAGGCACAAATTTAATTACTATTTTGGCGGTCTGTCATTGTCATGTGGGCGTTAGCATAGTGTAATAATGTTACAGTAGTTTATCTTCATAGTAAACGGCTGAAACGACGCGCTCCGTAATCTCAGTAAGTACGCAACAGTTCGAGTGAGCGGCAGTTACGTACAGACGGACGCGTATTTATCTACCGAGCCGCCATATGTAATTAATTCAAGGTTCAGATAAACCACTGTAGCTTTGTTATTCTGTGGCGTTCGCACGGACGTAAAAGTATAGCGGCGGGATTTTATAGCGCACTGGATTTTCAAGCCTCGTTGTTGAGCCGAGCGTTGAGAATCCAACCTAACAACAACAGAGTGCATTCTAGCGCGTCGAAAAAACACTGTTGGATTTTCAACTCTCGGCGCTAAGCAGAGCGTTGAAAATCCAGTGTGCGAAACAAAATCGCCGCGATATTTTTACGTCCGTGCGAACTTCGACTTAGTCTCGGTTTATTTACATTGCAGTGTTTTTTGAATAGTCTGTTTTGACTTAGGCGCTGCTCCATTGCTACGCTCAGACAAGCTATTCGTGTGTCATCTTGTCTTGCCTTGTGGCATTATTACACACAACTGCACAAGCACAACTGTGCTTGTGCAGTTGTGTGTAATAACAATTAATAATTATTTTTAAAATTCTGTGTAGTAGTAGTTCATACCTATGCTCAGTGTATAATAAGGACTCTCATGATGAACAGGGTTACAGGGTGACGATGATTTCATAAACATTGTCCTTGTAAATATTTTTAAAGGAATCTTATACATTTTTTGTTTGTTTCAGGACACTGTCGGACTCCACATCACAGATAACAACAAAAATAGACATAAAAACATACTTACATAATATCAAAAATAATAATTTAAAAAAAAATTGGTAATTTTAATTTTTACTTTAAGCATATCAAATGGTACCCATATGTTATGAGAAAATGTAAAAATAATTAGTATTATCTATCATTTATCACTTTCTTTATAACTTGACGAAACGAGACGAAAAAAAATCTTCTAAATGATGTGTATTTGGTCTTCAAGACAATATCAACCTAGAATTTTAAGGTGATCAAAACAGAACTATTCTGAGATGAATATTATTCAATTTTAGACTATATTTTCTACACAACAAAGAACTTTGTCACACTTCAAGGCTCTGAGGAATGTTGGTGAATAATTACTGTAGGCAAAATTGTGACCCCGCAACGTTTTCTACTATAGATATTTTACTTAAGATTTTTCATCACAGTGATCTTTATTGAGTGAGAGCAGTGGTGGCCCAGTGGTAACGGCCCCGACTTACGAGTGGTAGGTCGTGGGTTCGAACCCAGACAGGCGCTTTACTTTGTGAAAATAATTTCATCACCACTGCTCTCAAAACGGTGAAGTCTAACATCGTAAGGAAACTGGCATTTCCTAGAACCAAAAACAACCCGCACTGGGCCCGTGTGGTAAATTACAGCCCACTCCCTCTCGAAGACAGGAGGCCTGTGTACCAGCAGTGGGAACATTACAGGCTGATTGTGTTATGTGATCTTTATTCTCGATCCAATATGGTTGCTGTTTAGTTGCTGTCACAGGTTAAATAACTGTCAAAGGACTGTATATGGCAACGTCTTGGTCCTGATTCTAACACCTGTCAGTTGGACGATTCCTAGTTGTAATAAGGATCAAATTCGTAAAACACATATTCGTTAGTATGAAACTGACAGGTGTCAAGAACGCATTCTTTCGATGGCCGGACTGTAATACCATACGATTGTCTGCATGAATCTCTCAACTATGGCGTATTTTTGTCACTAAATACACAATTACTATTACTGTATATAAATCTTGAAGAGGTGCCAAAATATTAAAACTTCTCGTATACGAGTAGGTGCAAAATGAGGAAAGATAAAGAAATGTTTAACATATAGTGGTGAAACTTCTTTTCTTGGCTTATGTGATGACTTATTCCGAGTTCTTATAACTTACCGATTTTTACTGGTTAAAATCTGACCTTTCAATCAATAACATAAGAACGAAGTGGTCAACTTTAATACAATCTGTGCTACGTCTTGTCACATTTCTCCCAAAGATTTAAATCGTTAGATTCGCCCTACCGCGTCAAAAGATAGTCACGTTTCTGTTTCGTTTTGACACCTCTGACTGACCAATGAGCAGTGACTTGACTTGATTGTCATGGAAATGCTATTTAATAATCTGTGAGCTCACCTGTTCGCGTAACTAAGTACGATGAGGGCAAATCTATCGATTTAAATCTTTAAATTCTCACAAGCTTTCATTTATTCACTATTCAAAAATAGGCCTATAAAAAATGTATAGATCCGTATGCTCAATTACTCGTATTTTTTCTGATTTAACAAAAAGTCACAAGACATGTTTATGACGTGCTTATTCAATCTTGTCAAAAATCACGGTTTAAACAAAATCTGACTGCAGCATATTCACTGCCCCTTCGCTTAAATATAAACAACTAATCTATACTGTCTATACTGAATTAAATAAAGAAATAATAATTATGTAGGTGTAAGAAATAAGAACAAAAATATTCGTCTCGAAGTATCTTTATTAAAAGACTGATGTTTTAAAAGTATAAATAAGTTTTAAATGTTTGTGTCAAAACTAATTACATATTAATATGGTGACGTGCTTCGGTAGTTCACGTGCCGTTTAAGGTGACAGCTAACAGCGCCACAATTGAGAAAAAAATTAATATGTCAGGAGATATGGAACATTTAGAAATTTCTTATGCACACATTTTTCAGTCAGATCACACAGTTAACGCCAAAAACGGCCGTTTTTAACTGTTATAGCTTCCGACCTAGGAGGTTTAGTGTTGATTTTTTTGTACAAAAAATTCTACCTCATCTGACAAAAAAAGTGTGCTTAGGAAATTTCAGTCTTACATATTCCTGACTTATTAATTTTTAAATGGTGGCGCTACATGTTATCAGCTATACTCGCCTTAACTCGAGTAATTCGTGAACTTGTCATTCGATTCTGTTTACCTACACACTTAACTAAATGTAAACGTTATTTGAAGTTTGTTTACATTTCCTTAAAGATCTGAATTTTGTAGAATGTTAAGCAAGAAATATTATATTTCGTTATAAAAAATAGTGGAGCAGAATTATGTTATGTTATGTTATGTTAGAGGGTATGGTTTCCGCACTTAGTCCTTCATGTGGACCATTGTGCGTGGGCCATAGCGGCCGTCGGGGGTTTATTCCAACCAGCCCACCTCCCTCCAGAATTTAATCAAATCTCCGGGTTTGTTAAGAACATCTGTGAAAGATCGGGATATTCCGAGAGTTTCTGTTCTAATCTGGGTGACGCCTGTGCATTCAAAAAGCATGTGCGCAACGGTTTCCTCAGCCTCCATTATTATTTAGAGCAGAATTATTTGATGCTTTATAATAAATAACATCTAAAGGTCTAATTTATTTTTATAATTTCTTATTTGGTAAAAAAAATTACACAAGTTTATTATGATTATATGATGTTTATATTGTTTATGAAACGCATGGTCAAAAACTTCTTTTCTTTTCATTATGCCCATAAAGCAAATTAATTTCTCTCAAGTCGAAATCTCAAGACTTGTTTACAAAATCAAACAAGCAAATAAAAACACACTTTACTTAGTTTTTGCATCGCTGGAACGTAACAATTTCTTGCCTTTCTTTTCCAAGAAGTAACCAAGTTGCTAGTTCTCCAAGTTTTGTACAATTGTGGCGGACATTTTAAGTGATCCATTTTCTCTTTGTTTTGTAGATTTTAAAGTTTGGATTGGATGATGGTCGAGTGCATGTCACTGTCATTTGTGCTACATTATTTTTTATAATTTTGAAGTATTTAATTCATATCTAATAATAAATAGACAAACACGAAAAGTGTTCCACTGTTTGTCCACCGCACTGGGAACGAGACGTCAACGAGAAAACAGATGACGGCGCCATAATAAATGTCGCTACTTCGACGCGTCATCGGCGCGTTTTCTCGTTGACGTCCCGTTGCCGGTGCGTTGGACAAACAGTCTTAGGTACTTGAAATATAGCAACATATACCTACACAGCATTCAATCAATTCAAAATTATTTTGATTGTTTTTGTAAGAAATTTTTCAATTAAAGTACACCCAAATTTTGCCAGCAGGGGGCGAGCCGGTCATCAACCGGGCACAAATCTATACTCCAGCACCCTAATTGCGTAACACATTATCGATCGGAGTTGGTTTCATTTTGAAACAAATTGCTCATCCATTGCTATAACGCAATGAATGTTGTTGAACTGTCAAATTGAAACCAACTCCGATTGATGTGTTACGCAATTAGGGTGCAGGCTGCTACTGGGAAATTCGACTTAAATTGTGTGTTATTAATAATAAAAACTTAAAATTGTCTAAGGGGCTGCTGCAAACTGGCTTCGGCCTTCGTAAGTCTTCCAAAGGTCCGGGACCCCAGGGTCCCGAAATATAATTCACTAAAAACTTATGTTAAAGTAATCAAATTACACTTGTAATTATCGAAGCACATCACCATCAGTAGTTCGTAACTGCCAAATTAATTTTAATAGGAGTTGTAGGGAACTATCTTCGACTTACGAATTGTTCTTAACGGTTCGTAGATCGTAACTTTTGACGACAGTTAATGTGAACTTAGACTTAAGTCTTTTTGTTGATTCTAGTCATTGAATTGTGAAATAAATGTTTGAAGTATCTGTTTTGGTGTTTTATTCATACTACCACTACTACTACCCACACACAAACACACGCCCACCCTCACGCACCTTCACCCACACCCTCAACCCCCCACACACACCCTCATACACCCTCACATACACACTACACAAATAACTACATTTTCTGTTCTGGTATTAGCAACGCGCCTGTATGCTCCAAAGGTGCGAGACGGCAGAGGTGGTCTACACCCACATGCCGCCAGTTACATTAAAACCTACCTAAAGGGCGAGCCTTGCCATTTACCGGGAAAGAATCAGGACTCTGTCTCTTGATACTAATTTTCCATTAGCAAATACCTAGGTATTTGCTAATGGAAAATTCCAATATCACTCCGCCTGCCCCGAGATTAGAATAGAATAGAATAGAATAGAATAGAATACTCTTTATTATGCACACCATTAGACCTAGTTTTTAGAATTTATACATAAGAAGCCTATCACAAAATTGCTTTTTGACAGATTAGGTATATTGAAGCACGGCGACGCATCACATTATGTAACAATTTGGCAGTAGTAATTACGTTTATTTTGTTTGAGTATTCTATTTTTTTTTTTTTTTGTTTAATGTATAAAATTTTATTTGTTTATGAAGTAACGAACTTTAAGTAGGTAATAATATTAATGTAGTAAGGAGAAATTTACAGTTATTTCTGAGCGTTTTTAGTAGTTTTAAATGGAATTTTTACAATAGATATTTCATACACAGGTACACACATACACAGATATTCCATAGTAATGTATTGTATTGCATAGTTTTTGCTTTTCAATAACTGGTGGAAAAGCAATCTGTAACACTGTTTTTCGAACAATAAAAAAAAATATTGTCTATGACATATGGGGAGCAAATTAATAATTATTATGAGTACCTACTGCAATAATAAATTAAAATTAATAGATTTTCCCGAACAATGTATTACATGTGCTCACAAAATGTGTAATAATGAAGATCATTTATTATTGATAGACAAACTGTATTTGGAAATAATATCAACTCTCCAAGAGGGTGCCCAGTGTACATATGTAGGTAGTGACCGCATTAAGAGACAAAAATATGTTACAGGCTGGAACAAATATGTCAGCGATGCTCATAGGGAGGCTCGTACATTTTATCAAACGTGGCTATCACATGGTGCACCCACTCATGGGATTTTGTATGAGACAATGCGTGAACCACGAAGGGCATTTAAGACTAAATTAAAATTTGTTCAAAATAATCAAGAACAAATTAAATTTGATATTTTGGCAAGTAGTCATTCGAAAAGAGTTTGCTAAGTTTTGGAAGTCGACTAACAAATTAAATGCCAAGCCGAGTCTCCCTGTGAGTGTGGCGGGTCTGAGTGAGCCGAAAGATATCGCCAACCTTTTTCAAAGACACTTTACAGTTCAGTCTCCTTTGCAAACAGGGCGGCGGGTGCTCGATGAAGGAGAACTGTCGGGTTCTGGTGAGATTGCCGTAGTGCTCTCAGTAAAACAGGTGGCTACTGTTATTAAGAAAATGACAAGAGGTAAGTCGCCAAGCCACGACGGCCTCAGCGTCGAGCACCTGAAGCATGCGGGGTCACATCTATGTAGGGTTCTAGCTTTGCTTTTTAATTTATGTCTCAGTCACCACTACTTACCGGAAGACCTTATGCACACTGTGGTGGTTCCGATTATTAAGGACAAGACGGGAGACGCCTCTGAGGTGTCTAATTACATGCCTATTTCGTTGGTCACGATAGTCGCCAAGGTCTTGGACAGTTTGCACGATCAACAGTTGGCTAAACATGTTGGACTCCATGACGCGCAATTTGGCTTCAAATCCGGTCTATCCAAAACACCTATTTTTGTTTGTTTTTTGGACCTATCAAAGGCGTTCGACCTTGTGTCCTATGCACACAAACAAACAAATACACACAAATAGACAAATTGCAGAGTGAGACAACACTACCGAAAGAAATTACATCCTTGTTTCGCTATTGGTACTACAACCAGAGGAATAGTGTTAGGTGGACTGAGGCTCAATCGGATGTGTATGAGCTGGAGTGCGGGGTGAGACAGGGGCGTTAAGTTCACCCCACCTCTTCAACTTATACATAAACCGGCTGATCGGTGAACTCAGCAGCACCAGAGTTGGATGTCATATTGACGGCGTTTGTATGAATAGTATTAGTTATGCCGATGATATGGTGCTGCTGAGTCCATCGATTGGCGTTTTGACGACGACGGAGTTGCAGTATTTTGTAAAACGAATCTTGATATTACCTGCGAAGAGCCTAACTGTGAAGACTTTAACTGTCTTGTAATAAAGATTGGTACTGAAAGTGTTATTTTAGCCATTTATCGATCGCCTTCAAATAGAAATATTGACAACTTTCTCCAATCTTTAGATAACATTTTAAATAAGTTAGGCAGTTTCAGAAATATCTCGATTATTGGTGACATCAATATAAATATCTGCCCTGAGTCTCATGAGTCAAGGTCGCTGGACTATCTGAATCTGTGCGCATTTCATGGGCTTTTACCAGCACACTCTCTCCCGACTAGACAAAATAAATCATGCCTTGACCATGTCATGCTAAAAACACAAAAATCAGCACTTACACTGGTGTTAAACTCTACAATTACGGACCACCAAGCAGTCCTACTCTGCTTGCATCTTAAACAAAGGAGAACCTTTACTTATGTATCTAAGAATCGGATCGAGACTGAAAGGTTAACGTCAGATCTCACAAAAATCGATTTTGCACCTATCTATGAGTCAACTGATGCAAATTTTGCTATGGAATATTTCTCCATGTCAATTCAAAGGGCTATATTGCTAAATACAGTTGTACTAATATATCCAAGACGTCATAAAATTATGAAGCCATGGATTACACCTGGGCTGTTGAAATGTATTCGACATAGGGACAGGCTTCACAAAAAAATGCGTCAATCACCTGATAATGAGATTCTTAAAATTACTTACTCCAGGTATAGAAACCATTGCAATAACCTATTAAAAAAGGTCAAACGAATGTATGATACAGACTTATTAACAAGTGCGGGAAATAACAACAAAAAAATATGGGAAGCGATCAAAATTATAACAAATACAACTAAATTGAAACATAGTGCTACGGAATTATTAAATCCAGCAAAAAGAAAAGAATCTGTTGAGATGGTGAACGATTTTTTCGCATCAATCGGCAAAAAGCTGGCTGATAATACTTATTCCTGTTTAAACCCTTCCCATAGTAAATTTAATAGAGCGCCCTCACAACTGGTTTCTAAATCCTTTGTATTGCTGGAAACCGATGAGTCTGAAGTGGAACATTTAATATTGAACCTGAAAGAGGTGTGTTCCGTTGGTTGGGATTCTGTATCAAATAATTTCCTCAAAGAATATAGACACATATTAGTCCATCCATTAACGTATATTTTTAACCTCTGCTTAACTAAGGGTCAGTTTCCTACGATGTTAAAGAAATCAGTAGTATACCCAATTTATAAGTCGGGTGATAGAGACCGTGTCACTAACTATAGACCCATCTCCATATTGCCTTCGATCTCCAAGCTTCTAGAACGAATAATAAATAGTAGATTGATTGATTACCTGGAATCAAATAACCTTTTATCCAACAACCAGTTTGGTTTTAGAGCAGGCAAGTCTACTAGTGATGCAGTCCACGAGCTCCAGGACTATGTGGTAAAGAATATCGATTTAGGTAAAAAGACAATAGGCATTTTCCTTGACCTAGCCAAGGCATTTGACACGGTCTCTACGCTTTTGCTGATTCAAAAATTAGAACGCCTCGGAATAAGAGGAAATCAACTGCAACTTTTAAAGGACTACCTCTCTAATCGTTTTCAGTGCGTTAGGATTAATGATAGTATCAGCAGCGATATTCTAAGACTTATTATTTTTTGTTGCTGTTTTTTCTTCTTTTTTTTTATGTTTCATTTTTGTTTCTATTTATTTTACAATATTAGTATAACTGTCACAAATGAACAGTTCACCTCCTAGTGATTAAGGTTTTATTTATTAATAGTAAACTGTGAACAGCGCTGTGGGCTACATTATTACTTAAGTTATTTATGTTTTACTATTGTAATATTCCATTTTGTAGCTGTTTGTTGTTCCTACTTAATAAAATAAAAAATAAAAATAAAAATATTCCAATCACTCACGGTGTTCCGCAGGGGAGCATTCTGGGACCGACACTCTTCCTTGTATACTTGAATGATCTCTGTAAGCTAGACCTTTCAGGTGGTAAAATTATATCATATGCAGACGACACAGTTCTGTTGTTCTCTGCTGATACCTGGGACAAAGTATATAGGGAGGCGCAGGATGGATTCAATGTTGTGACTCACTGGCTGCAGAATAACTCCCTGACTCTTAATCCGGATAAAACCCAGTACATGTTATTCTCGATGCGCACTCAAAATATGCAGCTCCCTTATACCCCCTCGATTACAGCACATAGTTGTTGTAATAGCTTGGTATGCTCTTGTCCAACACTAATAAAGACAGCGTCAATTAAATATCTTGGAATTATTCTTGACTGTAACCTCTCCTTCAGAGATCATATTCACCTTCTTACTTCTAGGACAAGAAAACTGATCTATGTTTTCAAGAACCTTAGACATGTTGCGCCCCCAAAATTAGTGAAGCAAATAAATAATAAATAGCACTCGTACAGTCCATTCTTCAATATTGTATCACCGTTTGGGGAGGTGCACATAAAACTATATTAAAGCCCTTAGAAATAGCCCAGAGGGCTGTACTAAAAGTTAGTACTTTTCGCCCTTATTTGTACCCAACCCATCTTGTTTATCAGTCGTGTGAGGTTCTGACCGTTCGCCAGTTGTTTATATTTCTTGTGGTTATGAAGCAGCACTCTTTACTACAATTCTCAAAGAGTGATCTAGCTAGAAGACGAAATAATATTATTAGTAATAACGACCGACCTTTTTTCAGGCATGCTTATGTAAACAAATATTTTTGCTTCTTGGGACCGCACTTACATAATAAAATAAATGACGCTTTGGAAATATACCCGCTAAATAAAAAAATATGTAAAAGTAAAATCTTTAATTTTGTTAGTAAACATACATATGAAGAGACAGAAAACTTATTAAAGGTAGTTAAATAGAATAACTCTTTTATACTCATCCTCTCACACTCTTTCCCTCACTTTCACACACTACACACCGAGAGGTTTACACTCCACACACCGTTTTTGTTTATTTTGTTTTAAACTTTTAGTCTCTTTTTTTCTGTGTATTGATATATCTCCCATTAGTAATATGTCCAATTATGTTAGTAATGCAATGGTCATCATAAGGAAGAGCGCTGAGTCTGAGATACAGATATTTTTATCTAGTTCAGACACAGATGCCTTCAATATAAAATTAACAAAATTTGAATGTGTCCTGTATATCTCAGCAAGTGTTACATAATGTTTTGTGTCAAATAAATAAATATATTATTATTATTAAATATATTATATTATATTATTTTGAGGACGCTTGTGGCGATTTGTGAGTCCTACGCAGTGACCCATGGGCTTAGGTACAATGTCACGAAGAGCGAACATATGATGTTTAAAGCGCTTGAAATAAACTATTCAGATGTCTCCAGTGTCTCGCTCTGTGGCGCTCCTTTAACATGGGTGACTAAGTTTAAGTACTTGGGTCACTGGGTCACTGAGGATCTTAGGGACAATATAGATATAGAGAGGGAGCGCAGGTCGCTGGCCGTTCGATGTAACATGCTGGTTTGTAGATTTGCACGTTGTACTCATCAAGTTAAGGTAACACTTTTTAAAGCTTTCTGCCAGTCTTTTTACACGTGCAGTCTTTGGACCAGTTTTACGCAAAGGACATACAGCGATCTGCGTATCCAATACAATAACGCGTTCAGGATACTGTTGGGGCTGTCGTGGCGTTGTAGTGCGTCTGGTATGTTTGCGGAGGCGCACACAGATGATTTTTACGCCATAATAAGAAAAAGGACAGCATCCATGTCCGGCCGGCTGCGCACCGCCACTAATAGTGTCCTAAGTGTGTTTCGAGATCGGTGGGACTCCCCACTGCTGCGTCACTGGGTAAGGATCCACACCAGTTGAGGATATATTGGTACCTTTTTTATAATTTTGTATTATACTTACTAACACTAGTCTTTAAGTAATTTTGTTATACTAACACTATGGACTCGTGTCTGAAATAAATAATTTGAATTTGAATATCTCGGGACCCTGGGGTCCCGGACCTTTGAAAGGCGTACGAGGCGCAGAAGCCAACTCGCAAAGGCCCCATAAAAAATTAAATGATGAGGAGACACCAGCCGACGATTATCCTTGTATGCACTATGCATATGCACCCAAGGACAATCCCCGGTTGGTGCAGGACTATTGCAGAACATGGAAACAAAACATATTGGGCTATGGATTTGGGTGGCTATAGAGTGGATTGGATACCTTGAAATATGGAAGCACTATGTCCCTATGGCAGCGGGTGACTTGCAACTCAATAATGGGCCCCCGAAAACGGTCGCTGGCACATAGTGACGTAGCGATAAGGGGGCAACATGTGCTGAGAATGTTTTATGGAATCGTGCTTTCGTCTAATGCTGTAGTATTTTTGACATGACGGTGGATCATGCTAAGCCATTTGAGGCTTAGCCATCAGTCTCATAAGCGTAGAGCGTATATTCCTATTGCAAACACAATTCCAATGATACGACAGGCACGCTTCAATTTTCTAATACATATCCCGTTTGAAGTTGATCAGTACGAATTAATTGATTGAATAGATTCGGAAACACCATCAAAGCGCAGCAGTGTTAAACGAAGCTTGAAATCAATTAATTGTTTATTGAAACAAAACTTTTGAATTGTCAAGGAGTCAGTCAGTTAGTCAGAAAGTTGAAGTTAGTTGCCCATTCCAAAACGTAGATCTCTATAGAGAAGAAAGGGCAAGAAACTCTGTGGACACTCTTTTAAAAATGTTGTTACAAATACCTTAACCTTTTTGCCCCTTTTTTGAGGAAGTATCCAATCAAAAATCCCCCGACGACAAAAAAATTCAATAAAATCGTAAAACCTATATAAGGTGTATCTATTCATAGACTAAATCTCTTAAGGGGTACTCATCATTATGAACAACTTTTACTATGGGACCAAACCTGAAACCGTGAAAAAAAATCTGCCGTTCAGCAGGTACTATAACTATAACAAACTCGTCAAAATGTAGGGAGCAGTTGATTTTTTTTTCGCGATTTCAGGTTTGGTCCCATATTAAAAGTTGTTTATACTGATGAGTACAATGACCTCTTAAGAGATTTCATGTATGAATAGATACACCTTATATATACCAAGTTTCCTCCAGATCAGTTGTAAAATATGACCTGCAGAGGAGTAGCAACAAACTGACAGACGATAGCAAATTTAGCCAGTCTTGAAGCAGAGACGCTTCGCTCGCTCGGTCAATAATAAAATTTCATAATACTACCACAGAATATTATATAAGATTATAATGTTAATACAATTAAAATAAATGAATGAGTAGATACAAATAGCATAATGGACCAATACAAACCACCAACTAATACAAACAACAACAATACAAAATAACAAACAAACACCAACAATACAATACAAACAATACAACAATAACACAACACACAATACAAACAACAACAAATAATACAATACAATACAAAAAAATATATAATTACCAATATTGCCTTCTCTATTAACGACTATTGCTTAATTTTTATTGGAGAAAACGATTTGAAGAATGACGACTATATAGGAATTCTCGATAACTTAAGAAAGTATCTGAAAACGAATACCCATACCAATGTCGTTGTGTGTGCTACGACGTTCATATGTGGTGCATTAATATATAATTACAAAGTCGAACTCTTTAACAATCTCCTCTATTCGGACATTAAAAATAACAGATATGCATATTTCTACGATACTAATCGCACCCTGTCACTTGAAATGTTTTCCATCAATACTGGGAAGATAAACAAACACGGATGGAAAAACATCTTTGAACAAATAAGGTCCAACATAATTTATGACTATGAAGTATTCAGCTCTCAAGACAATTTGACAAACCAAAATGGTGGAAGTGAAGACCAACTACCTACCACAAACGACACGGTGACTTTAACTGATCTGAATGAATTGAGTGCAACGCAACAAACTTGTGACTTTTTTCGTAAGTAACAGTTTAAAGGACTGTAGTTTAAATGACTTTAATAGCAGTCGTCGAAGTGATTTTATCTTACCTCATTTAACGAATATCAACACAAACAAAAACTCTGTTTTATATACTATCTACCATCAAAATTTATGTGGACTTAACAACAAGAAAGACGACCTAGACATTTATTTGAATGACTTAAAATCAAAAGTAAATTGTATTTGTTTAAGTGAACACTTTTTAAATGAAATCCAAATATCACAATTACAGATGACTAGTTATAAACTTGGTTCCTACAACACAAGAGTAAACAAAACAAGAGGTGGTACATTAGTGCTGATAAGCAATGATAGACAAATAGAGGACATAGAAATTTGTAAAAAGCTCTATAAACAAGATTATTTTGAGGTGTGTGGAATAAAAGATTTGGAATTTAATATAAATATTGTCTGTTGCTATAGAACTCCTGTGAATAATAATTTTGATAGTTTTCTTGAAAGGCTGGAACAACTATTGAAGCACTTCTTCAAAAAACAATGTTTGATTTGTGGCGACTTCAATATTAATCTTATGAAAGATGACAAATACCGAAAATCATTTTTATCATTGCTCACATGCTACAATTTTAGATGCTTGTTTGACACTACAACATTCATACGTAATGGCGCAGAGTCATGTATTGACAATATATTGACAAATCTAATAGATACTAATATTAACGATATCCATATTGACCACAACGGATTATCAGATGGACATGCCGGTCTTTTTTGCACAATAAATGTAGAAAAAGTAACAGAAGAAATTAAAATAAGTAATTTTAAGTATATTAAAAAACGAATATATAATAAAAAAAATAAAGCGGAATTTAGGAATAAGTTAGCAAAAATAGATTGGAATCTCGGCATAAATACATTTATAAGAAAATTTAATGAAGTACATGACAATTCATTTAAAAAAAAGCAAATTAAAATTGATCTTAACAAGTCTGGAAAAAGTTATTGGTTTAGCAAAGGAGTTAAAGTATCCAGCAAAGTCAAGCGCATTTTGTGCCTTATTGATAAAAAAAGATGTGATAAATCAATTTTAAAATATCGCGAAAATTACTTAAGGATATTTAGAAAGGTAGTAAGATGTGCAAAAAAGCTCGACACTAGTAAAAAGATTGATCGAGCACCTCAATCAAGTAAAGCTATGTGGAAAATAGTGAATAGTAGACGTAATTCTAATAAAAAACAAAGCACTGATATTATAATAATTAAACAAGATAATAAGATATATGACAGCCCTATAGACGTAGCCAACATTTTATCTGACCAATTTGACAACAAAATTACGTTACAGTCTTTTGATCATAGCTTAGCTAAAAAATACTTAACCGACAATATGGCTAGAGTAGATGATAACATGTTGTTTGATCAAGTAACCCCGGTAGAAATATTCAAAATGGTTAACAATATGTGCAATAAAAATTCTCACGGTCATGACGAAATACCCATAAGTATCATCAAGGATAACATTGACATATTAGCTGAGCCAATAGCTGACTTTTTAAACAAATGTATTGAGCAATGTGTTTTCCCTGATCAATATAAAATTGCTCGTGTTTTGCCCATATTCAAGAAAGGCTCTAAACTAGATGCGAAAAACTATAGACCCATTTCACTATTACCAGTATTCTCTAAAATATTTGAAAAGGTAATGAAAGATAGGCTTGTCAAACATTTGATTAAACACAATATCATTAGCTATCAACAGTTCGGGTATCAAAGAAGCATAGGAACCATTGATGCAATAGACTCACTAGTGGATGATGTGGTTAGCAATCTGAATAATAAAAGAAAAGTGGCAGGACTATTCCTAGATCTAAGCTCTGCCTTCGATACTGTTGAACATAAAATCCTTTTAGACAAACTAGAACATTATGGGATAAGAGATAGAGTCTTTAAGCTTTTCAGTTCTTATTTACAGAACAGATCACAGTACGTTGAAATTAAGTCAGTTGAAAGCGGACATGAAAAAATTAACAAATCTAAGCTTGTTAGAATACAAAAGGGGGTACCACAGGGCTCAGTGTTGGGTCCAATATTTTTTATAATATTTCTTAATGACTTGACAAACTATATGTATAAGATAGTACCAGACATCAAAATGGTTATTTTTGCTGATGACACAAGTGCCGTTATGAACGATATCTCTGTAAGGGACTTAGAAAATAAAGTGAATCATGCACTGTCTGCTTTTGAACATTGGTTTTCCACTAACAATTTAAAACTCAATGTGGAGAAAACGAAATGTATGCTATTCAAATCAACCGTGAGAAATAATGATAGTATTAAAATAGCTTCATTGGGAAATAAAGTGGAAATTGTACAAAACTTAAGATTTTTAGGGATACAAATTGATGCGCTCTTAAGCTGGAAACAAGAACTGGAAGCAATCACAAATTCTCTCAGCAGTGCATGCTATGCCTTGAGAAGTTTAAGGGACGAACTAACGATTGCTCAATTACGAAATGTTTATTTTGCCTTAGTTGAGTCCAAGCTGAGGTACAGTATTAAACTATGGGGGAACAGTTATAAATACAATATGGATGCAGCCTTTGTTATGCAAAAAAGAGCCCTTAGAACTATACTTCGCATAGACCAGACTGAATCTTGTAGAGAGCATTTTGTGAAATTGAAAATTCTACCTGTACCTTGTCTTTATATTTTGGTTTTACTAAGTAGTTTTCTAAAAAACCTAGACAAATACGAGACAAAGGAAGAAAGGGAAACTAGGGTGGAAACGCGCAGGAAAGATCTACCTAATTATTTGCAGCCAAAATTAAATGTTGTCAAACATAGCTCTAAAGTACAGTCTGTAAAACTTTTTAACAAATTGCCATTAGAACTAAAAATGATTAATAGTCCAAGAATATTTAAATTCAAATTAAACTCATTCCTATTAACGAAGTGCTACTATAGTATAGAAGAGTTTTTTAGTGACAAAAATAAAGCCACAGTGTAACTTGTTTATTTGTTTAAGTTTAAGTCTAATTCTTGACATGTTATTGTTTGATTTGAATGTTTGTTTTATTTTCTGACTAGGCTAATTGTGTTTTTGTTTTTAATTCTAATTATGTTGTTGAGATTTATTTTATTTTAGACATTTTATCTATACATATTATTGATTAGAACTTTTATTGATTTTTATTATTGTGCTACTCTGTATTCGACACAAATGTATTTTGTTAAGAATAAATGACTAAAGGTAGAATATATGATGGAAGATGCTTCTTATCTTCAATAGCGACAAAGCTTCTGCAGCACAAGAAACATCTGTGACAGATTTATGTCTACCTGAACACCAGTAATTTTCCAATTCACACGCAATTCCAACATCCGAAATGAATTATTACTAAAACAACAGCTTCAGAAACAAACACCCGTTTTTTACGTTGAAAACTTTGAGCAGGTCGAACCGTATTTCAACTGTGCCACAGAATAGTAGGTATTACAGAAGGTCAGCGAAAACAGGAGCGCACACACAAAGACACGTATGTTTTGTGCTAAAAGTATGTAATGAAAGTGTAAACAAATCCTGTTCCGCACCCTAAATGCGTAACACATTATCAATCGGAGTTGATTTCATTTTGACAGTTCAACAACATTCGTTGCGTTATTTACGTTGTCGAGCAGACAAATTTTTCGAACATACGAAGCAATGGATTAGCAATTTGTTTCAAAATGATTCAAACTCCGCTCATAGTGTGTTACGCAATTAGGGTGCAGGTTAAATTCTTATGCAATCACTCACTAAAGAGAATTAGTAATACAATACTTTGTATTTAGTAGGTTTCGAATTTATACCTCACCACTTATACAAAAATTTTATTGGTTGAATAACCTAATTAAATTGTAATTGAAACATCGTCAAAGAAAATTGAGGTATAAAATTATCCTTCTGTCCTATTCTGTGACTAAGCTATGGTCGTACCCTTGGAAGTCAGTAAATAAATAAATTAAGGTGTGTGAGAATTTATGTTTACAGTTAAATTCCCTGAAGACCCTGGACGCACGTTTTCAATATTTTAACTACTATTAGTTAAATATTGAAAACGGGTATCTAGGTTTGAATTCCTTTGGGATAAGGAAACTATAGTAAATTATATCAATACCTCATCTAGAGAGAATTGTTTTCTATATTATTCGTAATTTTCTGGCGGCTACCAAAAAGTATTTATAAGGCAGTAAGTGGAAACTCCGGGGGGGTCGCCCTGGGAAGACGGGTCAAACCTTATTGGTGATGTTCTTCAGAAAGGTCAGGTGCGTAGTACTCGCAACTGGCGTGCGTGTGCTTGACCAGCACCCTAATTGCGTAACACATTATCAATCGGAGTTGATTTCATTTTGACAGTTCAACAACATTCATTGCGTTATTTACATTGTCGAGCAGACAAATTTTTCGAACATATGAAGCGTTAGCGTTATACGTGCAGCCTATGGGTAAAGCATACGCAGAAAACGTACAGTGCCCTGCGTGTCCAGTACAATAACGCGTTCAGGATGTTGATGGGGTTGCCACGGTTTTGTAGCGCATCAGGTATGTTTGCAGAAGCTCAAGTAGATGGCTTTCAAGCGATACAATGCAAAAGAGTAGCGTCTCTGATGCGCCGCATACGGGGCAGCCCCAACAGCGTCCTGCAGCTTATTGCAGGGAGAATGGATGTGGATTGCTCCTTAATGCAGCATTGGACAACACTACATCTGCGAGTAATGCGGTCCTGATTCAATGTTTTTATTGTTTTGTGTCTATGTCTGTTTCTTGTGTTCGTGTTATATTTTTTTAATGTATGGATGGTTACAATAACTGTGATGTACATTGTAATTTATCTGAAATAAAATGAATGAATTGAATTGAATTGAATTGAAGCAATGGATTAGCAATTTGTTTCAAAATGATTCAAACTCCGATTGATGTGTTACGCAATTAGGGTGCTGATGTCAAAATCAATCTGCCTAGTTTTTTCCCAACTATGTTGGGGTCGGCTTCCTGTCTAACCGGATGCAGCTGAATACCATTATTTTACATGGAGCGACTGCCTATCTGACCTCCACAACCCAGTAACTGGGTAATACGATACACCTTGGTAAGACTGGTTGTCAGACTTTCGGGCTTCTGACGACCCGTAACGACTGTCGAAGATCCACGAATGACAGCCGGGACCAACGGCTTAACGTGCTTTCCGAGGCACGGAGGAGTCTCGGTATGTAAAGATGGTCACCCATCCACGGACCAACCCCGGCAAGCGTAGCTTAACCTGATGGATCGACCCGTACGGCTGTTATTACTTAGCCACGAGCTCCTCCAATTAGGGTGCTGATGTATGAATGTAAATGAGGCAAAACGAGTCAGTAAGTGTCGTAGTAGGCGGCGTTCTGTATCGTACTTTTTGCCTTCCCCCATGGGAAGAGGGTTGTTTTTTTTAATAAGAAGTAGGATTATTATGTATAGGTAACCTATTCAATATCTTTTGAACCGTGGCAATTTCCAAGCTATGATTACCATACTGATTGAAAATGAAACAACAAAATTATAAAAGAGTTCGCCCAGGTATCTTGATAACTATTTATTGAATCTTACAGCTTACATTATCGTGTTTCTCGACAACCAGCCATCATACTACGTAAATCTCTGCTAGCTACGAAAAAGTCTGTATGACAAGAAATTGGTTTTTCTATTCTCAATATCTACGTATTCTTTTTCGCATTATTCACGTACTGTCTACCTACCATTTACCAAACCCACATAACTTGAACCTTTTTATTTCCCTCTCAAATCCATTCCTTCGCATATTGCCAGCAAGTTTGCCTTTAATCACATTAAATTTTTAAAACTCGGCCGTATTGGAGAGCTCTCTTTCGTGGATTCTGTTGGTACAGCTCTTGTGGAAGCTGTATTTGTGTTTCTGAAACTGTGTGTCTGGGTTTTGAAGAGTTGGGAAAATACTGGGAATTTCAGTGGTTGGGTTATTTTGGCAGAATAGCATCGTTACCATTCAATCTCAATCTGCCTAGCCTTTTCCCAACTATGTTGGGGTCGGCTTCCAGTCTAACCAGATGCAGCTGGATACACATGGAGTGACTGCCTATCTGACCTCCACAACCCGGTAACTGGGTAATACGATACTCCTTGGTAAGACTGGTTGTCAGACTTTCGGGCTTCTGACTACCCGTAACAGCCTAAAATGATATTATATGTTTTATATTCTAATATTTAAAAATGTAATTTATAAGTATGTAAAAACCCCAAATCAAATAAAGAGGGGACAAAAATTACATGTATATTAATGAAATAAAGGAGATAATAATACTACCATTTATTTCAGGCGACACAGGCCCTTACAAAAATACCTTAAGCTACGCATACATTATATTCATGATCAAAATCTTGTTAATATATAAGGGGTAGTATTTAAACGCACATCAAAAATTACCAACTTTTCCCAACAGAATACGTACATCAAAAATACTGTTTGCACATCAAAATTTGCACGTTTAAATAAATTAAACTTAACGTCAGGTCGACGGAGCCCCGCTGCGCGGGGCTTATATTTCTGTCTGCAGGGTTTAAAGGAACCTAACCAAACCTAACCTCGGGGTGCCCAATAATTATTATTTGTACAATTTTTGATATTCAGTTAGTTAACTAGTAGTGAAATAATAAGTTTTTTAGATGCGCATTTATTATTTTTGATGAACCGTTAGTTTTTTTGATATGTAATTAATATTTTTGTTGTAACTTTAGACAAAAATTGATGTATAATAATGATTATTATACGTGCAAATTTTGATGTGCAAACAGTATTTTTGATGTACGTATTCTGTTGGGAAAAGTTGGTAATTTTTGATGTGCGTTTAAATACTACCCATTTAATATTTTTCTGATGTGCGATTAATAATTACCCATAAATAAGGCTATTGATGCCCAACAATAAAATAAGAATAAGAATAATATTTATTACACACACAAGATTCATGATAGGTACACAAAAGCAGATGTACAAAACAACAAAACACAGATATCTACATAAATCTACACAGATTATGTAACCCTGTCTCCTAAACTAGGTAGTCCTGTATCTTAGGAGACAGTGTTAGGCCATACAGGGCAGTTTATCATAAAGGTATAGCTGCAGCCAGAGTGTTTAGCGCGAGGGAGGCCAAGTCACACATTTATGTGCCGGAGTGTAATGTGTGTGTGTGTGCGTGAGAGAGAAAGTATGTGTAGTGTAAGAGTATGATTGGTGAGTATGGGGGTGTGTGTGTACCTCTAAGGGGCAAGTACAATACAACACATTCTGAGAAACGAACATTTACACACCGTAAGGACTATTTTTGCTTGCAGCGCTCCGCCGCTATAGTAACGCTTGCTAACAGATTTGTAGTCAACGTGTGCACGGGATTTTTTTTTCACGGTGTTCTTTTCTCCCATGGTACCTCACCGACATAAAAACTTGCTTCACCTATCTCATTCATCTTCTATACTTCCAAAGAATTGATACGGCTCCACCGAAAATATCTAAAGTTTTCCAATCTTCAAGTTTTAGCGACTAACCATAGCTTTGTTGAAACCCCTCATAAATCACTGCGCATCCTTTGTCAAGTAATTTTGTAACCAATTTCTATTGATTCCCTTGTACTATGGGCCAAAGTTCCGCATGATTACCTCAAAGACGATAATCGCATAGCACGGCTCACGATCGCACAATATTCGTTTGTCACTAGCTGCGCTCTCACAGGAATATTTTCTTAAGTGAGCATGCTTAAGTTTTGTCCATAGTATCTTTACCTGATTGGGGAATCTTTAAGGTCTATTAAGATTCTTGTAAGGCGAGCCTATTGCCATCAACCGAACACAAATCCACTGGCTGCTTCTGAGAAATTCCTGATGGAACTCCCAATAACACTTTGCCCGACTTAGGAGTAGAACCAAGGACACTAGAATAATGAGGTTGTCAAAATTTGTGAATACAACCAATACGCCAATACGCCAACGCCAATGAAAGAGCCGCCAGATCTAGCTGAACATATTCATAATTGCAATAAACTATAAATTCCTTATGGGCGAGCACTTGGTAGCAATCACGGATATCTATGGTATTTATTCCCATTCTAAACTTGAAAGCTTCGGCCACATCTGATCGACCAAAGCGACTGCGAAGCGGGAGCGTCAGTCGCGCGACGGACGCTGCCCGTGTTATCTTATGGCGCCTTGCACATTTGCGGGACCGCGACGCGGGAAGACCGCGTTTGCAAAGCGGGACGCAGTCGCACGCATGCGTCTTGTGGTCAGACCTGTATAAAGCTTGTCTACTCTAAACAAAGCGAGAATTTTATGAATAGTGACTATCATTTGTACCATTTATGATGTTAATAGCGCTTTACAATGTCAATCCTCAAATCACATAATTTTCGTGATTAAAATACCCGGCTTTGCGAAAAAAAAAGTGTGTGTCAGCTCCGACGCACGAATGACAAAAACAAAGGGCCGACGGTCCTTTGTTTTCGTCGGGCGACTTTCTATTGTTGGATTTGTCAATTTGTTTGGTTGTTCTTTCCTCGTCTTTTTCGTCTCGTCGTTTTCGTTTTCATCCGTCGTCGTTTCCTTTGTTTTCGTCGGGCGACTTCCTATTGTTGGACGAAAACAAAGTTCCTCGTCGTTTTCGTCGGACAGGAAGGGTAGTTCCGACTTTCTATTGTTTGAAGAAAACAAAGGACCGTTTTCGTCCCTCGTCGTCGTCGATGTCGGACAGGACGGGCGATTTCGACTTTCTGTTGTTGTTGTTGTCGGTCCATTGTTTTCGACCCTCGTCGTTTTCGTTTTCGTCTCTGCGCGACGATACGGTACGGTACGGTCCTTTGTTTTCGTCAGGTGACTTTACTTAAGGCGACTATACGCGGATTCAGTGAATATTCACTAAAATGAGGTTCGCGGTTCGCGCTGTTGTAGCGCAGGTATGCACGTAAAAATTTCGCGTTGTAACAGTTGTCGCTCAAAATACTGAGCATTTCGAAACGAAACAGTTTTTTCGTCACCTTTTTTGCGATTTTTTTTCAAGATGCTAGATCGTTAAAAGATTAGATCGTTTCTATAAGATATCTTTGTATATACGTCTTTTTTTTATTGCACTTAACTATACACTATCTTTTATTGACTTGTAATAATAGGTAGGGGAAAAAGTTTCTTCGCATTTTTTAAGAAAATTAAAAACATTTTTTAATATATTAGGTTGGGGAAAAAGTCTTTTCGCATTATAGTACGTATGAACTTAAAATAAAATCTCTTTGGCTATACTATTTGTATCTGGCTGGTTTTGGTATCATTGAAAGTTTAAATTTTAAAAAACATAATTCCAAATTCAAATTAGGAAAATGTGTGAATTTCATTTGTTTTTCTTATTGTCAAGATGAGTGAATCTAATGAAGAAATTCGATACATTTTAAAATTTTACTACAAAAAAGGTAAAAATGCAACGCAAGCCGCGAAAAAAATTTGCGATGTTTACGAACCCAGTGCAGTGTCTGTGAGGGTAGCACAAAGGATCATGGGCAAAAATATATGAAGCCTGGTACTCGGTCCAATAGCCATAATATATATATCATTGGAAAGGTCTTTTAACAAGGATTAATGATAACCGAGTCGCTTGTCTCCATTTGCTGTCGGAACGGAGTTATTTTGTGTTAAGTATTTTTTTTTTTGTTTTTGTTTCATTTTGTTAAGATAATGGTGATATTATATAATTTTCTTCTATAGAATCCTGTGTTTGTTGATTAATAGATACTAAAATGAATAAACACGCAGGAATAAAAAAAAAATTGAAAAAGTAAGAAACGTTATTTATTTTTTTAAACATTATTATCAACAATAATGACATCGTTGAGGAACGCTGCAGGAGCAGTGAAGCCTACATGTCTGGCATATCCTAGATACCAAACGATTGAAACTATATGAGCACAAGTGCCGATTGTTCGTCGTCCGGTCAAACACGTGCAGTAATAATTGCATAAAATGTTATGGATATTGGTTTCGTTTTCATTAACATTGTTTTTTACTAATACATAACAATAATAAGTTCTTGACCGTACGTGACGCGACTGTATGCGTCCGCGTAAAAGCCAGGCATCTTCGTTTATACCATATTCATTTAAATCTTGGAGTGCGCTTTCTCTATATACTTGTAGAATGTATAGTCCATTTGATAAATGCTCGCTGCAGTAGGATCGGGCTAGCTTCAGTTGATAGGTGCCCAATGAAAGTAAAATAATCTGTTCTTCCGTCAGTAGTGGGAAGTTCTGTATTTCGTGACTTTCTATTCTTTGAAAATCCGCTCTTCGGTTATTCAAATGTTTTCTTTCAACATAATCATAAAGTAGATTCGGGGAATCTATTTTCTCCCTGATTATGTTTAGGAAGGCCTCTGCGTGAATGTTGTCATCGATGGGTATGTGGAAGTTATTAAACATAGCTGCGGCGATTTTAAAATCAATCAATGATTTTGGTAGTGTTTTATTAAAATATTTTTGCCGCAAAAGCTTGAAATCTCGTTTGAACCTCCCGTTCACCACTTCCACTACCCACCGGCATAGTGTAACTGATCGAGCTTCATTACCTTGCTCAGTAGTTAGCTGTGTCTCCCATCTGTCTTTAGATGGTGGAACGTAGGATTCATATCCCCATGCTTCGATAGCATCTAAGCTGTCCCGGAAGCCGCGATCTAATATGAAGACATCGTTCGGTTGAAGAAAGCAATGCAATGGGTTCTCTCCATCATTCATTATATCGCTCATGATGTTCGCATCAGTCTTAGTGGCAGCGTATGGTCCCAAAACATCGATTATATAGCCATTGGAACACACAATTAAAAACGACTTCAGCAAGTTCTGGAACTTATGCAGGCTATAAGATAGACGCTGGAACAAAAAGTTCGAGCTTTTATTGATATATATATATAAGTCCCATCGCATATAACGATAGCTTTATTGTTTTCTTCATTGCCAAATAACCCTCTTGGTATAGTGAGGTTCTTTTCTAAAACGTCGTTTCTATTCATATGGTCCACTCCCAAGTGTAATATTACATATTCATTCATGAGGCATTCGCGCACAATAGTTAGTAAACGTTCCAGCTTTCTTCGTGACATATTAAATAACGTCGCTAGTCTTTCATCTGAGTCTCCGGTACGTAGTTTCGTCAGATATATGCCTAACGCAGTTCGAGGCTCCTTGCACCTCCCACTTAGTGAGGGTGTTTGTTCTAATATGGAATCAAACTGTTCGCATTTGCGTCCTGTCCAAAAGTACATATCCTCGTTGCTTAAAGCACCTCTTGTGTTGAAATCTAGCCTAGGTCCACGATTTAAAGCCATTCTCAACATGTCACAAACGTCGCTAAACTGTTGCGCATTGAAGTTATGTGTGACATTGCAGAATTGAGGCAGCTCTTCTCAAGCATTGCTCTCAAGGTGTTGTCCACATACTCTAGCACCGTCAGGAATATATAACTTATATTCACAGAAAATGTGAATCTTGATCGTCTCTGGTATTCGATGGCGGGTTGCGTTTTGGCAAGTGTTAAAGATACAATGCCCTGGAGTGTTTGGAGCTCGAGTGTAGTCTGGAACCTGAAGCTCTCGTACATTCTGTTCTACTTCTGGTATGACAGGTGGTCTTCCTACAACGTTGTCAATTCTCTGCCAACATCGGTGACACACACGTCGTGTGTTGTCGAACTCTACCTGAAAATGGTAGAATACGATCTTGCTGATGTTATGTTGTATTTTTATGAAAACATTTAAAACAATGCGGTATGTAGGTGTTCAGGTCTAAAGTCATGGCATACTTGTATTGTTTTCATATTTTAAGTAATGCAAGTAAAAATATATCTTATGTATAGCCGATGTGACGGCTTAGTGAATAGATAACAATAGCAAACACACAATAGGTGGTCAGAGAAGTGTTTTAATAAGAAGAACTATAAACGTGCGAACTGAGTCATAAAAGGATTAAAGGATTGTGAGAAAGCTGCACAAGTCATTACTGATATAAAGGGATGCCGCTCGGAAGCAGGTAGCTAGTACTGCACGTGTTTTTTTTTTCTATGAAGCGAACACCCTTAGCTACGGACCATACAGCCGCGCTACATAGAAAATAAACACGTGCAGTTGGTAGTTTGCAGCTCGGTTCGGAAACGCACTTTTACACACAACACTAGAGTAGTTCAATAAGACCTGTAAGTGCGAGCAAGAGGTCCGATTAAAATGATTTAGGGCTCAATTCGCACGTTTGTAATAGCTCAGGTATAAAAATATAACAGACAATAATAATATAAACAAACCGCTTCTAAAAAGAAAAACTGAAGCTGGTGAAGTTCGAAATAGTTTAATGAAGTATGTACTAACCTCCAAAATGGCATGTTCTCGTATGTAAGCCACAAACTCGGGGTGCATTCTTGGAAGATCATCAGTTAAAACATGCTGTTGGTATCTAGCATGATGTCGATAAGCACTACAATAGTCCACAACACTAGCCAAGATAAACGTTTGTAGCGGGTAACAATGTCCAAAAGGGGCGCCGGGGTCAGTGATGAAAACGGTATAACAAATTACTAGGTAGAATAAACAGCTGCGGAACGTCGTTTCACGCACAGAACGATACAACGACTAGTGAATGTCGCGGCACAAAAGGCTGTCCACTGGCACAGCGCACCACCTACCCCACCCCGCGGCTGGTTCCCTATCCCCGAGGTCTATAGTCACCGTTGTAACAAAAAACAGAAATGTTAAAGATAATACTACTTTTTTATGTAAAAAAACATATTTTCAAAAGTGTTCACCATTATCATATCATATCACGATATAATGCATGAATAGGTAACACAATAGACGTATAAAAAAAAGAAGGACTCCGCGCCACGCATATCGAAAGTGAAGCACCGTACCGATCTATGTGTGCGTGATATGAGTACCTGCAAAGACGCCGTCGCTTGTGTCACGTAATGGCGTCCGGTTGGCATACTATGATGTAAATGTGTGCGTGAGGCGTGTTTGTACAAACGGTCCTGGCATACTTACTGTGCTTCACTTTCGATATGCGTGGCGCGGAGTCCTCCTTTTTTTATGAGTCTATGAGTAACACAATACATTTCTCGTTTTAAATAATGTTGTTTTACATTGTTTTTTTCGTATTTCAACCATGATAGGTATGTAATATTATCGTACTTGCAATTATGATATTAACTAAAACTGGAACTTTGGGGGCTTGCCGTGGTTTTCAGACAAGGATTTGGGACATGTCGCCATAGTAAATATTTTTCCTGATTAAAAGACCTATCCAATGACACCACAATGATTGCTATTGGAGCGAGTACCAAAATGCCCATTCTCCTTTGGTTTAAGCGTTTTCAATCCGGAAATTTTGATGTCAAAGATGCACGTCGCTCTGGTCGCCCTATTACGGATAAAATGGATGCTATTTTTGAAAAAGTGGAGCAAGATCATAGTTACGACTTAGCTGAAGAACTGGGAATTGACCACAAAACGGTTTTGGCGCATTTGAAAAAAACTGGGTACACAAAAAAGCTCGATATTTGGGTACCTCACGAGCTCACTGAAAGAAACCTAATGAACCATGTACTCATTTGTGATTCTTTATTACGACGTAATGAAACCGAACAATTTTTGAAGAATCTGATAACTGGTGATGAAAAGTGGATCACGTATGACAAGAACGTGCGAAAAAGGTCGTGGTCAAAGGCCGGTCAGGCTTCACAGACTGTGGCAAAACCCGGGCTAACTCGCAACAAGGTGATGCTGTGTGTGTGGTGGGATTGGAAGGGCATTATTCATTATGAGCTGTTACCACCAGGCAGGACCATCGATTCTGAACTCTACTGCGAACAACTGATGAGATTAAAGCAAGAAGTTGAGGGAAAGCGGCCGGAATTAATCAACAGAAGGGGTGTGGTTTTTCATCATGATAACGCTAGACCTCACACATCTTTAGCCACTCAGCAAAAATTAAGAGAGTTTGGCTGGGAGGTGTTAATGCATCCGCCGTATAGTCCTGACCTTGCACCTTCAGATTTCCACCTGTTTCGGTCTCTTCAGAATTATTTAGGCAGTGTCAGGTTAACATCACGAGAGGACTGCCAAAATCACTTGTCGCGGTATTTTGATCAGAAGTCCCAAAATTTCTATAGCAATGGGATCATGTCCCTACCTACAAGATGGCAAAAAGTTATCGAACAAAATGGTACCTACATACTTTAGATATATGTAAATAATGTATATTAAAAAATGTTTTGAATTTTCTTAAAAAATGCGAAGAAACTTTTTCCCCAACCTATTACATTATTTACATTTATCTAAAGTATGTAGGTACCATTTTGTTCGATAACTTTTTGCTATCTTGTAGGTAGGGATATGATCCCATTGCTATAGAAGTTTTGGGACTTCTGATCAAAATACGCGCGATAAGTGATTTTGGCAGTCCTCTCGTGATGTTAACCTGACACTGCCTAAAGAATTCTGAAGAGACCGAAGCAGGTGGAAATCTGAAGGTGCAAGGTCAGGACTATACGGCGGATGCATTAACACCTCCCAGCCAAACCCTCTTAATTTTTGCTGAGTGGGTAAAGATGTGTGAGGTCTAACGTTATCATCATGAAAAACCACACCCCTTCTGTTGATTAATTCCGGCCGCTTTCTCTCAACTTCTTGCTTTAATCTCATCAGTTGTTCGCAGTAGAGTTCAGAATCGATGGTCCTGTCTGGTGGTTACAGCTCATAATGAATAATGCCCTTCCAATCCCACCACACACACAGCATCACCTTGTTGCGAGTTATCCCGGGTTTCGCCACAGTCTGTGAAGCCTGACCGGCCTTTGACCACGACCTTTTTCGCACGTTCTTTTCGTACGTGATCCACTTTTCATCACCAGTTATCAGCTTTTTCAAAAATGGTTCGGTTTCATTACGTCGTAATAAAGAATGACAAATGAATACACGGTTACTGAACCGTGTTAAAGAAACCTAATGAGGTTTCTTTCAGAGAGCTCGTGAGGTACCCAAATATCGAGCTTTTTTGTGTACCCAGTTTTTTTCAAATGCGCTAAAACTGTTTTGTGGTCAATTCCCAGTTCTTCAGCTACATCGTAACTACTGATCTTGCTCCACTTTTTCAAAAATGGCATACATTTTATCCGTAATAGGGCAACCAGAGCGACGTGCATCTTTGACATCAAAATTTCCGGATTGAAATCGCTTAAACCAAATTTGTGCTACTCTCACAGACACTGCACTGGGCCCATAAACATCGCAATTTTTTTTTCGCGGCTCACGTTCCATTTTACCTTTTTTGTAGTAAAATTTTAAAATGTATCGAATTTGTTCATTAGATTCACTCATCTTGACAGTACGAAAAACAAATGAAAATCACACATTTTCCTAATTAGAATTTATGTTCTTTAAAATTTAAACTCTCAATGATTCCAAAACCAGCCAGATACAAATAGTATAGCCAAAGAGATTTTATTTTAAGTTCATACATACTCTAATGGGAAAAGACTTTTTCCCCAACCTAATATGTAACATTACGGCTAATTATGCGACGAAAAAGTGGACGTTTTCCCGGCTATGTCAGCGCCTTAATATGTTACGCAAGTTACTATCATTCATACGTTGCTAAGCCATGATGGTAAGTGAATTAATTGACACGAGCAAAACACAAATAAAAACAAAAAATTAATCGAGCAAAAAATGAAAACATCCTGAGGAAACCGGTATGTCCTATAACCAAAAATTCGAAGTCAGAACCTAGCTATAAGTAATATATTAGGCTACTCATGTCGTCTCAATTTGTTGTTAACATGTAAACCTGCTGACTGTATTACCTGAACAATAAACTATTTTCTATTTCTATTTTCTATCTACCAACCCACACTAGGCCCGCGTGGTGGATTGCGGCCCACTCCCTCTCAAAAAGAGGAGGCCTGTGTCCCAGCAGTGGGAACGTTATAGGCTGATTATGTATGTAAACACACATAGCAGTGGAAAAGGCAAAAGATAAATTAATTGAAGATCCAAAGTAAACCTACTCAAATAAGGACCATAACATTACAAATCACAAAGGCAGAGGCAACAAACTAAACTAAACTAATAAGTAGTCCAAATAGATTATAATAACATAGCAAAGAGTAATGTAATAAATCCTCTTAGTTGTAAGAACTCACGTTATCTCATCGAGCTCGTCCAATCTCGAATAATATTAATTTATCCTAAGAAAAGTAGCTCTTTATCTGGCAATGAAATGACTTAGCACTGATTACAGTGCGTACCGTCGCCTTTTGACTCCCCACGATGATACTCTGAAAGATTTTTAACTAACGGAAAAATTGTTGACAAAAACTCGAAGCGCAAATTAATTGCGGGTTCTGTTGGAGGTTGGTTAAAACATTTCGCTAATGAGCCAGCAATGAATGGTTTGTAATGTTCGTGGGTCGTTTGATCGGCAGTTTCGTGGTATAAGGTCTAAGCGGATTAACTTAATAGCTCCTCACAGGTTCTTTCCATTGAATGGTGAAACAAATCGGCCTTCCTCTCCCCAGCATTAAGGGTTTCAGAGTATTTCTTCTACGTTTAGTTTTTATTGAGCTACGGAATCAATTAGTGGGCATTCTCGTTTAGTTTGGGTCTTTCATATACCTATCGCTTTCGTGATTAAATGGTAATCAAGGAACCTCAACGATTAGGGAAATTCTTTTAGAATTGATTTTCGTTTTTCGTTGTATTGTTTTTGTTTCTTTATCTTTTTTTGGATGCTGGTTTTTGGCTGGTGAGAAATCCTGTTGTCATATAGAGTGATGATGAGGTTATTTGCTCCATGACTAAATAAAACTTACGTTAACATAGAACTTTAATATTTTCTTAGGGGGGATGCACTAAGGTAGCCCGCGAAATTCAAATTTTCATACGTTTTTTGCAATTTGCAGGTCAGTGCCAGGTTGTATGTTGATTAAAATATGAATCGCGGCCGTAACTAACACGGCTTTACAGAATTATAATTTATAGAATCAGCAATACAACTCCATAAGTTAGATTGACCTCAAATCTAGCGATTTCATGAAATCATGAGGCCGCGAATCATATTTTAATCAACACACAACCTGACACTGACCTGCAAATTGCAAAAAACGTAAGAAAATTTGAATTTCGCAGGCTACCTTAGCGCATCCCCCTTAAAAGCTTGAAGCTTATTTTAAAGTGTAAGAAGGACGTTCACGCCTCAGGCTTTTATGAAAATATTAAAGTTCTATGTTAAGAGGCCGTATACGAAATTTTGCCGATTAGGCTGATTTACGTGATTTTACAGTTAAATCACTGTATTTCTATAAGTTTTAATGTACAGCTTGAAAGATTATTTCAATTATGATGTAATGTATGAGCTACTTACCTACTTTTTTATTATTATTATAGGTATAATTTTGATTAATCGACCTAAAACCGGCGCCTGTTTTGTGATTTTTAGCTGTAAGAAGTTTAGAATATCACATATTTACGAATCGTTTTGACGTCTAAAGGGTATGAAAAAATTACAATGTATTCTTGTAAAAGTCGTCTATACAATGATCAATCACTTTTTATCACCTCTAAATAAAATTTTTGAGTAAAAAAATATTTAACTTAGTCAAATTTAAGAGAAAAAGGGGCAAAGAATTGCTTTTGATTTCGGCTAAGTTGCCGAAATCCAAATCTGAAGCCAGTCCTAGGAGAAGCAGCAAAGTCATTGTGGACTTTAGAACGGACTATCATAATTAAAGCGTATATATAATATCGTGTCTACTGTTGACCATTGAGAAGTTCCCTCGTCTGGAGCCAATCCTGCGTGCAGCAGTCAGATCATGGTGGACTCCAGAATGGATTATCATAATTAAATCTTATATAACGTCTGTACTGTATACCGTTGAGGAGTTCCCTCGTCTAAACAAAGCTACTTCTGCTTGTCTTGACCTCCCAAAAGTTTCTGACTGAAATAAATATGTCGGGAGCAAATTTACAACCCCCCCCCCCCCCCCTTCTACCAAACCCCAAACCACTTCAAAGTCACAAAAATGAGAATCCCGATTCACACTCACTCACAAAAACATAATCCAAACAGAATCCTCTTCCCAAAAAGCGTATAAAAATGAAAAAAAAAGCGTCCAATGAATAAATGCTATCCTTCGATTTATTGTCTGTAGTAGCTTCGAGTAATGAAACTGAATAATGCATGTCAGTGAATATTGCGAGGTGATACAGGGCTGGCACGGGAGGGTTAGAAAAGTTTATTGAATTTTTCGGTAACGTAAAAATTGGGGTTTCTGCCAGTTCGATTGGAAACAATGGTTTGAACAGATTACAACTGGTAACAGACGATCACAATTTTCAAGTAGTGGAGCCCTTTTTGAAGCAGCTCATCCACGATGATTTGATGGTTTTGAACTTGTTATCAGTCGATCACAATTTTAAAGCACTCCTTCTAAAGGACTACCATCCGGGGAAGTACCTACTAACTACCGCTATCCCTATGTGTTCCGCTAAGTGCTCGTATACAAGATCGGCACGCGTCAACAGCAGAGGCAACTGCAACCGTCGACGTGTTGGCGGATACCGTCAACAACGTGCCGCTCTTGTATTTGAGCACCGTACTCAAATACACGAGCGCAGCTGCCGATGCGTGTATGCGCAAGCACGCATACACACGAGCTACTGAGTAGTAGCGTTGCAATTCTGGTTTGAAGATTGATGCCATCGTAACTACTGACACATGAGACTCTTCATTTTTGTCTCTGGGATGGCAATGCACGTGCTAATGTTTATGAGCGATAGTGACCACATACCATCAGGTGGGGAAGCCACATTTTTTTTCCACCCAATCCGGCTATATTGCTCATGATTGATTGATATTTATTTATTTATTAACTCAATTACAAGATGTTCCAAAATCAATAGTGTGGCCATAATTACAGTTTTATTATTGGTATTTACCATAACATATTCTGTACATTGTGGTTTTTGTGAACTCACTCAGATTTGATATTGATTATTTATTTATTTGCTCTCATGCACATCACACATTTTACAATATTACTGTCGGTTTTTGTACATGAACCCTGTCAGGGCGCTGCAAAACACAATGTTGGTTTGCTGTCGAGTTTGTAGACATTAATTAATTAACATAAAAATTAAATAAGATAACATATAATGAGTAACATTAATTAACATAATTTCGGAAAAATATTTTGTTAGGTCTAGATGTCGTTAAGATGTCCAAATAATAATAAAAACAAAATAAAATAACACACAATAGCACAGATCAGAATCACAATAACACAGTCTTTCAGTAGTCATTCAGCTGGTATTAACTTAGTAGGTACCTAGGTAGTCAAATTAACAATAATAATAGTTGATAGTAATCCACTAACTAAAAGGCCGTTAAGCCACAGTTGGTCGTTTTTCACTTTGTAATGTAGTCTTACACAACTTTCGATGCTCTATCTTTTGGTGTAAGAATCATTTTTCTATGATTTATAGTTTTAGAGATACAGAACATTGCTGAGCAGTTAAACCACATAAATTTCGTTACACCCTTAATTAAAAAGCGGCTAAGCCACAATACTTCCCTAGAAAGACGTTAACATACTTTAATGGCAAATTGATTTATCATTTTTTTCTAAATTTACTTAACTAAAAGTACGTTATCCAGTCATGCTTGACTAAAAAGCAGCTAAGCGTCTTTAACTACCGTCATGTATTGTGTCTTACAAATAACCATCTGAACATCGTGCCTAAACTATAAAGCAGTTATAAAGAAAAACTACACTAGAAAGCAGTTATACGCCAATAGCGGCTTTTAAGTTATGTATTTAAATTAGTATTAGCTAAATATCAATCGCTAGAGAGCAGCTAAACGACAATACTAGACTAAAAAGCAGTTAAACGCTCGTGATTTGCATTTGCATTTGACCTGCTCAGGCTATAATTCCTTCCTTTTCACTTCGGGTGCTGGACGTAGCGGACGGACGTGCGGCGCGTCTCTTGATTTTTGGCGCCCCAATTACGAGAATGGCGCAAAAATAGGCAAAGGTAAGCTGACATTATTATTTCATTTATTGTAATAAATAGCTATTTTTAATATTATTATAAAAACGAAAGTATGTTTGGATGTTTGTAACTCTTTTAAGCAAAAGCGAATGAATGGTTCTTAATTTATCTAACTTTATAAATGCCTGTTTTTGTTACCATACATTTTTCTGTATTCCGCATTACCTGCACAGGTAAAACGCGTGCTGCTAGTTTTCATTATGTACCTACCTATTGCAAGAGGGTTTTAAAGTATCTACTGTTTCTATGTTCATCTTAATTGTTGTTGTAGGTATCTGTTTCGATTGCTGATTGTTTTATACCTACTAGTGCGAAAGAGATGTGTCGTATAATTGGTTCATTAGTTAACTGATTATATTTCATTGTATTTTAGACGTTCCTGTGTATCATCAAGGATCCAAACTATGATGAATAGTGTGTTGTGGACCAGGAATTTCCAACTGCACAACGCCTTGACACTAGCAGCATGCCATCTATACGCATTTCCACTTGCTCTTATATTAGCCAAAAAGAATCAAAGTACCCCCGCATGAACAATAACGATTTAGTTAATCTTCTCTACCAAGAATCTTACTCGATGACATCACAAGTGTTTCAAAAATTCAATGAAACACAAATCACATGTAATTATAGCCAACCAGAAGAAACACTGAAGCTTACAATAGAAACATTAACTCAACAGCTTGAAACACATTCCATATACTGCCACGAATCGATGCCCCCCCCCCCCTTCCCCGATGCCATCTTCTTCTCACTGCATTATACCAGAAATATTAGATTATGACAGTGACGACTCTGTTAAGGATAAGGACTACCAACCATGTGAAGAAGTTTTTAGTGATGATACTGATTATGGTTATGACATGCAAAGACAAAATACAGTTTCAAACCCTAAAAGTAAACCAATATTGAAAAGGAAAACATCAATAACTAAAACGTTTCCCAAAAAATTAATAACGCGACGACATACTCAAGAATTTACAAGAACAGAAGAGATTATTGGACATCGGTTACCTAAGAAAAGACGTACATCTTTATCTATTTTTGATTGCTCTATTTCTACAGATTTAGTAAATTTAGTACCACCATCTTCCACAAAGAGAAAGAAATATGATACCAGCTTGAAAGATAGATTAGTTGAGGAACGCAGAAGCAAGTACAATGTAAAAATAGGCTGTGGTATAAAGTGTAGGTACAAAATGTTCTTCAACTATATTTACTCCCGTCGAACGTTTGAATATTAATAACAAGTATTGGATGATGACACATTCTGAAAGAAGATTATTTATATTCTTTTTTATTAATAAATAAAGTTCTGATTTTCATAAAATAGTTTTTAACTTCTCAACTTTTTATCCGCAAGTGCTTATTTAAAAGGCAGTTAATTGCGAGCGAGATGTCTTTAACTGCCTTCTAGTTGAGCAATAGGAGAACCAGTATAAAAATATGTTTTACAATACCGAACTTAAAAGCGTTTAAAATCCCATAACTGCTTTCTAAGTAAGCAAAGTTAGTCTTCCAAGTGTTAGTTACTAGGCTATAAGTCTGTTAAAATCCTTTAACTGCTTTATAACTAAGTATATTTTGGTAACTTTTACTATAAGTACAAGACGTGGCAGCTACAAGAAATTGCTTTACTATAAAGCAGTTAAGGTATGGTTAGCGGCCTTATAGTGCAGTATTTTATGTAAAAATGAAATAAATTGCTTAGCTAAAAGTTAGAAAATGAATTTAAATAAAATGTGATTAATATAAACGAATGAAATATATCACATATTGTGCAAAAAGACTATGCCTACGTATATAACTTGCAACCTTGTTCCTAGGTAGCATACTTTTCAAGAGACATCAATTCCCACTTATTTTTGCGTTTTCTCGAAAACTACTTTTTGCACTTAGCTGCCTTTTAGTTAGTGGACGGCAGAGTTACAATCATGTCATGTCAATATTCATTGTAAGTAATAAAATTCAATTATGGTACCTATGTCATTTGCAATACAAAATAAAAATAAAAACATAGGTAATATATTTAATGTCACTCGAATAAACAATATTTATTAAATGTCTATGTTCAGGCCGGATCATACAGAAATAAAAATAGAAAAATATATAAACTACACATGAGAGTGTTTAAGGTCTAAGGTGTAAGGTGTTAAAAAATTAACACTAAAAACTTTAAAGAGTGCTATAGACCATCGAACACAATAAATTTTACTATGGGAGCAACTTTGAAATCGCGAAAAAAAATTCAGCTGTTGCCTACATTTAGGGTTCGCATAACTCGTCAAAATTGTCTTGACTTGAATCAAAAATCAAAATTTTTGTCGTGATTTCAAAGTTGGTCCCATAGTAAAAATTATTCAGTTCGATGGCTTAAAGGATTCCTTAAAGGTTTTTTTTTAACACCTTATAATAGGGTGACTGGGAGGAGCTCGTGGCTAAGTAATAAAAGCCGCACGGGTCGATCCGTCAGGTTAAGCTACGCTTGCCGGGGTTGGTCCGTGGATGGGTAACCATCTTTACATACCGAGGCTCCTCCGTGCCTCGGAAAGCACGTTAAGCCATTGGTCCCGGCTGTCATCCGTGGATCTTTGACAGTCGTTACGGGTCATCAGAAGCCCGAAAGTCTGACAACCAGTTTTACCAATGGGTATCGTATTACCCAGTTGTTGGTGTATTGGGTTGTGGAGGTCAGATAGGCAGTCGGTCCATGTAAAATACTGGTATTCAGCTGCATCCGGTTAGACTGGAAGCCGACCCCAACATAGTTGGGAAAAGGCTAGGCAGATTGATTGATTGATAATAGGGTGACTGGGAATTAGTGACAGAGACTTAAACACATCTTTGTACTTAATGATAACAGACAACTTCTACTATGTGACCAAACCTGAAATTGCAAAATCACAAATCAGCTGTTCCTTACATTTTGACGGGATATGCGAACATAAATGTAGAGAACAGCAGATTTTCTTTTTGCGATTTCAGGTTTGGTCTCCTAGTAAAAGTTGTTTGTGAGCGTGAGTATAAATAATCAAGTGTTTAAGTATCGTTCACTAATTACCAGTCACCCTATTATTACATCCCGTAATACCGTCACATAACCTTTTAATCTTCTTACCTTAGACCTTATTCCTACTTATTTCCATTATTTTCTATGTGTCACCGATATTTCCAAAGATTAACTGATGCTTGCCAACCCTAGATGAAGCATAATTAGTACCAAACAACTATTTGCACGTGAACTATGAATACGAACACCAAACAATCTGTCCAATATAGACTGAAATATACACTATCATTGATCCGATATTCTGTGATGAAATTATGGATATTATGGTAGTTTCTTTCGTTTGGATAGCACCTTTGTTAAAAAGGCTATTTTATCTAATCTGACAACTACTAAACAACCCAAAGCTAGCAACCCGTGGTAAGGAAATGTACCATGCCCACTATATTATCTATTATACCTACGGGGCCTTTCCCCGGCCGTTCTGTGATTGCTTCTCAAAATTTTAAATTTACTGAAGCAATCTACTTATTAAAAATCTTATATTCATTCATTCACTCACTAACGGACCAACCACAGCCTATACATGAAATTTTGCACAAAATTTAACGAAGGTGAGCACTAAGGAAGATTTTCCAAATTCATCCCCTAAGTAATTTTTCTTTTTTATATGGAAGTTCGTCATTTTTGTCGATGCGAAATATTTATTTTATAATTTCGTAGGTACCATCCCTACCCACCACACCAAAGCCGTGATCACACAACGATTAGATTTTCATGAAGCTTTGACTGCGTGGATGCGCCTGAAATGTACTTGTATCAGTAGTAAACACTGACTCCTTTCATATCGGCTTAAAAGGAATCCCCTTAGGGGGACGAGGTTTAGTGATCTGAGAATTGAGCTGGAAGGAAGTAATTATTTTGTCAGTGATGATGATGAAGTTAGAGACTTAACTGAAACATAAGTGTACTTTTGATTTGCGACAGTGTGATTAGATGTTTTCCGGACAAAATACTTTTGGTCCTTTGAATGCCAATACCTAGAGATGTTCCTTTTTTTCTCAAGGAACTATTGTACCTTCGGTAATATGATATGCAAAAGATGTGGATGTGGTGGTATGGATTTTTGATCCTTTTGTACAAGTTCCTAGAGAGGCACCTTAACGGCTCAAAAGGAATCCTTTTAGGGATCTAGGGTTCAATGATCTTAGAATTGAGCTTGAAGGAAGTAATTATTTTGTCAATGAATTAGAGAGTTAATTGAAACATGAGTGTACCTTTGATCCGCAAGAGTAGGTGTAGGTGAATGAACAATTTGTAGGTACCTATGACAATAAAATAACAAGGAGGATTCAAGGGCAGAGGAAAAGATCCTAGTTTAAATTAGGTTTTGGTATTTAGTTTGAAAATGGTTATTCCAAATGTTTTTATACTTTTTAGAATTTTGAAAAGAGTCGAGCACACCTTATTAAATAGGATAGGAGGGAAATTGTGAGTGAATGAGTTTTGAGGAGGATTTAAGAAATGTTAAATAGTTGTATGAGGTAAAAAAAAGACGTCAAACTGTAATGTTTGCGCCTTTGGAGGGTGTAAAGAGTAGTTTAAGAAGATTAAAAATTTTAATAATTTGGGCGTCATACTGTAATGTTTGAGTCTGAGTTTAATGTTTTAGAAGAGTGTGAGTTTCAAAATAATAAGTATACTAGGATTTGCAGGATTTTGGGGAGGCCTTTGCTCTGCAGTCAGCAAAAGTATGCTAGAGCATTGATGGGTGTGTTATTTGTCACATTAATTTTGCGATAATTTCGTTCGAGAAATTAGTTTTAAGGGTGCGTCCAGATGAAGTAACATGTTCTAAAACTTCTTCGTACAACACTTTCACATGAATAAGCTACTTACAGCTAGGTCAGAACAATAGACAAACGGTGAACAAAAAAAAAGTGTCGGTCAATGGCCTTTTACCAGCTGGCATAGAACCATAGCTTACATAGAGGGATCCAAATTTTGGTTATTATTTTATTATTTAGTTTGTTTGATTTTTTTTTCAATTTACAAATAATTTTAATATTATAACATTTATGATTATTGACACCTAACCCTACCTGTGTCTTTAATTAATGTCGCCATTGGGGCGGAACTTTGTATAAAAGGGTGTGGTTTTGCTTTCAGGATACACCCCCCCGTTATGATCCAGCCTGCCCCGTCTGGCTGTCCTATTATTAGCGACGCTCAGTCCACTAATAACTTACCTTAGTTTTAAGCCTGGCCGGGGGCTTTAAGTTCGCTTAAAGAACCCACAGGAAACGCCCGGTTGAGCAGTCTCGACCCTCAGTGGTCAACTGCGAGATGCCATTTATAAATAACTAATAACTTTCAGGATACATAAGTGTATGAATCCGTCGACTCTAAAATCCTTTAGAGGAGTACCGTTTTTCTGTAAAGAATCTTTCAAAGCTGTATTACTCGTACATGACGTGCTGCAGACTGTCTCAAGTAACTTAACAACACTTTTTTCTTTTATCTCGTTAATTAAACATCACTTTCACGCCCGTTCCTCTCAAAGGGAGTTAATATAAAACCTTCTTTCTAGTTTCCTTAAGAAATAATTAATACTTAGTTTTCTTTTCAGAATTTTTTTCTTGCATTAACATAGAATTTTTCAGTGTTTAAAATGTTTTATGAGCCTTGAAATGAGGTAATTACTTACGGGTCTAGAGATAAAAAAATTGTTAAATGTTCAGACTGAAATAATTTTTAATAAATTGCTTGAAGAAGAAATATATAACTTAACTTATAACTTAACTTTATATAATATATAACTTGAAGACAAGTTATCTCTTCGTCGAATAATTTTTTATTTACCATATTTTTATGGTCACGACGTGTCCTTTTTATAAGTAGGTATAATTATTCGGCTAAAACTGAAGATCACTTAATATAATACCTTTTTTATGTGTAAAAAATAATAATATCTACGTATAATTTGGCGATTTTTCTGCGTCTTAACACGAGTTCATCAAACTCAAATATTGTGGCCACCCTAACAAAAATAGGTTAGGGCCCGGAAAATGATAATGATGATAATCATAGGTCATCATCATCTGCCTAGCCTTTTCCCAACTATGTTGGGGTCGGCTTCCAGTCTAACCGGATGCAGCTGGTTACCAGTATTTTACAAGGAGTGACTGCCTATCTGATCTTCACAACCCGGGTAACACGATATCCCGTCAATCTTTTGGGCTTCTGACTACCCGTAGCGACTGTCAAAGATCTACAAATGACAGCCGGGACCAACGGCTTAACGTGCTTTCCGACACGTAATGGATGGTCACCCATCCACAAACCGACCGCGGCAGGCGTAGATAATCTTTGATCAACCCGCCATTTCAACAATGTACTACAGTACTTACTGTATTACAGTATAAATAAATAAATATGTTTTGGACATATCACACAACGCCATCTAGCCCCAAGCTAAGCAACCTAATGCTTGTGTTATGGTAACGAGATGGCTGATAAACTACTTATATACATTTTTTTTTTTTGTAAATACATACATATTAAGTATAAGTACATATTAAGTAGTAGTATTTAATTAAGTAAATTTGATGTTGTATATATTTTTTTTTTTTTATATATATTGTCTTCCCATGTTAAAGTGGCTCTTAGTTTTCTTCCATTGTAACAAAAAAATAGTTTCTCTTTTTTTTTTAATCACTTTTAACATGTCCATCTTATAATTTGTGTATACATTATAATTATGTTTAAGCTGTGTACTTCTGTAAGTGACGAATTCACCATAATAATATGTATACTTATAAGTTCATTTATGTAATGTATTAGTGAACAAGTCGTTGGAGTACCTTTAAATAAATAAATAAATAAATAAATATTATAGATAGAAAAACACCCAGACTCGGAACAAATACCTGTAGGTCGTACAAATATTTGTTCCGTGCGGGAATCGAACCCGCGACATGCTGCGCAGCAGTCAATCGCTCAACCACTGCGCCAACCGTGTCGTCGAGTATGGGGAGGCACTTATAAAAATCTTCTAATTCAAATAGAACGTGCTCAAAGGGTGATTCTAAAAGTAATGCATTTTAAGCGTAGAGATTATCCAACCGCCCTGCTGTACTCTGAGTCCCAAGTCCTCTCTGTGCGACAACTCTTCATTTTACGTGTAGTCTTACGCCGTCACTCCGTCCTACCTCTAGACTCCAGCATCGTTCTAAGACGTCGAGGTCGTCCGGTCTGTGACTCCGTCCTATGTCGTTCCGCTTTTGCTAGCCGCCATTACTCAGTCCTAAGCGCTCGTCTTTATAATAGAGTACATAGGTTAATTGATATTTATTCTTTGACCAAGTTTGCGCTGAAAGCAAAGCTAACTACTTGGTTGCAGAGTTTGTCTTACGGCGATACCGAGGATATTCTAGCGGTCGCCTTATGATTACCTGAGAAAGGTATTCGTAGGGTGATCGTTGGAGTGTGTTTTGTGACGTTGGGATATTTTTATAATACGTATAGGCCGTGTATTCTTTCAATTTGTAATTTTTATTTCTATTTAATATTTGCATAAAATAATGTTAATGTTCACAAATTTAAATTCATAGTAATTACTGAGCCAGATTGCATTTAGTTGTAATTTTTCAATGTATAAGAGGAACTTTGACTCCTGAGATACAAGTATCTTTTTACTTAGTTCAGGAGCCAACTGTTCAACCTGGTTTTTTTGACTACCACTTGTACTGCCATGTTTAGTGTATCTGCTAATGTGTATCTCTTTGTACAATAAACTTATTATTTTATTATTATTATTTATTATTAATGTGGTATTTCAAAGAACAGGACCAACCCCAAAAATAGCAAAAAAAAAAAATTGCTGTTCCGTACATTTTATCGAGTTAAATGCAAACATAAATGTATGGAGCAGCTGATTTTGTTTTGCAATTACGAGTACCTTTTTCAGGTTTTCAGTCATTTAAATTATTATTCTTTGTAAAACGGAACGTCTGGCAGGGCATTATTAGTTTTGATGTTAAAAAAACGCAATAACTTCAATAACGTTATACAGTATACACATTACAGATTTGTTACTACACAAATATATTTTCCACTCAAATAATTTATAAAATAATATCATCATATTTATTAAAAATATGCTATTTACAGCAATTAGTGTAATTTTAATATAACTGAAAGAATGCTTAATGAGCACGTTATGCTCTGCAAATGGAAAGTAATTAATTATTCAGAGATGCTTTTTGTTTTTATTTAAAATACATTTTCATGGAAAAGCATTAAGTTTTTTTTAAGTACGCGTGGTTTTATCCTATACAAGGTGTAAAAAAAGCTCTGTTCGATCCGATAAGAGTCATTGTACTTATCATTATGAACAACTTTTAATATGGGACCAAACTTCGAAATCGCAAAAAAAAGTCATCTATTCCCTACATTTATGTTCGCATAACTCGTCAAAATGTAGGGAACAGCAGATTTTTTTTCGCGATTTCAAATTTGGTCTCATAGTAAAAGTTGTTCATAATGATGAGTACAATGACCCCTCATCGGATCGAACAGGGTTTTTGTTACACATTGTGACTTAATTTTTAAAGATAAAGAGGATTTCCGTACAATTTGAGGTCAGCTTATACTGGAAATTTATAGCTTGATATGTAGCCATGTGTACCTGTGGATGCCAATTTGTAGTGCCACTTACAAATTGAGTACTTTGATTTGATTATTTGAATACGTAATTCTAATTTCGAAGAAAAAAAAAACAAGAAAGAATGATGAAAAGAGGTGAAAAAAAAGAAAAAAATATAAAGAGAGAAAAAAAACAAAAGAAAAAGTTTAAAAAAGATGTAAAGAAATAAAGATGAAAGATGTTTTTATTTGAGAAAATTTGGAAAAAGTAGTGAGTTTAAGTAGTGAAAAGTAGAAACCTCTAAATACTGAATGTGTTAATAATTTCCTTTATTATTAATCAGTTTATTTCAGATAAAATAAATCCATAATATTACAAATTACAAAGTATATTTTTACAAATTATCAAAATAGAGAGAAATAAATTAAAAAAAAAAAAATACAAAATGAAAATACAAAGCAGTCAAACAATCAATTATAAGTACCTACCTATTGTGTTAGTACCTATTGTTTAGTGAATAATTGCGTAATAATGGCGAAAGCGCCAGGGTAGCCCGCGAAACTCAAATTTTCTTCCGTTTTTGAAGGTCAGGAATCTGTATAATTATAGAATTATAATCATTACGAAAATTTTGTATTCATAGTTATTATCATGAAATTGTAAAACCTTGAATAAATTGAATTGTTATTTTCGAGCAGGGTCCTTAAAGTTCATAATGCCGTATCCACAAATGATTATTATCAGTAATATTAAAAATAACTTTGTTTATTACCACCAATTATTGTTTATTGTATTGCGTATGTAAGCCAAAGAAAATTTGATTTTCGCGTCTATTTCGGATATTCTCCCTTAATTTGACATTATTATTATGCAAGTATATAGGAAGTCCACACCATTTGTACCACGTCCCCCTCCCGAAATTAAAGTGAAATATTGCAAAACTTAAAGTAACAAAATTATAGTAGGTATATTTTATCAATATAAATAATCGATCATTTGTTTGCCGTAACATGTATGAGAAATAAATTGCTTTTGCGTGTGTGTGAGTGGACGTCAAGCGCAGTGTTTGCATTAGTGTGAGAACCAATAGCAAACTCGAGATCTAAGTGTGTGTGGTTTATTTGTGTGCGTAATGCGCGTACGTATTAGTCTCTTGCTTGTAGTGGAGTTACAGAGTGGGGGACAAGCGGCGACACGCGTTCTAATATAAATCAGGAACTATCCTTTCTAATCTCTTTTATATGTTCTGTGGTCGCGGCCGTTACCACTGGGCCACATTATAAGCTTATTTTATTTTATTTTATTTGATAGGAATAACAAACAGCAGTATATTGCACAGTAGGCATACAATATATAACTTGCAATAAAAGTAACAAATACACTACTCAAGACGTTATCCACAGATTACCATACAGAATAGCTAGCTGTTAGCAGAGCAAGTTAAAAAAGCACATATTACTTATCAACTATATATATTATTAGGGCTATGATCTCTTAAAATAGTCATAATTTCACTCTTAAATACAGCTTGGCTGAGAAACATAATATCAGTAGAGCCAAACTGTTTATTATAGGTGTCAACCAAACGATGTAACGGCGAGCGAACGCCTGAGTTAGTTCGACAAAATGAAGTAGCAAATAGGCGCCTTGAACGAACCTCACGACCGATTACAGTACGAGGGATCAGGTAGCACAGACTGTCTGTGTGTGTCAGGAAGCTTATAACAAACCAATTAGGCACTCATGCCTGACTTACAAAACTTTGCCAACGAAGTATAATAAGAGTTTAGGCTTTAAGTAATTTTCTTCTTCAAAACCTAAGTGCCTTCCACGAAGGCTGAAAGTTTTAAGATTACGAACATAAAAGCAGAGCTTAGCGTATTTCAATTTCCTGCAGGAAATATTAGAGGCCCGAGATGCGCTAAAGAAGTTGCTTCATTATTCATAAACACATCTGAGGAGACAATGTATGGATGAGTTTGTAGTAGTTTCAAAAGTTATAATTATAAGTCATCTCTCATATTTTTTTAACCGACGAAAAGAAGGAGGAGGTTCTCAAGTGGACGAGTAGGTATTTTTTTTTATGTATTACCTACCACGTATAACTTTTTTACAGAGTAGTCCAATTTGAACGTTTCTTATTTTATTCGGGAAATTATACTTCGAATTTGATCTCATGTAAAATTTATTAAGCTTTTGAGTTAGCTTCAATAATACGCATTTTTCCCACATAGGCTATATGGATGATGTTATAATAACTTCCTTTTCACTATAATTTACATAGCGGGTCTAATTTGTGTGGGGTAGGTAGCACAATAAAAAAGAGAAAAATAAGAACTTTTTTACAAAAAAAAAAAAACAACCAATTTCCATAAAAAATAAAATAAAAAAACTTTATTCAGTTCAGAAAAAAAAGAAACACGGTACAATAAATACAAATTCTCTGGAGCCCATACTAGGATTCCCTGTGTCGTGGGGTCCAGTCCCTTTCCAACTAAAGTACACATTTCCATTAATTAAATTAAATCTAATATTGACAAAATGAATCAATAGGGTGTGTGTGATGTGTGTGTGTGTGGGGTTTGTGTGGTGTGTGGGGTGTATGTGGTGATATTTAATTCATACTTATATGTCAGATATTACGACTGAACGTGCAAAAGGTCTTCCGTTTGGTCATAATTTTTGGAGTGAAACCATTTAAAAATAGCATTTTTGCAGCTGGTGTACGTTAAGTTGAGTATAGCTCTATTGTGGGAGGAGAATTTTGAGTAGAGCAATGACCCAAGAAATGCAAAAGATCTGCGTGCAAAAGAAGAATGTACTCTTGGCCGATCCCACCTTAACTTTAACATAAAAGTAATATTCATTAATATTAATGTAACATACGAAGTCGTAGTTTCGTATGATATGAAACTTCTGCTCCGTACCTTCGCCACGTTAAATCTTACGCAAATCACATTGTCTTCCGTGGAATAAATTACGGAACACGTGTCTTGAAATGAGGTTTTATTACGTATGCTTCTGAAAGCAAATAGGTGTAGCTTATAGACTTGAATAGATTTATTAAAATCATCTGATGTAGGCTATTATTTAATTATTGTTTTGTATTAGATTATCCGGTATCCCAAAACATAATATACTTAGGTACCTGGATATCAGTCTAAAGAATTTGAAGAGGACCATATTTTGCAGGATTAATAACGTATTAGATAACATAGGAAAGTAGAATTCCTTGCGAAGCATGTGTGGTATAACTATATATAAAGTTCTGTTAGGGCAACGGTGAGATTTAAAAGAATATGTAAAAAGAGAAAAGAGAAAAACGAAACGACGAACGAATGTGAAAATAGTATACTTAGATGGTTTGGTCATGTTGAGAGGATGAATGAAACGCGACTAACGAAAGGTATTTACAAGGCAGATGTGAGTGGTAAGGACGTCCTAGCTAGAAGGGCATAGAAATATAGTGACCTTGAATTTATGTTTACAGTTGAATTCATTGACCCTGGACGCACGTTTTCAATATTTTAAATACTACTCGTACGGGCATCTAGGTTCGAATTCCTTTGGGATGAGGAAACTAGCTGTTGCCCGCGGCTTCGCCCACGTGAATGTCGGAAATTATCCCACGGGAACCTTCCACCGCGATGAAAAGTATCCTATATCGTAATCCAGGTCATAAACTATCTGTATACCAAATTTTATCTAAATCCGTTCAGCCGTTTTTGCGTGATTGAGTAACAAACATTCAAACATACAAACTTTCACATTTATAATATTAGTAGGATTATATCAATACCTCATGTAGAGAGAATTGTTTTACCAAAAAGTATTTACAAGGCAGATGTAAGTGGAAATGCTGGGAGGGGACGCCCTAGGAAGACATGTACAGGTCACACCTAATTGGAGATGTTCTTCAGAAAGGTCAGGTGCATAGTATTCACAACCGGCGTGCGTGTATGACCAGATATGTGAACGTAAACAAGGCAAAAGCAGTTGATTGTAAGGAGCAGCATTGCAGGTGGCATTCTGTAGTCTCTACATCTATGGGTGGAAGGCGTGAGTTTATAATACGTAATAATGTGTCTTATGAATTTAGTTATTATTATATATATATATATATATTATTTATATTTTTTTTTTATAATTATTATTTTTTCTTTTTATTCAGAATAAAACCGGCCAAATGCATGACGGACCACGCACAATGAAGGGTTCCGTAGTTGGTGATGAATTTGTCCCAAGAAAAAACTTAACATTGTAGTGGAAAAGCATGTTTTCTCATACATTCCAACTGTAAATGTAAGTTTGTACTCACAATATTGAGAGATTTACCATGTTAAGACCACAGACTTCTTATAGGTTTTCCTGTAATCTACAAGTAAAGATCTATTTTTTGTATTTTTTCAAAATTTTAGGCTCAGTAATTTCGGAGATAAGGGGGGGAATGGTCAATATCCGTCTATTTTCTTAAATAACTTTAAAACAGTTTATTTTAAAATTATTAAATATAATATACAGGATGACTTTGAATAAATGCGACAAAAAGAAATGGGAGCTTCAGTTACAGTAACATAGTAATTATAAACTGTTTTTTCTACAATCTAAATCGTTAAAAAAATTTACGGGGTTACCGTTTTAAAATGGTCCATTGATGGTATTATCTTTATTTAAGTACGAATTATCGGTATTCCAGCAAAATAATTAATATGCAAAATAAATAAGAAAAATTAAAGTATCAAAAAATCTCGTCCGACTAATCGCAGTGCACAATAATCGTCGTGGAGTACTCATGTTATTAAACGTTGCCGTTCATAGCGGTCATTTACCTAATTTTACCTATTTTCTAGTGTAAGTATCGCGCGACGTTGCCAAACCTCGCATGAGCGCCAGCGCTGACATCCCTTCCCGGCGACCGCCCCGCCGCCCACCACCCTTCCTTCGTTCACTAGTCGCCCTAAAACGTTTGTAGGTCACGGTCGCGCGCGCATTCCGCAAATCCTACTTACGTATTGCGAATAATTTGTATTGTTGTTTTGTGTTTGTGTCATAACAATGCCTAGGACGAGACGAAATAGTCGTGAACCGTTAACAAACGTACAGTATCTCGATATTGTCGTGTGGTACAACACCGTAAGAAATCTACGTGAAACGCAGCGAAGATTTCGGCTAAAATATCCCAATGTCATTCCACCTTCATTGGGAAGAATTCTAAGAATCACTCAGAACATGCTGGACTTCAGAAGTGTATACGTGCCGGCACACGCCCGGGGTGGTGGAAGACCGCCGGTACACCCAAGGCGCATGTACGGCATGGTACAGCGATTTTTTCAAGAAAATCCTCAGGCCAGCACCCGACAGGCAGCCAGGCAGTTCAATGTGAGCCAGTACTTCATATGGAAGTTATTAAACTCGTCTGGGATGTATCCCTACCATTTTCAGCGCGTGCAAGATATCGTGCTCGCCGACTATCGTCCGCGGAGACAATTTTGTGAATGGTTGTTGGAAAATCTTCATCACAACATTTTATGGAGTGACGAAGCCACCTTCACAAGAATTGGACTGTTTAATATTCACAATGAACATTGGTGGAGTGCTCGCGGTCGCAACCCACACGTAACACGGATGGACGCTTTCCAAGTGCGATTTAGTGCGAATGTATGGGCTGGGATAATTAATGACAAAGTTATTGGGCCGATCTTCATTAATGACAGGTTGACCGGTCCACGTTATTTAGAACTTTTAAGAAATGCAGTGCCTGAACTATTAGAAGATGTGCCCGTGTCTTATCTTGCCGGTATGTACTTCCAACAGGACGGAGCTCCGGCTCATTATTTCAGTGAAGTGCGGGCTTACCTCCGAAGTGAATACGGAAATAGGTGGATAGGTCGCGGCGGACCCGTAGCATGGCCGGCACGATCACCTGACCTAACACCGTTATGCCGGGTACAGATTTGTGTAATGTAACATGAAATGTAACACAAATTAGCCGTCCTAATTTGTGTAATGCAACATGAAATGTAACACAACATCTAGGCGAATTTGTTTCAACATGTGTTACATTTCAAGTTACGTTTCACCAATCTGTACCCGGCATTAGACTTTTATTTGTGGGGAGAAATAAAAAGACTCGTTTACGAACGCGAGTCCGAAACTTTAGACGAGCTAAAAGACAAAATCAGGAGTGCATTCGAAACTGTTAAATCACAAACTTTAGTATTAAGAAAACTTAAGGACAATTTGCGGCGCCGTGCTCAATTGTGTTTACAAAACGGAGGTGGACATTTTGAACAATTATTAAAATACACGTAAGTGTACCGATTTGATTTTTTGTAAATACTTTATAATTATTGTAAATACTTTGATTCCAACTTTTTAAATACGCCAAAAATACAATAATTGATTACTTGTTGTTGTAACAAACATAATTCAGGTTATACCTCATACTAAAACATTGTGTTACTATTTACTTTTATTGTATTTTTGATCGTCCTAAGCCGACAAAAGTATGAAGGGAAATTTGGTTTCACAATTTTTTTATTAAATCGTGCGCGCGGGAAAGAGATGCGCGGACGGTCGCGCCGGGCGGGGGCGGAGCGATTCATTCATACTCGTAGCGAGAATGTACCTAAATCGTGCCTACTACACGAAAACGGTAGTACGCGAAATTCTTTGATACTTTAATTATTTTAACGTTTTCCGTAACACTGATAAATTATTTTTTAATTTTACATTTGATATGTTCTAAATTTTCTTGACAACACGTATTATTGTATATTTAAATTTGTCGCATCTATTCAATTTGTATTTTATTTTATTTGATAGGAATAACAAACAGCAGTTTATTACACAGTATATAATAGGTTGGGGAAAAAGTTTCTTCGCATTTTTTAAGAAAATTCAAAACATTTTTTAATATACATTATTTACATTTAGCTGAAGTATGTAGGTACCATTTTGTTCGATAACTTTTTGCCATCTTGTAGGTAGGGACATGATCCCATTGCTATAGAAATTTTGGGACTTCTGATCAAAATTCCGCGACAAGTGGTTTTGGCAGTCCTGTCGTGATATTAACCTGACACTGCTTAAAGAATTCTGAAGAGACCGAAACCGGTGGAAATCTGAAGGTGCAAGGTCAGGACTATACGGCAGATGCATTAACACCTCCCAGCCAAACTCTCTTAATTTTTGCTGAGTGGCTAAAGATGTGTGAGGTCTAGCGTTATCATGATGAAAAACCACACCCCTTCTGTTGATTAATTCCGGCCGCTTTCTCGCAACTTCTTGCTTTAATCTCATCACTTGTTCGCAGTAGAGTTCAGAATCGATGGTCCTGCCTGGTGGTAACAGCTCATAATGAATAATGCCCTTCCAATCCCACCACACACACAGCATCACCCTGTTGCGAGTTAACCCGGGTTTCGCCACAGTCTGTGAAGCTTGACCGGCCTTTGACCACGACCTTTTTCGCACGTTCTTGTCGTACGTGATCCACTTTTCATCACCAGTTATCAGCTTCTTCAAAAATGGTTCGGTTTCATTACGTCGTAATAAAGAATCATAAATGAGTACACGGTTCATTAGGTTTCTTTCAGTGAGCTCGTGAGGTACCCAAATATCGAGCTTTTTCGTGTACCCAGTTTTTTTTCAAATGCGGCAAAACTGGTTTGTGGTCAATTCCCAGTTCTTCAGCTACGTCGTAACTACTGATATGCCGATCTTGCTCCTTTTTTTCAAAAATGGTATCCATTTTATCCGTGATAGGGCGACCAGCACCCTAAATGCGTAACACATTATCGATCGGAGTTGGTTTCATTTTGAAACAAATTGCTAATCCATTGCTTCAAATGTTCGAAAGTTTGTCTGCTCGACAACGTAAATAACGTAATGAATGTTGTTGAACTGTCAAAATTAAACCAACTCCGATTGATAGTGTGTTACGCAATTAGGGTGTTGAGCGACGTGCATCTTTGACATCAAAATTTCCAGATCGAAAACGCTTAAACCAAACTTGTGCTACTCTCACAGACACTGCACTGGGTCCATAAACATCGCAAATTTTTTTCCTGGCTTGCGTTGCGTTTTTATCTTTTTTGTGGTAAAATTTTAAAATGTATCGAATTTCTTCATTAGATTCACTCATCTTGACAGTACGAAAAACAAATGAAAATCACACATTTTCCTAATTTGAATTTGGAATTATGTTCTTTAAAATTTAAACTGTCAATGATACCAAAACCAGCCAGATACAAATAGTATAGCCAAAGAGATTTTATTTTAAGTTCATACATACTATAATGCGAAAAGACTTTTTCCCCAACCTAATATATATATATAAATGTATATATATATATATATATATATATATATATATATTATCTACTACTTACTACTACTTACTATGAGGCTTACTATGAGGGTCTCATATATATATATATATATTATATATATATATTTGAGACCCTCATAGTAAGCCCTTTCATTTGATATATCACACGGTATAGTTTGCAAAACTTTTTTTTAATTTTCTTATTTGCCCCCCAAAAGTGACCCCATATTCAAAATTTATTTATTTACTTTACCCGTCCGTGTTTGGGTTACAGAAATTCATATGTGTACCAAATTTCAACTTGATCGGTCCATTAGATTCGGAGTAAATTGGCTGTGACAGACGGGACCTACAAGGGATCCGTATTTTCCTTTTGTGGTACGGAACCCTAAAAAAAACAGATTAACACCACTTTTCTTGATTTTGTTTCACATTCAATTTCGCATTGGTCTTTTCAGACAATATTTGCTATGTTAAAATAAAGTTATTATAAGTGAGATATTATTCACATTAGACTTTTTTCTTATTTTCCTTGGCTATGTTCGAAAAGAGAGAATGCATAGATATAGCATAATTTGATGATCTCACAGCATACGCTCATCACATAATTAATATTAATTTATTGATACTGCTTTTCCTCACGTTATCTAAACAGAATCACCTGAATCACTTGTGGTTCGCTGTTAGTTCGCTGTTGTTCACTGGTGTTCACTATATCGCGTTCTAAACTGAACTGCCGTACACCATTAGTTAGGGGTCTCCCTTGTTTGACCAAAAGGAATTTGACAAATTTTCACTTCCCAAAAAATTTTTCGCATAATTTCATTTGCCAAATTATTACTTAGCAAAAAATCTATTCACAAAAAGTTGTAACGCAAACCTAATGTTTGGCAAATGAACGTTTAAACTATAACTTGTTTACCAACTAGTACTTCTAACATTTTTTATTTAGTCAAATATTTCATTTGGAATAACTGTTTTTATGCAAAATCAAATAAGCCAAATACTTATTTAGTATCGTCAGTTTTCAATTCACTCTTTCCTATTCAGTCAAACTTCAATGACAAAAATGTGAACTACTAAGTGGGTAGGAGGTAAATCATAAATGGCGCTCAATGTGTGCTCTTCTTTTTCTATAATAATGTAGTCGTTCCTGGCACAGTAGGTAGTAGGTCACAGTTTTAACCTAACCTAACCTAACCATTTTTTTTAAATAAGTAATTAACCTAATCTAAATAATTCAGTTCCGGGTAACCTACTAAAAACAATCTCTTTTTTCTATTAATACAAGTCGTTTCTTGCACTCGCCGGCCGCTGCCGCGGCACCGCTCGCTTCGCTCGCTCGGCTCGTGCGTAGGAGGTCACAGTTTTGACCTAACCTAACCTACCATTTTTTTTTTTTTTAATAATTAACCTACTCTAACTACTTCCATAAATAAACTAATATCAAGTAACCATAAATTTGACTTGTTTCAGACAAATTCAAGCACAAAAACTTCCAAAGAAGTACGCAAAAGACATCAAATTTAACCAGCAAGTCAAATGTCTAAAAATCTTATTTTTGCCTTAATATTTTTTGTCTTAACAAATCATTTCACCAAACGTTTATTGTCTGAAGATTGTTTGCTGTAATAAATCATTTGATTAAAGACCAAATTCCATAATGACATTATACTTAGTAATATTTTGCCAAGTAAAAATTTGACCAAATGAAAATATGCGTACCAAAATCATTCGAAATATTGCAATGGTATAAAAAAAGGTTGCTAAAATTTGTTTGGGTAATGAAATTTTGTCAAAATCTTTTTGGCAAAACGGCAGGCACCCCATTAGTTAGTTAGTTATTCATGCGTTTATGCGTTAGTTTTTTGTTGTTTTTTAACCGACTTCAAAAAGGAGGAGGTTCTCAATTCGTCGTAACCATAGAAATATAAAAAACTTCTTTCATATATCTATGGTCGGAACCTTTTTTTTTTTATTTTTTTTTTTTATGTATGTTCCCCGATTACTCGAAGATGGCTGGACCAATTTGGATTTTTTTTGTTTTGTTCGAGAGTGTATATATCACAGTTGGTCCCATATAAAATTGATTAACTTTGCTTAGGTAGTTTTTGAGTTAGCTTCAATAATACGTATTTTTTCCCCACTTTTATATGGATGATGTTCTAGTTTGTTTTGCAGGTAGTGGTATTTGAATGTGTGGGTTAGGTACACAACTAAAAAGTGAAAAATAACTTTAATTTCGGAAGTCGGTGGCAAAAAACGAAAATACATTTAACTAGACACCGACTTCCGAAATTAAAGTTATTTTTCACTTTGTAGTATTGTTTTTGGAAGTCGGTTGTATTTTTTTGTAAAAAAGTTTTTATTTTTCACTTTTTTGTTATGCATTTATGGCATCTCGCAGTTGACCACTGAGGGTCGAGACTGCTTAACCGAGCGTTTCCTGTGGGTGCTTTAAGCGAACTTAAAGCCTCCGGCCAGGCTTATAAACTAAGGTAAAATATTAGACGACTGAGCGTCGCTAATAATAGAACAGCCAGACGAGGCAGGCTCCCGGGTCGACGGCGCGTTGTGTTCCACGCGCGCCTCAAAGAGATGTCAGCAGTGACGGGGTCAATTGGGCCGATGCCGCCGGGGTCGCGGGTAGTTCGAAAGAGATACCGTGGTCCTGGCACGGGCAACTGAAGGAACATGGGTGGCTTTTAGTCAGTAAAAGTCTGACACGCCCTCCCGCTCTGCCCAGAGCGGGAGAAGTCATTTAATGATTTCCAACCACAAAAAAAAAAAAAAAAAAGACGAGGCAGGCTGGAACATAATGGGGCGGTTAAGAGCTACTGGCTGAGCTGTGCCCCCAGCAGGCACAGCTTTACCGAGTCGGGGGTTGGGGGGGAGCGGTTACGATTGCGACCTCGGCGGCGAGGTCGGAATGTATTCCTAGGTGGTTTGCGTTTGCAAACCGTACTGGTGGCCTTACTACTCTCCTGAAGGAGGGTTATGGGGTCATCAGGGTCGGTGAGAATATGTCTCGGACGGCGAGACTTACTAATTTTAGAGGGGGCATAGCGCGCGGCCTCGACAACCAAAGGGTTGCGATGCTTCGCGGCGGCATCAAACAAACGCTTCGAGTTGCGTTTCAAAAATTGATGGATCGTGGGGATTCTGAGATCTAGGTGGAGGTCCGCGTTCCGAACGAACCAAGGGGCGCCCGTTATCCTTCGGAGGAAACGGTTTTGTAATGTCTGCATCCGATGCAGATAGCGGGGTATCTGCCGTACACCGCTGGCAATCCTCTATTTATATGTCGAGTGTAAGTTCTAGAAAGTTCGAGTACATCATTCGAGAACATTCTAGTACTTACGGAAATGATCTAGAATGCTGCAAAACGACACTAAAAGTTCTAGAAAATTCTAGAAGGGTTTAGAATGTTCTAGAAACATCTGCCACGAATCGACGTTTAACGAAACGTCGATTAACGCCAACGCCATCTATTGATGGCGTTAGCGTCTACGTAACAATAATAAAGTTGTACCATACAATTTTATCACATACAACTTGTATGTGATAACGTTCTCGCATTTCAAATGGCAATGATAACGATACTAGTGGAATAATTTGATGTCCTTGTGATAACCTTTGTGAATCTTCCTGTGCCGTCAACGAGTTGTATTTCTAGTTTTATTAACATAGCAAAATGAATCTGCATAGTCTTTTCCCAACTATGTTGGGGTCGGCTTCCATAGTAACCGGGTGAAGCTGAATACCAGTATTTTACATGGAGCGACTGCCTATCTGACCTTCACAACCCAGTTACTGGGTAACACGATATCCCTTGGTAAGACTGGTTGTCTAACTTTTGGGCTTCTGACGACCCGTAACGACTGTCAACGATCCACGAATGACAGCCGGGAACAACGGCTTAACGTGTTTTCCGAGGCACAGAGGGGTCTTGGTATGTAAAGATGGTCACCCATTCACGGGCCAACCGCTGCAAGCATAGCCCCTCTGACTCAATAGCACCTACAATTACTGGAAAATCACAAAACTCCACAAACAACTCTTGTACGTAAAGTCAGAGAAAATAATTGAAAAGTGTGTCTCAAATAAGTGCCACGAAAAATGAGACTTGACGCACCCCGTAGTTTGACTTGCGTTGTAAATTATAATTCTCTGATTCTGATTATTCTGATTTATAGGTCTCTTTAGCGGTATGAGGTCTGAGACGGGAAGGGATCGGGTGTCATCGGGGCGGCGGAAAGAGCGTGAGAGGCGTGATACTGCGCTCGTCAAGTCTCATCTTTTGTGGCACGCATTGTAAATCGACTATCAACTTAAAATTGTCCGTCTATTCAAATCACACCTCTCATTCTTTGACAGTCACATAACAGTCAGTCGGTCAGTTTGTCAGTCGCCTAACTCATCGTAGAAACTCATTTTACAAAATAATTGACAAATTTCAAAATAAACCTGATCAAAATACATTTCACTAGTGAATTTGAATTTAAATTTTCTAACAGTATCAAAGGGAAATACCTCAGTTAGCTGGGTTTAGATAAGGTTTATCAAACCTGTCTTAATTATAAAGCAAATTAGACCTTAAAGGGTAGTGATAAGGTTGAAAATTAATTGAGAGTAGTCACAAAAAATATGGAAGCAGGAATTCAATAAAGAGCGAAAGGAATTTGATCATGAGAGGCCGGTGAAACAAAAAATGTATGATTAGAAACTTTTTACCTTAGACCTTTGGGTATGTTCATGAGTTTTTTAATTATTGGAATTTGTTCAACGAAATCTGCAAACGGTTGGTTGACACTTCCCGTGACCCAAGGGCTGGCTTTTACAACGTGGCAATGCTGCCAGTCTTTGGATATATTACCAGTCGTCAGCGATGCGGATGAATTTTTCAACGCAAAGTTTTAGTCTATTAAGGACGCTGTTACAAATGGGTAGTCAAATCATTACTTTTTTACACGAAAGTATGTATAAGTATTAAATAAAATGCTTTGCATTCTTAAAATGTTTTTTGGCCGAATTGTTGATAGATGTGCAATGTACGATTCTGAACTATGAATATATATTTTTTAACAAACAATTTCTCAATAAATGTACCGAAGTGAAAATTTTTACTTCGGTACATTTATTGAGAAATTGTACCTATCTAAAATTATATTTATAGTTCAGAATCGTACCTTGCACATCTATCAACAATTCGGCCAAAAAACATTTTAAAAATGCAAAGCATTTTATTTAATAAACATACTTTTGTGTAAAAAGTAATGATTTGACTACCCATTTGTAACAGCGTCCTTAATAGGTATCTTTAGTTAGGTTTGGATATTACATTTTTATTTTAATGGCTTGTTACTTAATTTAGAATAAACTTTACAATGTAAATAAACAAATAATTGAATTATATAAATCAAAACAACAAAAAAAAAAATACAAAATTGTTCATAACTTTATGAAGGCCACGACCGACAGTTTGGGCCACTGGTCTTCATTTTGTCAACCTTTGCTGCTCTTCTATTCCTGCTGCTCTAGAAAAAGATCGCAAATTATTATCATTACAGAGAAATCAATGTTTTTCTACCATTTGACTAGAATTTAACTTCGCAAATAACCACGAGCCATAAGCCCCCAACACAGACTTGCAAAACACCAATTAAAACTTTTTAACTTATGCTAAGTATTATGATATTATCTGTCTATATTACCAACTGGCTTTGTAGCCAGCCTTGTGGCTGACTATTCTAGCGGAAAAAGCCTCGCCGTTCGGAGCCAACTGCATGTAATTATAAATGCAACAGATGGACTAGTTTTGATACTAATTAACTGTGATTATGGGTACTCGCATTAAGATCTGGGCATTCGGTCTTTTTATTTATACCCTTCCTCTTTCTTTTTTTAAATAAAGCACAGTACCACACCCAGTGGTGGTGGTGGGTTCGAACCCAGGCAGGCGCTTTACTATACGTAAATAATTGCTCCACCACTGCTCTCCAATCTGTGAAGGAAAACATTATGAGGAAACCGGCGGCTTTTTTTTTTGGTTGTAAGACATGCTGGTTGAAGTGCGTGGACAGAAAACCTCCCCGTGTGCCCGTGGGCTGGAGTTCCTTTAAGGATACGTCCGGGGGAAGGCCAGTCTCCGGGACGATGCACCCTGGGATGTGGGCTATGGCTCCCCATTAGGTACTGTGTGCCTGCTTGGTCTTGTTGCCCATATGCCAATATCCTGTCGGAGGTACGCTCCAACCTGTGTCCTTCTGCGCTTTAAGCAGAGACGCACAGCGGCGGAGTGAGAGCGGGAATTTTTGGAACTGACATGTCCTAGAACCAAAAATTCTAAGGATCTAACAAGCCACACTGGGCCCGTGTTGTAGATTCCAGCCCACTTCCTCTCGAAGAAAGATGGCCTATGTCCCAGCAATGGGAACATTACAGGCTGATTTGCATTCCTACATGTATGCCAATAAACCCTGTAGCACAATATGACAGCACGCTTGTATTATCCATAAAGATAGGCAGAGATGTATACAGTGTATGAGAAAGGTGTGGTAAAATTTAAGGGTGTAGTACAGACTATCAAGCTAAACAACTTTCTCAATGGTATCAACATCGTGATCACAAAAATTTGCAGCCGTCCCATATATTTGAAGCTTAATTGTACGGAACAGCGGATAATTTTTTCTCGATAACGATGTTGGTCCCATGGAGAAAGTTGTTCAGTTTGATGGTCTGTACCATACCTTTTTAACCGACTTCAAAAAAGGAGGTTCTGTATTCGACCCGTATGTATGTATGTTTGTTTGTCCGCGATTTTCTCAAAAACTAGTGAACCAATTTTTATGATTCTTTCACTAACGTAATCTACATACTTTCAGGAAGGTTTTAATATATAATTCAATATGTACACTAGAGTCCCTCTCGTTTTACTCTGGGTACGTCTTTCACTGACTTGAGTGTGCCCTGGCGGTTGAGAGTATGTCATGCTCACTCAAATGTCTCGCTGATGGTGGCGTGTGTGTTGGATCATTAAGTTCCCTTCAAAATGGTTGAGCTAAATGGTGCTGATCCATGCGTCATGTTCGTGAACGGGCGCCGTCAGTTTGTCGTCTCTTAGCTGCCATGGCTTATTTTTAATTTTAATATTTAATTTAGTTGTTTTAGTTATTTTCTTTTTATTACGGACGCTTTTTAACGTGCACGTCTTTCTACATTGTTCTCACATGTATATTTTCAACTTGAACGATGTAACCAATATTTTGTAAAAATATTATGATTTAAAAGAGTGTCCGTGGAGTTTCTTGCCCGTTCTTCTCCATAGGGATCTACTACGCTTTGGAATGGGCAACTAGCTTCATCTTTCTGACTGACCGACCCATTGACAATTCAAAAGTGCCTGTAATTGGTTTATTTGAAATAAATGGTTTGAGTTTGAGTTTTGAGTTTGAGTTTTTATAATTATTATAGTAAAATATAGCGGCATCAGCCCCATTCCACTAGAGTCCCTCTCGTTTTATTATTATTATAGTAAAATATAGCGGGCATCAGCCCCATTCCACTAGAGGCCCTCTCGTTTTATTATTATTATAGTAAAATATAGCGGCATCAGCCCCATTCCACTAGAGTCCCTCTCGTTTTATTATTATTATAGCAAAATATAGCGGGCATCAGCCCCATTCCACTAGAGTCCCTCTCGTTTTATCATTATTATAGTAAAATATAGCGGGCATCAGCCCCATTCCACTAGAGTCCCTCTCGTTTTATTATTATTATAGCAAAATATAGCGGGCATCAGCCCCATTCCACTAGAGTCCCTCTCGTTTTATTATTATTATAGTAAAATATAGCGGGCATCAGCAACATTTCCACTAGAGTCCCTCTCGTTTTATTATTATTATAGTAAAATATAGCGGGCATCAGCCCCATTCCACTAGAGTCCCTCTCGTTTTATCATTATTATAGTAAAATATAGCGGGCATCAGCCCCATTCCACTAGAGTCCCTCTCGTTTTATTATTATTATAGCAAAATATAGCGGGCATCAGCCCCATTCCACTAGAGTCCCTCTCGTTTTATTATTATTATAGTAAAATATAGCGGGCATCAGCAACATTTCCACTAGAGTCCCTCTCGTTTTATTATTATTATAGTAAAATATAGCGGGCATCAGCCCCATTCCACTAGAGTCCCTCTCGTTTTATTATTATTATAGTAAAATATAGCGGGCATCAGCAACATTTCCACTAGAGTCCCTCTCGTTTTATTATTATTATAGTAAAATATAGCGGGCATCAGCCCCATTCCACTAGAGTCCCTCTCGTTTTATCATTATTATAGTAAAATATAGCGGGCATCAGCAACATTTCCACTAGAGTCCCTCTCGTTTTATTATTATTATAGTAAAATATAGCGGGCATCAGCCCCATTCCACTAGAGTCCCTCTCGTTTCATTATTATTAGAGTAAATCTCCTATTGTGAGGTTCGAGCCCTAACAGTGCACTGCATCTTTCCGATACAGCCTGCATAGACTTACATTTCGCCAATTCGCCATAAGTTTCATGTAAAGGAATCAGAGTTTATCAGAGTTGCTTTAATCAGGTACAAATCCAGACTATAATTACTTATGTAGATAATTAGGTGGGAACTGATAGTTGCCTAACTGAAAGACCCAATAATAGTTTTCCTGAAACGGGTATCACGGCCTGCAGTGGCGCTTACAAATAAAGATTACTATACTTACTCCATTTAATAAGATTAGACGTTTAAACAAATCGTTTTTACAGTCCGTTCAACCGATTTTGACTTCTATTGCGTTGGACGCATGACAAATGGCAGCTGCAGTAAACAGTTGGTATTGTTACCAATTTTTTGCCTTTAATGCCATCCTTAAATCTGCGGGAATAGAAGTCAAAATCGGTTGAACGGACTGTAAAAAATGTTTGTTTGTCAATATGGCTTTCCTTTTAAAAAGAAGCCTTAGCCCAAGATGGGATTTTCTATCAAAAATTACGAGTTCATAAATCCTTTCTTAACATTTACAGTCCGCCAGCAGTCCGCCGGCAGGTGGTCATTCATAAAAATAGATAAAAACTGCTTTTATGTATGACTGCCTGCCCTTTAGAGCTGAACTTCGTTATATCTACAGGGTGTAATTGTAAATAGTGGCAACATTTTAACGGGTCATTGTACTCATCATTATGAACTACTTTTACTATGGAACCAAACCTGAAATCGCGTAAAAAAAATCAGCTGTTCCCTATATTTTGACGAATTATGCGGACTTAAATGTACTGAACAGCTGATTTTGTTTCGCGATTTTTGGTTTGGTCCCATAATAAAAGTTGTTCATAATGATGAGTACAATGACCCCTTAAAATATTGCCACTGTTTACACTTACAGTATAGGTAAGGATTTCTTGTACCAAAGGACATGAATAAAAATTGGCCTAGCACAGACAAAGGGAATTACATTACTTATATTAAAAAAATAACTGATAATATTTGAAATCTCACCACAGCTTTCGTTATTTGACGGAACTTTTCTCATGATCTCCCTTCTTTCTGCAGCTTCCTTCTGCGAGATAAGTGTTTCGCAGAAGGATACCACCGCGTAAGCTAAAGTTACCTAATGAAAAATTAAAATAATAATAAATAAAATTACCTATAAAGCAAGCTAACAAACGCGTGCATATGTCATAATTTCGAAATAAAAAATATACCAATTTTTGTCGAAAAATACTTCAATCATTTATCTAACCAACCCAACAAAAATTCACGAAAACGATTTTTGCATGACAATGAACAATAACAAAAACTGGTTCTGTAAATAAATGTATGATCAACATCAGTAAATCCGATTCGGACTACACTGTTTATAGGAAAACACGTAAAAACGACAGGCAAAATGGTACTTATTGAGTTTTTTGCAGAACAAACAAACTCTAAATGTATAGCTAGGAGCTTTTCCGTTGAAACAAAGGTCATTTTAGAGCAATTAAGCACGGTTTTTACAAAAAAGACGGTAAATTTGCTCTCAGGGGCGTACGGTAAGCAAAGCACTTTAGGAATATTCCCGTTACTACCGGTGGATGGAACTATGGGGTTAATTTTCCTAATACAATGTGCATTAAAAAAGCAATAAGAGGAGCTCGTGGCTAAGTAATCAGGTTAAGCTACGCTTGCCGGGGTTGGTCAGTGGATGGGTGACCATTCTTTACATACCGAGACTCCTCCGTGCCTCGGAAAGCACGTTAAGCCGTTGGTCCCGGCTGTTATTCGTGGATATTTGACAGTCGTTACGGGTCGTCAGAAGCCCGAAAGTCTGACAACCAGTCTTACCAAGGGGTATCGTATTACCCAGTAACTGGGTTGTGGAGGTCAGATAGGCAGTCGCTCCATGTAAAATACTGGTATTCAGCTGCATCCGGTTAGACTGGAAGCCGACCCCAACATAGTTGGGAAAAGGCTAAGCAGATGATGAATGTGCATTAAAAAAATCTTCACAATAAATAACATATCATCGCGCGTGTTAGGCAGAGGTGAACACCCAATTTGGCCAGTCATGTTCAGGTCCCATGTAATAGGGGGCGAACCCTTTGCCGTCAACTGGACACAAATCCAGACTCCGAGCTGCTGCTGGAAATTCCAGATGGAAAAACCCAATAACACCTTGTCCTATCCAGGAACCGAACCCAGGACCAGGCCAGGCGCACTCCGCATTTTATGTATGAAGCTACAAGTACGCGGCGGACTCGACTTGTCGACGCTAATTCTGTTTGGGCGCACCGGCCGGCTCGCACGGTAGTTTGATACTAGCTCACCACCGTGTCGTAAAAGAAGACAACTCTAACGAGTCAGAAAGTATAAGGGCTACGTGATAGAAAGAGAGGCAAATTCTCGGTGAATATAACTGTAGGCAAGGCGCTGGTAGTCGACTTGTTGTTACCAGCTGATACGAAAATATCCCTTATCTAGGCGATGCATAAAGATGTAAGGGGTGTAAGTCCATGAATTGTCCATGAAGTGTTTTAAGGTGTTTCAAGGTGTTGTAAATGGTGAAGAGGTGAGGTGCATAAGGAGTAGTAGGAGGAGTAGGAGTAGTAAGAAAATTGGTCCAAATTTTGGAAAAATGGTCAGATCGACGGAAACGGCGGCGGTTTCAGCTGCTGCGCCATCGTTGTGGTACGATGGTCTAGTGCCCAACAGGTCTCGCTGTAGTAACACAGATAGATGCTAATTTAGTTGTATCACCGAAGTCAGCTTCCAATTAGAAAACTATTTTAAAATTCCTGAAAACATTGCATCATCAACATCATCATCATTCTCCTGCCCTTATGCCAAATGATTTGGGGTCAGCGCAACATGTCTTTTTCTCCCATGCTTGTCTATTAATCGTCATCTCGATAATCACCTAATTCTAGTCATAAATATCATCTTACACACAGTTCATCCATCGTTTCTTTGATCTTCCCTTACTCTATACTCAAATTCTTCAAAACATTTAACTCTTTAAATAACAGCATCAAATGCACCAACGTTAACAACAAGCACTCTACTGCAGACTAATGACCGAATTCACTGAGTGTCGCTTCCATATTCATGTGGTTTGCATGACTAGCGGTAATTGATAGCGAGATACCGCTATGGCACTGTGTGCCTCATCTGATATCATTTTGGGGGTGAACAGAATTGTTGGTTATAATTTTAGTACCTACCAATATATCATTCTATTCTGTACCATCAGGGTTGTTCAAATCCCGGATGGATTTGAATAACAAGTCTATTCTATTCAAATCTCTATTTGAAAATGTTGGTGAAATGCTTGAAGTGAGCCGCTTTCCACTTGACGCTAAGGACTGAGACTATTGACAGATTACTTCAAGCTCACTTCACCTTCGCTGAGATTTTTAACCGACTTCAAAAAAGGAGGTTCTGTATTCGACCCGTATGTATGTATGTATTCCGCGATTTTCTCAAAAACTTATGAACCAATGTTGATGATTCTTTCAGGTACGTTTAAGTAAATACATTATGTAATTATTCTTAAGTACGAAGTTATATGCATAATGCACTGTATCTCCGGTATTTCTAAGCGGATTTTGATGATTCTTCTTTTCGTTCGACTTGGGCTTACCTACATTGTATATTTAACTAAAAATGGAAAATAAATTTACTTTTTGTAAAGTAAGTTTTTACAGAATAGATCATCAGGTCACCCGCGGCATGAAAATTAGTGGTCTAATTCTTTATGTGCAAATTTTACGAATGAGCACACTGTTACCTACCAGGCTTACATAAGCTGTAAGGAGCCGTAGCTTGTTGCCCTAAATCACCTTTCCATGTCTACAGAAAATATTCTTTGTCAGCATCTATTTGACTTGAGCCACACCGGATACCAGGATAACAGAAAATGCAAAGAGATGTAGGTACTTGATTGTCTAATGGAAAAACCGAGGGGGAAAGACTTCCATATTCATGTGGTCTGCATGGCTAGCGGTAATTGATAGCGATAAACCACTGGACCATTGCATAGTATCGTTTTGGGGTAAGCAGTAATGTATGTAATAAAGGGTCATGATTTAATCATCAATACCGTATTTTGAGGACAGATCCTGGTCATAAGGACATTCAGAAAAAGTTTGGTTTTATACAACGTGTCGTTTTGCATCCTTAGACAATCAAACCGAACAACTTTTTCCATGACACCAACATCGTAATCGAGAAAAAATAATCAGTCGTCCCATACGTTTGCGTCGAGTAGGTATTGAAGTTTGAAATTTTTTTCGCGATTACGATGTTGGTCCCATTGAGAAAGTTGTTCGGTTAGATGTTCTGAATCACACCCTGAAATTTGACGAGGTTGCAAAACGACACGTTGTGTAGTGTCTTCTCAGTCTCTCATAGCCAGCATAGCATATATCTGAGTGAGCCTTTTTTAAAGCTTGACGTGTCTATGAATCTCAGGTACTGTATGTTGTAATTTTTATCTACACTCCGTCAAGTTCTGATTGAATTCAAAACTTGACGTTCACTTCACTGCGACTAGGAGCTCCTTCTTGTTCTCCTCATCGCTGTCACTGCGGTGAAGTTGTCAACAGCCTCGGACACCACGGCCTGTCTTGCAGCCGAAGTGCGGGTCGCTTTGCGCGGCACGCAAACATCAATGACATCATCCGACGAGCCCTTGTCACCGTCGGCGTTCCAGCTGTATTAGAACCCAATGGCTTGGCACGCGACGATGGCAAGAGACCGGACGGCATGTCTTTATTTCCATGGAAGGTGGGAAGGCCTTTAGTGTGGGACGCAACGTGCGTCGATACTCTTGCGCCATCCCATCTTCCTGGCTCGGCGTGCTGTGCTGGCACTGCGCGGGTACCGCGCTAGGGCGCATGCGCGGTTGACCGATGATGGCTCCGTAACCATAGTAACGTAATCCACGTTACACTCCTACCAACTTATCTGTGAAATGGCGAAAATTGGAACTACGGCCGTCATGTTGAAATGTCTTCGATTGTGCCGACGCATGTCATTCGATTGTGTCGACGCATCGACGGTGGCGTCCTCTTTCAGTTCACAAATAAGTTGGTAGGACTGTAGGTACTATGTTTACGGAGCCATTATTGTGTTTGTTTACTTTTTTCTAACTTTGGTTTTTTATTTAAATAGGTAGATAAAATAGCGTATGATACTGCACATTAGGTACTTGGTATTAAAACACTCGTGTGATACTATTATTATAAAAATCGCCATCTAGTTTTAAAATATCGACCGAAATTGACGTGTAGAAGATTGTGTAAAAGTGTCTTTAAAAGATCTACTTACAGAAACAATCATTTCATTTAATTTCAAAACTAAGTCGTCTAGCACCCTAATTGCGTAACACACTATCAATCGGAATTTTAATCATTTTGAAGCAAATTATTAATCCATTGCTTCATATTATGGTAGAAAAATTTGTCTCTACCTATCAACAACGCAATGCAACTGCTAAGTAACGCAATGAATGTTGTTGAACTGTCAAAATGAAACTGATTCCAATTGATAGTGTGTTACGCAATTGCCCCGCTGAAGACCTACACCTTTTCAACGTGTTATTTTTTTGAAGCAAAATTTACAATGAGAAAACGTATGAAAAAAAAAGAGTGATTTCATCTCCCATACAAAACCAAAACAAAACAACATCACCAAAGATTCTAATTAACCACCTATTGAATAAGCTCTATTCTAGCCCTAATTAAGAACAAAACAAACAAAAACTACCCACCTTTTGTTACGGCTAGGAAGCCAATGAAAAGCGTCCATTCAAAAATACGCCTGAGGCCTCGACTCATAGCAATTATTACTGTAGCGAAGTCAACAATGAAGAATGGTGAATTAAAAGCTTTAGAATTAGCGAACTCAGAAACTAAATTTAAGCCAAATATGAGTTAATGTTTTCAGAATGAATTGTTAAGGTGGGGTTTGATTTACGCGAATTTTATAAAAATAAAACTCGAAAGCTTTAAAAGAAAATAAAATACATTTTTTTCACATTAATTTCATAGTCCTGAAAACGAGAAGATTATTATAACTTTTATTAATTAATTTAAGTGGAAATGTTCCCCATTAATTTTTCTGCATTGCATAATGGGTGTGTTTCCAAATTTTAAGATTTGTGTTTACATATCTTAAATTCAAATGCAAACCCAAAGCATAAAAACAGCTTATAAATTACAGCATACACATTCATATTTCACATTCAACTAAATAAAACAAATTATACCAGTAATATTTACTCTAAATATGAAATAACGTAACAAACTGACCAGTAACCACCCCATAACTCGTTGCGGCAATGTTATCATTGCCAAAACGCATCCCGGCCAGTTAGCAAAAAAACCGCAACACAAATACTGCAATCGAATGCAACAGAACTCGAATAAATAAACAACGAATGGGAATTTTGGCCGTTTGTAATTTTAGGCTCACCCCCTTTACATGGGGCTTAAATATAACTGGCGAAATGTGGGTGTACAACCCACCCTACCTACTATTATAATTGGTACCCCTCTGTCTAACCCTTTAGAGATTACAAGCGTGATGGCATGTTATATTATTTTAATAAAAATTGCGGTTTTAGTGAGTATAGCTGTCTTTTCCCGTCATTAGAAGCCCGAAAGTCTGACAACCAGACTTAGCAAGGGGTACCCAGTAACTGGATGGTGAAGGTCAGATAGGCAGTCGCTCCATGTAAAATACTGGTATTCAGCTGCATCCGATTAGACTGGAAGCCGACCCCAGCATAGTTGGGAAAAGGCTAGGCAAATTGATTAATTTTTACAGTATTCAAACTCAAATCATTTATTTAAATTAAACCAATTACAGGCACTTTTGAACTGTAAAATAGTCGGTCAGTTAGTCAGAAAGTTGAAGCTAGATGCCCATTCCAAAACGTAGATCTCTATGGAGAAGAATGGGCAAGAAACTCCACGGACACTCTTTTAAATCAAGATAAGTAATACAACATACAAGAAAATAGATCGTCTGATGGCTAGATAGCAATCACTCAAACACTAATGACATCATATTGTGGCTACCGAATCGCTGCCAACCTTGTTAATTATGCCAATATCGGGCTTAGATAATATGTTGGACCAATCTGTGGGTTCGACCCAATATGGAGCGTGTAGCATGGACGTGTAGGGTAATTTCTGTTTAATACTAAGTTTGACTTGTAATATTTGATTGAAATTTGTATGGAAATTCAAGTTAAGATACCGACTTAATAGATAATACCTATGTAAATGTACTGCTATTTTCTTGCCAATAACGAAAGAAGAACAAGAAATAAGGCATGTACTCGTAACTGACATATCATCGCTTAGGTAGGTAAAGTGCTAGAAACTTATCTGACCCGGTGGCTTTAATTGGAACTGACGAAATCACTATGCGAAAAGCGACAAGAAAGAAAGAAATAAAGAAAAGAAAGAAAAAGTATTTATTGTGACTCGCACAGGAAGATCACCAACTAAACTAAAACACAATAATAAAAGTTTGAAAACAAAAAACAAAAATAAATAAAAAAAATTAAATAAAAATAAAAAAAAAAACTGAAAGTCCTGTACGAGGTCAAAAGGCCCATATCTCAGCATGATGCTGCGACATTTAAAATAAGTGTCGCAGTGCTGGTATTCTGATAGGGCCCGCTGTGATGTCACGGGCACATATACAAAAATACATAAATAATTATCAATGAAATAGATAAATATAAAACGATACAAATAAAATAATTTAATTAATTTAAACTGCGTGTGAGTGCCCAGCGTTACTACATTACCTGTCTACGCTTACAAGGCTTGTCATACTTAGTTTATGGCACTATAACAATACCGCGGCAGTTTTTGATAAGTTTTCAGGAGAGACAAAAAACAGACAGCGTAAGTCGTAATCAAAATAGAATCACTCACTCAAAACGAAAGCATTACTTAAAACTAGTGTAAAGCCATTTGATTGGTTGAAACTATTTGTGCTTGTGTCTTACTATACCGACTAAGTCAATGAACATTACCTACACTGAAAAAAATTAAAACAAAAAAAAAAGAATCTGCCATCGCGCCATCGGTTTATTGGCGGATTGACGACTTATGCGGTTGTGACACAACAAACAAACGACTTGCGCGGTGCCAGAACTATTCGAATAAAGGCTCCATCAAACAGGCGCGACACGCGATATTTATAATTGCGCGCGACACAAAAGCACCGCGTGTTGCGCGACGAGCGGTACCTTTGTGTCGCGCGCGATTATATCGCGTGTCGCGCCTATTTGTAACAGCCTTTACGGGCTGTGATCGGATAATTTTGATGTTTTTTGACATCATTTGATGCGCATCGACAAAATCTATCCAATGAAGTATAAAACGTCACGTGGCTAATTTTCGACTTACGCGATATTGTTAGTATAGAAAAAGCCTCTCCTTTTGCAGAAAAGGTACGAGCATTTACCATCACGCGGTCATTGCATGTTGCCATTATTTAGTCTAGTTTTCCATAAGACGGTTTTCTCTACCATAAGTCAGTGATCCATTCGTCTAGGATCTAGTTTCAACTAGGATTTATGAATTTGACAATGTCTACGGTAGGTTCGAAATAAAAATATATAAAAACAAAAAAGTTCGCGTAAAACAAACTAAGCCTTTACAAAACGTTTTAACTTAAAACAGAATTCAAATTGAGAAACTTCGAAAGCATTTGATTCCGAAAATAATTAGTAAGATTACGGATTCCAAGGTTTTACTCCGAACTTGTAATAATGATGAATGCGAAAATTCTCTATAATATTAAAGCTTAATGAATTTCTCGAGACTGTGGTGAGTTGAAAGTTTTATTAAAATTAACCAAGTGATTATTCACTTTAGAGGTTATAAGAGGTTATGCTCCCCTAATTGCGTAACACATTATCAATCGGAGTTGGTTTCATTTTGACAGTTCAACAACATTCATTGCGTTATTTACGTTGTTGAGCAGACAAATTTTTCGAACATATGATTGCAATGGATTAGCAATTTGTTTCAAAATGAAAACCAACTCCGATTGATAATATGTTACGCAATTACGGTGGTGCTTTCTAAATTGAGAATTTGAAGTTGAGATCTTTTCGAACCCATGTGGCTGATTTTACCAGCACATCTAAACCGAGTTCAAGAGCTATCAATGTCATTACTGTTGTGAAATATTGACACTGACAGCACTTGAACGTAGTTAAGAAGTGAAATTAGATGAAATTGGTACTGGCACTTAGTCCACATTCGCACGAGCGCTTTCTTCCGTGACGTTTTTTTTACCGTGCACTGTTTTATTCAACACTCGGCTTAGCGTTGAGAGTTGAAATTCCAACAGTACGCTTTTTAACCCGCTAGAGATATGTATTCTCAACGCCGAGAGTTGAAAATACAAAGTGCGGTAAAATAAGCGCCCCGTTAAATAAGCGCCCGTATGTCGTGGGTTTTCATAAGGGAATTCCTTCTTTCATATATCTATGGGGAATTCCATCAATTTAGACCGCTAAATTAAAAATTTATTCACAAAAAAAACCGGCTAAGTGCGTGTCGGACCACGCACCATGACGGGTTCCATAGTTGAAAAGAATTTATCCTAAAAATAAACTTAAAATTGTAATCCCAAAACAAAATTTTTATGTGATTAAATTACATTAACAATTTTCGGACTTATTCCTTTACTTGTACTGTGAGAGCTTGCTTCTTGCCAAATTTCATTATTCTAGGTCAACGGAAAGTACCGTATAGGTTTTGATTTACTTGCGAATACCAAAATATATCGCATAAATAGCCGTATTTTTTATTGAGTTGAGTTGACTTAGAAGCTTGATTTTTTTAGAACTTCAAGGGACCATAGACTTACGTATTTGATATTAATTTCAACTTGATACCTCTAAGCGTTCCTGAGAAAAAGGGTCTTGACAGACTGACAGCCAGACAAACAGACAGACGAACAACAAAGTGATCCTATAAGGGTTCCGTTTTTTCCTTTTGAGGTACGGAACCCTAAAAACGTTAGAAAATAAGAATTTCGCAAGCTACAACAAAAGAATCACCTTATGTAACGCTAAAGAATAATTTGACAAGTTCTCAACATCAAATTCTTAATTCAGAAACCAGGAATTAGAATATGGAATAGTTTTCAGCTGTCTCTATGGCGGAAAGCCTTAGATCAATAAAAAAGCTGTAAAAAAAATACAAAAAGAATCTCTCCGGCGGGGAATCGAACCCCGGTCTCCCGCGTGACAGGCGGGGATACTTACCACTATACTACCGAAGACTTGCTATAAGTTATCGAATTTTCCGAACATATTTAAAAGTATTAGTCAATTTTGTACTAATAAAAATAAACAATTTTTTTAATACACAATTAAATCCATAGCCCAGCTATTCAATTAGTTTATGACAAAAGGTAATAAATTATTTGAACAGTAGGTATGGTAGACCGTACGTCAGAGGTAACAAAACCAGTACATATAAGCTGGCTTTTTTCAATTGAAACTCCGTACTACGCTACGTTCGTTCGATTGTTCCTATAACATGAACAAGATATTAATATTTACACAAGAGTACTTACATAAGTATAATAAAACAAGAAAAAACTGTAACCCGACTACGGAAAAACATTTTGGCGCCAATAATCCGCCATTTTGATTTTAATTTCCTTTATTTCATTATTAAATACATATAAATTACATTTTTAAATATTAGAATATTATTATTAACCGACTTCAAAAAAGGAGGTTCTGTATTTGACTCGTATGTATTATGTATGTATGTTTGTTTGTATGTATGTGTGTATGTATCTTTGTCCGCGATTTTCTCAAAAACTGAACCAGTAATGAAACTAGTAATGAACCAATTTTGATGATTCTTTCACTAACGTGATCTACATACCTACTTTCAGGACGGTTTTAGTACCTATGTAATACATTATGTAATTATTCTTATGTACGAAGTTATATGCATAAATGTACTGTATCTCCGGCATTTCTAAGCGGATTTTGATGATTCTTCTTTTCGTTCGTCTTGGGTTTATTTATGTAATTGCATATTCAGCTAATAATGGAAAAATAAATTTACTTTAAAAAAAAGTAAAAACCGACATCAAAAATGCAATGCAAGGTGCATTGAAGAATTGAAGGGCGTCTTCAATTCTTCAATGCACCTTGCATTGCACCGATTTCAGAAGCTGTTAAGTTTTTTATGAAAATTATTTTATTCGTTTTTGGTTTTTGAAGTCGGTTTTTAAATTACTTTTTTTAAAGTAAATTTTTGATGTCGGTTTTTACTTTTTTTTAAAGTAAATTTATTTTAATATATCCAGTGACACTCGCGACTCATGTGACTCGCGATATGAATCTACTGACATTTTAATCATTCATCGGTTTCTAAAATCGGTAGAGCTGTTGAGAAGTTATGAGGGGACAAAGGAACGGACATACCTACAGCTCAAACACAACCCTCCGCCGCAGTCGGGTAACATTTGCGTTAAATTGTTGAAAATATCTGTGAGGCCTACGCTGAGGGTCACGGCTTAACGACAGAAAGTGAATATAATATGCTTATCAGTAGTATAAATAAACAACCTGAGCATATACCACCAGTGCATCTCAACGGGGTATTTTTGAGTCGGGTCTCTCTGATTTGCATGCATGACCGAAACCACAGGATAAATAATAGTACTAACGTCTGAAACCCTATGACGCTGATATTGAGAGAGAGCGGAGAGCATTGTTGTCGGTGCTCGGTGTCGGTGTCCGTGCTTACATGTTGTTTTATAAGTTTGCGAAGTGTACAGCACAAGTAAAGGTAACTTTGTTCAGAGCCTATTGCCAAAGTGTTCAGGGTTCCGCACCCGAAGGGTACAACGGAACCCCATTACTAACTCTCCAGCTGCCGACCCTATTACTCTAGTAGATTAAGTTCAGCAGCATATACAGTAAGAAAAATAAGGCAGCCATGGAGTTTCTTGCCGGCTCTTCTCCATAGGAAACGACCAATTTGGAACCGTGCACCTAGCTTCTGACGTTTCATAAGTGCCCATGTAGGTATGTGAAATAAAATATTTTGATTTTGATTTTGATTCCGCTGTCCGTCCGTCCGTCCGTCTATCCATCCGTCTGTCTGTCTGTCTGTCACAGGGCTGTATCTCATGAACCGTTACAGGTAGACAGTTGAAATTTTCACAGATTGTGTATTTCTATTGCCGCTATAACAACAATTCATAAAAATAAAATAAAGTTAAATATACATTAAACTTTTTTTTTAATTAGGTTTCAATTATTTATTTGGATTTTATGTTACATTGATCGTGTCTTGACTAACATAGTTTTAAGATAATTCATGTAATAAGTACAAACAAAATATGGACAAAATTATTCTGAATTAAACTTCTTTTTCCTTTTTTTTTTATTATATTTATAAAGTTATAGTTACCGTTTTTCTCGCCATAGTTAAAAATCCCATACCAGTTTTGACGACAGCTAAATGCTAATTTTCAAATCGATAACGATACGATATAGCTATGACTGTATATATCTACTATTAAATTTTATGCTTATATAAATACTTAGCTATAAAAACGTTTACACAAGTTTTTCTAAATCCCTCTATTTCACATACTTTTTTCCTCGCAAAACCAATCCACTTAGGATTATTTCAATAGAAAAGAGAGTCAATCAATCTGCCTAGCCTTTTCCCAACTACGTTGGGATCGGCTTCCAGTCTAACCAGATGCAGCTGAATACCAGTATTTTACATGGAGCGACTGCCTATCTGACTGCGCAACCCAATTACTGGGTAATACGAACCTCTTGGTAAGACTAGTTGTCAGACTTTCGGGCTTCTGACGACCCGTAACGACTGTCAAAGATCCACGAATGACAGCCGGGACCAACCCGCTTAACGTGCTTTCAGAGGCACGGAGGAGTGTCGGTATATAAAGATGGTCATCCATCCATTGACCAACCCCGGCAAGCGTAGCTAACCTGATTTATCGACCCGTACGGCTGTTATTACTTAGCCACGAGCTCCATAGAAAAGAGAGTAAAAAGATAAAAATAGTAAAATTACGTCAAAAGTCAATTGATTAAAAGGGGAACCAGAACACGGGCTAATTAATGTGAAACATTTGGATTAATTACTATTTAAACTCACTTTTTGTATGAAACTCACGAAAATGTCACAGTGGTGCTGACTCCATGCCTGATGCGATGAACTAGTAATCATCCTCCGGAACTATCCTAATTCATTTGGCTTCTGCCATAGCCCAGTTCATTTGACTTCTTCCCTATCCCCATTCATTTGACTAGTGCCTTAGCCCAGCTCATTTGACTTTTACTCTATCCCCATTCACTTAGCTTCTGCCATAGCCCAGTTCATTTGACTTCTTCCCTATACCCCTTCATTTGGCTTATGCCTTGGCCTAGCTTATTTGACTTTTGCTCTATCCCCATTCATTTGGCTTCTGCCATAGCCCAGCTCATTTGACTTCTTCCCTATCCCCATTCATTTGGCTTATGCCTTAGCCCAGCTCATTTGACTTTTGCTCTATCCCCATTCACTTGGCTTCTGCCATAGCCCAGTTCATTTGACTTCTTCCCTATACCCGTTCATTTGGCTTATGCCTTGGCCTAGCTTATTTGACTTTTGCTCTATCCCCATTCATTTGGCTTCTGCCATAGCCCAGCTCATTTGACTTCTTCCCTATCCCCATTCATTTGGCTTATGCCTTAGCCCAGCTCATTTGACTTTTGCTCTATCCCCATTCACTTGGCTTCTGCCATAGCCCAGTTCATTTGACTTCTTCCCTATCCCCATTCATTTGGCTTATGCCTTAGCCCAGCTCATTTGACTTTTGCTCTATCCCCATTCACTTGGCTTCTGCTATAGCCCAGTTTATTTGACTACTGCCCTATCCCCATTCATTTGGCTTCTGCCATAGCCCAGTTCATTTGACTTCTTCCCTATACCCGTTCATTTGGCTTATGCCTTGGCCTAGCTTATTTGACTTTTGCTCTATCCCCATTCACTTGGCTTCTGCCATAGCCCAGTTCATTTGACTACTGCCCTATCCCCATTAATTTGGCTTCTGCCGTAGCCCAGTTCATTTGACTACTGCCTTATCCCCATTCATTTGGCTTCTGTTATAGCCCAGTTCATTTGACTACTGCCCTATCCCCATTCATTTGAAATCGTTGCAGTATGTCTTCTTATATTAGCTCATCAGCCGTCATCTCAGTATTCACCCTCTTTCTAACCATATCATCTTTGAAACAGTCCATACGTCGCTATTAAGGCTCCGTACCCAGAAGCCTAGGCTGTCTGTCTATCATCAAAGAATATGTGTACTACCGCTAACAAAAATAATAAAAAATGAAACTACAATATAACTGCCTAATAAATTTTTTCAACGATTTATTTTTTTAGCACTCTGAACCAGGGGTTCGAAATTGACATAAAAACTCTTTTCACATCTTTATCACTTCACCTTCATACAAATAGTAGTACCCATGATACCCTCATTCAATTTATTAAGGCGAAAGGATCCAAGGATGCTTACTTTGCGATTCGTAAGGCTTAACCTGACGGCGCGGGCGTTTTAAGAAAATGAACTTAACATAAAGGTATAGGGACTCTAGGCATTTTACTTAATTACTAACACTTAGAATATTGCTTTTGCTGAGATTTTATTTTGTATTGGATAGGCTTGCGTATGACCCCTGTGTCTAATCTTTATTTTTTCATAATATTGGTTGGTAAACAAGGAGCAAAAAAGTGTGTGTTGTGTCAGCTCCGACGCACTACGGGAGTTTACTCCTGTTTTTTTGCCGTTCCGACTTTCTATTGTTGGATGAAAACAAAGGACTATAGGGGCAGGGTTTCTTCAAAGAATCAGTGCTATACATTAGTAACTTTACGGTGTAAAGGCGTTCGTTTTATTTTACGCAACAACGCTTTTGAGTTAACACTTGTATTTCAATCCTCATAAAATTTCCATACCGGGGGCCTTAAATGAAAATCGATTATTAAGGAGTAAACTTATAATATAGTATAGCAATCGAATTTATTTAAGAAGAAGCTTTAATCGATTTAATAAATAGAAAAATCTAAAGAAAATATTGCGTCCATGAATTATTGCATTTTGTCGTCTATGGACAGACATTATTTATTGACAGGCAAGTCAATATATAAGGAACTTCTTAGAACTCGAGCTGTCAAAAGTAAAATAAACGGTAAGAGGAAAGAGTATAACTTAGTGTATTTATTTACGTATAGGTAGGTAGGGACATGGTATTATATTTTTATTTCGTTCGCAATAATACACCGAGTAACGTGGTGGTTTCGGTGTCTAATGCAGTTTACGATTTAGAATAGAATAGAATAGAATACTCTTTATTATGCACACCATTTAAATTACTGGTTACAATTTAGTTTACTGTGAGCTTGACGATCATTAATTTCCTGCAAAACCTATATTGCCATGGATATCTGCAATACCAGAGTTATCGTAAATTGCCGTTCCCGAGACAAAATTTAAATACGTCGCACGTGCTCGTAATTTCTCCGGAACCCTTAAGCTTTCATCTGAAACAGAGTAACCTTGTATGGTTGTCATACCTTCCCGGACGAGCATTTTTACAAAGAGCTCTTCTACATAGTACCAAAACTAGGCATCTAGTCTACATCCCTAGACAAGCTCCCCGCCGCCGTATCTCTACGTTGACGTCATAGTGACTCCTGAACTCTAGGTCGGTGCCGGTAGAGTTTACTTTGCTGAAACAGGTCTAGGATGAGGATTCAGACCAAGAGAGATATATAAACTCGCAGGGCAGCACGAGGCGCGATGGCGTCCTTACCTTATACCTGACGCAGGTCCTCACCGGACATGGTTGTTTCGGGAGGTTCCTGTTCCGGATAAGGCGGGAGGAATCGCTCGAACTTTGTGTTTTGAAGGTATGTTTAAATATGTATTTAGATCAGTCTTTTAAAAGTTTTATCCTACGACATGACTTTTAAAAGACTCACATAATCAGTCCCACATGTTCCCTCTGCTGGGACTCAGGCCTCCTCTCTGTGAGTTGGTGGATGTTACATGTTTCTGAATTTTTGTTTCTAGTTCATACGATGTTTTCCTTCTCCGTTATCCCTCACTTTGTTTTCTTTCATCGCAGACCGTAGTATCTGGGTTAAATACTAATTAAATCGATTCCATAACTAATCCTGAACCAAATACTTTGAGTTCTGAACAACGCTGCAGAAACATTTTCGTATAGAAACACAAATGCTGAGAAATTGTATAAATCCGCTTTACTTTATATTTACATACAACCTAGTACCGTGAAACGCAAACACGCTGCCGGTAGAACAAACGTGCTGACTGCTGCGTCGCTCGCTCCACGATGCAAATATCTAGTTTGTTTAATTACATGACAGTTTAATGTACGTATTTCTTGCTCGTAGAGTACATTTTTGTATGTTTGTTGGTATAGCTAGGTGGTTATAAACACAAATCTTACTTGCAAAAACACCTGAACAAAGAATTATCTGGGTTACAATTTTTTGTGATTTGATTAGGTAAACTTTACGATGCAATGGTTTTAATCTAAACTAATATTGTAAAGAGGTTTTTTTTTTGTTTGTAGGCGGTAATCTCCAGGAGTACTACTGATCGATTACAAAAAATATTTCACTGATAGGAAGCTACACTATTGCTCAGTGCTATAGGATATTCTGTTTTATTTTACGCGGACGAAGTCGCGGGCAAAGAAATATTTTTTTTGTAGCCAGTCAGCAAATTTTGCCAGTAAAGGTCAGTAGTAATTTGACTAAAGTAGACACAACATTTTATGCTCGGACAAATATATATACTCGTAGGTAATTAAAAACGTACTGATAACCATCGAAAGTGATGACGAAACACACGCTCACATACAAACACGCTGTTGTAGTATTCACACATGCAAGCTGTGACACCCTACTGGTAGAACGAAGAATTAATAATGTAACTACGAATAAGTACGAGTCCAATATCTGTAGTAGGACATGCTACTAATAGATACATTATTAAAAAAAGTGTAACTATTAAATCCGATGACGTAACACAAACGCTACGCTCACACACAAACACGCTGTGGTAGTATTTACACATGCAAGCTTTAACACGCTGCTAGTAGAACAAACGCTGTAACTAGGTACGTCTCTCGACGATGCAAATATCTGGTCGGTTTAATTACACTATGGTGAGATGTAAGGTAATTATCACGTGATTTAGTAAGGTCGTATCTACGGAGCTAGGTTGTGTTTCGGTTATGGGTAGACCGCAGAAAGTGGCGCTCTGGGAAGTGGGTAAGGTATTGTGATTGGTGGCAATACTATCGTGTAAGTCCACTCGAAATTCAGAAGGTGGGTAATGCATTTAACTTTTAAAGTAAACATAGTATACTTTTATAGTATATAAAGTAAGAGAAGACGTTTGATTGATGAGATATATGCAAATATTCATAATACTCGTAGTATACTATATCCTATTGCACAATCATATTGGCGGTCGGTCGTCATGGCACTCATGACGATACCTTATCAAAATCATTGTTGTATTGGCAGATTAAAATTACCCAGTTGTTTTCCAAGTAAGCTGTTATATTGTGTTGTATAACCCAAAACTTACAGCACTGTCGGAAAATACTCTTCGGAAATTCTTGTTCAGCGGCAATTTTTAAAATTTCTACCTCCTCTACAACGAACCTTTATAATTCTGTCCTACACTTCACAACCCAACAACAATCAACACGAAAAACCTTTACACTGTACAAACCTACACAGATTTAAAGGTAATCCAATCACTACGCCTCCGGACGGGCTTGGCGCAAGGATACTCAAATAGAAACGTACATAGCAATCAGCTTTGTGAATGGGCCGGTTCATAAAACGGCTTTCCACCTAACCCGATCTGGGTCAGACGGTTTCGGATCGTAGTTTTACGTTGCAGTTTTGTTTTTTAAAGTTTTGGGTGAATACTATTTGGGTAATTTTACAAAATTGTTTAGTTACATCGAATGGTATTTTTATTTTGATCGTGAATGGTTAGATATGTTTTCCACCATTTAGTTTGAATGACCAGGCAGGAGGGCAGAAATCAAACATTCAAATCTCAGATTATGTGTAGTATCTAAGGTTTTAAATAAGATTTCTCGATTTGGTTTTCTGATACACTTGTTGTATTAAACACAGCTAATTATTTAGACTTGAATCTAGATGCATGAAAAACAAAATAGTCCTAGCATTTTATGTTTCAATATTTGAGCTAGTAATACACAATCTACGAGTTTTTCTCATCAAAATCTGTTTCAAAGTTTGTGGAGTTACCTTTCATTGCCATTTATAATAATACTAGGCAGGCAAGTTGTAAGGTGCTACGTGCAGCGTGTTTGTTCTGCCTACGACTCTTGACGATGCAAATATCTGGTTTATTTGTACATAAAACTACATTATCAAAATATGTTCATAACATCTGTAATTATCAAAAAGATAGCTCTTTATGGTTTTATTCACATAATATCAAATCACAGCTGGGCATTGTTTTAACTTTCCATGATGAAAAGTACATACTCACTTACCTATTTTCAGGTACACGTCACATCATTGTCTACCTGTCTCTTCTGATTAGTTTTAGTTCAACAAATATATACATTATGTAGGACGATGCATATTTATTAGACCATTGTAAGAATAACAAACGCTACGTTCACACAAACACGCTGGTGGTAGTATTGACACGCAGGCAAGTTTTAACGTGCTACGTGCAGCGTGTTTGTTCTGCCTACGACTCTTGACGATGCAAATATCCTGGTTTGTTTGGTTACAACCGTATTTGGCGTCTGTGGGTAGTCGAATTTAGAACAGTGTTTACGACATACCTACAGAAAGGTTTTATGAGAGAATCTCATCATACTGCTTAAATCAAAGAAATAAAAAGTAAGTTTAAAAACTAAAACCCGACTACTGAAAAATCACGCTCTAAAACGTATGGGACAAGAAAATATTCTCATTGAAATTAGAAAAAGACAGACAAATTAAAAATCCGGAGTCACACGTAATCTGTTTGATTTATGACGTGAGACTCCGGATTTTTATATATATATATATATATATATATATATATATATATATATTTGAGATGTGCTAATTAAGCCCTTTCATTTGATACCCAACACGACATCATATTTTTTTTATTTCATTACTTTATGTCCTCTAGAGGGCGCCATATTTAATTTAATGTGACGTCACATAGCCTATAACCAGAGGACAATCAAGACGCTTCTAACAACATCTTATTTGTTAAATTATGATAAGCAGTTTAGAAGTTATGAGGGAACTGATGAACATACATACATACCGGTCAAAATCATAACCCTCCCTTTTGCTTCGCCGTAGTCGGGTAATAAAAGAAAGGTTGTAGGCGCCTTTTATGAACCTTTGTTATTGTTTGCGACTAACATGGTATGATTGTAAAAAGGAACCCATATAATTTACAGATTTCCAAAATAATGCTTACACGTTTTTTCAACTTCTCAACCAGAGTAAGTACCTACCTAAGGAAGAATCTCTGAAGGACTCCTAACTAATATTATAAATGCGAAAGTGAGTTTTTTTGTTGATTTGTTTGATTGTTTGTTGTCGCTTTCACGCTAAAACTACTGGAAGGATTTAGATGAAATTTGGCACACGGGTAGACCATGACCTGAAAAAGGACATAGGCTACTTGTTTACCTACATACCACGCGGTCGAAGCCGAGGGAGGAAGCTAGAAATAAAATATTTCTTAATGAATCTTCACAACCTCATTATTGATGAGCAGCATGGGTTTGTTAAACGGCGTTCGACGAATACCAATCTCATGTTGTTCGCAGACTTTTTATTCAAAAGCATGGATGAACAAGTTCAAGTTGATGCTGTGTACACGGATTTTCGGAAGGCTTTTGACAAGGTGGACCACAAACTGCTCTTAGATAAAATTGCATACAACGGAATCCGTGGCAATTTGTTACGATGGTTCATGGTGTATATACAATAGGTCGCAACAGATTAACGGATTCCAATCAAGCTCAGTCATTGTTTCTTCTGGAGTGCCCCAGGGCTCTATTATGGGGCCCTTACTCTTTAATTTGTTTATCAATGACATTAAGAAATGCTTCATTCATTCTCGATTTCTAATGTATGCCGATGACATTAAAATTTACAAGTCGTGCAAAAGCATACAAGATTACCTGCTTTTGCAGGAGGACCTTGATAGACTTTCTCGATATTGTTCTTATTACAAACTTCAGCTTAGTTTACCAAAATGCAATGCAATTACTTTCACAAAAAACAAAAACATAATAAAATTTGACTATAGTCTGCATGGTAACTTTCTGCAGAGAGTTGACCATATACGTGATTTAGGTGTTGTAGTGGACGCGAAATTGCACTTCAATCTTCACATCGATAACATCGTTAATAAGGCGTACCGCATGTTTGGTTGTGTCATGCGTTCTTCAAATGACTCTAAAAGACCGTCTACTTATTTACTTCTATACAAAGCTTCGGTCCGTTCTCAATTGGAATTCGCAGCACCTATTTGGAGTCCTATTTTTGATCTTTATATTAAAGTAATTGAAATGGTTCAAATAAATTTTTTACGTGCTATGCACTACAGATGCACTAAGTCTAAATTACCATACACTCAATATCTAATGCGTCATAAACTACAAAGCTTGGAGTCAAGACGCAGCCTACTGATGGCCATGATGCTTCATGGTCTGTGTAATAACAGGTTCGATTGTCCAGATATTACCAACAACCTATGTTACATTGTACCTAGAACTGTGATGCGTCGGGGGGCGCGTGTGCCCCGGCTGTTCCACACCGCTAGGTGCAGAACTCACGCTGGTGCACGGGCGCCTCTCCGACGTATTGTAGATACGTATAACATCCACTTCATCGATTTGGATATCTTCGCGCTTACACACTTTAAGTTCAAAAACATGGTTATTGAATCTTTAAAATAGCCATCTTATACCTATTATTCCAAAAATATGTACGACTACTGCTTACTTTTTCTGTAAAATCAACGCACGTGTTAGATTTGATATAATATATAATTATAAGCGTATATATAGCTACTACGCGAATAGCAAGCCTTAAATGTCAGAATGGTTATTGGTTATTTATTGTGTATGAAAGTATTATGAACATGGTGTGTAAGGGAAGGATTTCATAAAGAAAATCACAGAAAGACAAGACTAGATATTTATTATTTCAATTAGGCTTGTCAATAATTATTCATCTTTAATGAGAAAGCTATTGTCCGTTCGCAAAACTAGGTCTTCATGGAGAAGAAGGACAAGAAACTCCATGGAAACAGTATTATAGAATTCTATCAACACATTTCTTATATTTCCACAATTTATAGTTATCTCAAACAGTTAATTCTATCACTCAGAATAATAGCAACATAATAACAATATTTAAGGTATAATATAAAATTACGTAACTTACATGACACCTGGTAGATATATTTCACATCAAAACGGCACTAGCACTAGCCACTTGAACATTCACTGAGCAACTGCCTCGAGAATGTCATTACAATCCTTTTTATATCCTTCCACCCCTTCCATTTATCCCTTCCCATCAAACATCAACTGACTGTATTGTATCAATCGTTTCAAACAACCTGTTATATTAAAATAGCAATATAAATTCTAAGATATACTACAGTTACTACCAAATATTATTTAATTATTTATAGTAATAACATCTGTACGATTTTGACAAGTTAAGAGTGGTATATTTTGTAAACACAATAACTAATCAAATTAGATACTTCTACATTGGTCTCAAGCTTCGTAAATGTGACAGATGTTAATATCCAACAAACAGTTATTCTAATAATCTAAAGGTTGTTTTACAATGATTCGATGATTTTAATCACAACCGAACTAACTTCCGGAATCAAGGTAATCTCAAGTATTTATTTTTAAATATTAGACAATAATTACATTTACACACACACACACATTAAACACATACACACACATTACATTTACACACGCATTAAACTATGTGTATATTTACTTTTATTTTGCGGACATTAGTGTGATTTACCTAGTTTTAATTCATTCTGTCACACTTAATTGCAATGTGTAACTGTTTTATGTCCCAAAAAAGTAAAATAAAATAAATAATTAATATCTTAATGGCAATAATATGTAGTTGGAGTTACAATGAGAGATTCTGTAAACAAACTCATGATACAGGAAAAAAAATGGTCAGGGAGGAAAAACACCTGAAATAGGCACATAATATATAAGAAAATATCTTCCTGTTACTATCTTAATCACCAAGCCATTCCATCAGAAACTAGAATCACATCACAACCACGAAGTGCGCAATAAATAAAATAAATTGAACACGGACTCCATACATAAACATCTATGTATATACATAAAATTATTCATTGCCGGTCAGGTGGACTGTACCAGGGACTCATGTTTTATTCGTACGTCTTGATAATCTAGCGACTTGTATCGGATCCAGCGATAAATTCGATATACTTGGGGGGCTTTAGTTTGCACACCGTACTGTAACATGGGATAAATATTGACAATCTACAAAGCTTTCTACCTTTTTTTGGAACACTGATGATGTCACATGTCTGCGTACCTTTTTTTTTGTGGATGGGAAATCATCTCTGGGCGGAGCGGGAGAGCGTGACAGACTTTTACTGACTAAGACCCACATGTGTTCCTTCAGTTGCCTGTGCCAGGGCCATGGTATTCTCTTTCGAACAACCCGCGATCCTCGCCTGGCCTGGACTGACCTGCACGTTACAGGAACTAATACTACAAAACAAACAAACAATGGGCGGCCTTATCGCTTTTTGCGATCTCTTTCAGGCAATCTTGGACCAGACACTAGGCACTGATCATGCTAAACTTGTAGCTAAGTTCTGACCTGACCCAAATCAGATCAGAGCTGTTCTGAGCTGGTACAGATTACCATCGGTCTCTTAAGAGAACCTGGTGCAGGTTGCACCGGGTGACTGGGAGACCAACTCTTGAATCCCTTCTGAGCAATGCCTCAGGGCACATCCTTGGGAGAAAAGCCATTACCTGCTGCTCTGTTTCATCCACTATTTCAACATCACTTTCGACCACTGCATTGTTCGGCTTATCGAGGTAACATGTAGGTATAGCCATCCCAATCCTTATCCCAATTTCGGGGTCGCCGTCAATAAGCCATCGTCTCAGTATTCACCATATCATCTTTCACGCAATCGACCAATCATTATTTTAGTCTTTCTTTTACAAGTTTTTATTATATTTTTTTTAGTTTCACCTGTCCCGGTGTCTATCTGTGATCGAATCTTACAAGTTAAATTTGACCCACTTCCCGGTTTCCGATTGAGCTGAAATTTTACACGCATATGTAAATTGGATGACAAAGCAACATTATTATGATATGGAGCTGATCTGATGATGGAGCCGGAAGGCGACTATGGGAACATATTAGGTTGGGGAAAAAGTCTTTTCGCATTATAGTATGTATGAACTTAAAATAAAATCTCTTTGGCTATACTATTTGTATCTAGCTGGTTTTGGTATCATTGAAAGTTTAAATTTTAAAGAACATAATTCCAAATTCAAATTAGGAAAATGTGTGATTTTCATTTGTTTTCGTACTGTCAAGATGAGTGAATCTGATGAAGAAATTCGATACATTTTAAAATTTTACTACAAAAAAGGTAAAAATGCAACGCAAGCCGCGAAAAAAAAATTGCAATATTATTGAGCCAGTGCAGTGTCTGTGAGAGTAGCACAAATTTGGTTTAAGCGTTTTCAATCCGGAAATTTTGATGTCAAAGATGCAAGTCGCTCTGGTCGCCCTATTACGGATAAAATGGATGTCATTTTTGAAAAAGTGGAGCAAGATCGGCATATCAGTAGTTACGATGTAGCTGAAGAACTGGGAATTCACCACAAAACAGTTTTGGCGCATTTAAAAAAACTGGGTACACAAAAAAGCTCGATATTTGGGTACCTCACGATTTCACTGAAAGAAACCCAAAAGAAACCTAATGAACCGAGTACTCATTTGTGATTCTTTATTACGACGTAATGAAACCGAACCATTTTTGAAGAAGCTGATAACTGGTGATGAAAAGTGGATCACGTCCGACAAGAACGTGCGAAAAAGGTCGTGGTCAAAGGCCGGTCAGGCTTCACAGACTGTGGCGAAACCCGGGTTAACTCGCAACAAGGTGATGCTGTGTGTGTGGTAGGATTGGAAGGGCATTATTCATTATGAGCTGTTACCACCAGGCAGGACCATCGATTCTGAACTCGACTGCGAACAACTGATGAGATTAAAGCAAGAAGTTGAGAGGAAGCGGCCGGAATTAATCAACAGAAGGGGTGTGGTTTTTCATCATGATAACGCTAGACCTCACACATCTTTAGCCACTCAGAAAAAATTAAGAGAGTTTGGCTGGGAGGTGTTAATGCATCCGCCGTATAGTCCTGACCTTGCACCTTTAGATTTCCACCTGTTTCGGTCTCTTCAGAATTCTTTAGGCAGTGTCAGGTTAACATGACGAGAGGACTGCCAAAACCACTTGTCGCGGTATTTTAATCAGAAGTCCCGAAATTTCTACAGCAATGGGATCATGTCCCTACCTACAAGATGGCAAAAAGTTATCGAACAAAATGGTACCTACATACTTTAGATAAATGTAAATAATGTATATTAAAAAATGTTTTGAATTTTCTTGAAAAATGCGAAGAAACTTTTTCCCCAACCTATTAGTAATAGACCGACGTAACCCTATCGAGTTTGGGCTCGTTTTATTTGTCTTGACAAGGACTCTGTCTTAGATGATATCCAGATTAATAAACACTTGTTTAAAAAAAAATCGGCCAAGTGCATGTCGAACCACGGACAATGAAGGGTTCCGTAGTTGGGATGAATTTATCTTAAGAACAAACTTAACATTGTAGTTAAAAAACATGTTCTCCCATACATTCCAACTGTAAATGTATGTTTGTACTCACAATATTGATAGATTTACCATGTTATTTTAAGACCAGAGACTTCTTATAGGTTTTCCTGTAATCTACAGGTAAAGATCTATTTCTTGTATTTTTTTCAAAATTTTAGGCTTAGTAGTTTCGGAGATAAGGGGGGAATGGTCAATTTTCGTCTATTTTCTTAAATAACTTTAAAACTATTTATTTTAAAATTATAAAAAAAATATATTTGAGACCCTCATAGTAAGCCCTTTCATTTGATATGCCACATGGTGTAGTTTTATTTACCCCCAAAAGTGACCTCTATATTCAAATTTAATTTATTTACTTTACCCGTCCGTGTTTGGGTCACAGAAATTCATATGTGTACCAAATTTCAACTTAATCAGTCCATTAGATTTGGAGCAAACTGGCTGTGACAGAAGGACAAACAGACATACAGACAGACACACGAGTGATCCTATAAGGGTTCCGTTTTTTCCTTTTGAGATACGGAACCCTAAAACACTTATTAGTCCTATAACTCTTGTCCTATAATCCCGTATTCGAGTAAAAAGCCTAACTCAAACTGATATTGAGTTTGCATACTATGTACATTACGATATTTCACTACAAACCACAAAATATTCAATTTATGTCGTCCATTCGGAAATAGTTCACAATTTTGAGTAAATAAATTGCTGGCTGCCTCCAAAATGGCAATAGTTATCTATATATTTTAGGCCTTGTCATACATTGACCCATTCGTCATAATAACTGCCAACTCAAAAGTTGTTCAGCCACGAGGGAATAACATCAAGACACAAATATCTTCAGAGCCCAAAACACCTTTTTCGTCTAATAATAGAAACATCTTTTCTCGTTTGTAGCAACTAATGGATCGTATCCTTTAACGGGTATAGTGACTGTCCGAGATGTTTAGGCTCTATCAGGATAGGTAAACTGCGTTCGCCATTTAGTTTCTAAGGAACAAATTGCTTTTGGAAAACAATTTTAAAGCCCACACTTCGCTAAGACTTCAAACATTTTTAGGAATTTTTCGATAGTAGTAATTCTGAAATCAACTTAGTACATAGCAGCAATACTTACAACTTAACAGCCAAAGTGTGGAACTCTCTGTCACACTCACTCACTGCTTCCACATATAACCCGTCTACCTTCAAAGCAAGAGTAAACAGGCATCTTCTAGGCATGCTCGTTCCATCATAGACCTCATCCATCGCTTTCCATCAGGCAAGCCCAATCAGCAGTAAAAAAAAGAAAAAAAAATGATTTAAATAGCATTTTTGCTGCCAATACCTTCAAAGCAAGAGTAAACAGGCATCTTCTAGGCATGCTCGTTCCATCATAGACCTCTTCCATCGCTTTCCATCAGGCAAGCCCAATCAGCAGTAAAAAAAAGAAAAAAAATTGATTTAAATAGCATTTTTGTTGCCAAATTAGCCTCAAATAGTGGCCATACTTTTTAAATCCAGTGCACACTGGGCAGTCATTGGCTAATATTTTAGCCATGGAATTTCCTTCTTACTAATTAAATAATTAGCGGCTTCCATAAGCTTTGAATAAGTTGGACACCGGAGATTGCAATGGTCGATAAAATAATGGAATCCTGAATATAACTTTTCATTAGATTGCGCGTTACAGAGAAATGTCAGGCTATCCCGTAATGGATGGAATGGATGGAAAAACAAAAAAAAAAAAAAATTTAATATCCCATGTAGATTACTAGTAAGATTTTTTTGAATAAATACTAAATTCTTCACCATGACCGCAAATGAATGAATTCCACTGACTATACCGACAGAGAAGCAACAGACTGACAGTGAGACAGACAGACAGACGGACAACGAAGTGATCCTATTAGGGTTCCATTTTTTTCCTTTTGAGGTACGAAACCCTAAAAAAAAAGGTGGCGGCGTTAGTTTCGGATTTGACCACGCGTCAAAACATCATTGTAAGTACGTTATTGTAAGTTCGGTATAACAGCTCTTTACGAATATTAGATCTCATCATCGCGCGTTCGTATTTCCGAAGAAAGACGATGATTGCCGAAGCACATACATACTTTTTCTGGGAGATGTGTAAGTTCGGTGTAACAGGAAGTCAATTTGACTTGTAGAAAAATCTCCTCCGAGATCCCTAAGTTCGGAGGACGTCGCAAGGGAATTGAGGCAATCTCACTATTAATTAGATTCTGCGGACATCCAATACCATTTTGTATTGAAACAATAATTAATTTCACTGTTTGTGCCCAGTAATTATTATTTCTGTTAGTAAAATAGAGATGAAATGTAGTTCGTAATTAATTCTCGTTGTTTGTGGAGTAAGTCGTGTAATTAGGTATTCTATACCTACAGTTTGATTCCGCTTTTCATACAGAGGTGATTTCAGTCTGTAATGACATTTTTAAAAGTAAAATATTTGTGAAACAATGGTTTAATTTGTTGCTTTTTAGGGTTCCATACCTCAAAAGTAAAAAACGGAACCCTTATAGGATCACTCGTGTGTCTGTTTGTCCGTCTGTCACAGCCAATTTGCTCCGAATCTAATGGACCCATTAAGTTGAAATTTGGTACACATATCAATTTCTGGGACGGGTAAAGTAAATAAATGAATTTTGAATATGAGGGTCACTTTCGGGGGGCAAATCAGGAAATTTAAAAAAAAAGGTTTTGCAAACTATACCGTGTGACATGTCAAAGAAACATGTGACATCGCTTACTCTGAGGGTCTCAAATATTTTTTTTTATAATCTTAAAATAAATAGTTTTAAAATTATTTAAGAAAATAGACAAAAATTTACCATTCGGGGGGGAATGGTTAATTTATTATCTTATCTTATCTCCGAAACTACGGAGCCTAAAATTTTGAAAAAAATACATAAAATACTTCATTACCTGTAAATTACAGGAAAACCTATAAGAAGTCTGTGGTCTTAAAATAACATGGTAAATCTCTCAATATTGTGAGTACAAACTTACATTTAGGTACAGTTGCAATGTATGGGAGAACATGTTTTTCAACTACAATGTTAAGTTTGTTCTTGGGATAAATTCTTCCCAACTACGGAACCCTTCATTGTGCGTGGTCCGACACGCACTTGGCCGGTTTTTTCACGTGGCTTGCCTTCAACAGTTGAAGGAGAGGCAAAGGTATAAGCCACCATACAGCCCATCATTATCATCCTGCCCTTATCCCATGTTACGTGGGGTCGGCGCAACACGTTTCTTCTTCCATTCTCCCCTGTCAACCGTCACGCTATCATTCACTCCCTTCTCTTTCATATCATTCCTCACACTATCCATCCATCTTTTCTTTGGCCTTCCTCTCCTCTCCATCCATCAACATCATCATTCATCATTCTTTTAGTCACATGCGTTTCGTCCTTCCTCCATCACATGCCCATACCAAGCCAAACGATTTCCTTTCAACTTTTCTGTCACTGGCGCCACTTTCAAACTTCCTCTTATATACTCATTTCTTACTTTATACATTCTCGTCACTCCACACATCCATCTCAACATTCTCATCTCCGCTGCATGCAATCTTTTTTCATCCGTTTTCTTCACTGCCCAGTAATCCGATCCATATACAGCCCAAAAAACTTTATATTTTTGAAAACACAAATTTACATTAATTTGTTTACAAAAACAAATAATTAGATGAAATACAATGTTTATTCATCATATTCCATTTATTTACACAGTTTAAATATTTACCAATTTTTAAGCATAAAAAGACATAAAGGCTATTTGCTGAGATTTAAAAACAATCGCATTACCTCTGACTACAAGTGACTTCTTTCTTATATCTATGGAATGAATGGAGTCGAAGTAGTGTGGAATAGTTATAATATGTAGCGTACTTTCCAGCTCTAGAGCGAATGCAAAGTAAAAGGCACGTGTGTTAAATACTCACACCGCATTGTGAACCTAATAAGTTGATGCAATAAGAGCTAGTTTTCGAGCGTGTTGAAAATTATTTTTTTTTTTTTTTATAATGTTTATTGATTAAATTGGGGTTTTTATCCCAATGGATACGCCAATCCCATCATGCCTTATACTGACTACTACGATGCAATGCTTTAAATTTAAATTAAAAGAAGAGTACACCAACTCGCTAAATCTTTTCACCACATCTGACTTCGGTTGTGCTAAAATTAATTGAACCAAATCGACCTGTGATATATTTAAATTAAACTTATTGATTAAATTTCTCCTTTCCTCTTGGTTCTTGACGCTATCCATCAGCAAATGACGTACATCCTCAAGTACATTGCATGTGTTGCAGTTGGAAGAACTTACTTTCTTCATACTTCTTCTTTTCTTCTTCTTTTTTTACTTCTTTTTTCTTTTTTTACTTTGCCAATGGATAGCTTCCAGACCGTAATCTTAAAATAAATAATCCGTAATCCCCCCGTAACCGTGACCGTAATCTTAAATTATACTATTGCAATTTTTATCAAACCTTTTTATAGCACCTTTCGCACCGAAATTACCCTCTACTAACCCTACCGTATCTACGTACCTCTACAGCTAGCATGTATTAACTACAATGTGCCGGGAATCAGAGCGCGGAAAATTTATAGCAGGCGAGCAAGCTATATTTAGAGCTGTCCAGTCCTTCGTGCTAGTGCAGTGTAAGTTACTGCTACGGAGAGGGAATTTACTTCCCGTTTTGAAACTGCTGTTAAGTTTTACAAAGGACCAACAACATAATGTAGAAATAGTTTTTGGGAAAACTCCTTTGGGAAAAAATCTTACGAGTTCGCGTCACCTTTTCACTGCGACACCTCGACTCACCGACTACCATTTTTTTTTTTTTGTGAGGGTTCTTTTTTTTAAATAAACAAAAACTATTTACTTATTATAATATCAACTATCTAATAAGCTTTTTATATCAGAAATATAATAAATAAAAAAAGGATTCTCTCCGGCGGGGAATCGAACCCCGGTCTCCCGCGTGACAGGCGGGGATACTTACCACTATACTACCGAAGACTTGCTATAAGTTAACGAATTTTGTATTTGCAAATATTTTACATCTGCAGCTGATACAACATAATTACTTTATCCTCAGTAAAGCACTAATTTTAACAATCTTTTCTATTCATAAACCTGTTGGCTTCTGAGCTAAAAATTGCAACTTTCTATAATTCCCTATCTCTGTTATCATGTGCCTAGCCTTTTCCCAACTATGTTGGGGTCGGCTTCCAGTCTAACCAGATGCAGCTGAATACCAGTATTTTGCATGGAGCGACTGCCTACCTGAACTCCACAACCCAGTACTGTGTAATATGATACACCTTGGTAAGACTGGTTGTCAGACTTTCGGGCTTCTGACGACCCGTAACGACTGTCAAAAATCCAAGAAGGACAGAAGGGACCAACGGCTTAACGTGCTTTCCGAGGCACGGAGGAGTCTCGTTATGTAAAGATGGACATCCACCCACGGACCAACCCGGCAAGCCTGAGGGATCGTTCCGTGCGGCTGTTATTACTTAGCCACGAGCTCCTCCTCCTCCTCCTCCTCCTCCTCCTCCACGAGAACCTACTACCAGGATCAAAAAGTATCCTGTGTTATTTCACGTTATAAACTATCTGTGTGCCAAATTTCATCCAAATCCGTTCAGCGGTTTTTGCGTGCTTCAGTAACAAACATCCAAACATACAAACTTTCACATTTATAATAATATTAGTAGGATAGTAGGATTAATTTACATAATTTTAATTTCTATTTTAATTTTAATTTCATTTCAAATTTTAATTTTAACTATGTATGTACCTACATATATATATATTTTTTGTAATCTTTTAATTTGTATGGATTGGATCACAGAACAGATAAAGATTTATCTGTTCTGTGGATTGGATGATGTCATGATTGGTTCTTATCTAGCTTTTGCCAGCGGCTTTGCCCGCGAGGATGTCGGTAATTATCCCACGGGAACGTACTACCGGGAATTCCTTCCTTATTCCTTGCCTACATTATAAAGGGAACGTTTGTGCAAAATTTCAGCTTTCTAGGTCCAAGGGTTTGGCCTGGGCGTTGATGAGTCAGTCAATCAGTCAGTCAGGACATCTTTTTTACTTAAATATCTGAAATAAAATATTTTTTTTATTATTACATTAAGAACTATGTTTTTCTCAACAATTAGCACAAACAGAAAATGCAAAAAGATTCTCTCCGGCGGGGAATCGAACCCCGGTCTCCCGCGTGACAGGCGGGGATACTTACCACTATACTACCGAAGACTTGTTAGCAGTGACGAAATTATCGTTCTGTACTTCTGAGCTAAAATTAAATACTGACGTCATCCCACACACTGATAAAACAGCCGGTGTTTCTGTATAGTTCAAGGTTACGCTTATTACGCGTCAAGGTATTACGTTACGTCATTCGTTGTGGCCTCAGCAACAATATTTTTATCAATAAAAGGTGATACCCGTAGATATAAGAAAGAAGTTTTTTATATTTCTATGTGATACCTATTGAAATGTGTGTGTATCTTGATAGCTAATCGATGCTTGGTGCATAATATAGGTTCTCTTTAAAATATTTGTATGCCAATCCATGGCGAGACATCCTAAACTATTAAATGAGCAATATTTGTATATTATTTGTAATCACGTTCTCGAAAACGGCTCTCACGATTTCGATGAAAGTTGCAATATACCTAAGGGTTTACGGAGGCAAAAATCAATCTAGTTAGGTCTCATATCTGGGAAAATTCGTTTTCTTCGTATTTTCACGCAAAAAAATTCGGTTCGTAGTGTCGCTGCCGCTACGCATACTTTTTATCCGTAATTTAACCGCATTTCGCTCTCGGTTATACTGGTCGCGACGGCGAATGATACTGCCCATGGCCTGCAAACTGTGCGGCATGGTTTATTGTTTTCAATTTTAGAATAAATTAAAACATATTCAATACTTTTTTATAACTTTTAATTTTAATTGGTCTAAAAAATCTCCAAAATCATGTACCTAAGTATTTAAATTTTATAAACTTAACAAAAGAACCAAAAAGTTTTTAATACTGTACATATTTAAAAAAAACTTTTGTCTTTTGTTAAATCTCGATTCATTTATCCAAGCGCCATAATTACACTCCTACCAACTTATCTGTGAAATGGCGAAAATTGGAACTACGGCCGTCATATTGAAATGTCATTCGATTGTGCCGAAGCTCGTCATTCGATTGTATCGACGCATCGATGGTGCGTCCTCTTTCAGTTCACAGATAAGTTGGTAGGACTGTATATTGATGTAAATAATATACTAAATATCAACTGTCATAGAAAAGCCTCATTGCTGTCTCCCATTATTTAGAAAAGTTAAACGTACGGTTTATAGAAGGTAGGTAAACGGTACGGGTTGGTGAGTTTTTGTACATTTGGTGGTTTAATGAGAAATTAGAACTAATGACAAACATAAATGGTTTAACAAATCTGACAAGGCTGTTTGGGCATCGTTCTTTTGCCTCTCCACTGACATGAACCGAATCAACACCTTTGGCGCCAATAAAAACGTTAACGTATTGACTACTAACAGTTAAAAACTCTTTTTTTAGTTTATGCAGTAACAAAAGTTATTTCGCTTGGCTGATAATTATATATTTTGGAACGAAGTTCCTTATCGCGCGTTGTGAAAGGGGGCTAGACGGAAAAAAATCTCACGAAAAGTTGTAACGACACTTTTTGCTATAGTATGCTATTGTAAGCTGTGCGACGTGCGCATGTTTCTCTGTCTGTCTCTCTCTCTCTCTCTCACTTATAGAAAGATTAAGTTTATATTACATTATATTTGTTAATAATAAAAAAAATATTATTATAACTTAAAAAAAAAAAAAATTACAATTCCTTCACTAATTAATCGAAAGGAACTTCGTTCCATCCGGGTGTCCCTTGACACCTCTCAACTTTTTTTTTTAAAGTAGATACCTTATACAAAATAGATCTTTATGTCTCATTTCTGGGAAAATTCGTTTTCTCTATTTTCAGCCGAGCAAAGCTCGCTCGCCCAGCAGGTACTGTAGATTATAACAGCATTATTACCTACGCCCATTATTGTACCATGGTTTAATGCAAATAAATAAATATTCTATTACATCACAGATAACTTTTTTGCGACAAGTAGATACGGTCAGCAACAGAAGTCGGTTAACACTGTTACTTTTTGACATCATCTAAATTAACACAAAATGATTTGATAAACTGCTTTTTTTTCTTTTAACTGTTAAAATTTTAAGTGGGTACTTCTGTTCCGAATTGAATTAAATATTTCGCTTAATAATTAAGATTAAAAAACTGCAAGTGTTAATCGACTTTAGTTGCTGACTGTACCTACATTGTATTTAATCGTTTGTGTTTCTATTTTAGAGGCATTTTAACATAAGTAGGTATTTACATACATACTACTTACATTTGTTAGATACCCAGGCAGGTTTTATAGAATTCCCAAACTAAACACTGATAATTCAATCAACACCAACAACAATCAACAACAATCAATCACGCAAACACGGGAAAACTACTAGAAATCTTAAAGTAGTTCTGTCTACCTACTCTAATATAAGTCTCTGCCTTTACCTAATTAATAATAGTCTCCACTTTATCTACTTTAATATTATTCGTTAATTTTATTTAAACATAATAGGTATATCTTACAAAATCAAGTTTAAAAAAAAAACCCAAATATTATAGTTGCTTACTCTTCTCTGAAAATATTATATCTTCTTTTTAATTTAGCTTCTAATTTTATTGTTGTCTTCTTTTTAAATGTTTGAAGTAAATTGATGGCCTGAAACACAGGTTTTCATAAACCTAGATCAGGCAGGTCTACATTACAGTTAAAATTAAATTATCCTCGATTGTAATTATTTTAAATCTTATTTTTACTTTATAGTTCAATTTTTTTTTTTTTTTTATTTAATTATGGTTGGTAAAAAATTCTGAAATAATTCTGGATTATGAAAATCCATTTATTTTATCATGGACTATTGTATACATAAAAGAAAAAACATCCAGCAAAACGTCATTAACGACATCAAACTAAAATTCTCGTCAAAAACAAAAGCTATGTAAGACAAGAAAACTCCTTGCTTAGCAAACTTACTAACTACGGCTCGTCATTATAACTTAAAGCATCGGTCATTATAGTACCTACTACACAAAGTTCTTACTGTTCGTAGTAGGTAGCTACTTGTTCAAAAGTTGTAGAACTTTTCATACTGCTAACGATGTCCCTCATTGGATATTTTAATTCTTGGTTTTAGTAAGAAGTAAGTTTTACAAGTTTATTTCGACATGCGGCGAAAAATGGAACTAAATTTTTGGGTACTCAATTTGACTGTTTGCGTAGAAAGTAGCGCTGCTGTGACTAATAAAATTACTATTAAAGTTTTGGCAGTTGAAGAGTTTGTATAAAGGTGTCAAAAGATGGCGTTGGATTAAATTGCACTTGGGAAAAAGGTGCCAATTATTTTGTAACGGTGTTGGAATGAAAATAATAAGGATTGTTTAATAGTTATTTAGAACCTTTTTTGTCACTGCGAGAACAGAACAAAAAACGTTGCTATTATCACTTTCTAAAGTACTTACCTAAACTTAGTAGTGTTAACGCTTTTCATTTTAATTATTGCAAGGACAAGATTGATTGCTGTTGGCTGCTACTGCATTATATATAGGCGCATTCTGGTCTTTTATTTTGCGTGCCTTGCTAAGCAATGTGCTATTAGTGGTAAGCGGTGATACATCTAAATAAAATTGGTAAATTAACAGTAGGTAGTAGGTAGGTGGCTTTTTTTTATTGCACTTAACTATAACTATCTTTTATTGACTTGTAATAATAGGTTGGGGAAAAAGTTTCTTCGCATTTTTTAAGAAAATTCAAAACATTTTTAATATACATTATTTACATTTATCTAAAGTATGTAGGTACCATTTTGTTCGATAACTTTTTGCCATCTTGTAGGTAGGGACATGATCCCATTGCTATAGAAATTTTGGGACTTCTGATCAAAATACTGCGACAAGTGGTTTTGGCAGTCCTCTCGTGATGTTAACCTGACACTGCCTAAAGAATTCTGAAGAGACCGAAACAGGTGGAAATCTGAAGGTGCAAGCTCAGGACTATACGGCGGATGCATTAACACCTCCCAGCCAAACTCTCTTAATTTTTGCTGAGTGGCTAAAGATGTGTGAGGTCTAGCGTTATCATCTTGAAAAACCACACCCCTTCTGTTGATTAATTCCGGCCGCTTTCTCTCAACTTCTTGCTTTAATCTCATCAGTGGTTCGCAGTAGAGTTCAGAATCGATGGTCCGGCCTGGTGGTTACAGCTCATAATTAATAATGCCCTTCCAATCCCACCACACACACAGCATCACCTTGTTGCGAGTTATCCCGGGTTTCGCCACAGTCTGTGAAGCCTGACCGGCCTTTGACCACGACCTTTTTCGCACGTTCTTTTCGTACGTGATCCACTTTTCATCACCAGTTATCAGCTTTTTCAAAAATGGTTCGGTTTCATTACGTCGTAATAAAGAATCACAAATGAGTACACGGTTAATGAACCGTGTTAAAGAAACCTAATGAGGTTTCTTTCAGAGAGCTCGTGAGGTACCCAAATATCGAGCTTTTTTGTGTACCCAGTTTTTTTCAAATGCGCTAAAACTGTTTTGTGGTCAATTCCCAGTTCTTCAGCTACATCGTAACTACTGATCTTGCTCCACTTTTTCAAAAATGGCATACATTTTATCCGTAATAGGGCAACCAGAGCGACGTGCATCTTTGACATCAAAATTTCCGGATTGAAAACGCTTAAACCAAATTTGTGCTACTCTAACAGACACTGCACTGGGCCCATAAACATCGCAATTTTTTTTCGCGGCTCGCGTTGCATTTTTACCTTTTTTGTAGTAAAATTTTAAAATGTATCGAATTTCTTCATTAGATTCACTCATCTTGACAGTACGAAAAACAAATGAAAATCACACATTTTCCTAATTTGAATTTGGAATTATGTTCTTTAAAATTTAAACTCTCAATGATACCAAAACCAGCCAGATACAAATAGTATAGCCAAAGAGATTTTATTTTAAGTTCATACATAATCTAATGGGAAAAGACTTTTTCCCCAACCTAATATGTAACATTACGGCTAATTGTGCGACGAAAAAGTGGATGTTTTCCCGGCTATGTCAGCGCCTTAATATGTTACGCAAGCTACTATCATTCATTCGTTGCTAAGCCATGATGGTAAGTGAATTAATTGACACGAGCAAAACACAAATAAAAACAAAAAAATAATCGAGCAAAAAATTAAAACGTCCTGAGGAAAAAAAAAAAAATGTCCTAGAACCAAAAATTCGAAGTCAGAACCTAGCTATAAGTAATATTTTAGGCTACTCATGTCGTCTCAATTTGTTGTTAACATGTAAACCTGCTGACTGTATTACCTGGACAATAAACTATTTTCTATTTCTATTTTCTATCTACCAACCCACACTAGGCCCGCGTGGTGGATTGCGGCCCACTCCCTCTCAAAAAGAGGAGGCCTGTGTCCCAGCAGTGGGAACGTTATAGGCCGATTATGTATGTAAACACACATAGCAGCGGAAAAGGCAAAAGATAAATTAATTGAAGATCCAAAGTAAACCTACTCAAATAAGGACCATAACATTACAAATCACAAAGGCAGAGGCAACAAACCAAACTAAACTAATAAGTAGTCCAAATAGATTATAATAACATAGCAAAGAGTAATGTAATAAATCCTCTTAGTTGTAAGAACTCACGTTATCTCATCGAGCTCGTCCAATCTCGAATAATATTAATTTATCCTAAGAAAAGTAGCTCTTTATCTGGCAATGAAATGACTTAGCACTGATTACAGTGCGTACCGTCGCCTTTTGACTCCCCACGATGATACTCTGAAAGATTTTTAACTAACGGAAAAATTGTTGACAAAAACTCGAAGCGCAAATTAATTGCGGGTTCTGTTAGAGGTTGGTTAAAACATTTCGCTAGTGAGCCAGCAATGAATGGTTTGTAATGTTCGTGGGTCGTTTGATCGGCAGTTTCGTGGTATAAGGTCTAAGCGGATTAACTTAATAGCTCCTCACAGGTTCTTTCCATTGAATGGTGAAACAAATCGGCCTTCCTCTCCCCAGCATTAAGGGTTTCAGAGTATTTCTTCTACGTTTAGTTTTTATTGAGCTACGGAATCAATTAGTGGGCATTCTCGTTTAGTTCGGGTCTTTCATATACCTATCGCTTTCGTGATTAAATGGTAATCAAGGAACCTCAACGATTAGGGAAATTCTTTTAGGATTGATTTTCGTTTTTCGTTGTATTGTTTTTGTTTCTTTATCTTTTTTTGGATGCTGGTTTTTGGCTGGTGAGAAATCCTGTTGTCATATAGAGTGATGATGAGGTTATTTGCTCTATGACTAAATAAAACTTACGTTCACATAGAACTTTCATATTTTCTTAGGGGGGATGCACTAAGGTAGCCCGCGAAATTCAAATTTTCATACGTTTTTTGCAATTTGCAGGTCAGTGTCAGAGGGCCAATTCTCGTAATTAAAAACGTTCAAATTCCAAGTCGCAATGTCAGCCAGCGACAATCAAATGTCAAAAATGTAGGCAAACTCTATACAATTTTGACAGATTGAGACTGAGATGAGATTGCGAACGTTGTTATAAAAATACGGGAATTGCCCCTCTGGTTGTATGTTGATTAAAATATGAATCGCGGCCGTAACTAACACGGCTTTACAGAATTATAATTTATAGAATCAGCAATACAACTCCATAAGTTAGAAATTACCTCAAATCTAGCGATTTCATGAAATGATGAGGCCGCGAATCATATTTTAATCAACATACAACCTGACACTGACCTGCAAATTGCAAAAAACGTAAGAAAATTTCAATTTCGCGGGCTACCTTAGCGCATCCCCCTTAAAAGCTTGAAGCTTATTTTAAAGTGTAAGAAGGACGTTCACGCCTCAGGCTTTTATGAAAATATTAAAGTTCTATGTTACGAGTAAGAGGCCGTATACGAAATTTTGCCGATTAGGCTGATTTACGTGATTTTACAGTTAAATCACTGTATTTCTATAAGTTTTAATGTACAGCTTGAAAGATTATTTCAATTATGATGTAATGTATGAGCTACTTACCTACTTTTTTATTATTATTATAGGTATAATTTTGATTAATCGACCTAAAACCGGCGCCTGTTTTGTGATTTTTAGCTGTAAGAAGTTTAGAATATCACATATTTACGAATCGTTTTGACGTCTAAAGGGTAAGAAAAAATTACAATGTATTCTCGTAAAAGTCGTCTATACAATGATCAATCATTTTTTATCACCTCTAAATAAAATTTTTGAGTAAAAAAATATTTAACTTAGTCAAATTTAAGAGAAAAAGGGGCAAAGAATTGCTTTTGATTTCGGCTAAGTTGCCGAAATCCAAATCTGAAGCCAGTCCTAGGAGAAGCAGCAAAGTCATTGTGGACTTTAGAACGGACTATCATAATTAAAGCGTATATATAATATCGTGTCTACTGTTGACCATTGAGAAGTTCCCTCGTCTGGAGCCAATCCTGCGTGCAGCAGTCAGGTCATGGTGGACTCCAGAATGGATTATCATAATTAAATCTTATATTTATAACGTCTGTACTGTATTGAGGAGTTCCCTCGTCTAAACAAAGCTACTTCTGCTTGTCTTGACCTCCCAAAAGTTTCTGACTGAAATAAATATGTCGGGAGCATATGTACAATCACCCACCCCTTCTACCAAACCCCAAACCACTTCAAAGTCACAAAAATGAGAATCCCGATTCACACTCACTCACAAAAACATAAACACATAATCCAAACAGAATCCTCTTCCCAAAAAGCGTATAAAAATGAAAAAAAAAGCGTCCAATGAATAAATGCTATCCTTCGATTTATTGTCTGTAGTAGCTTCGAGTAATGAAACTGAATAATGCATGTCAGTGAATATTGCGAGGTGATACAGGGCTGGCACGGGAGGGTTAGAAAAGTTTATTGAATTTTTCGGTAAGGTAAAAATTGGGGTTTCTGCCAGTTCGATTGGAAACAATGGTTTGAACAGATTACAACTGGTAACAGACGATCACAATTTTAAAGTAGTGGAGCCCTTTATGAAGCACCTCATCCACGATGATTTGAAGGTTTTGAACTTGTTATCAGTCGATCACAATTTTAAAGTAGTGGAGCCCTTTATGAAGCAGCTCATCCACGATGATTTGATGGTTTTGAACTTGTTATCAATCGATCACAATTTTAAAGCAGCTCCTTCTAAAGGACTACCATCCGGGGAAGTACCTACTAACTACCGCTATCCCTATGTGTTCCGCTAAGTGCTCGTATACAAGATCGGCACGCGTCAACGACAGAGGCAACTACAACCGTCGACGTGTTGGCGGATACCGTCAACAACGTGCCGCTCTTGTATTTGAGCACCGTACTCAAATACACGAGCGCAGCCGCCGATGCGTGTATGCACAAGCACGCATACACACGAGCTACTGAGTAGTAGCGTTGCAATTCTGGTTTGAAGATTGATGCCATCGTAACTACTGACACATGAGACTCTTCATTTTTGTCTCTGGGATGGCAATGCACGTGCTGATGTTTATGAGCGATAGTGACCACATACCATCAGGTGGGGAAGCCACATTTTTTTCCACCCAATCCGGCTATATTGCTCATGATTGATTGATATTTATTATTTTTGATTATTTATTTATTTGCTCTCATGCACATCACACATTTTACAATATTATATATATTTTTGTACATGAACCCTGTCAGGGCGCTGCAAAACACAATGTTGGTTTGCTGTCGAGTTTGTAGACATTAATTAATTAACATAAAAATTAAATAAGATAACTTATAATGAGTAACATTAATTAACATAATTTCGGAAAAATATTTTGTTAGGTCTAGATGTCGTTAAGATGTCCAAATAATAATAAAAACAAAATAAAATACAATAACACACCAGATACAGTCTTTCAGTAGTCAGTCAGCTGGTATTAATTTAGTAGGTAGGTAGTCAAATTAACAATAATAATAGTTGATAGTTACAATCATGTCATGTCAATATTCATTGTAAGTAATAAAATTGAATTATGGTACGTATGTCATTTGCAATACAAAATAAAAATAAAAACATAGGTATTTAATGTCACTCGAATAAACAATATTTATTAAATGTCTTTGTTCAGGCCGGATCATACAGAATTAAAAATAGAAAAATATATAAACTACACATGAGAGTGTTTAAGGTCTAAGGTGTAAGGTGTTAAAAAATGAACACTAAAAACTTTAAGGAGTGCTTTAGACCATCGAAAACAATAAATTTTGCTATGGGAGCAACTTTGAAATTGCGAAAAAAAAATCAGCTGTTGCCTACATTTAGGGTTCGCATAACTCGTCAAAATTGTCTTGACTTGAACCAAAAATCAAAATTTTTGTCGTGATTTCAAAGTTGGTCCCATAGTAAAAATTATTCAGTTCGATGGCTTAAAGGATTCCTTAAAGGTTTTTTTTTAACACCTTATAATAGGGTGACTGGGAGGAGCTCGTGGCTAAGTAATATAAGCCGCACGGGCCGATCCGTCAGGTTAAGCTACGCTTGCCGGGGTTGGTCCGTGGATGGGTGACCATCTTTACATATCGAGGCTCCTCCGTGCCTTGGAAAGCACGTTAAGCCGTTGGTCCCGGCTGTCATCCGTGGATCTTTGACAGTCGTTACGGGTCGTCAGAAGCCCGAAACTCTGACAACCAGTTTTACCAATGGGTATCGTATTACCCAGTTGTTGGTGTATTGGGTTGTGGAGGTCAGATAGGCAGTCGGTCCATGTAAAATACTGGTATTCAGCTGCATCCGGTTAGACTGGAAGCCGACCCCAACATAGTTGGGAAAAGGCTAGGCAGATTGATTGATTGATAATAGGGTGTCTGGGAATTAGTGACAGAGACTTAAACACATCTTTGTACTTAATGGTAACAAACAACTTCTACTATGTGACCAAACCTGAAATTGCAAAATCACAAATCAGCTGTTCCCTACATTTTGACGGGATATGCGTACATAAATGTAGAGAACAGCAGATTTTTTTTTCGCGATTTCAGGTTTGGTCTCCTAGTAAAAGTTGTTTGTGAGCGTGAGTATAAATAATCAAGTGTTTAAGTATCGTTCACTAATTACCAGTCACCCTATTATTACATCCCGTAATACCGTCACATAACCTTTTAATCTTCTTACCTTAGACCTTATACCTACTTATTTCCATTATTTTCTATGTGTCACCGATATTTCCAAAGATTAACTGATGCTTGCCAACCCTAGATGAAGCATAATTAGTACCAAACAACTATTTGCACGTGAACTATGAATACGACCACCAAACAATCTGTCCAGTATAGACTGAAATATACACTATCATTGATCCGATATTCTGTGATGAAATTATGGATATTATGGTCGTTTCTTTCGTTTGGATAGCACCTTTGTTAAAAAGGCTATTTTATCTAATCTGACAACTATTAAACAACCCATAGCTAGCAACCCGTGGTAAGGAAATGTACCATGCCCACTAACTCTATATTATCTATTTTTTTTTTTTTTTTAACGAAGGTGAGCACTAAGGAAGATTTTTCCAAATTCATCCCCTAAGTAATTTTTCTTTTTTACATGGAAGTTCGTAATTTTTGTCGATGCGAAATATTTATTTTATAATTTCGTACCATCCCTACCCACCACACCAAAGCCGTGATCACACAACGATTAGATTTTCATGAAGCTTTGACTGCGTGGATGCGCCTGAAATGTACTCGTATCAGTAGTAAAGACTGACTCCTTTCATATCGGCTTAAAAGGAATCCCCTTAGGGGGACGAGGTTTAGTGATCTGAGAATTGAGCTGGAAGGAAGTAATTATTTTGTCAGTGATGAAGTTAGAGACTTAACTGAAACATAAGTGTACTTTTGATTTGCGACAGTGTGATTAGATGTTTTCCGGACAAAATACTTTTGGTCCTTTGAATGCCAATACCTAGAGATGTTCCTTTTTTCCTCAAGGAACTACTGTACCTTCGGTAATATGATATGGAAAAGATGTGGATGTGGTGGTGTGGATTTTTGGTCCTTTTGTACAAGTTCCTAGAGAGGCACCTTAACGGCTCAAAAGGAATCCTTTTAGGGATCTAGGGTTCAATGATCTTAGAATTGAGCTTGAAGGAAGTAATTATTTTGTCAATGAATTAGAGAGTTAATTGAAACATGAGTGTACCTTTGATCCGCAAGAGTATACGTAGGTGAATGAACAATTTGTATGTACCTATGACAATAAAATAACAAGGAGGATTCAAGGGGAGAGGAAAAGATCCTAGCTTAAAATAGGTTTAGGTATTTAGATTGAAAAAGGTTATTCCAAAAGTTTTTATACTTTTTAGAATTTTGAAAAGAGTCGAGCACACCTTATTAAATATAATATGAGGGAAATTGTGAGTGAATGAGTTTTGAGGAGGATTTAAGAAATGTTAAATAGTTGTATGAGGTAAAAAAAAGACGTCAAACTGTAATGTTTGCGTCTATGGCGGGTGTAGAGTAGTTTAAGAAGATTAAAAATTTTAATAATTTGGGCTTCATACTGTAATGTTTGAGTCTGAGTTTAATGTTTTAGAAGAGTGTGAGTTTCAAAATAATAAGTATACTAGGATTTGCACGATTTTGGGGAGGCCTTTGCTCAGCAGTCAGACAGTGAAGGCTTATATAAAAAAAAGTATGCTAAAGCATTGACGGGTGTGTTATTTGTCACATTAGTTTAGCAATAATTTCGTTCGAGAAATTTTGTTTTAAGGGTGCGTCCAGATGAAGTAACATGTTGTACAACTTCTTTGTACAACACTTTCACATGAATAAGCTACTTACAGCTGGGTCAGAACAATAGACAAACGGTGAACAAAAAAAAAGTGTCGGTCAATGGCCTTTTACCAGCTGGCATAGAACCATAGCTTACATAAAGTGATCCAAATTTTGGTTATTATTTTATTATTTAGTTTGTTTGATTTTTTTTTCAATTTACGAATAATTTTAATATTATAATATTTATGATTATTGACACCTAACCCTACCTGTGTCTTTAATTAATGTCGCCATTGGGGCGGAACTTTGTATAAAAGGGACACATAAGTGAGGATACATAAGTGTATGAATCCGTCGACTCTAAAATCCTTTAGAGGAGCACCGTTTTTCTGTAAAGAATCTTTCAAAGCTGTATTACTCGTACATGACGTGCTGCAGACTGTCTCAAGTAACTTAACAACACTTTTTTCTTTTATCTCGTTAATTAAACATCACTTTCACGCCCGTTCCTCTCAAAGGGAGTTAATATAAAACCTTCTTTCTAGTTTCCTTAAGAAATAATTAATACTTAGTTTTCTTTTCAGAATTTTTATCTTGCATTAACATAGAATTTTTCAGTGTTTAAAATGTTTTATGAGCCTTGAAATGAGGTAATTACTTACGGGTCTAGAGATAAAAAAATTGTTAAATGTTCAGACTGAAATAATTTTTAATAAATTGCTTGAAGTAACTCATAAAGAGCTACATTTTATTTTAGACAAGTTATCTTTTCATCGAATATTTTTTTATTTACCATATTTTTAGGGTCACGACGTGTCCTTTTTATAAGTAGGTATAATTATTCGGCGTCTTAAGGCTAAAACTGAAGATCACTTAATATAATACCTTTTTTATGTGTAATAAATTAATAATATCTACGTATAATTTGGCGTTTTTTTCTGCGTCTTAACACGAGTTCATCAAACTCCAGTATTGTGGCCACCCTAACAAAAATATGTTAGGGCCAGGAAAATGATAATGATGATAATCATAGGTCATCATCATTTGCCTAGCCTTTTCCCAACTATGTTGGGGTCGGCTTCCAGTCTAACCGGATGCAGCTGGTTACCAGTATTTTACAAGGAGTGACTGCCTATCTGATCTTCACAACCCGGGTAACACGATATCCCGTCAAACTTTTGGGCTTCTGACGACCCGTAACGACTGTCAAAGATCTACGAATGACAGCCGGGACCAACGGCTTAACGTGCTTTCCGACACGTAATGGATGGTCACCCATCCACAAACCGACCGCGGCAGGCGTAGATAATCTTTGATCGACCCGTCATTTCAACAATGTGGTATTTCAAAGAACAGGACCAACCCCAAAAATAGCAAAAAAATATTGCAGTTCCGTACATTTTATCGAGTTAAATGCAAACATAAATGTATGGAGCAGCTGATTTTGTTTTGCAATTACAAGTACCTTTTTCAGGTTTTCAGTCATTTCAATTATTATTCTTTGTGAAACGGAAGGTCTGGCAGGGCATTATTAGTTTTGATGTTAAAAAAACGCAATAACTTCAATAACGTTATACAGTATACACATTACAGATTTGTTATTACACAAATATATTTTCCACTCAAATAATTTATAAAATAATATCATCATATTTATTTAAAATATGCTATTTACAGCAATTAGTGTGATTTTAATATAACTGAAAGAATGCTTTTATGCTCTGCAAATGGAAAGTAATTAATTATTCAGAGATGCTTTTTGTTTTTATTTAAAATACATTTGCATGGAAAAGCATTAAGTTTTTTTTACGTACGCGTGGTTTTATCCTATACAAGGTGTAAAAAAAGCTCTGTTCAATCCGATAAGAGTACTTATCATTATGAACAACTTTTAATATGGGACCAAACTTCGAAATCGCAAAAAAAAATCATCTATTCCCTACATTTATGTTCGCATAACTCGTCAAAATGTAGGGAACAGCAGATTTTTTTTCGCGATTTCAATTTTGGTCCCATAGTAAAAGTTGTTAAGATGAGTACAATGACCACTCATCGGAACGAACAGGGTTTTTGTTACACATTGTGACTTAATTTTTAAAGATAAAGAGGATTTCCGTACAATTTGAGGTCAGCTTGTACTGGAAATGTATAGCTTGGTATGTAGCCATGTGTACCTGTGGATGCCAATTTGTAGTGCCACTTACAAATTGAGTACTTTGATTTGATTATTTGAATACGTAATTCTAATTTCGAAGAAAAAAAAACAAGAAAGAATGATGAAAAGAGGTGAAAAAAAAGAAAAAAAGATAAAGAGAGAAAAAAAACAAAAGAAAAAGTTTAAAAAAGATGTAAAGAAATAAAGATGAAAGATGTTTTTATTTGAGAAAATTTGGAAAAAGTAGTGAGTTTAAGTAGTGAAAAGTAGAAACCTCTAAATACTGAATGTGTTAATAATTTCCTTTATTATTAATCAGTTTATTTCAGATAAAATAAATCCATAAAATTACAAATTACAAATTATATTTTTACAAATTATCAACATAGAGAGAAATAAATTAAAAAAACAAATACAAAATACAAAATGAAAATACAAAGCAGTCAAACAATCAATTATAAGTACCTACCTATTGTGTTAGTACCTATTGTTTAGTGAATAATTGCGTACTAATGGCGAAAGCGCCAGGGTAGCCCGCGAAATTCAAATTTTCTTCCGTTTTTTGCAGGTCAGGAATTTGTATAATTATAGAATTATAATCATTACGAAGATTTTGTATTCATAGTTATTATCATGAAATTGTAAAACCTTGAATAAATTGAATTGTTATTTTCGAGCAGGGTCCTTAAAGTTCATAATGCCGTATCCACAAATGATTATTATCAGTAATATTAAAAATAACTTTGTTTATTACCACCAATTATTGTTTATTGTATTGTGTATGTAAGCCAAAGAAAATTTGATTTTCGCGTCTATTTCGGATATTGTCCCTTAATTTGACATTATTATATTATGCAAGTATATAAGAAGTCCACACCATTTGTACCCCGTCCCCCTCCCGAAATTAAAGTGAAATATTGCAAAACTTAAATGAATGAATGAATGAATGAATTACACCGACCCCAGCGTGGTTTAACCAGACTCGATTGCTCGAATGAACCCAGAGATTCACACTAGACCCTGTTGCCTCATGTTACATGGTGCAACAGAGCCCATTGCATATCAGTGAGTAGACCGGGGGGCGCGGTAATGGTAGGGAAGACATGCCCTTAGGATATGGAGGGGATAAAGAGCCATACCCAGTATGCACCGTAAAGCAAGCCTTGGAATAGTGGAGAGACGGGTGATATAATATGGATGGGCTTTTTTATGACGTTGCTGCCGTGTTGCTTCAAGTCCAGCTTCTCCGGTGAATCTTTTGCCGGTTAAACTTCGTTTTTGATTCTTTATGTCACAGCTATGCTGTATTATACGTTGTTATTACCAAAATCATCGTCTGAGGTCTCGCTGCTATCCGTTTCCTGTTTCTTGTATATCTCTAGCAGCCTTCTTGACTCTTTATGCAGCCGTGTCCATCGAAAAGTTAATTTCCTTATTGAAGTAAATCTTGTCCAAGTTGGGGGTTGGTGATTTCAAACCGGAGTTCTGTGGATTGTTCCTGCTCAATTTGTATGTTGTCCTGGCTAATTACGTATCCTGTATGTTGTGGTGTCTTGGCATTAGATAATTTCTGCGTTAGAATTTGTTGGTACTGATCGTCGTCGATCGTGACGTTCGTTTTTAAAAACAAATGTCAACATTACTTGAGACAGGTTTTCTTTCACTCAAACGAATGACTGCGGTACACACGCGCAAGGACGTGGTACTGACGCGGTACACACGCGGCAAAGACGCGGTACACCCGCTCTAAGTACGCACTACCGCGGTACACTCGCAGCAAGGACGCGGTACACTCCCTACAAGTACGCGCTACCGCGGTACACACGCGGCAAGGATGCGGTATACCCGCGGCAAGTAATAACATGTTATTTAAAATCTAGCTTCAGCGGTGAATCTTTTGGCGAGGTTAGACTGCATTCTCGACACCATTTATGTCACTGCTATGTTGTATTACACGTTGCTGTTTCCAGTATCTTCGTCTGAGGTCTCACTGCTATCCGTTTCAGTTTTCTTGTAAGTCCCGTTAACAGCCTTCTTGATATTATCTCTTGATTCAGCCGTGTCCACCGAACAGTTAATTTCCTTATTGAAGTCGATCTTGTCCTGTGGTAATTAGGGGCTGGTAATTTGGAACCGGAGTTCTGATTGTTCCTGCTCAACTCGTATGTTGTACTGGCTAATTAAGTTTACTGTATGTTGTGGAGTCTTGGTGTTAGATAATTTCTGCGTTAGAATTTGTTGGCTACTGATGTACTGATCGCCTCGATCGTGACCCAGCTACTCGTATCATAGTGCTTAGGTTTTTTATTATTTATGGGTGGTTGTCAGTTTTTGTAGAAATCTTAAGCTTCGGTCCCACCCGAGCGAGGCGCCTGCGAAGCGGGAGCGCCAGCGTGCAACTATCGAAAGTCTTTGTGCCTCACCCTTTTCAAAACTTTTTCGGTTGCACGTTGAAATCATAGTCAACGCCCTTTTTGTGTTTGACCAATGAATGAAGGATGGACCTTTTTACAGTTAGTTGTTTTATTTGACCAATGAACTAAGAATGTCGCCTAAGAAAGATGACCCTAAAATAAACAATGTCCCTTTTCTTAAACGTTAATTGCTGTTTTTCTTGGCGTTCTAACCTTTTCATTTATAATGTGCGCCGAAGCGCTATTGGTGGACGAAAACAATGGAGGCCACTAGCCACTGGCCCGTGCATACGAATACCTTCCGTATGGGTGTGACGCACAAAAGTCGTTGATAGTACTTTGCTGTTTTTGTGAAATCGCATTCAGTTCTTAATCGAGCCGAGAAGTCAATTCAAGTACCTACCTACGGATGGTACCCTGTTGCCACACCCGACAGGATTATGGACGGGCTCTTTTTATGACGTCACTGCCATGTTGCTTCAAGTTCAACTTCCCCGGTGAATCTTTTGGCAATTAAACTGCGCTTTCGACACTTTTGGTGTCACTGCTATGCCACGTTGTGCTGCTATGTGACGCTCACTCTAATGTCTCGCTGATGGTGGCGCGTGTTGGATCATTTAGCTAATCCATGCGTCAGGTTCGTGAACAAGCGCTGTCAGTGAAGGCTGGTCATACCTTAGCGGCCACGGCTTATTTTAATTTAATTTAAATATTTGAATTGTTTTTTAAGGACGGTTTTAACGTTCTGCATCGTTCTCACATGTAAAATTTCAACTTGAATGATGTAACCATTATTATGTAACCATATCTTGATTCAAAAGAGTGTCCGTGGAGTTTCTTGCCCGTTCTTCTCCATAGGTACCTATTATGCTTTGGAATGGGCGCCTAGCTTCATCTTTCTGACTGACCGACCCCTTGACAATTCAAAAATGCCTGTAATTGGTTTAATTGAAATAAATGCTTTGAATTTGAGTTGTTATTTCCAATATCTTCGTCTGAGGTCTCACTGCTATCCATTTCAGGTTTCTTGTAAATCTCGTTAGCAGCTTTCTTAATTTTATCTCTATCTTCAGCCGTGTCTACCCAAAAGTTGATTTCCTTATCGAAGTAAATTATGTCCTGCTTTCCATGTGTAAATAGGGCGGCCGAATTTTTGGATATTACCCTGTACTGCATTGCTGCATGTAGCAGGTGCGGTTCCCGACGCCTACGCCTGTGGACATGTCCGAGATAGCACATCCTGTGGTTCTTAATGCGTTTGGTTACGGTTTTTCCGTTTAAGATTTCATGCATTTTCTTTCGTGTTGGTTTATTCCTAGCGCGGTTAATCAAGTCACTCTTGATAACTCTCTCATATCTTTTCGGTCTTGTCCTGTTAGCTTTGGTGAGTGCCGATACTTTCAAACCGTGTGTCATACAAGGTACGACCACCATTCGATACATGAGTCTGGCTAATTTTCAGTCCATCTTTGAGTTTATTTCGAATGGTAATAGAGATTCAGCGTTTCTAGTGGCCTGTTCACAACGTTTTTTAGTAGTGCTTTTCCTGCTTAATGCAGATCTTATTCTGAGAATTGAAGACGGAGTAAAGTCCTGAATATTATTCAAAAGTGCTAAGTCAATTCTGTCGTCGTTATGATTAGCCGATACATAATTTGCAAGGTCTACGAACAGACACGTGGTCGAATGTCAGCCCCATTAAATTGTATAAGTATTTGTAATGCTAGCTCTAAATAGACAATTTCACAAATCGATGCATAATTTTGTTATGTTTTTGTTTGAGTGGTAACAAAACTGGTTAGAATGACCAACCCGTGTTTTAAAACAAAGACCTTATTTTGAAGCTTTACCGTATGGGGTAAATTTTTTGTGCGAACATAGAATTTAGCTTGCCATAAGTTGACATTCAACAAAAAAAAGGGTCTGTGCCGAGATTTTTGTTGATTTGCAATATTTAAGAAGTAGGCAAACTCTTTGTTTAACTTTATGTCTTGGGAATTTGGATTCATACATAATCTTATGAACATGCAATAAATACTTTTGACTGAGGAATATAAGGAACGGCCTCACCAATTTTGCTTGCTGGGACTTTGGAACTCAGGATCCTAATTCGGCTGATCAGTTTCACCCTTGCAACGGACTGTTCGCTTGAGATCAGGTGCACAGTTCTAACGAAATGTGTTTACTTCGCGAGCACTTTAACAGAAACGCTAAATAATGTTTATGACCGGTGTTGCAATTTGGGCATCCTTTCTGATTAAAATTGCCAGTCCCCGGAGTGTTGTACTAGCGGCTGAATATAGGTGCCATTCGTAATGCCTGGAGCTGTACGTTCCTTCATTCATCCCTGTTTCTTGTAGGCAGGCTACGTGGATATCCCTATGTGAAAGTTCAGCGTCTATTTTATCCTTTTTGGTCGGTTTTGAGGCCCCGCGGACATTCCTTGTTGCAATACGCAACTTAGGGAAGATGTGCTTAATTGCGGTAGTTGGCGGGTTTCTAAGTATAGTGTATCCAGTGTCATCTGCGACTACATCTGATATTGGTGTACTTATTGATAACGGTAATTGATGACACGGTGTTAGTGGGCTAGCTAAATGGGGGCTGGTGATTTGGAACCGGGGTTCTGTGGACTGTTCCTGCTCAACTCGTATGTTGTACTGGTTAGCTGAGTTTTCTATATGTTGTGGTGCCTTGGCGTTTGATAATTTCTGCGTTAGACTTCGTTGGCTACTGATGTACTGATCATCGTCGATCGTGACCCAGCTATCATAATGCCGGTCTTTATAGAAGATGTGAATATTGCCGGGCAATGAGTTGCCGGTAGGTACGTACACCAGTGTGTTCTCGTTATTTGTGTGAACATGCACATTTACGAGGTAGAATTCGGATGCAGCGATTAAAATGTCTTCACCACCCTAGAACGTCTCGTTAAACTGCGCGGTAATGTATTTTTTTATACGTTGTTCCTGAGACAGATTGCTGTCAGGAAGAAAGTCCTGAATATTATTCAAAAGTGCTAAGTAAATTCTGTCGTCGTTACGGTTATCCGAAACATAATTTGCAAGGTCTTTACGAACAGACACGTGATCGAATGTCAGCCCCATTAAATTGTTTATTTGGAATGCTATAGCTCTAAACAGACAATTTCCGTCCCTCAACATTGGTACAATCGAGGCCATTGTTTTGTTATATTTTTGTTGGAATGGAAACAAAATTGGTTAGGGTGACCGACACGTGTTGAGTGTGTTGTGTTGTGTTGTGTTGTGTGAGTCGGTTGTATTTTTTTGTAAAAAAGATTTTATTTTTCACTTTTTAGTTGTGTATCTACCCCACACAAATTCTAATACCACTATCTGCAAAAGAAACTAGAACATCATCCATATAAATGTGGGGAGAGAATACGTATTATTGAAGCTAACTCAAAAACTACCGAAGCAAAGTTAAAACTGTGATGTCCCTCTCGAATAAAACAAAAAAAAATCCAAATCGGTCCAGCCATCTTCGAGTAATCGGGGAACATGCATAAAAAAAAAAAGGTTCCGACGAATTGAGAAGCTCCTCCTTTTTGAAGTCGGTTAATAAATACAAATTCTCTGGACCCCACACTAGGATTCCCTGTGTCGTGGGGTCTAGTCCCTTTCCAACTAAAGTACACATTTCCATTAATTAAATTGAATCTAATATTGACAAAATGAATCAATAGAGTGTGTGTGTGGGGTTTGTGTGGTGTGTGGTATGTGTGGGGTGTATGTGGTGATATTTAATTCATACTTATATGTCAGATATTACGACTGTACGTGCAAAAGGTCTTCCAGGTCATAATTTTTGGAGTGAAGCCATTTAAAAATAGCATTTTTGCAGCTGGTGTACGTTAAGTTGAGTATAGCTCTATTGTGGGAGGAGAATTTTGAGTAGAGATATGACCCAAGAAATGCAAAAGATCTGCGTGCTAAAGAAGAATGTACTCTTGGCCGATCCCACCTTAACTTTAACATAAAAGTAATATTATATATTATATTCATTAATATTAATGTAACATACGAAGTCGTAGTTTCGTATGATATGAAACTTCTGCTCCGTACCTTCGCCACGTTAAATCTTACGCAAATCACATTGTCTTCCGTGGAATAAATTACGGAACACGTGTCTTCAAATGAGGTTTTATTACGTATGCTTCTGAAAGCAAATAGGTGTAGCTTATAGACTGGAACTAGATTTATTAATCATCTGATGTAGGCTATTGTTATTGAATTATTGTTTTGTATTAGTTTATCCGGTATCCCAAAACATAATATACTTAGGTACCTAGATATCAGTCTAAAGAATTTTGAAGAGGACCATATTGTGCAGGATTAATAACGTAACAGATAGCATAGGAAAGTAGAATTCCTTGCGAAGCATGAGTGGTATGACTATAATATAAAGTTCTGTTAGGGCAACGGTGAGATTTAAAAGAATATGTAAAAAGAGAAAAGAGAAAAACGAAACGACGAACGAATGTGAAAATAGTATACTTAGATGGTTTGGTCATGTTGAGAGGATGAATGAAACGCGACTAACGAAAGGTATTTACAAGGCAGATGTGAGTGGTAAGGACGTCGAAGGTCATAGTAATATAGTGACCTTGAATTTATGTTTACAGTTGAATTCCCTGAAGACCCTGAACACACGTTTTCAATATTTTAAATACTACTCGTACGGGCATCTAGGTTCGAATTCCTTTGGGATGAGGAAACTAGCTGTTGCCCGCGGCTTCGCCCGCGTGAATGTCGGAAATTATCCCACGGGAACCTTCTACCGCGATGACAAGTATCCTATATCGTAATCCAGGTCATAAACTATCTGTATACCAAATTTCATCCAAATCCGTTCAGCCGTTTTTGCGTGATTGAGTAACAAACATTCAAACATACAAACTTTCACATTTATAATAGTAGTAGGATTATATCAATACCTCATCTAGAGAGAATTGTTTTCTATATTGTTCATAATTTTCCGGCGACTACCAAAAAGTCACAAGGCAGATGTAAGTGGAAACGCCGGGAGGGGACGGCTAAGGAAGACATATACAAGTCACACCTAATTGGAGATGTTCTTCAGAAAGGTGAGGTGCATAGTATTCACAACCGGCATGCGTGTATGACCAGATATGTGAACGTAAACAAGGCAAAAGCAGTTGATTGTAAAGAGCAGCATTGCAGGTGGCATTCTGTAGTCTCTACTTGTATGGGTGGAAGGCGTGAGTTTATAATACGTAATAATGTGTCTTATGAATTTTATTATTATTATATATATTATTTATATATATTTTTTTTTTATTCAGAAAAAAACCGGCCAAGTGCGTGTCGGACCACGCACAATGAAGGGTTCCGCAGTTGGTGATGAATTTGTCCCAAGAAAAAACATGACATTGTAGTGGAAAAACATGTTCTCTCATACATTTCAACTGTAAATGTAAGTTTGTACTCACAGTATTGAGAGATTTACCATGTTAAGACCACAGACTTCTTATAGGTTTTCCTGTAATCTACAAGTAAAGATCTATTTTTTGTATTTTTTCAAAATTTTAGGCTCAATAATTTCGGAGTCAATTTCCGTCTATTTTCTTAAATAACTTTAAAACAGTTTATTTTAAAATTATTCAATAAATATATATATTTGAGACCCTCATAGTAAGCCCTTTCATTTGATATATCATACGGTATAGTTTGCAAAACTTTTTTTTTAATTTTCTTATTTGCCCCCCAAAAGTGAGCCCATATTCAAAATTTATTTATTTACTTTACCCGTCCGTGTTTGGGTTACAGAAATTCATATGTGTACCAAATTTCAACTTAATCGGTCCATTAGATTCGGAGCAAATTGGCTGTGACAGACGGGACCTACAAGGGATCCGTATTTTCCTTTTGTGGTACGGAACCCTAAAAAAAACAGATTTTCACCACTTTTCTTGATTTTGTTTCACATTCAATTTCGCATTGGTCTTTTCAGACAATATTTGCTATGTTAAAATAAAGTTATTATAAGTGAGATATTATTCACATCAGACTTTTTTCTTATTTTCCTTGGCTATGTTCGAAAAGAGAGAATGCATAAGATATAGCATAATTTGATGATCTCACGGCATACGCTCATCACATAATTAATATTAATTTATTCATACTGCTTTTCCTCACGTTATCTAAACAGAATCACCTGAATCACTTGTGGTTCGCTGTTAGTTCGCTGTAGTTCACTGGTGTTCACTGTATCGCGTTCTAAACTGAACTGCCGTACACCATTAGTTAGTTAGTTATAAATGGCATCTCGCAGTTGACCACTGAGGGTCGAGACTGCTTAACCGAGCGTTTCCTGTGGGTGCTTTAAGCGAACTTAAAGCCTTCGGCCAGGCTTATAAACTAAGATAAAATATTAGACGACTGAGCGTCGCTAATAATAGAACAGCCAGACGAGGCAGGCTCCCGGGTCGACGGCGCGTTGTGTTCCACGCGCGCCTCAAAGAGATGTCAGCAGTGACGGGGTCAATTGGGCCGACGCCGCCGGGGTCGCGGGTAGTTCGAAAGAGATACCGTGGCCCTGGCACGGGCAACTGAAGGAACATGGGTGGGTTTTAGTCAGTAAAAGTCTGACACGCCCTCCCGCTCTGCCCAGAGCGGGAGAAGTCATTTGATGATTTCCCATCCACAAAAACGAGGCAGGCTGGATCATAATGGGGCGGTTAAGAGCTACCGGCTGAGCTGTGCCCCCAGCAGGCACAGCTTCACCGAGTAGGGGGTAGGGGGGGAGCGGTTACGATTGCGACCTGGGCGGCGAGGTCGGAATGTATTCCTAGGTGGTTTGCGTTTGCAAACCGTACTGGTGGCCTTGCTACTCTCCTGAAGGAGGGTTATGGGGTCATCAGGGTCGGTGAGAATATGTCTCGGACGGCGAGTCTTATTTTAGAGGGGGCATAGCGCGCGGCCTCGACAGCCAAAGGGTTGCGATGCTTCGCGGCGGCATCAAAGAAACGCTTCGAGTTGCGTTTCAAAAATTGATGGATTGTGGGGATTCTGAGATCTTGACCTCCACCTTGGTGGAGGTCCGCGTTCCGAACGAACCAGGGGGCGCCCGTTATCCTTCGGAAGAAACGGTTTTGTAATGTCTGCATCCGATGCAGATAGCGGGGTAACTGCCATACACCGCTGGCAATCCTCTATTTATATGTCGAGTGTAACTTCTAGAAAGTTCGAGTACATCATTCGAGAACATTCTAGTACTTACGGAAATGATCTAGCATGCTGCAAAACGACACTAAAACCTCTAGAAAATTCTAGAAGGGTTTAGAATGTTCTAGAAACATCTGCCACAAATCGACGTTTCGTGTAGTTCTGCTACTCGATAACAGATGGCGTTAGCGTCTACGTAACAATAATAAAGTTGTATCATACAATTTTATCACAAACAACTTGTATGTGATAACGTTCTCGCATTTCAAATGGCAATGATAACGATACTAGTGGAATAATTTGATGTCCTTGTGATAACCTTTGTGAATCTTCCTGTGCCGTCAACGAGTTGTATTTCCAGTTTTATTGACATAGCAAAATCAATCTGCATAGTCTTTTCCCAACTATGTTGGGGTCGGCTTCCATAGTAACCGGGTGAAGCTGAATACCAGTATTTTACATGGAGCGACTGCCTATCTGACCTTCACAACCCAGTTACTGGGTAACACGATACCCCTTGGTAAGACTGGTTGTCTAACTTTTGGGCTTCTGACGACCCGTAACAACTGTCAATGATCCACGAATGACAGCCGGGACCAACAGCTTAACGTGTTTTCCGAGGCACAGAGGGGTCTTGGTATGTAAAGATGGTCACCCATTCACGGGCCAACCGCTGCAAGCATAGCCCCTCTGCCTCAATAGCACCTACAATTACTAGAAAATCACAAAACTCCACAAATAATTCTTGTACGTAAAGTCAGAGAAAATAATTGAAAAGTGTGTCTCAAATAAGTGCCACGAAAAATGAGACTTGACACACCCCGTAGTTTGACTTGCGTTATAAATTATAATTCTCTGATTCTGATTATTCTGATTTAAAGGTCTCTTTAGCGGTATGAGGTCTGAGACGGGAAGGGATCGGGCGTCATCGGGGCGGCGGAAAGAGCGCGGGAGGCGTGATACTGCGCTCGTCAAGTCTCATCTTTTGTGGCACGCATTGTAAATCGACTATCAACTTAAAATTGTCCGTTTATTCAAATCACACCTCTCATTCTTTGACAGTCACATAACAGTCAGTCGGTCAGTTTGTCTGTCAGTCGCCTAACTCATCGTAGAAACTCATTTTACAAAATAATTGACAAATTTCAAAATAAACCTGATCAAAATACATTTCACTAGTGAATTTGAATTTAAATTTTCTAACAGTATCAAAGGGAAATACCTCAGTTAGTTGGGTTTAGATAAGGTTTATCAAACCTGTCTTAATTATAAAGCAAATTAGATCTTAAAGGGATAAGGTTGAAAATTAATTGAGAGTAGTCACAAAAAATATGGAAGCAGGAATTCAATAAAGAGCGAAAGGAATTTGATCATGAGAGGCCGGTGAAACAAAAAATGTATGACTAGAAACTTTTTACCTTAGACCTTTGGGTATGTTCATGAGTTTTTTAATTATTAGAATTTGTTCAACGAAATCTGCAAACGGCTGGTTGACACTTCCCATGACCCAAGGGCTGGCTTTTACAACGCCGCTAGTCTTTGGATCGTCGACAGCGATTAAAACTTTTTAACTTATGCTAAGTATTATGATATTATCTGTCTATATTACCAACTGGCTTTGTAGCCAGCCTTGTGGCTGACTATTCTAGCGGAAAAAGCCTCGCCGTTCGGAGCCAACTGCATGTAATTATAAATGCAACAGATGGACTAGTTTTGATACTAATTAACAGTGATTATGGGTACTCGTATTAAGATCTGGGCATTCGGTCTTTTTATTTATACCCTTCGTCTTTCTTTTTTTAAATAAAGCACAGTAGTGGCCCAGTGGTGGTGGTGGGTTCGAACCCAGGCAGGCGCTTTACTATACGTAAATAATTGCTCCACCACTGCTCTCCAAACTGTGAAGGAAAACATCATGAGGAAACCGGCGGCTTTTTTTTTTTTGGTTGTAAGACATGCTGGTTGGGGTGCGTGGACAGGAAACCTCCCCGTGTGCCCGTGGGCTGGAGTTCCTTTAAGGATACGTCAAGGGGGAAGGCCAGTCTCCGGGACGGTGCACCCTGGGGTGCGGGCAATGGCTCCCCATTAGGTACTGTGTGCCTGCTTGGTCTCGTTGCCCATATGCCAATATCCTGTCGGAGGTACGCTCCAACGTGTGTCCCTCTGCGCTTTAAGCAGAGACGCACAGCGGCGGAGTGAGAGCGGGAATTTTTGGAACCGGGCATGTCCTAGAACCAAAAATTGTAAGGATCTAACAAGCCGCACTGGGCCCGCGTTGTAGATTACAGCCCACTTCCTCGAAGAAAGAAGGCCTATGTCCCAGCAATGGGAACATTACAGGCTGATTTGCATTCATACATGTATGCAAACAAACCCTGTAGCACAATATGACAGCACGCTTGTATTATCCATAAAGATAGGCAGAGATGTATACAGTGTATGAGAAAGGTGTGGTAAAATTTAAGGGTATGGTACAGACTATCGAACTGAACAACTTTCTCAATGGTATCAACATCGTAATCTAAAATTGGCAGCCGTCCCATATATTTTGTACGGAACAGCTGATAATTTTTTCTCGATTACGATGTTGGTCCCATGGAGAAAGTTGTTCAGTTTGATGGTCTACCACCCCCTTTTTGACTACATGGTATGTTGATACGAATGAAACACAACCGTCTTGCTCAAAAGCTCGTTTATTATTCTGTTGTTTTACAGAGACAATGATTGTCTCTTCATCTATGCTTCACACCTGAAGAGGTGATATGCACATACAGGTTGGACACACATTATTAAAACCTCTACAGTACTTATAACTACTTATGCACATACAGTACTGTAGAGGTTTGATTTGATGCTTTGGTCAAACCTCGACAATGTTATACTGGCTGACATTCAATTATTCAAATATTGAATGTAATCTAGAAAGAAAAACGAACCTCGTTTTTCTTTGTAGGATGACGAATAGATTCTGGTAGGGCTCCGCATAGAACCATTTTAGTTAAGGAGTGTGAATAAGTTATAATTCACACTCCGAAGCTCCGAAGCTTAAAATATAGCGGGCATCAGCCCCATTCCACTAGAGTCCCTCTCGTTTTATTATTATTATAGTAAAATATAGCGGGCATCAGCCCCATTTCACTAGAGTCCCTCTCGTTTTATTATTATTATAGTAAAATATAGCGGGCATCAGCCCCATTCCACTAGAGTCCCTCTCGTTTTATTATTATTATAGTAAAATATAGCGGGCATCAGCCCCATTCCACTAGAGTCCCTCTCGTTTTATTATTATTATAGTAAAATATAGCGGGCATCAGCCCCATTCCACTAGAGTCCCTCTCGTTTTATTATTATTATAGTAAAATATAGCGGGCATCAGCCCCATTCCACTAGAGTCCCTCTCGTTTTATTATTATTATAGTAAAATATAGCGGGCATCAGCCCCATTCCACTAGAGTCCCTCTCGTTTTATTATTATTATAGTAAAATATAGCGGGCATCAGCCCCATTCCACTAGAGTCCCTCTCGTTTTATTATTATTATAGTAAAATATAGCGGGCATCAGCACCATTCCACTAGAGTCCCTCTCGTTTTATTATTATTATAGTAAAATATAGCGGGCATCAGCCCCATTCCACTAGAGTCCCTCTCGTTTTATTATTATTATAGTAAAATATAGCGGGCATCAGCCCCATTTCACTAGAGTCCCTCTCGTTTTATTATTATTATAGTAAAATATAGCGGGCATCAGCCCCATTCCACTAGAGTCCCTCTCGTTTTATTATTATTATAGTAAAATATAGCGGGCATCAGCCCCATTCCACTAGAGTCCCTCTCGTTTTATTATTATTATAGTAAAATATAGCGGGCATCAGCCCCATTCCACTAGAGTCCCTCTCGTTTTATTATTATTATAGTAAAATATAGCGGGCATCAGCTCCATTCCACTAGAGTCCCTCTCGTTTTATTATTATTATAGTAAAATATAGCGGGCATCAGCCCCATTCCACTAGAGTCCCTCTCGTTTTATTATTATTATAGTAAAATATAGCGGGCATCAGCCCCATTCCACTAGAGTCCCTCTCGTTTTATTATTATTATAGTAAAATATAGCGGGCATCAGCCCCATTCCACTAGAGTCCCTCTCGTTTTATTATTATTATAGTAAAATATAGCGGGCATCAGCCCCATTCCACTAGAGTCCCTCTCGTTTTATTATTATTATAGTAAAATATAGCGGGCATCAGCCCCATTCCACTAGAGTCCCTCTCGTTTTATTATTATTATAGTAAAATATAGCGGGCATCAGCCCCATTCCACTAGAGTCCCTCTCGTTTTATTATTATTATAGTAAAATATAGCGGGCATCAGCCCCATTCCACTAGAGTCCCTCTCGTTTTATTATTATTATAGTAAAATATAGCGGGCATCAGCCCCATTCCACTAGAGTCCCTCTCGTTTTATTATTATTATAGTAAAATATAGCGGGCATCAGCCCCATTCCACTAGAGTCCCTCTCGTTTTATTATTATTATAGTAAAATATAGCGGGCATCAGCCCCATTCCACTAGAGTCCCTCTCGTTTCATTATTATTATACTAAATCTCCTACTGTGAGGTTCGAGCCCTAACAGTGCTCTACATCTTTCCGATACAACCTGTATAGACTTACATTTCGCCAATTCGCCATAAGTTTCATGTAAAGGAATCAAAGTTTATCAGAGTTGCTTTAATCAGGTACAAATCCAGACTATAATTACTTATGTAGATAATTAGGTAGGAACTGATAGTTGCCTAACTAAAAGACCCAATGATAGTTTTCCTGTAACGGGAATCACGGCCTGCAGTGGCGCTTACAAATAAAGATTACTATACTTACTCCATTTAATAAGATTAGACATTTAAACAAACCGTTTTTACAGTCCGTTCAACCGATTTTGACTTCTATTGCGTTGGACGCATGACAAATGGCAGCTGCAGTAAACAGTTGGTATTGTTACCAATTTTTTGCCTTTAATGCCATCCTTAAACCTGCGGGAATAGAAGTCAAAATCGGTTGAACGGACTGTAAAAAATGTTTGTTTGTCAATATGGCTTTCCTTTTAAAAAGAAGCCTTAGCCCAAGATGGGATTTTCTATCAAAAATTACGAGTTCATAAATCCTTTCTTAACATTTACAGTCCGCCAGCAGTCCGCCGGCAGGTGGTCATTCATAAAAATAGATCAAAACTGCTTTTATGTATGACTGCCTGCCCTTTAGAGCTGAACTTCGTTTATCTACAGGGTGTAATTGTAAATAGTGGCAACATTTTAACGGGTCATTGTACTCATAATTATGAACTACTTTTACTATGGAACCAAACCTGAAATCGCGTAAAAAAATCAGCTGTTCCCTACATTTTGACGAATTATGCGAACTTAAATGTACTGAACAGCTGATTTTGTGTCGCGATTTTTGGTTTGGTCCCATAATAAAAGTTGTTCATAATGATGAGTACAATGACCCCTTAAAATATTGCCACTGTTTACACTTACAGTATAGGTAAGGATTTCTTGTACCAAAGGACATGAATAAAAATTGGCCTAGCACAGACAAAGGGAATTACATTACTTATATTAAAAAAATAACTGATAATATTTGAAATCTCACCACAGCTTTCGTTATTTGACGGAACTTTTCTCATGATCTCCCTTCTTTCTGCAGCTTCCTTCTGCGAGATAAGTGTTTCGCAGAAGGATACCACCGCGTAAGCTAAAGTTACCTAATGAAAAATTAAAATAATAATAAATAAAATTACCTATTAAGCAAGCTAACAAACGCGTGCATATGTCATAATTTCGAAATAAAAAATATACCAATTTTTGTCGAAAAATACTTCAATCATTTATCTAACCAACCCAACAAAAATTCACGAAAACGATTTTTGCATGACAAACTGGTTCTGTAAATAAATGTATGATCAACATCAGTAAATCCGATTCGGACTACACTGTTTATAGGAAAACACGTAAAAACGACAGGCAAAATGGTACTTATTGAGTTTTTTGCAGAACAAACAAACTCTAAATGTATAGCTAGGAGCTTTTCCGTTGAAACAAAGGTCATTTTAGAGCAATTAAGCACGGTTTTTACAAAAAAGACGGTAAATTTGCTCTCAGGGGCGTACGGTAAGCAAAGCACTTTAGGAATATTCCCGTTACTACCAGTGGATGGAACTATGGGGTTAATTTTCCTAATACAATGTGCATTAAAAAAGCAATAAGAGGAGCTCGTGGCTAAGTAATAACAGCCGCACGGGTCGATCCATCAGCTTAAGCTACGCTTGCCGGGGTTGGTCAGTGGATGGGTGACCATTCTTTACATACCGAGACTCCTCCGTGCCTCGGAAAGCACGTTAAGCCGTTGGTCCCGGCTGTCATTCGTGGATCTTTGACAGTCGTTACGGGTCGTCAGAAGCCCGAAAGTCTGACAACCAGTCTTACCAAGGGGTATCGTATTACCCAGTAACTGGGTTGTGGAGGTCAGATAGGCAGGCGCTCCATGTAAAATACTGGTATTCAGCTGCATCCGGTTAGACTGGAAGCCGACCCCAACATAGTTGGGAAAAGGCTAAGCAGATGATGAATGTGCATTAAAAAAATCTTCACAATAAATAACATATCATCGCGCGTGTTAGGCAGAGGTGAACACCCAATTTGGCCAGTCATGTTCAGGTCCCATGTAATAGGGGGCGAGCCTTTTGCCGTCAACTGGACACAAATCCAGACTCCGAGCTGCTGCTGGAAATTCCAGATGGAAAAACCCAATAACACCTTGTCCTATCCAGGAACCGAACCCAGGACCAGGAAGAGATGTCAGCAGTGACGGGGTCAATTGGACCGATGCCGCCGGGGTCGCGGGTAGTTCGAAAGAGATACCGTGGCCCTGGAACGGGCAGCTGAAGGAACATGGGTGGGTTTTAGTCAGTAAAAGTCTGACACGCCCTCCCGCTCTGCCCAGAGCGGGAGAAGTCATTTGATGATTTCCCATCCACAAAAAAAAAAAAAAAAAAAAAGGACCAGGCCAGGCGCACTCCGCATTTTAGGTATGAAGCTACAAGTACACGGCGGGCTCGACTTGTCGACACTAATTCAGTTTGGGCGCACCGGCCGGCTCGCACGTTAGTTTGATACTCGCTCACCACCGCGTCGTAAAAGAAGACAACTCTAACGAGTCAGAAAGTATAAGGGCTACGCGATAGAAAGAGAGGCAAATTCTAGGTGAATATATTAACTGTAGGCAAGGCGCTGGTAGTCGACTTGTTGTTACCAGCTGATACGAAAATACCCCTTATCTAGGCGATGAATAAAGATGTAAGGGGTGTAAGTCCATGAATTGTCCATGAAGTGTTTTAAGGTGTCGTAAATGGTGAAAAGGTGAGGTGCATAAGGAGTAATTAGAGATTAAGAAAATTGGTCCAAATTTTGGAAAGATGGTCAGATCGACGGAAACGGCGGCGGTTTCAGCTGCTGCGCCATCGTTGTGGTACGATGGTCTAGTGCCCAACAGGTCTCACTGTAGTAACACAGATAGATGCTAATTTAGTTGTACCACCGAAGTCAGCTTCCAATTAGAAAACTATTTTAAAATTCCTGAAAACATTGCATCATCAACATCATCATCATTCTCCTGCCCTTATCCCAAATGATTTGGGGTCAGCGCAACGTGTCGTTTTCTCCCATGCGTCTCTATTAATCGTCATCTCGATAATCACCTAATTCTAGTCATAAATATCATCTTACACACAGTTCATCCATCGTTTCTTTGATCTTCCCTTACTCTATACTCAAATTCTTCAAAACATTTAACTCTTTAAATAACAGCATCAAATGCACCAACGTTAACAACAAGCACTCTACTGCAGACTAATGACCGAATTCACTGAGTGTCGCTTCCATATTCATGTGGTTTGCATGACTAGCGGTAATTGATAGCGAGATACCGCTATGGCACTGTGTGCCTCATCTGATATCATTTTGGGGGTGAACAGAATTGTTGGTTATAATTTTAGTACCTACGAATATATCATTCTGTTCTGTACCATCAGGGTTGTTCAAATCCCGGATGGATTTGAATAACAAGTCTATTCTATTCAAATCTCTATTTGAAAATGTTGGTGAAATGCTTGAAGTGAGCCGCTTTCCACTTGACGCTAAGGACTGAGACTATTGACAGATTACTTCAAGCTCACTTCACCTTCGCTGAAATTTTGAACCGACTTCAAAAAAGGAGGTTCTGTGTTCGACCCGTATGTATGTATGTATTTTTGTCCGCGATTTTCTCAAAAACTTATGAACCAATGTTGATGATTCTTTCACTAGCGTGATTTAAATACTTTCAGGTACGTTTAAGTATATAATACATTATGTAATTATTCTTAAGTACGAAGTTATATGCATAATGCACTGTATCTCCGGCATTTCTAAGCGGATTTTGATGATTCTTCTTTTCGTTCGACTTGGGCTTACCTACATTGTATATTCAACTAAAAATGGAAAATAAATTTACTTTTTGTAAAGTAAGTTTTTACAGAATAGATCATCAGGTCACCCGCGGCATGAAAATTAGTGGTCTAATTCTTTATGTGCAAATTTTACGAATGAGCACACTGTTACCTACCAGGCTTACATAAGCTGTAAGGAGCCGTAGCTTGTTGCCCTAAATCACCTTTCCATGTCTACAGAAAATATTCTTTGTCAGCATCTATTTGACTTGAGCCACACCGGATACCAGGATAACAGAAAATGCAAAGAGATGTAGGTACTTGATTGTCTAATGGAAGAACCGAGGGGGAAAGACTTCCATATTCATGTGGTCTGCATGGCTAGCGGTAATTGATAGCGATAAACCACTGTACCATTGCATAGTATCGTTTTGGGGTAAGCAGTAATGTATGTAATAAAGGGTCATGATTTAATCATCAATACCGTATTTTGAGGACAGATCCTGGTCATAAGGACATTCAGAAAAAGTTTGGTTTTATACAACGTGTCGTTTTGCATCCTTAGACAATCAAACCGAACAACTTTTTCCATGACACCAACATCGTAATCGAGAAAAAATAATCAGTCGTCCCATACGTTTGCGTCGAGTAGGTATTGAAGTTTGAAAATTTTTTCGCGATTACGATGTTGGTCCCATTGAGAAAGTTGTTCGGTTAGATGTTCTGAATCACACCCTGAAATTTGACGAGGTTGCAAAACGACACGTTGTGTAGTGTCTTCTCAGTCTCTCATAGCCAGCATAGCATATATCTGAGTGAGCCTTTTTTAAAGCTTGACGTGTCTATGAATCTCAGGTACTGTATGTTGTAATTTTTATCTACACTCCGTCAAGTTCTGATTGAATTCAAAACTTGACGTTCACTTCACTGCGACTAGGAGCTCCTTCTTGTTCTCCTCATCGCTGTCACTGCGGTGAAGTTGTCAACAGCCTCGGACACCACGGCCTGTCTTGCAGCCGAAGTGCGGGTCGCTTTGCGCGGCACGCAAACATCAATGACATCATCCGACGAGCCCTTGTCACCGTCGGCGTTCCAGCTGTATTAGAACCCAATGGCTTGGCACGCGACGATGGCAAGAGACCGGACGGCATGTCTTTATTTCCATGGAAGGTGGGAAGGCCTTTAGTGTGGGACGCAACGTGCGTCGATACTCTTGCGCCATCCCATCTTCCTGGCTCGGCGTGCTGTGCTGGCACTGCGCGGGTACCGCGCTAGGGCGCATGCGCGGTTGACCGATGATGGCTCCGTAACCATAGTAACGTAATCCACGTTACACTCCTACCAACTTATCTGTGAAATGGCGAAAATTGGAACTACGGCCGTCATGTTGAAATGTCTTCGATTGTGCCGACGCATGTCATTCGATTGTGTCGACGCATCGACGGAGGCGTCCTCTTTCAGTTCACAAATAAGTTGGTAGGACTGTAGGTACTATGTTTACGGAGCCATTATTGTGTTTGTTTACTTTTTTCTAACTTTGGTTTTTTATTTAAATAGGTAGGTAACTATCCTATTGCATGAGTGTAGATAAAATAGCGTATGATACTGCACATTAGGTACTTGGTATTAAAACACTCGTGTGATACTATTATTATAAAAATCGCCATCTAGTTTTAAAATATCGACCGAAATTGACGTGTAGAAGATTGTGTAAAAGTGTCTTTAAAAGATCTACTTACAGAAACAATCATTTCATTTAATTTCAAAACTAAGTTGTCTAGCACCCTAATTGCGTAACACACTATCAATCGGAATTTTAATCATTTTGAAGCAAATTATTAATCCATTGCTTCATATTATGGTAGAAAAATTTGTCTCTACCTATCAACAACGCAATGCAACTGCTAAGTAACGCAATGAATGTTGTTGAACTGTCAAAATGAAACTGATTCCAATTGATAGTGTGTTACGCAATTGCCCCGCTGAAGACCTACACCTTTTCAACGTGTTATTTTTTTGAAGCACAATTTACATTGAGAAAACGTATGAAAAAAAAGAGTGCTTTCATCTCCCATACAAAACCAAAACAAAACAACATCACCAAAGATTCTAATTAACCACCTATTGAATAAGCTCTATTCTAGCCCTAATTAAGAACAAAACAAACAAAAACTACCCACCTTTTGTTACGGCTAGGAAGCCAATGAAAAGCGTCCATTCAAAAATACGCCTGGGGCCTCGACTCATAGCAATTATTACTGTAGCGAAGTCAACAATGAAGAACGGTGAATTAAAAGCTTTAGAATTAGCGAACTCAGAAACTAAATTTAAGCCAAATATGAGTTAATGTTTTCAGAATGAATTGTTAAGGTGGGGTTTGATTTACGCGAATTTTATTAACATAAAACTCCAAAGCTTTAAAACAAAATAAAATACATTTTTTTTCACATTAATTTCATAGTCCTGAAAACGAGAAGATTAAGTAGGTAGGTATGTATAAAACTTCTATTAATTAATGTGGAAATGTTCCCCATTAATTTTGCTGCATTGCATAATTATTGGGTGTGTTTCCGGACACAAATCTCAAATTCAAATGCAAAACCAAAGCGTAAAAACAGCTTATAAATTACAGCATACACATTCATATTTCACATTCAACTAAATAAAACACATTATACCAGTAATATCTTATACAGGCTGTAAGGGTAAACACCGTTGTCACTAAAACCATAGGTAGTTGGCCTAAATATAAAAATATTTATCCGAATTTAAAAAACAATAAACGTCATTTTCATTCAAAAATTTCAAAAAGTTTCTGTCTGACACCGTCCTTAAATTCATGGATAACTGCGCCCGAGTCACGTGATCACTGCAAAGGTCGCCGCCCTTGCCGGTCGCCACCCGTCCTATTTTTTTTCCTACATTCCGATAATAACAATACGTACACGCAACCTGCGATGTAACTTTCCCTTCATACTTCCCTGGCTTAGGACAGGCAAAAATACCTACCTTATGTGTTGCGTGACCAGTCCAAATGTAAGTTAGATTCAACAACAAAGAAAATGAAAAATAAACAAACACTAGGTAGGTATTTTTGGCGTATTTAAAAAGTTAATCACAGTTATGTACAGTTTAATTAAAAATTACTTGCTAAATTTACACTTGATTGAATAGGTATCTACACTTATTATTTACACTTACATTAATCGTAAAAGTTGTTCGAAATGCGATCCATTTACGGCCACGCATGCCTCCGCACGTTTTCTTAAATTGTTTCTCACTCTAGGAAGCACAAGAGTGTCATTTTTAAGGTCTCTGAATGCACTACGAATTCGCCTTTTGAGTTCCGATCTAGTGTGGAACTCAGTAGCTTACACCCGGCGCTTCGCTTCCCCCCAAAGATAAAAGTCCAGAGGTGAAAGGTCTGGCGAGCGCGCGGGCCACGCGACTGGTCCTCCACGGCCAATCCATCGCCCAGGAAACTCCTCATCCAGCATAGCCCTGACTTGCAGCTGAAAATGCTTAACACACACGCGCGACATGAGCGGGAGGCGCGGCGCGGCGACGCGGGCGCCGGGCGGCGCGGGCGTTGCGCTCGCGCTGTGAGTCTAAGAGTTACGTGCACTCGATAGCGAGACAGCTGACAGACTGAGGTGAGGTGAGCGAGGAGGGAGGGGTCGCGCGCCGCCGGCGGCGTCGCGCACGTGGCTTGTTGGGTATTCCCCGCGCTACAATCTGTGGCCTTGCGCATAGGGTGATAAACTTTCGGGGAAATATGGAGATTTTTCTTTAAAAAAAAATGTTGTTATTTTTCATTGAATTTACGTTCTATAAGTGAAACCAAACCACTGGTTTCAAGGACAACGGTGTTTACACTAACACCCTGTATATAAAATTCTCGTGTCACAATGTTCGTTCCCGTACTCATCCGAAACGGCTTGACCGATTCTCATGAAATTTTGTGAGTATATTGAGTAGGTCTGGGAATCGGCTAACATCTATTTTTCATACCGATACTTTTTATCCCGGTCTACGCGGGTGAAACCGCGGGGCGCAGCTAGTTTACTCTAAATACGAAATAACGTAACAAACTGACCAGTAACCACCCCATAACTCGTTGCGGCAATGTTATCATTGCCAAAACGCATCCCGGCCAGTTAGCAAAAAAACCGCAACACAAATACTGCAATCGAATGCAACAGAACTCGAATAAATAAACAAGGAATGGGAATTTTGGCCGTTTGTAATTTTAGGCTCACCCCCTTTATATGGGGCTTAAACATAACTGGCGAAATGTGGGTGTACAACCCACCCTACCTACTATTATAATTGGTACCCCTCTGTCTAACCCTTTAGGGATTACAAGCGTGATGGTATGTTATATTATTTTAATAAAAATTGCGGTTTTAGTGAGTATAGCTGTCTTTTCCCGTCATTAGAAGCCCGAAAGTCTGACAACCAGACTTAACAAGGGATATTGTATTATTAACTGGATGGTGAAGGTCAGATAGGCAGTCGCTCCATGTGAAATACTGGTATTCAGCTGCATCCGGTTAGACTGGAAGCCGACCCCAGCATAGTTGGGAAAAGGCTAGGCAAATTGATTGATTTTTACAGTATTCAAACTCAAACTCAAAGCATTTATTTAAAAAAAACTTTTTTACAAAAAAATACAACCGACTTCCAAAAACAACACTACAAAGTGAAAAATAACTTTAATTTCGGAAGTCGGTGTCTGATTAAATGTATTTTCGTTTTTGCCACCGACTTCCGAAATTAAAGTTATTTTTCACTTTGTAGTGTTGTTTTTGGAAGTCGGTTGTATTTTTTTGTAAAAAAGTTTTTATTTTTCACTTTTTAGTGGTTCACATGTGCTTACCCCTTCACAGCGTACTGGCGTGATGTTATGTTATGAACTGGTGTGAACAACAAACAGACATGAGATTTCAGCAATCCCAGTCCATTTGCTATCATTTATTGAGGAGTTCCGTTGCCTATCTCAGAAGTTCTTCATCAGATCTTCACCAAATTGAAATGGGACCACTCCAAAAAAGTACTCTTCCAAAAACTATCCAAATCGCTTCAAGTGTGCCTATAAAATTGGAAGAGTTCTCTCTATTTCTCCAGGATCCCATCATCAGATCCTGACTTGATGATCATGGGACCACCTGGGAAGTATACTCTTTCAAACAAAAAAAAAATAATCCAAATCGGTCCAGCCATCTTCGAGTAATCGGGGAACATACATAAAAAAAAAAAAATTAATAAAAAAAAAAAAGTTTTCGACGAATTGATAACCTCCTCCTTATTGAAGTCGGTTAATTAAACCAATTACAGGCACTTTTGAACTGTCAAATAGTCGGTCAGTTAGTCAGAAAGTTGAAGCTAGATGCCCATTCCAAAACGTAGATCTCTATGGAGAAGAATGGGCAAGAAACTCCACGGGCACTCTTTTAAATCAAGATAAGTAATACAACATACAAGAAAATAGATAGTCTGATGGCTAGATAGCAATCACTCAAACACTAATGACATCATATTGTGGCTACCGAATCGCTGCCAACCTTGTTAATTATGCCAATATCGGGCTTAGATAATATGTTGGACCAATCTGTGGGTTCGACCCAATATGGAGCGGGACGTGTAGGGTAATTTGTGTTTAATGCTAAGTTTGACTTGTAATATTTGATTGAAATTTGTATAGAATTCAAGTTAAGATACCAACTTAATAGATAATACCTATGTAAATGTACTGCTATTTTCTTGCCAATAACGAAAGAAGAACATGAAATAAGGCATGTACTCGTAACTGACATATCATCGCTTAGGTAGGTAAAGTGCTACAAACTTATCTGACCCGGTGGCTTTAATTGGAACTGACGAAATCACTATGCTAAAAGCGACAAGAAAGAAAGAAAGAAAGAAAAGAAAGAAAAAGTATTTATTGTGACTCGCACAGGAAGATCACCAACTAAACTAAAACACAATAATAAAAGTTTGAAAACAAAAAAACAAAAATAAATAAAAAAATTAAATAAAAATAAAAAAAAACTGAAAGTCCTGTACGAGGTCAAAAGGCCCATATCTCAGCATGAGGCTGCGACATTTAAAATAAGTGTCGCAGTGCTGGTGTTCTGATAAGGCCTGCTGTGATGTCACGGGCACATATACAAAAATACATAAATAATTATCAATGAAATAGATAAATATAAAACGATACAAATAAAATAATTTAATTAATTCAAACTGCGTGTGAGTGCCCAGCGTTACTACATTACCTGTCTACGCTTACAAGGCTTGTCATACTTAGTTTATGGCACTATAACAATACCGCGGCAGTTTTTGATAAGTTTTCAGGAGAGACAAAAAACAGACAGCGTAAGTCGTAATCAAAATAGAATCACTCACTCAAAACTAAAGCATTACTTAAAACTAGTTTAAAGCCATTTGATTGGTTGAAACTATTTAGTCTTAAGTAATGCTTGAGTCTTACTATACCGACTAAGTCAATGAACATTACCTACACTGAAAAAAATTAAAACAAAAAAAAAAGAATCTGCCATCGCGCCATCGGTTTATTGGCGGATTGACGACTTATGCGGTTGTGACACAACAAAAAAACGAGTTGCGCGGTGCCAGAACTATTCGAATAAAGGCTCCATCAAACAGGCGCGACACGCGATATTTATAATTGCGCGCGACACAAAAGCACCGCGTTTTGCGTGACGAGGGGTGCCTTTGTGTCGCGCGCGATTATATCGCGTGTCGCGCCTGTTTGTAACAGCCTTTACGGGCTGTGATCGGATAATTTTGATGTTTTTCTGACATCATTTGATGCGCATCGACAAAATCTATCCAATGAAGTATAAAACGTCACGTGGCTAATTTTCGACTTACGCGATATTGTTAGTATAGAAAAAGCCTCTCCTTTTGCAGAAAAGGTACGAGCATTTACCATCACGCGGTCACTGCATGTTGCCATTATTTAGTCTAGTTTTCCATAAGACGGTTTTCTCTTCCATAAGTCAGTGATCCATTCGTGTAGGATCTAGTTTCAACTAGGATTTATGAATTTAACAATGTCTACGGTAGGTTCGAAATAAAAATATATAAAAACAAAAAAAGTTCGCGTAAAACAAACTAAGCCTTTACAAAACGTTTTAACCTAAAACAGAATTCAAATTGAGAAACTTCGAAAGCATTTGATTCCGAAAATAATTAGTAAGATTACGAATTCCAAGGTTTTACTCCGAACTTGTAATAATGATGAATGCGAAAATTCTCAATAATATTAAAGCTTAATGAATTTCTCGAGACTGTGGTGAGTTGAAAGTTTTATTAAAATTAACTAAGTGATTATTCACTTTAGAGGGTATAAGAGGTTATGCTCCACACTCATACACTTTTACCCTAATTGCGTAACACATTATCAATCGGAGTTGGTTTCATTTTGACAGTTCAACAACATTCATTGCGTTATTTACGTTGTTGAGCAGACAAATTTTTCGAACATATCATTGCAATGGATTAGCAATTTGTTACAAAATGAAAACCAACTCCGATTGATAATGTGTTACGCAATTAGGGTGGTGCTTTCTAAATTGAGAATTTGAAGTTGAGATCTTTTCAAACCCATATGGCTGATTTTACCAGCACATCTAAACCGAGTTCAAGAGCTATCAATGTCATTACTGTTGTGAAATATTGACACTGACAGCACTTGAACGTAGTTAAGAAGTGAAATTAGATGAAATTGGTACTGGCACTTAGTCCACATTCGCACGAGCGCTTTCTTCCGTGGCGTTTTTTTTACCGTGCACTGTTTTATTCAACACTCGGCTTAGCGTTGAGAGTTGAAATTCCAACAGTACGCTTTTTAACCCGCTAGAGATGTGTATTCTCAACGCCGAGAGTTGAAAATACAAAGTGCGGTAAAATAAGCGCCCCGTTAAATAAGCGCCCGTATGTCGTGGGTTTTCTTAAGGGAATTCCTTCTTTCATATATCTATGGGGAATTCCATCAATTTAGACCGCTAAATTAAAAATTTATTCACAAAAAAAACCGGCTAAGTGCGTGTCGGACCACGCACCATGACGGGTTCCATAGTTGAAAAGAATTTATCCTAAAAATAAACTTAAAATTGTAATCCCAAAACAAAATTTTTATGTGATTAAATTACATTAACAATTTTCGGACTTATTCCTTTACTTGTACTGTGAGAGCTTGCTTCTTGCCAAATTTCATTATTCTAGGTCAACGGAAAGTACCGTATAGGTTTTGATTTACTTGCGAATATCAAAATATATCGCATAAATAGCCGTATTTTTTATTGAGTTGAGTTGACTTAGAAGCTTGATTTTTTTAGAACTTCAAGGGACCATAGACTTACGTATTTGATATTAATTTCAACTTGATACCTCTAAGCGTTCCTGAGAAAAAGGGTCTTGACAGACTGACAGCCAGACAAACAGACAGACGAACAACAAAGTGATCCTATAAGGGTTCCGTTTTTTCCTTTTGAGGTACGGAACCCTAAAAACGTTAGAAAATAAGAATTTCGCAAGCTACAACAAAAGAATCACCTTATGTAACGCTAAAGAATAATTTGACAAGTTCTCAACATCAAATTCTTAATTCAGAAATCAGGAATTAGAATATGGAATAGTTTTCAGCTGTCTCTATGGCGGAAAGCCTTAGATCAATAAAAAAGCTGTAAAAAAAATACAAAAAGAATCTCTCCGGCGGGGAATCGAACCCCGGTCTCCCGCGTGACAGGCGGGGATACTTACCACTATACTACCGAAGACTTGCTATAAGTTATCGAATTTTCCGAACATATTTAAAAGTATTAGTCAATTTTGTACTAATAAAAATAAACAATTTTTTTAATACACAATTAAATCCATAGCCCAGCTATTCAATTAGTTTATGACAAAAGGTAATAAATTATTTGAACAGTAGATATGGTAGACCGTACGTCAGAGGTAACAAAACCAGTACACATAATAAGCTGGCTTCTTTCAATTGAAACTCCGTACTACGCTACGTTCGTTCGATTGTTCCTATAACATGAACAAGATATTAATATTTACTGAGTACTTACATAAGTATAATAAAACAAGAAAAAACTGTAACCCGACTACGGAAAAACATTTTGGCGCCAATAATCCGCCATTTTGATTTTTATTTCCTTTATTTCATTATTAAATACATATAAATTACATTTTTAAATATTAGAATATTATTATTAACCGACTTCAAAAAAGGAGGTTCTGTATTTGACTCGTATGTATGTATTATGTATGTATGTTTGTTTGTATGTATGTGTGTATGTATCTTTGTCCGCGATTTTCTCAAAAACTGAACCAATAATGAAACTAGTAATGAACCAATTTTGATGATTCTTTCACTAACGTGATCTACATACCTACTTTCAGGACGGTTTTAGTACCTATGTAATACATTATGTAATTATTCTTATGTACGAAGTTATATGCATAAATGTACTGTATCTCCGGCATTTCTAAGCGGATTTTGATGATTCTTCTTTTCGTTCGTCTTGGGCTTATTTATGTAATTGCATATTCAGCTAATAATGGAAATATAAATTTACCTACTTTAAAAAAAAGTCAAAACCGACATCAAAAATGCAATGATTGCACGCCCTTCAATTCTTCAATGCACCTTGCATTGCGCCGACTTTAAAAGCTGTTAAGTTTTTTATGAAAGTTATTTTATTCGTTTTTGGTTTTTGAAGTCGGTTTTTAAATTACTTTTTTTAAAGTAAATTTTTGATGTCGGTTTTTACTTTTTTTAAAAGTAAATTTATTTTAATATATCCAGTGACACTCGCGACTCATGTGACTCGCGATATGAATCTACTGACATTTTAATCATTCATCGGTTTCTAAAATCGGTAGAGCTGTTGAGAAGTTATGAGGGGACAAAGGAACGGACATACCTACAGCTCAAACACAACCCTCCGCCGCAGTCGGGTAACATTTGCGTTAAATTGTTGAAAATATCTGTGAGGCCTACGCTGAGGGTCACGGCTTAACGACAGAAAGTGAATATAATATGCTTATCAGTAGTATAAATAAACAACCTGAGCATATACCACCAGTGCATCTCAACGGGGTATTTTTGAGTCGGGTCTCTCTGATTTGCATGCATGACCGAAACCACAGGATAAATAATAGTACTAACGTCTGAAACCCTATGACGCTGATATTGAGAGAGAGCGGAGAGCATTGTTGTCGGTGCTCGGTGTCGGTGTCCGTGCTTACATGTTGTTTTATAAGTTTGCGAAGTGTACAGCACAAGTAAAGGTAACTTTGTTCAGAGCCTATTGCCAAAGTGTTCAGGGTTCCGCACCCGAAGGGTACAACGGAACCCCATTACTAACTCTCCAGCTGCCGACCCTATTACTCTAGTAGATTAAGTTCAGCAGCATATACAGTAAGAAAAATAAGGCAGCCATGGAGTTTCTTGCCGGCTCTTCTCCATAGGAAACGACCAATTTGGAACCGTGCACCTAGCTTCTGACGTTTCATAAGTGCCCATGTAGGTATGTGAAATAAAATATTTTGATTTTGATTTTGATTCCGCTGTCCGTCCGTCCGTCCGTCTATCCATCCGTCTGTCTGTCTGTCTGTCACAGGGCTGTATCTCATGAACCGTTACAGGTAGACAGTTGAAATTTTCACAGATTGTGTATTTCTATTGCCGCTATAACAACAATTCATAAAAATAAAATAAAGTTAAATATACATTAAACTTTTTTTTTAATTAGGTTTCAATTATTTATTTGGATTTTATGTTACATTGATCGTGTCTTGACTAACATAGTTTTAAGATAATTCATGTAATAAGTACAAACAAAATATGGACAAAATTATTCTGAATTAAACTTCTTTTTCCTTTTTTTTTTATTATATTTATAAAGTTATAGTTACCGTTTTTCTCGCCATAGTTAAAAATCCCATACCAGTTTTGACGACAGCTAAATGCTAATTTTCAAATCGATAACGATACGATATAGCTATGACTGTATATATCTACTATTAAATTTTATGCTTATATAAATACTTAGCTATAAAAACGTTTACACAAGTTTTTCTAAATCCCTCTATTTCACATACTTTTTTCCTCGCAAAACCAATCCACTTAGGATTATTTCAATAGAAAAGAGAGTCAATCAATCTGCCTAGCCTTTTCCCAACTACGTTGGGATCGGCTTCCAGTCTAACCAGATGCAGCTGAATACCAGTATTTTACATGGAGCGACTGCCTATCTGACTGCGCAACCCAATTACTGGGTAATACGAACCTCTTGGTAAGACTAGTTGTCAGACTTTCGGGCTTCTGACGACCCGTAACGACTGTCAAAGATCCACGAATGACAGCCGGGACCAACCCGCTTAACGTGCTTTCAGAGGCACGGAGGAGTGTCGGTATATAAAGATGGTCATCCATCCATTGACCAACCCCGGCAAGCGTAGCTAACCTGATTTATCGACCCGTACGGCTGTTATTACTTAGCCACGAGCTCCATAGAAAAGAGAGTAAAAAGATAAAAATAGTAAAATTACGTCAAAAGTCAATTGATTAAAAGGGGAACCAGAACACGGGCTAATTAATGTGAAACATTTGGATTAATTACTATTTAAACTCACTTTTTGTATGAAACTCACGAAAATGTCACAGTGGTGCTGACTCCATGCCTGATGCGATGAACTAGTAATCATCCTCCGGAACTATCCTAATTCATTTGGCTTCTGCCATAGCCCAGTTCATTTGACTTCTTCCCTATCCCCATTCATTTGACTAGTGCCTTAGCCCAGCTCATTTGACTTTTACTCTATCCCCATTCACTTAGCTTCTGCCATAGCCCAGTTCATTTGACTTCTTCCCTATACCCCTTCATTTGGCTTATGCCTTGGCCTAGCTTATTTGACTTTTGCTCTATCCCCATTCATTTGGCTTCTGCCATAGCCCAGCTCATTTGACTTCTTCCCTATCCCCATTCATTTGGCTTATGCCTTAGCCCAGCTCATTTGACTTTTGCTCTATCCCCATTCACTTGGCTTCTGCCATAGCCCAGTTCATTTGACTTCTTCCCTATACCCGTTCATTTGGCTTATGCCTTGGCCTAGCTTATTTGACTTTTGCTCTATCCCCATTCATTTGGCTTCTGCCATAGCCCAGCTCATTTGACTTCTTCCCTATCCCCATTCATTTGGCTTATGCCTTAGCCCAGCTCATTTGACTTTTGCTCTATCCCCATTCACTTGGCTTCTGCCATAGCCCAGTTCATTTGACTTCTTCCCTATCCCCATTCATTTGGCTTATGCCTTAGCCCAGCTCATTTGACTTTTGCTCTATCCCCATTCACTTGGCTTCTGCTATAGCCCAGTTTATTTGACTACTGCCCTATCCCCATTCATTTGGCTTCTGCCATAGCCCAGTTCATTTGACTTCTTCCCTATACCCGTTCATTTGGCTTATGCCTTGGCCTAGCTTATTTGACTTTTGCTCTATCCCCATTCACTTGGCTTCTGCCATAGCCCAGTTCATTTGACTACTGCCCTATCCCCATTAATTTGGCTTCTGCCGTAGCCCAGTTCATTTGACTACTGCCTTATCCCCATTCATTTGGCTTCTGTTATAGCCCAGTTCATTTGACTACTGCCCTATCCCCATTCATTTGAAATCGTTGCAGTATGTCTTCTTATATTAGCTCATCAGCCGTCATCTCAGTATTCACCCTCTTTCTAACCATATCATCTTTGAAACAGTCCATACGTCGCTATTAAGGCTCCGTACCCAGAAGCCTAGGCTGTCTGTCTATCATCAAAGAATATGTGTACTACCGCTAACAAAAATAATAAAAAATGAAACTACAATATAACTGCCTAATAAATTTTTTCAACGATTTATTTTTTTAGCACTCTGAACCAGGGGTTCGAAATTGACATAAAAACTCTTTTCACATCTTTATCACTTCACCTTCATACAAATAGTAGTACCCATGATACCCTCATTCAATTTATTAAGGCGAAAGGATCCAAGGATGCTTACTTTGCGATTCGTAAGGCTTAACCTGACGGCGCGGGCGTTTTAAGAAAATGAACTTAACATAAAGGTATAGGGACTCTAGGCATTTTACTTAATTACTAACACTTAGAATATTGCTTTTGCTGAGATTTTATTTTGTATTGGATAGGCTTGCGTATGACCCCTGTGTCTAATCTTTATTTTTTCATAATATTGGTTGGTAAACAAGGAGCAAAAAAGTGTGTGTTGTGTCAGCTCCGACGCACTACGGGAGTTTACTCCTGTTTTTTTGCCGTTCCGACTTTCTATTGTTGGATGAAAACAAAGGACTATAGGGGCAGGGTTTCTTCAAAGAATCAGTGCTATACATTAGTAACTTTACGGTGTAAAGGCGTTCGTTTTATTTTACGCAACAACGCTTTTGAGTTAACACTTGTATTTCAATCCTCATAAAATTTCCATACCGGGGGCCTTAAATGAAAATCGATTATTAAGGAGTAAACTTATAATATAGTATAGCAATCGAATTTATTTAAGAAGAAGCTTTAATCGATTTAATAAATAGAAAAATCTAAAGAAAATATTGCGTCCATGAATTATTGCATTTTGTCGTCTATGGACAGACATTATTTATTGACAGGCAAGTCAATATATAAGGAACTTCTTAGAACTCGAGCTGTCAAAAGTAAAATAAACGGTAAGAGGAAAGAGTATAACTTAGTGTATTTATTTACGTATAGGTAGGTAGGGACATGGTATTATATTTTTATTTCGTTCGCAATAATACACCGAGTAACGTGGTGGTTTCGGTGTCTAATGCAGTTTACGATTTAGAATAGAATAGAATAGAATACTCTTTATTATGCACACCATTTAAATTACTGGTTACAATTTAGTTTACTGTGAGCTTGACGATCATTAATTTCCTGCAAAACCTATATTGCCATGGATATCTGCAATACCAGAGTTATCGTAAATTGCCGTTCCCGAGACAAAATTTAAATACGTCGCACGTGCTCGTAATTTCTCCGGAACCCTTAAGCTTTCATCTGAAACAGAGTAACCTTGTATGGTTGTCATACCTTCCCGGACGAGCATTTTTACAAAGAGCTCTTCTACATAGTACCAAAACTAGGCATCTAGTCTACATCCCTAGACAAGCTCCCCGCCGCCGTATCTCTACGTTGACGTCATAGTGACTCCTGAACTCTAGGTCGGTGCCGGTAGAGTTTACTTTGCTGAAACAGGTCTAGGATGAGGATTCAGACCAAGAGAGATATATAAACTCGCAGGGCAGCACGAGGCGCGATGGCGTCCTTACCTTATACCTGACGCAGGTCCTCACCGGACATGGTTGTTTCGGGAGGTTCCTGTTCCGGATAAGGCGGGAGGAATCGCTCGAACTTTGTGTTTTGAAGGTATGTTTAAATATGTATTTAGATCAGTCTTTTAAAAGTTTTATCCTACGACATGACTTTTAAAAGACTCACATAATCAGTCCCACATGTTCCCTCTGCTGGGACTCAGGCCTCCTCTCTGTGAGTTGGTGGATGTTACATGTTTCTGAATTTTTGTTTCTAGTTCATACGATGTTTTCCTTCTCCGTTATCCCTCACTTTGTTTTCTTTCATCGCAGACCGTAGTATCTGGGTTAAATACTAATTAAATCGATTCCATAACTAATCCTGAACCAAATACTTTGAGTTCTGAACAACGCTGCAGAAACATTTTCGTATAGAAACACAAATGCTGAGAAATTGTATAAATCCGCTTTACTTTATATTTACATACAACCTAGTACCGTGAAACGCAAACACGCTGCCGGTAGAACAAACGTGCTGACTGCTGCGTCGCTCGCTCCACGATGCAAATATCTAGTTTGTTTAATTACATGACAGTTTAATGTACGTATTTCTTGCTCGTAGAGTACATTTTTGTATGTTTGTTGGTATAGCTAGGTGGTTATAAACACAAATCTTACTTGCAAAAACACCTGAACAAAGAATTATCTGGGTTACAATTTTTTGTGATTTGATTAGGTAAACTTTACGATGCAATGGTTTTAATCTAAACTAATATTGTAAAGAGGTTTTTTTTTTGTTTGTAGGCGGTAATCTCCAGGAGTACTACTGATCGATTACAAAAAATATTTCACTGATAGGAAGCTACACTATTGCTCAGTGCTATAGGATATTCTGTTTTATTTTACGCGGACGAAGTCGCGGGCAAAGAAATATTTTTTTTGTAGCCAGTCAGCAAATTTTGCCAGTAAAGGTCAGTAGTAATTTGACTAAAGTAGACACAACATTTTATGCTCGGACAAATATATATACTCGTAGGTAATTAAAAACGTACTGATAACCATCGAAAGTGATGACGAAACACACGCTCACATACAAACACGCTGTTGTAGTATTCACACATGCAAGCTGTGACACCCTACTGGTAGAACGAAGAATTAATAATGTAACTACGAATAAGTACGAGTCCAATATCTGTAGTAGGACATGCTACTAATAGATACATTATTAAAAAAAGTGTAACTATTAAATCCGATGACGTAACACAAACGCTACGCTCACACACAAACACGCTGTGGTAGTATTTACACATGCAAGCTTTAACACGCTGCTAGTAGAACAAACGCTGTAACTAGGTACGTCTCTCGACGATGCAAATATCTGGTCGGTTTAATTACACTATGGTGAGATGTAAGGTAATTATCACGTGATTTAGTAAGGTCGTATCTACGGAGCTAGGTTGTGTTTCGGTTATGGGTAGACCGCAGAAAGTGGCGCTCTGGGAAGTGGGTAAGGTATTGTGATTGGTGGCAATACTATCGTGTAAGTCCACTCGAAATTCAGAAGGTGGGTAATGCATTTAACTTTTAAAGTAAACATAGTATACTTTTATAGTATATAAAGTAAGAGAAGACGTTTGATTGATGAGATATATGCAAATATTCATAATACTCGTAGTATACTATATCCTATTGCACAATCATATTGGCGGTCGGTCGTCATGGCACTCATGACGATACCTTATCAAAATCATTGTTGTATTGGCAGATTAAAATTACCCAGTTGTTTTCCAAGTAAGCTGTTATATTGTGTTGTATAACCCAAAACTTACAGCACTGTCGGAAAATACTCTTCGGAAATTCTTGTTCAGCGGCAATTTTTAAAATTTCTACCTCCTCTACAACGAACCTTTATAATTCTGTCCTACACTTCACAACCCAACAACAATCAACACGAAAAACCTTTACACTGTACAAACCTACACAGATTTAAAGGTAATCCAATCACTACGCCTCCGGACGGGCTTGGCGCAAGGATACTCAAATAGAAACGTACATAGCAATCAGCTTTGTGAATGGGCCGGTTCATAAAACGGCTTTCCACCTAACCCGATCTGGGTCAGACGGTTTCGGATCGTAGTTTTACGTTGCAGTTTTGTTTTTTAAAGTTTTGGGTGAATACTATTTGGGTAATTTTACAAAATTGTTTAGTTACATCGAATGGTATTTTTATTTTGATCGTGAATGGTTAGATATGTTTTCCACCATTTAGTTTGAATGACCAGGCAGGAGGGCAGAAATCAAACATTCAAATCTCAGATTATGTGTAGTATCTAAGGTTTTAAATAAGATTTCTCGATTTGGTTTTCTGATACACTTGTTGTATTAAACACAGCTAATTATTTAGACTTGAATCTAGATGCATGAAAAACAAAATAGTCCTAGCATTTTATGTTTCAATATTTGAGCTAGTAATACACAATCTACGAGTTTTTCTCATCAAAATCTGTTTCAAAGTTTGTGGAGTTACCTTTCATTGCCATTTATAATAATACTAGGCAGGCAAGTTGTAAGGTGCTACGTGCAGCGTGTTTGTTCTGCCTACGACTCTTGACGATGCAAATATCTGGTTTATTTGTACATAAAACTACATTATCAAAATATGTTCATAACATCTGTAATTATCAAAAAGATAGCTCTTTATGGTTTTATTCACATAATATCAAATCACAGCTGGGCATTGTTTTAACTTTCCATGATGAAAAGTACATACTCACTTACCTATTTTCAGGTACACGTCACATCATTGTCTACCTGTCTCTTCTGATTAGTTTTAGTTCAACAAATATATACATTATGTAGGACGATGCATATTTATTAGACCATTGTAAGAATAACAAACGCTACGTTCACACAAACACGCTGGTGGTAGTATTGACACGCAGGCAAGTTTTAACGTGCTACGTGCAGCGTGTTTGTTCTGCCTACGACTCTTGACGATGCAAATATCCTGGTTTGTTTGGTTACAACCGTATTTGGCGTCTGTGGGTAGTCGAATTTAGAACAGTGTTTACGACATACCTACAGAAAGGTTTTATGAGAGAATCTCATCATACTGCTTAAATCAAAGAAATAAAAAGTAAGTTTAAAAACTAAAACCCGACTACTGAAAAATCACGCTCTAAAACGTATGGGACAAGAAAATATTCTCATTGAAATTAGAAAAAGACAGACAAATTAAAAATCCGGAGTCACACGTAATCTGTTTGATTTATGACGTGAGACTCCGGATTTTTATATATATATATATATATATATATATATATATATTTGAGATGTGCTAATTAAGCCCTTTCATTTGATACCCAACACGACATCATATTTTTTTTATTTCATTACTTTATGTCCTCTAGAGGGCGCCATATTTAATTTAATGTGACGTCACATAGCCTATAACCAGAGGACAATCAAGACGCTTCTAACAACATCTTATTTGTTAAATTATGATAAGCAGTTTAGAAGTTATGAGGGAACTGATGAACATACATACATACCGGTCAAAATCATAACCCTCCCTTTTGCTTCGCCGTAGTCGGGTAATAAAAGAAAGGTTGTAGGCGCCTTTTATGAACCTTTGTTATTGTTTGCGACTAACATGGTATGATTGTAAAAAGGAACCCATATAATTTACAGATTTCCAAAATAATGCTTACACGTTTTTTCAACTTCTCAACCAGAGTAAGTACCTACCTAAGGAAGAATCTCTGAAGGACTCCTAACTAATATTATAAATGCGAAAGTGAGTTTTTTTGTTGATTTGTTTGATTGTTTGTTGTCGCTTTCACGCTAAAACTACTGGAAGGATTTAGATGAAATTTGGCACACGGGTAGACCATGACCTGAAAAAGGACATAGGCTACTTGTTTACCTACATACCACGCGGTCGAAGCCGAGGGAGGAAGCTAGAAATAAAATATTTCTTAATGAATCTTCACAACCTCATTATTGATGAGCAGCATGGGTTTGTTAAACGGCGTTCGACGAATACCAATCTCATGTTGTTCGCAGACTTTTTATTCAAAAGCATGGATGAACAAGTTCAAGTTGATGCTGTGTACACGGATTTTCGGAAGGCTTTTGACAAGGTGGACCACAAACTGCTCTTAGATAAAATTGCATACAACGGAATCCGTGGCAATTTGTTACGATGGTTCATGGTGTATATACAATAGGTCGCAACAGATTAACGGATTCCAATCAAGCTCAGTCATTGTTTCTTCTGGAGTGCCCCAGGGCTCTATTATGGGGCCCTTACTCTTTAATTTGTTTATCAATGACATTAAGAAATGCTTCATTCATTCTCGATTTCTAATGTATGCCGATGACATTAAAATTTACAAGTCGTGCAAAAGCATACAAGATTACCTGCTTTTGCAGGAGGACCTTGATAGACTTTCTCGATATTGTTCTTATTACAAACTTCAGCTTAGTTTACCAAAATGCAATGCAATTACTTTCACAAAAAACAAAAACATAATAAAATTTGGCTATAGTCTGCATGGTAACTTTCTGCAGAGAGTTGACCATATACGTGATTTAGGTGTTGTAATGGACGCGAAATTGCACTTCAATCTTCACATCGATAACATCGTTAATAAGGCGTACCGCATGTTTGGTTTTGTCATGCGTTCTTCAAATGACTTTAAAAGACCGTCTACTTATTTACTTCTATACAAAGCTTCGGTCCGTTATCAATTGGAATTCGCAGCACCTATTTGTAGTCCTATTTTTGATCTTTATATTAAAATAATTGAAATGGTTAAAAAAAAAAATTTTACGTGCTATGCACTACAGATGCACTAAGTCTAAATTACCATACACTCAATTACTAATGCGTCATAAACTACAAAGCTTGGAGTCAAGACGCAGCCTACTGATGGCCATGATGCTTCATGGTCTGTGTAATAACAGGTTCGATTGTCCAGATATTACCAACAACCTATGTTACATTGTACCTAGAACTGTGATGCGTCGGGGGGCGCGTGTGCCCCGGCTGTTCCACACCGCTAGGTGCAGAACTCACGCTGGTGCACGGGCGCCTCTCCGACGTATTGTAGATACGTATAACATCCACTTCATCGATTTGGATATCTTCGCGCTTACACACTTTAAGTTCAAAAACATGGTTAAATATTGAATCTTTAAAATAGCCATCTTATACCTATTATTCCAAAAATATGTACGACTACTGCTTACTTTTTCTGTAAAATCAACGCACGCATTAAACTATGTGTATATTAACTTTTATTTTGCGGACATTAGTGTGGTTTACCTAGTTTTAATTCATTCTGTCACACTTAATTGCAATGTGTAACTGTTTTATGTCCCAAAAAAGTAAAATAAAATAAATAATAAATATCTTAATGGCAATAATATGTAGTTGGAGTTACAATGAGAGATTCTGTAAACAAACTCATGATACAGGAAAAAAAATGGTCAGGGAGGAAAAACACCTGAAATAGGCACATAATATATAAGAAAATATCTTCCTGTTACTATCTTAATCACCAAGCCATTCCATCAGAAACTAGAATCACATCACAACCACGAAGTGCGCAATAAATAAAATAAATTGAACACGGACTCCATACATAAACATTTATGTATATACATAAAATTATTCATTGACGGTCAGGTGGACTGTACCAGGGACTCATGTTTTATTCGTACGTCTTGTTATTCTAGCGACATAAATCCGATATACTTGGGGTACTTAATGCTTTAGTTTGCACACCGTACTGTAACATGGGATAAACATTGACAACCTATATAGCTTTCTACCTTTTTTGGAACACTTGACATCATGTCCTGCGTACCTTTTTTTTTTTTTTGTGAATGGGAAATCATCACTTCTTTGTTCGTAACCTGTCGTACGCCTTTCCTAACATTCTAAATATGCTGCCAAAGGAAATTATCAAAAAATTAGAAAACAAAAATAGTCAACAAATTAAAAATATCTTAAAAGCCTACTTTTTAGCCTTTAACTTTTATAAGTGAGCAATCAATCTGCCTAGCCTTTTCCCAACTATGTTGGGGTCGGCTTCCAGTCTAACCGGATGCAGCTGAATACCATTATTTTACATGGAGCGACTACCTATCTGACCTCCACAACCCATTAACTGGGTAATACGATACCCCTTGGTAAGACTGATTGTCAGACTTTCGGGCTTCTGACGACCCGTAACGACTGTCAAAGATCCACGAATGACAGCCGGGACCAACGGCTTAACGTGCTTTCCGAGGCACGGAGGAGTCTCGGTATGTAAAGATGGTCACCCATCCACGGACCAACCCCGGCAAGCGTAGCTTAACCTGATGGATCGACCCGTGCGGCTGTTATTACTTTAGCCACGAGCTCCTCTCGAACTTTTATAAGTGAGCAAACTCGAAATAAGTTAATAGTGCACATAATCTTATTTTTATATTCGATTGATCGCTATTGCAACGATAATGACCATGTCAAGTTTTTATGAAATAAATAGTTTTAATTATTTTTTTTTTATCAATGACTTCTTCCGCTCTGGGTGGAGCGGGAGGTCGTGTCAGACTTTTACTGACTAAGACCCACACTTGTTCCTTCAGTTGCCTGTGCCAGGGCCATGGTATTCTCTTTCGAACAACCCGCGATCCTGGCCAGGCCTGGCCTGACCTGCACGTTACAGGAACTAATACTACAAAACAAACAAACAATGGGCGGCCTTATCGCTTTTTGCGATCTCTTTCAGGCAATCTTGGACCAGACACTAGGCACTGATCATGCTAAACTTGTAGCTAAGTTCTGAGCTGACCCAAATCAGATCAGAGCTGTTCTGAGCTGGTACAGATTACCATCGGTCTCTTAAGAGAACCTGGGGCCGTATTATGAACAATTAATGCCATCATTTTTCCAGTGCTAGAGAGAGACGGAGCTATACATGACCTATATCACCATCCCTTTTTCGCAACGGAATCATGATGGCGTTAATATTTCACCCGGTGCAGGTTGCACCGGGTGACTGGGAGACCAACTCTTGAATCCCTTCTGAGCAATGCCTCAGGGCACATCCTTGGGAGAAAAGCCATTACCTGCTGCTCTGTTTCATCCACTATTTCAACATCACTTTCGACCACTGCATTGTTCGGCTTATCGAGGTAACTGTAGGTAAAGCCATCCCAATTCTTATCCCAATTGCGGGGTCGCCGTCAATAAGCCATCGTTTCAGTATTCACCATATCATCTTTCACAGAATCGACCAACCATTATTTTAATCTTTCTCTATTTTACAAGTTTTTATTATAATTTTTTAGTTTCACCTGTCCCGGTGTCTATCTGTGATCGAATCTTACAAGTTAAATTTGACCCACTTCCCGGTTTCCGATTGAGCTGAAATTTTACACGCATGTGTAAATTGGATGACAAAGCAACATTATTATGATATGGAGCTGATCTGATGATGGAGCCGGAAGGCGACTATGGGAACATAGTAATAGACCGACGTAACCCTATCGAGTTTGGGCTCGTTTTATTTGTCTTGACAAGGACTCTATCTTAGATGATATCCAGATTAATAAACACTTGTTTAAAAAAAAATCGGCCAAGTGCGTGTCGGACCACGGACAATGAAGGGTTCCGTAGTTGGGATGAATTTATCTTAAGAACAAACTTAACATTGTAGTTAAAAAACATGTTCTCCCATACATTCCAACTGTAAATGTATGTTTGTACTCACAATATTGATAGATTTACCATGTTATTTTAAGACCAGAGACTTCTTATAGGTTTTCCTGTAATCTACAGGTAAAGATCTATTTCTTGTATTTTTTTCAAAATTTTAGGCTTAGTAGTTTCGGAGATAAGGGGGGGAATGGTCAATTTTCGTCTATTTTCTTAAATAACTTTAAAACTATTTATTTTAAAATTATAAAATATATATATTTGAGACCCTCATAGTAAGCCCTTTCATTCGATATGCCACATGGTGTAGTTTGCAAAACTTTTTTTTTTTAATTTTCTTATTTACCCCCAAAAGTGACCTCTATATTAAAATTTAATTTATTTACTTTACCCGTCCGTGTTTGGGCCACAGAAATGCATATGTGTACCAAATTTCAACTTAATCAGTCCATTAGATTCGGAGCAAACTGGCTGTGACAGAAGGACATACAGACAGATAGGCAGACACAGGAGTGATCCTATAAGGGTTCCGTTTTTCCTTTTGAGATACGGAACCCTAAAAACACTTATTAGTCCTATAACTCTTGTCCTATAATCCCGTATTCGAGTAAAAAGCCTAGCTCAAACTGATATTGAGTTTGCATACTATGTATATACATTACGATATTTCACTACAAACCACAAAATACTCAATTTATGTCGTCCATTCGGAAATAGTTCACAATTTTGAGTAAATAAATTGCTGGCTGCCTCCAAAATGGCAATAGTTATCTATATATTTTAGGCCTTGTCATACATTGACCCATTCGTCATAATAACTGCCAACTCAAAAGTTGTTCAGCCACGAGGGAATAACATCAAGACACAAATATCTTCAGAGCCCAAAACACCTTTTTCGTCTAATAATAGAAACATCTTTTCTCGTTTGAAGCAACTAATGGATCGTATCCTTTAACGGGTATAGTGACTGTCCGAGATGTTTAGGCTCTATCAGGATAGGTAAACTGCGTTCGCCATTTAGTTTCTAAGGAACAAATTGCTTTTGGAAAACAATTTTAAAGCCCACACTTCGATAAGACTTCAAACATTTTTAGGAATTTTTCGATAGTAGTAATTCTGAAATCAACTTAATACGTAGCAGCAATACTTACAACTTAACAGCCAAAGTGTGGAACTCTCTGTCACACTCACTCATTGCTTCCACATATAACCCGTCTACCTTCAAAGCAAGAGTAAACAGGCATCTTCTAGGCATGCTCGTTCCATCATAGACCTCATCCATCGCTTTCCATCAGGCAAGCCCAATCAGCAGTAAAAAAAAGAAAAAAAATTGATTTAAATAGCATTTTTGTTGCCAACACCTTCAAAGCAAGAGTAAACAGGCATCTTCTAGGCATGCTCGTTCCATCATAGACCTCATCCATCGCTTTCCATCAGGCAAGCCCAATCAGCAGTAAAAAAAGAAAAAAAAATTGATTTAAATAGCATTTTTGTTGCCAATACCTTCAAAGCAAGAGTAAACAGGCATCTTCTAGGCATGCTCGTTCCATCATAGACCTCTTCCATCGCTTTCCATCAGGCAAGCCCAATCAGCAGTAAAAAAAAAAGAAAAAAATTGATTTAAATAGCATTTTTGTTGCCAAATTAGCCTCCAATAGTGGCCATACTTTTTAAATCCAGTGCACACTGGGCAGTCATTGGCTAATATTTTAGCCATGGAATTTCCTTCTTACTAATTAAATAATTAGCGGCTTCCATAAGCTTTGAATAAGATGGACAGCGGAGATTGCAATGGTCGATAAAATAATGGAATCCTGAATATAACTTTTCATTAGATTTGTGTTACAGAGAAATGTCAGGCTATCCCGTAATGGATAACCTTGAAATAGCATATAATAGACCTTATGGACGTTCTAAAAACAAAAAAAAAAACATATAATATCCCATGTAGATTACTAGTAAGATTTTTCAGAAAAAATACTAACCTTTTTTTACATTCTTCTTCACCATGACCGCAAATGAATAAATTCCACTGACTATATCGACAGAGAGGCAACAGACTGACAGTGAGACAGACAGATAGATGGACAACGAAGTGATCCTATTAGGGTTCAATTTTTTCCTATTGAGGTACGGAACCCTAAAAAAAAGATGGCGGCGTTAGTTTCGGTTTTGACCACGCGCCAAAACATCATTGTACGTTATTGTAAGTTCGGTATAACAGGTCTTTACGAGTATTAGATATCATCATCGCGCGTTCGTATTTCCGAAGAAAGACGATGATTGCCGAAGCACATACGAGTACTTTTTCTGGGAGATGTGTAAGTTCGGTGTAAAAGGCATTCAATTTGACTTGTAGAAAAATCTCCTCCGAGATCCCTAAGTTTGGAGGACGTCGCAAGGGAATTGAGGCAATCTCACTATTAATTAGATTCTGCGGACATCCAATACCATTTTGTATTGAAACAATAATTAATTTCACTGTTTGTGCCCAGTAATTATTATTTCTGTTAGTAAAATAGAGATGAAATGTAGTTCGTAATTAATTCTCGTTGTTTGTGGAGTAAGTCGTGTAATTAGGTATTCTATACCTACAGTTTGATTCCGCTTTTCATACAGAGGTGATTTCAGTCTGTAATGACATTATTAAAAGTAAAATATTTGTGAAACAATGGTTTAATTTGTTGCTTTTTAGGGTTCCATACCTCAAAAGTAAAAAACGGAACCCTTATAGGATCACTCGTGTGTCTGTTTGTCCGTCTGTCACAGCCAATTTGCTCCGAATCTAATGGACCCATTAAGTTGAAATTTGGTACACAAATCAATTTCTGGGACGGGTAAAGTAAATAAATGAATTTTGAATATGAGGGTCACTTTCGGGGGACAAATCAGGAAATTTAAAAAAAAAAGGTTTTGCAAACTATACCGTGTGACATGTCAAAGAAACATGTGACATTGCTTACTCTGAGGGTCTCAAATATATTTTTTTTATAATCTTAAAATAAATAGTTTTAAAATTATTTAAGAAAATAGATAAAAATTTACCATTCGGGGGGGAATGGTTAATTTATTATCTTATCTTATCTCCGAAACTATGGAGCCTAAAATTTTGAAAAAAATACATAAAATACTTCATTACCTGTAAATTACAGGAAAACCTATAAGAAGTCTGTGGTCTTAAAACAACATGGTAAATCTCTCAATATTGTGAGTACAAACTTACATTTAGGTACAGTTGCAATGTATGGGAGAACATGTTTTTCAACTACAATGTTAAGTTTGTTCTTGGGATAAATTCATCCCAACTACGGAACCCTTCATTGTGCGTGGTCCGACACGCACTTGGCCGGTTTTTTCACGTGGCTTGCCTTCAACAGTTGAAGGAGAGGCAAAGGTATAAGCCACCATACAGCCCATCATTATCATCCTGCCCTTATCCCATGTTACGTGGGGTCGGCGCAACACGTTTCTTCTTCCATTCTCCGCTGTCAACCGTCACGCTATCATTCACTCCCTTCTCTTTCATATCATTCCTCACACTATCCATCCATCTTTTCTTTGGCCTTCCTCTCCTCTCCATCCATCAACATGTATATTCATCATTCTTTTAGTCACATGCGTTTCGTCCTTCCTCCATCACATGCCCATACCAAGCCAAACGATTTCCTTTCAACTTTTCTGTCACTGGCGCCACTTTCAAACTTCCTCTTATATACTCATTTCTTACTTTATCCATTCTCGTCACTCCACACATCCATCTCAACATTCTCATCTCCGCTGCATGCAATCTTTTTTCATCCGTTTTCTTCACTGCCCAGCAATCCGATCCATATATAGCCCAAAAAACTGAATATTTTTTGAAAACACAAATTTACATTAATTTGTTTACAAAACCAAATAATTAGATGATGATTTTATTCATCATATTCCATTTATTTACACAGTTTAAATATTTACCAATTTTTAAGCATAAAAAGGCATAAAGGCTATTTGCTGAGATTTAAAAACAATCGCATTACCTCGACTACAAGTGACTTCTTTCTTATATCTATGGAATGAATGGAGTCGAAGTAGTGTGGAATAGTTATAATATGTAGCAAACTTTCCAGCTCTAGAGCGAATGCAAAGTAAAAGGCACGTGTGTTAAATACTCACACCGCATTGTGAACCTAATAAGTTGATGCAATAAGAGCTAGTTTTCGAGCGTGTTGAAAATTATTATTTTTTTTTTTTATAATGTTTATTGATTAAATTGGGGTTTTTATCCCAATGGATACGCCAATCCCATCATGCCTTATACTGACTACTACGATGCAATGCTTTAAATTTAAATTAAAAGAAGAGTACACCAACTCGCTAAATCTTTTCACCACATCTGACTTCGGTTGTGCTAAAATTAATTGAACCAAATCGACCTGTGATATATTTAAATTAAACTTATTGATTAAATTTCTCCTTTCCTCTTGGTTCTTGACGCAATCCATCAGCAAATGATGTACATCCTCAAGTACATTGCATGTGTTGCAGTTGGGAGAACTTACTTTCTTCATGAGAAATGCAAACTTTGCCAATGGATAGCTTCCAGACCGTAAACTTAAAATAACTAATCCGTAATCCCCCCGTAACCGTGACCGTAATCTTATATTATACTATTGCAATTTTTATCAAACCTTTTTATAGCACCTTTCGCACCAAAATTACCCTCTACTATCTCAAAATAATAACCCTACCGTATCTACGTACCTCTACAGCCAGCATGTATTAACTACAATGTGCCGGGAATCAGAGCGCGGAAAATTTATAGCAGGCGAGCAAGCTATATTTAGAGCTGTCCAGTCCTTCGTGCTAGTGCAGTGTAAGTTACTGCTACGGAGAGGGAATTTACTTCCCGTTTTGAAACTGCTGTTAAGTTTTACAAAGGACCAACAACATAATGTAGAAATAGTTTTTGGGAAAACTCCTTTGGGAAAAAATCTTACGAGTTCGCGTCACCTTTTCACTGCGACACCTCGACTCAGCGACTACCATTTTTTTTTTTTTTGTGAGGGTTCTTTTTTTTAAATAAACAAAAACTATTTACTTATTATAATATCAACTATCTAATAAGCTTTTTATATCAGAAATATAATAAATAAAAAAAGGATTCTCTCCGGCGGGGAATCGAACCCCGGTCTCCCGCGTGACAGGCGGGGATACTTACCACTATACTACCGAAGACTTGCTATAAGTTAACGAATTTTGTATTTGCAAATATTTTACATCTGCAGCTGATACAACATAATTACTTTATCCTCAGTAAAGCACTAATTTTAACAATCTTTTCTATTCATAAACCTGTTGGCTTCTGTGCAAAAAATTGCAACTTTCTAATTCTCTATCTCTGTTATCATCATCTGCCTAACCTTTTCCCAACTACGTTGGGGTCGGCTTCCTGTCTAACCGGATGCATCTGAATACCAGTATTTTGCTTGGAGCGACTGCCTACCTGAACTCCACAACCCAGTACTGGGTAATACGATACACCTTGGTAAAACTGGTTGTCAGATTTTCGGGCTTCTGACGACCCGTAACGACTGTCAAAAATCCAAGAATGACAGAAGGGACCAACGCGCAACGGCTTAACGTGCTTTCCGAGGCACGGAGGAGTCTGGTTATGTAAAGATGGACATCCACCCACGGACCGACCCCGGCAAGCCTGAGGGATCGTTCCGTGCGGCTGTTATTACTTAGCCACGAACTCCTCCTCCTCCTCCTCCTCCTCCTCCTCCACGGGAACCTACTGCCAGGTTAAAAAAAGTATCCTGTGTTAATCTACGCTATAAACTATCTGTGTGCCAAACATCCAAATCCGTTCAGCGGTTTTTGCGTGCTTCAGTAACAAACATCCAAACATACAAACTTTCACATTTATAATAATATTAGTAGGATAGTAAGATTAATCTACATAATTTTAATTTCATTTCAAATTTTAATTTTAACTATGTACCTACATATAATATTTTTTTTTTGGATTTTTTTTTTAATTTTTTTTTTTTTTTTTTGATTGGATCACAGAACAGATAAAGATTTATCTGTTCTGTGGATTGGATGATGTCATGATTGATTCTTATCTAGGTTTTGCCAGCGGCTTTGCCCGCGTGGATGTCGGAAATTATCCCACGGGAACGTACTACCGGGAATTCCTTCGTTATTCCTTGCCTACATTATAAAGGGAACGTTTGTGCAAAATTTCAGCTTTCTAGGTCCAAGGGTTTGGCCTGGACGTTGATGAGTCAGTCAATCAGTCAGTCAGGACTTCTTAAATATCTGAAATAAAATATTTTTATTTTTTATTTTATTATTACATTAAGAACTATGTTTTTCTCAACAATTAGCACAAACATAAACGCTTAGAAAATGCAAAAAGATTCTCTCCGGCGGGGAATCGAACCCCGGTCTCCCGCGTGACAGGCGGGGATACTTACCACTATACTACCGAAGACTTGTTAGGAATGACGAAATTATCGTTCTCTACTTCTGAGCTAAAATTAAATACTGACGTCATCCCACACATTGATAAAACAGCCGGTGTTTCTGTATAGTTCAAGGTTACGCTTATTACGCGTCAAGGTATTACGTTACGTCATTCGTTGTGGCCTCAGCAACAATATTTTTATCAATAAAAGGTGATACCCGTAGATATACGAAAGAAGTTTTTTATATTTCTATGTGATACCTATTGAAATGTGTGTGTATCTTGATAGCTAATCGATGCTTGGTGCATATTAGAGGTTCTCTTTAAAATATTTGTATGCCAGTCCATGGCGAGACATCCTAAACTATTAATGAGCAATATTTGTATATTATTTGTAATCACGTTCTCGAAAACGGCTCTCACGATTTCTATGAAAGTTGCAATATACCTAAGGGTTTACGGAGGCAAAAATCAATCTAGCTAGGTCTCATATCTGGGAAAATTCGTTTTCTTCGTATTTTCAAGCAAAAAAATTCGGTTCGTAATGTCGCCGCCGCTACGCATACTTTTTATTCGTAATTTAACCGCATTTCGCTCTCGGTTATACTGGTCGCGACGGTGAATGATACTGCCCATGGCCTGCAAACTGTGCGGCATGGTTTATTGTTTTCAATTTCAGAATAAATTAAAACCTATTCAATACTTTTTTTTAAACTTTTAACATTACTTGGTCTAAAAGAGCTCCAAAATCATGAAAGTATTTAAGTTTTATAAACTTAACAAAAGAATCAAAACGTTTTTAATACTTACTGTATTTAAAAAAAACTTTTGTCTTTTGTTAAATCTCGATTCGTTTTTCCAGGCGCCATAATTACACTCCTACCAACTTATCTGTGAAATGGCGAAAATTGGAACTACGGCCGTCATATTGAAATGTCATTCGATTGTGCCGACGCACGCATGTCATTCGATTGTGTCGACGCATCGATGGTGCGTCCTCTTTCAGTTCACAGATAAGTTGGTAGGACTGTATATTGATGTAAATACTAAATATCAACTGTCATAGAAAAGCCTCATTGCTGTCTCCCATTATTTAGAAAAGTTAAACGTACGGTTTATAGAAGCTAGGTAAAAGGTACGGGTTAGTGAGTTTTTGTACATTTGGTGGTTTAATGGGAAACTAGAACTAATGACAAACCAAAAAAATAAAAAATAAAAAAAAAACCAAAATCAAAATCTGACAAGGCTGTTTGGGCATCGTTCTTTTGCCTCTCCACTGACATGAACCGAATCAACGTCTTTGGCGCCAATAAAAACGTTAACGTATTGACAACTACTAAGAGTTAAAAACTCTTTTTTTAGTTTATGCAGTAACAAAAGTTATTTCGCTTGGCTGATAATTATAAAAAATAAAAAAAAAATAAAATTCATTTAATTCAGGCAAAAACCCATAACTGTTACATGATAAAATTAAATTTCACAATACTGCCCCATAACACATCGGAATAAATTAAATGAATGGACGAATACAAATTGAAAAGGGTCAGAGAATAAAATAAAATAAAATGTCAATGTAATTCAAATAAACAAAGATGTCAACAAAACAATAATACAAAATTACAAAATTATCAGTCACACAATTAAAAAAAATTTAAATTTTACATTAAAACGTCATTAAATGTCAACAAAACACGTCATTATAAAAATATATGCCAAGGTCAATAAAATGTAGGCGCCCCCTGGCTACAGATGTCTGTCACAGCATTGTCTGATATAGGAGCAGTCATATCGCTCTGCTATCATCACCAGGACAGTATTGGAGCTGGCCCGCACCCTGCGCACTAAGGACGCGCACCGCTTGCGCATGGTGGCGTGAAAACAGTCGGTGCGCGCTTCCGCAAACATGCCCGAGGCGCTGCAGAAGCGGGGCAGCCCCAACACCGCCCTGAATGCGTTGTTATATTGGACGCGGAGGGCGTTATAGCTCGCTTGTGTGTAGCGAGCCCACAGGCTGCACGTGTATAGTGAGGTGCAATATGCCTTAAAAAGGGTGATCTTAACGCGGTTGGAACAACGCGCAAACCTGCGGGCCAGCATATTCGCTCTTTTAGACAAAGCCCTCCGCTCCCGATCGATGTCAGCATGATCCCTGAGGTCAGCCGTGACTATATGTCCTAAATATTTAAAATGGTCCACTCTGTCTAGGGGAACACCATTAAGACAAACTGGTGGTACATTTTCTAGGCATTTTGCACCGCTGGCTCCAAAGACCATGCATTGACTCTTGCTAACATTATATTTTAGCCCATGTCTCCCTGCGTACTCCTCACAGACCTGTATTTGTACCTGTATTATACTTATATTTTTTTTTTTAAAGTAGATAACTTACACAAAATAGATCTTTATGTCTCATTTCTGGGAAAATTCGTTTTCTCTATTTTCAGCCGAGCAAAGCTCGGTCGCCCAGCAGGTACTGTAGATTATAACAGTATTATTATACCATGGTTTAATGCAAATAAATAAATATTCTATTACATCACAGATAACTTTTTTGCGACAAGTAGATACGGTCAGCAACAGAAGTCGGTTAACACTGTTACTTTTTGACATCATGTAAATTAACACAAAATGATTTGGTAAACTGCTTTTTTTTTCTTTTAACTGTTAAGTCTTAATGTTCTTAAAATTTTAAGTAAGTAGGTACTTCTGTTCCGAATTGAATTAAATATTTCGCTTAATAAATAAGATTAAAAAACTGCAAGTGTTAATCGACTTTAGTTGCTGACTGTACCTACATTGTATTTAATCGTTTGTGTTTCTATTTTAGAGGCATTTTAACATAATTAGGTATATACATACATACTACTTACATTTGTTAGATACCCAGGCAGGTTTTATAGAATTCCCAAACTAAACACTGATAATTCAATCAACACCAACAACAATCAACAACAATCAATCACGCAAACACGGGAAAACTACTAGAAATCTTAAAGTAGTTCTGTCTACCTACTCTAATATAAGTCTCTGCCTTTACCTAATTAATAATAGTCTCTACTTTATCTACTTTAATATTATTCGTTAATTTTATTTAAACATAATTTAACTTACAAAATCAAGTTTAAAAAAAAAAAACCCCAAATATTATAGTTGCTTACTCTTCTCTGAAAATATTATATCTTCTTTTTAATTGAGCTTCTAATTTTATTGTTGTCTTCTTTTTAAATGTTTGAAACACAGGTTTTCATAAACCTAGATCAGGCAGGTCTACATTACAGTTAGAATCAAATTATCCTCGATTGTAATTATTTTAAATCTTATTTTTACTTTATAGTTCAATAAATTTTATTTTATTTATTTATTTTTTTTTAATTATGGTTGGTAAAAAATTCTGAAATAATTCTGGATTATGAAAATCCATTTATTTTATCATGGACTATTGTATACATAAAAGAAAAAACATCCAGCAAAACGTCATTAACGACATCAAACTAAAATTCTCGTCAAAAACAAAAGCTATGTAAGACAAGAAAACTCCTTGCTTAGCAAACTTACTAACTACGGCTCGTCATTATAACTTAAAGCATCGGTCATTATAGTACCTACTACACAAAGTTCTTACTGTTCGTAGTAGGTAGCTACTTGTTCAAAAGTTGTAGAACTTTTCATACTGCTAACGATGTCCCTCATTGGATATTTTAATTCTTGGTTTTAGTAAGAAGTAAGTTTTACAAGTTTATTTCGACATGCGGCGAAAAATGGAACTAAATTTTTGGGTACTCAATTTGACTGTTTGCGTAGAAAGTAGCGCTGCTGTGACTAATAAAATTACTATTAAAGTTTTGGCAGTTGAAGAGTTTGTATAAAGGTGTCAAAAGATGGCGTTGGATTAAATTGCACTTGGGAAAAAGGTGCCAATTATTTTGTAACGGTGTTGGAATGAAAATAATAAGGATTGTTTAATAGTTATTTAGAACCTTTTTTGTCACTGCGAGAACAGAACAAAAAACGTTGCTATTATCACTTTCTAAAGTACTTACCTAAACTTAGTAGTGTTAACGCTTTTCATTTTAATTATTGCAAGGACAAGATTGATTGCTGTTGGCTGCTACTGCATTATATATAGGCGCATTCTGGTCTTTTATTTTGCGTGCCTTGCTAAGCAATGTGCTATTAGTGCGTGTGTGTAAGCGGTGATACATCTAAATAAAATTGGTAAATTAACAGTAGGTAGGTAATCATACTTTTTTTTTTGCCAAAGTCTCTGTCTTTGCTATAATAATACCATCCTTCACTATGTTTAACTTGGTTTTGCCCCATCCGTCTTTATTTACCCATCTGACGATGATTGAACAGACGGACCGTAGTACATCTTAACGTTTTATTCTGTACTCATCCATGGCGTTAATGTATCATTTTTATAGTGTGCACTCGACGTTAAAAGGGCGCTATTTGATGGACGACCTTACAGCAATATTTCACAATTAATAAAAAAGTCTAAACACAGCAAAATAAACCTTATTGCAGTGGCAATAAAGTTAAATCGAAGTGTAAAAGTATTTTTGCACAGAAAAGGGGGAAGTAGACACAAAACGATAACCGATTGGCTGTCAATGTCAGTCATAGAACATTTTCTTTGTCGCTTGGTTGGTTCCAATTTGGGTCAAATCTCTTTGTAACAAGGTCATTCGGTGTGACAAGTTGGGCCAAGTTTGGGGCCAAATGTGGCGATGGCGTATCTGTGACAGAGAAGTGTCACATTGAGAAAAAGAAACGTGTTATTGTGTCTAGAAATAGTGTTGATAATAAGAACACAGCCTGTATTTGTGCAGAGACTTGTCCAGCAATTCGGTACCTATGTAAAGTAAAAATTTCAAACGCTGATTCAAAAAAAAATTTATTACAAAAAAAAACAACCGACGCGACTTCCAAAAAAATACTACAAAGTGAAAAATAACTTTAATTTCGGAAGTCGGTGTCTTTGGATTTGTATTTTCGCTTTTTGCCACCGACTTCCGAAATTAAAGTAATTTTTCACTTTGTAGTATTTTTTGGACGTCGGTTGTTTTTTTTTTTTTTTTTTTTGTAAAAAAGTTTATTATTTTTCTGTGTGCTCTCGTGGTGGTCCCATTGTCACCAAGTCTGAATCTGATGGGGATCCTATGGAAATCGAGGGAAACCCTCAAATTTTATAGGCACACCTATAGCGATTTGGTTATTTTTAGGATTACGTACTAAAATGGTAATAAGGAACCCTTTATGGTGCTACTCAGCCTCTCTGTCTATCCGTCTGTCATAGCTGGATATCTCAAGAACTACTAATGCTATCAACTTGAAATATGCAACTTTTTTAGATGACGTTTGCGCAACTATTTTGTAAATAAGAAAGATTTTTTTTTTTTTTGCAACAGGAACTGAAAGGGGGTCTTAAAAATTCGAAGTAGGGCTACTAGGGCATGTGGGGTATCATATGAAAGAGCGCTGTTTGCACATTCTCAAGCATTTTTTTTATTTTCTTTTAGGCTGCGTAGTTATATTGTCCCCCCCTCTTAGCTCCGAAGTTTGAATAGAGAAAAATCTGAAATTATTCTATGTGATGGAAGTTTATGTAAAGATTACAGGAAAAATAAAACGATGTCTCTAAATAGCACACTTTTTCAGAAATCGGAACTGAACCCCCGGTGCGCGAGTCCGACTCACTCTTGAATGGCTTTTTTTTATAATAACTCGTGAATTTGCTCCCGGAAAGCACCATTTGGTGAAGTGGAACTGATGAAAAAGACCACAGGTGGCCATCGGAACTACTTAATAATACGAATTTCACGGGTTGCGATTTGATTACTTTAATATGCTTGCTAAGCAATATATGCTCGTCACAATGCATATGGTGAAGAGGTGGATATGGTGGATGGCTGATGGTCACTTAACCATTAGTTCCAGTTCTCCTGGTTCCTTACTAGGAGAACTCCTCAACAATGAACGTCCCTGCATCGGGAAAAGCAATATTTTGTAAAAGGTGATGAGCAGTTTATATTAGGCTATTGTAACTTAGATAAATCACAAACTGACCCACTAAAAAGTGAAAAATAAAAACTTAAAAAAAAACACAATTCCAAAAAAAAAAATACTACAAAGTGAAAAATGACGGTGGCAAACGGATATCTATGGTGGCAAAAAACTAAAATACAGATCCATAGACAGCAACTTCCGAAATTAAAGTTATTTTTCACTCGTCCTCCGCAGCAGTCGGCTGAAATACACTTATAATCTTACCATTATAATATATAAAACTAAAAACACTAAAATACCATAGATAATTATCAGCCTCGCATCCTCCCGGTATTGGCTTCGTAAATTATCGGCACCCGAGAACAGATGTACCGAATGGCCCCAAATAGCCCCGAGGTCGTTTTTACGACTACAATTGACTTTTAAGATTAAAACGCTCGCATTTTGCGAATCATATGTGGTTATAATAAAGTTTTATGGATGAAAGCTCGGGTTTATTAGGAAAGGTTTTTTGTTAAAGGTTTTCGATCTTTTTGTTGGTATTATATTTTAGTATAGTTAAAGGCACTAAAAACAGAATTTCTGACGCTTAACAGATGCATTTACCGGATTGCTGTAATGAATACAAAAATGAAAATGCGAAAGTAATTCTGATTGTCAGTCTGTTGCCTTTTTACGCCTAAACCACTGACCATCTTTTTTTTTTTGTGTCGCATCTCTCATCTGACCAGACAGGCTGGAGCGCATTATATCACTGACCCAATCGTTATGGAGAGTTAAGTAGCCTGAGAGGGACCTGGAGAAGGACATGATGGGCTACTTTTCATCCTGGTTATAAATAAAAAGAAAAGTCCAAACTCTGGGACCTAGAAAGCTAAAATTTTGCACAGTTAACTGTTATAATGTTGACAAGGAATAAGGAAGGATTTTTCGAAATTCCAGAATTCGAGTAATATAGGGGATGAAAGTTTGTCTGGAAAATCATCATTTTTGTAGTTTAAACCATTGCATGAAAATTGGTATTTAGCATTCTGGTTAAAAATTAAAAATCACGTGTTTCAGCGTTTTTGGGAAATCATTCCCAAAAAGGGGAAAATGAAAGTTTGTAAGGAAAAATATTGTTCTAATTAAAACTCCTTACATCATCGCTCAGCCTGATTTTCGCCATCGCCAAAGACACTTTAGTAATTCAGATAACTTTACTAAGTTCCATACCTGTAATTGTTTAGGCGGGTTAAGAGAATACAGAGCATTTACATTTTCGTTTTATACTTAATATAATAAATAAAAAAATAATAATAATAAAAAAATAAATAATTAATAATAATAAAATAATAATAAATATAATATATATAATAAATAATAATATATATATATATATATAATTATTAATATAATAATTATTATAATTTTAACGGGGGGTTATCCGAATTTTACCTGTTTTAGAATCAATTTTAAATGGTCAAATTATTGTATTAAGGTCCTGAAAAAAATATATGCCATAGATACATCATTTCTTTAGGGCAATTAACGGTTCAAAACACGATAACTTGTAATTTCCTCGATGAAAAAAAAATCCGAAACATAGTCGATTTCAAAACCATTTTCCGTTTCATTTCCTAATTACAGCATAAAATTATATGAAAATTGCATGTACCATGAGGTAATCGTATTTCAGAGGGAATTTAACGGTTGGATTTTTTAGTTTAATAGATTTTTTTTAAATAAACTCAAAATTAGTAAATTTGGCTAAATCCGCTCGCGGTCAGAGTCCTGCGGGACGTCATCGAGGTTGGACCTGTGTCAAAATTTTTAAAAATTCGCTCTCCCTGCTGTTGTTCAAAAAAATTCAAACAAAAGACGAACACATTAGATATGAAATTGCGACAGCTCAGAAAAAATATCTCGTAATTATATTATAGTTTTAATTCATAATATCGTTTTCGAAAATGTGATTATTTATATGTGGTATGATGACGTTTAATTGTCATCTTACGATAGTGTTAAGACACATTGCAAATTATTATCGATAAAATTATAGTCAAGCGCGAGTAGTTTATAATGTTTTATCGTGGTCCTTTATGAAGAAGTTTTAAAACACATTTTTCTAAGATTTTTCATCAGATTCATCCACATTAGTATTTTCACTCTCCATTGAACTGTCTTCACTACTAGTCTACTACCATATCCTACATAAATTACACATAATATAAATACAATGTGTCCGGTTGTCGGTTGGATACTAATAATAATCAACTTTCACTCTGGCAACAACAGTGAAAATTAGAAAAAAATAAAAATGTGCGGTCGGGGACCACCGTCAGGAATGAAGTTCCTTATAACGTATGATTTAAAACACAAACACAAAATTTTCACATCCGCCATCTTGAATTTTCATTTTGACTTCACTACCGGCTTTGGCTCCCTCGAAAACCATAAAAACGACACCCCATGATCAGTTTTGAGTACAAAAAGTCACAGTATACGATAAAATATCGTGTTCTATACATTCTAAAAATAGCGCTTTGTGAACGTAGCCATGGTTAGGCGGTAACCGTATCACTCAGTGCCCATGTACTAAAGCAAGTTCGTCGATGACGTATCCTATTGTTGGTTTGTAACTTTTAACATATTGATACTTGCACTTTTGTTTAGGTAAATAGTCCTATGGGACGGCAATCCCACATAAGCGGGGCCGGTTAGACAATATACTCGTACTAAATTAATTTTGATGTCTTAGAATAGTAGATTCGATAAATTATAGCTGTAGCAGTAGGTACATCCCTTGACAATAAAGTACGGCAATTGTTCCTTCATTATGTAGTTGTCAATAATTATTGATCTTTATGAGCAGTGGTCAACATCAAAAACAAAAGAATATGTTTGCAGCATAAGCAAAACAGTACGACCATTTTTAGCCCATTCTAAAAAAATTTTTTTTTTATTCCGTCACTAAAGGGGTTATAGGGGATGCAAGTTAGACACACAATATACTAAAACAACAGCCACATTTTATAAAACTTTTCTTTACAGTACGTTTGTAGTTGTGGTCTCTCTCAGCAGCCAAAATACACAGAGAGTGGTGACGCGGGAGCAAGCGACCGACGACGAAGCAGCTTGTCCTGAGGTCGAAACGCGCAGCCTTCAGTAGCAATTTCCCACTGCTTGCTTAATTTTTCGTTTTTAGTGGATAAATAAACAAACGCCTGTTCGTGTCGTTCCTCTGCAGGAACGACACGAACAGGCATAATACCTAATGGCATAACACGAATACATTGAGTGATTCTTACAGATTATTCCTGACGAACCCGGCTATCGCTAAAAAATATAACAGTAGATTGTACACACGGGATTTCTCATTAACTGTCAGCTAACCATTAATATTTATTTTTATTATAGATATAGATGGTATAAGAGGCCTAAACTTCATGTTTTCTGTGTACGTTATGCGAACTATCAAATAACAGTAGGTATAAGACAAAATATAAAAAAAAGAATCGAAAAAAATATAACAGTTGAGAATCAAACTTTTAACCACGGGTTTGCAAAGCAGTCGTCGAACCGTTAAGCTATTTGGTTTGATGAAAGTTTACTAAAATAGCCGTTTAAAGGTTCAATCTGTAACTATCTGCTATATTCGTTTCCTACTCAGCCCAATGAAGTAATGGAATAATTCGCTTTTACATTGTGTTTTAATGTCACTTATATCGTCGTAGACAACGACCGATACCGATTATCAGCATTCTCCTGCCCTTATCCCATTTTTTTTTTGGGGTCGATGCAACTTGTTTTTATCTTCCATACTTCTCTAATTAGTCGTCATCTCGATAGTCATTCCCTTTCTAGCCACATCATCTTTCACACAGATCATCCATCGTTTCTTTGGTATTCCCTTACTCGTATAGTCATCCAGATTCATAATCAAAACATTCCAGACGACATTTTCTGCATTTCTCCGCATCACATGCCCATACCATGATAACCACAATTCCACACACACCGATACCGATATCGGCACGATATCTACCGGCGAAGACAGTGCGGGGTGAGAGTAACGGGCATTCTTTCAATTCGACTTAGTAGTGTGGTTGTTTGTCGTGTCGCGATGGTCATCGATATTCACCAATATCATGGGGCGATAATAATTGTACCTATTGTTATCGAATCGTGTTGGTATAGTTATCTGATAATGTGAAAACAAAACGACATTTTATGTAATAATCTTAGTTCACTCCACCGTAGACACCATAAAATGTAAACCTAAGGAAAAAAAAATCGACCTAAGAAAAACTAACTAAGTTGATCAACTGCAAATATTTTACACTGTAGCATAGATTTTCCGCGAAATCGTCGGCAGCGCGTCGTAAATAAACACGTCGCGCTACATTTGGGGGAGGCGGAGGTAGCGTTTCAAAGGCCTACAGGCCCGAACAACCTAGCCATGGAATATAGAATACTCTTTACTCTTTTCTCTCTGTTTTTCTCTCTCTCTCTTTTCACTCTTCTTTATTCTTTACTCTTTCTTTTTTTTATTCCATTACTATTGTTAGGTGTTACACGAATGGATAGAATAAGAAATGAGTACATAAGAGGAAGTTTAAAAGTGGCACCGGTGAATGAAAAGTTGTGCGGAAATCGGCTGTCATGGTATGGGCATGTGATGCGGAGGAGTGAAGAAAATGTCGTGAGGAAAATTTTGAGTATGAATGTCGATGGCTATAAGAGTAGGGGAAGACCAAAGAAACGATGGATGGATTGTGTGAAAGATGACATGGCTAGAAAGGCGGTGACTACCGAGATAACGAATAATAGAGAAGTATGGAAAAAAAGGACATGTTGCGCCGACCCCAAATAGATTGGGATAAGGGCAGGAGAATGATGATACTATTGTTAGGTTTTAGAATTTTTTACCCTCCAGCAATCATAATATCAATCCGCGCGCCGCTCCTCGGATATTCTATAAGCAGTGCGAGAAGACATTGCTTACCAGGTTTAACACTTAGGGTACTTTTAATCCCGGTAGTATGTTCCCGTGGTATATTTTGTAACATCCACGTGGGCGAAGCCGCGGGAAAAGCTAGTCCTGGATACTCATATTAAATATTACGAGTTTCATCACTGTGCACACAGACAGCTGCTAGTTGTTTATTGAGTGTGCTACAACTGCCGCTCCCTATGCACACAGAGTGGCTAGATAAAAGCAATAACGACCTAAGTTCCTACCCCTAAGTCCCTAACGCCTACAACCTAGCTCTTACAATTCAATGCCTACCTGTCTGACTAGCCCTAGTACCCTATCAGCCCTAACGCCCTAGCCCTAACATACAAACCATAACACAACGTACTAGTACTGTTGTGTGGGCAGGAAGCCTGTTACCAGCGACCTAAGGCAACAGACCGGAGCGGGTAGGAAGGCAAGGTAAGTGTACCAGGTGCAATGTACACAGGAGGTGGATATCTCACTGCCGATCCCACAGACTCACAGGATCGATCGTACTGATGGCTAAAGGTGTCTTGGCCACAGTGAGGGGTAACTCGACGGAGAGGAATCAAACACGACTCCAGCTTGATGACTAAATTTATTTACAAAGTTTACATCTTATATACTAATTATAAACTAAATACACATAGATGCTTGTTTAGTGTGTGTGCCTTCCGTCATCCATGTGTGATGTTGTTGATGCAGCTATCTCTCGTAACTCGGCCAGACAAAGTGCTGATGCTGATCCGAACTTTGTACAATAAATGTTGTAATCCGTTGATTTAACGATTAAGATGAAATTAGCTGCATTGCAATGTTTGGATTAGGGTTCCGTGGTGCTATGGTTCACTTGTGAACATTCTGGCCCCTCTCAAAGAATGACTTACATCTGTTGTAATTCAACGATTTCGCTCAAATTAGCCGTTTGGTTACGGCGTGAATCTGGTTTTGGTCTTCTTTCTTCCTTCGGTATTGGTTGACTGTATGTCGGTTCCATGGAAACTGCTGACTGCAGCTGCCTGGGTGGTTTGTCTGGTGGCCTTTGGGTTGCTGCAACCTGTCCTTGTCCTCTGGCTGGGTGACCGGTTGGTTTTGCTGACTCTCCTCCTTTTGGTGTGTGCACGATGTTTGCTAGCCAACTTACTATACGTCGACCATAACAAGCTATAAACAATATAATTGCTAATATTACTATTGATGATACGAAACTGGTTAAATATGTGTGAGAGCTGATCTGAGTCCATACAGTATTATCTAAACTGGTTTGTAATGCATTCTCTTTATTTATTAAATGTTGAAAACTATCTGTTGAATCAGCCATTACTTCCTCCCTAGTTAGATTCACTAAGTTGTTAACAACATTCTGAGTATTTACTGTGAAATCTAATTGTTTCGAGTACGACATTACTACTGGTAATGACACAGTTCTTTTTGCGCTTAGTATGTTATTAACCGTTTTCATGATACAACTATCTGATATTTGAATTACACCAACACCTCGAAGCTCTAACTCTTCTCTTTCTCCGTCACAAATAATTGACGTCGTAATGTAGTCGGGCACTATAAATAACCAAGTATTCTGCATATATAGTTGTTTCCATATAACTTTATTCGGTATATGAAACGTTTTGGACAAACATTTTGTATTTGTTTGATTTTTGAAGATTTGGTCAACAATGCAATTTTCGCTTAATTGCATGTTCTTCACCGCCCCAGGAAAACAAATAAAGTGAGCATATTTCTGCAAACAACTCTTAAATTCGTCGTAGTTTAATTCAAAATATAATTCGTTATTGTAATCTAATCCTATGTAAGCTTTAGGTATAGCTATAGATTGCACTGACTTATCTGTTTTTATGTTCGGAACGGGTGTAACGTACATTAACATGTATTTAGATATATCCTTTATAGGAAAATAGGCATATACTTGTATATGGGTATCGTTTTCTGATATCTTGGTATCTAATAATTGTTGCTGAACTATTTTTAAATTTGACGGCAATTTTTGGTTTGCTGACGATATCAATTCACTGACATTCCTTGGTGATATTACGCTATAAACCGTTGCCTTTGTCAAGTAGATTTGTAAAAACCCAGTGTAATGATCCATGACTTCTGATATATAATTATCTGCCAATTGGTAAGTTTGCATAATGCGTATGCTTATGCTATTATGGTCAACTGTACTGAACCAATGGTTGTATGCGTCCATATAATCTATAACTTGGTTCAATTTATTTTGAAAACCTTCAAGTTTTAGCTTTATCTTTTCTTCTGTTTTATTGACTTGTGAAATAGTCGATATCATAAATTTGGTTTGGTGGTTGGCAGCTTCAATGAGTTTTTGTTGATTCATATTCAACGAGTCTATGTCTCGATAAACCTCATCATTTACGCCAAAGATTGATGTCAGTAATTGTCCTAAGATTCCTCTTTTCTTTCTAGTTTGATTTACTTCCATTAAATATTCTTTAATTCGCTCAAATTTCGATTCTTCTTCGATTAAATAATGGTGTAACTGTTTACAATGTGATGTGTCACTTAATTCTTCCGCGTTTGTACATAACTGCCGGAATTTTGACGTTACTGTCCTCACTCTATAGAAATCTTGTTCTAAGTGTTCTCTCTCAAAACTTGTTTCTATTCGGAATATTCCTCTATTTATACTTGCTGTACCGATTTCTTCAATGTAGAATCCTGATGGCACCTTTTTTACCGAATATGTTAGTGCTGCTGTTCTCAATATTTGTAACATTATTAGTAAATATATGAACCATTTTGACATTACACTACATTTCTTAGATTGATCACTTTTACTTCTATGGTTTCTAACCACGGTAATGCTATTAGTTCGTACCACATTTGTTATATTTCCATCATTACAGCTTTCATTTGTTTGAATTGGTAATGGAATTAACGTGTGAATTGACCTCTTAAGAATTGACCCCGATGATTTTTGAAGCGTCACGACTCTTGTTAACTTATCATTTCCTGCGTGTATTTCCTTGACTTTTGCAAGTGGCCAGTTACTTGGACTGATTTTTTCATCTTTTATGATTACTAAAGTTCCTACCGTTAGGTTTTCTTGATTAGTTTTCCATTTGTATCGTTGTTGTAGTTGATGTAAATAATCTTTGGACCAGGTGTTCCAGAAATCCCTCTTCATTTTTTGAATACGTTTCCATTTGTTTATTAAATCCGTGTTATTGTCTGACAGTGGATCTGGTATTCCTACTGATTCCCGTCCTATCAAAAAATGGCTAGGAGTCAATATGACATTGTCATCAACATCTTCACTTAGTGGACATAACGGTCTTGAATTTAGGCAAGCCTCAATTTGGTGCAAAAATGTGCTCAATTCCTCATATGTAGGCGTTTGTTCTCCTATGACTCTTCGCAAATGATGCTTCATAGACTTTACTCCTGCTTCCCAAATCCCACCAAAATGAGGAGATGATGGCGGAATGAAATGCCATTGCGTTCCAATGCTGGCCATAGTGTTTTGAAACTTGCTTGATTGTGTTACTTCTAACATTTCGTTATGTAGAAAGTTCGCAGCTCCTACAAAGTTCGATCCATTGTCACTATACAAGTGCGATACTGGGCCTCTGCGTGCTATGAATCTTCGCAAGGCGGCTATGAATGTCTCTGTCGACAGATCACCTACTAGTTCTAAATGTATAGCCTTTGTGGCTAAACACACAAACACTGCAATATAGCCTTTGTAGGATTTATGCCCTCTGCCTTTCATTGCTCGAACCTGGACTGGTCCTGCGTAATCTATGCCAGTGTGAGAAAATGGATAAGACTCTGTTACTCTAGCTTTTGGCAAACTACCCATTTTTTGTGTGGCTGTGCATGATCTGTATCTTATACATTTCACACACTTCCTGATATAACTTTTCACTGCTCGTTTTGCTCCAAGTATCCAATATTTCTGTCGTGTATACGCTAAGGTTAAATTGTTACCCCCGTGTAATGTGTTTAAATGAGCGTCTTGAATCATCATTCCTGTTACGGGATGATCTTGAGATAACAGAATTGGGTGCTTCTGATCATACGTAAGTTCTGAATTATGTAATCTTCCTCCAACTCGCAATAATCCATCGCTGTCGATGAACGGATCTAAACATGTCAACTTGTTCCCTTTTCTTAATGATAATCCGTTTTTTATGGTTTCATATTCCTCAGAGAACATTGATTGTTGTATCAATAAAAGAACCGTTTTAGTTGTTCTGTTAATTTCCGTACAGCTCAACGGATCGTCCCTCCTTTCCTTGTGTACGAACCTATAACAGTATGACAATACTCGGACCATTTTTTGAAAACTTGAAAACCTGTCCCACACATTATTTTGTAGTTGGGACTTCGTTGTAATATGATAACAACGTTTAATCTCTTCGCAGATCTCAGGTATTGTTTTGGTACTGGGTATGTTATCCGTGTTTAGCCAATCCGGACCACTCCACCACCTGGTTAATTTTTCTAATTTATCGGGCGTAACTCCTCTTGTGATCAGGTCTGCCGGATTTTGAGACGTATTTACGTAATTCCACCTTGCTCGTGGTAGTATCCTCTGTATCTCAGACACCCTGTTTGCTACGAAAACCTTCCATCGTTCCGCTTCTCCTTTAATCCAGCCGAGAGTAATCATCGAGTCAGTCCAACAAATACGAACACACGAACGAAGACGAAGACGACGTCGCAGGCAACAGCTAGTCAGTCTATAATTGTCCCACTGCTGGGACTTTAGGACTTTATGTAAGAGGAAATGGGCGTAAGCAGGCTCAGTCCCGATTAATGGATGTCACATGTCTTCGAAGTTTCAGTTCGATGCCAACAAACTATTACACAATGATTATTGAGCACTGCCGAGGATACCTCGAAGCGTGGTTTAGCTCGTTGTGTAAGTGAATTGTCGTTATGGCTGTCTAGTTTGACGGGCGAGCTAGAAGACTCTTGCGCGCACCGGTACTAAACGAACTTCGTTTAAATGTAGATTTATGACAAAATGCTATACTTAAATCAATTTTTAGCTTAGTAAGTCATTAACATATTTAAATACCTTCGATTTAAAGTAAATTTTACTGCACAATAAGGTACTGTTTATGTATAATCGTATAAAACAGAAAATAGTTGGTGCTACTTTGGATTTTTTTTCTATCGAAAAAATTTCCAGTACACATGTTTCGGTTTTAGTACAGCGTAGACAATATAGTCAAATAACACATGGAAATCCAAATGATTTAACCATATAAATTTGGATTTATAGGAATTTTAAAAACAAAAAAAAATTTACCGACATATCCCCTTAAATAATTCTATCAGAAAATGCTTTATTTAGATACAACTAAAGTATAGATAAGTATTTAAAGGAATAAGTTCGTTTTCTATATATGTACCTACCCGACGCTCAAGCAAGGAATTTTAATTGCTTCCACAAAAATAAGAGATTATTTCGGAAGGAATTCTAACGTTTCTTTAAGCCTGCTTTAAGCCCACAACGAAACCTCGAGGGATGATTATATTTAAGGGTGGTGAACTGGTGACACATGCACAAAACCGGCAGTTAAGATTTTTATACGAAAGTACATCGAGATATAAGTACGTACGTTAGTACTTATATCTCGATGCGAAAGTACGATGTAAAAACTAGAACAAAGACTTAAAACATCTATGCTATGTTCCAAATGCAACTGATCAAAATACAAAAAAAGGGATAAAAAAAATACCTGTGCTTGATGGCAATTTATCAAATCGAATCAATCAATAAAAAATCAAATCAATTCACTTAAGAATTGATTTGAATTGATTATTTCATTATAAGCCCAATTTTCGTCGATGATTGTCCAATTGCAATTTAATAATGTTATTGAAACAATAGGTAATTCACCTGTATTTAAAAAAATAATATGTGAATTTGCTTTAGTGAGGATCACTCACTCGCGTAACAATTTAACCTGGACAGGGTTTGTTTACACTAGCCATCAGACAAACAGACTATTTGTGCAGTAAGATAGTTGCAGCCGTGATAAAATTATGTGAAAACTGTTGGAGTGCCCTAATTTTGTTACTGCGACCAATTTCGATGTAGCGCTCGCCGGCCGCTTCCGCGGCACCACTCGCTTCGCTCGCTCGGCCCGCGCGTAGTTGGTCACAGTTCTAACCTAACCTAACCTATTTGGTCGGAAAGCCCTAATACTTATATTACTAGATCATGCTCGTTTCATAGTTTTATGAAGATAGTCCTAATAAGATAGTTATGAACCGCTTTCAAATAACTATATCCCCAGGGATATAACTATATCACGGCTACAACCATCTTACTGTGACATATTCGTAACATTACTATATCTCTAGTCTTTCGGACAGAAGTCCAATTCGATAAGGTTATACAAAGCTGACTGTACCAAGCTTTAGTTCTTCCAAAAACTTTAAAGCTTGCCTTCTCTACAAAGCTCAACTAAACGAAAGTTTTATGGGCGTATCTAACGCGTCAATTTCCACTGAGAGCTATTAATTCACTCACATCTTGTGCCGGATTAATTCATCAGCGGCAGCGGACCAATCCAGTGAGTGACGCTAACGTAGATTTAGATCGCTAGATACGCCCCACGAAGATAAAGTTGCCTCGCCTTTTTTCCAGTATTTTCGGGAAGTTTGACAAGATGGTCATTGGTTAAATACAGGGTGTATCAGAAAGGTGTGGTCAAACTTAAGGATGTGGTACAGACCATCAAACTGAACAACTTCTCCATGGGACCTGTTAATGGTATGGTTTTAAAACTGTAGGGTTGGAACAAAATTTTACAAGATGGTCATAATGGTCAAAAACTAGGGTGTATCAGAAAGGTGTGGTCAAACTGTACAGACCTTCAAACTGGACAACTTCTCCATGGGACCTGTTAATGGTATGGTTTTAAAACTGTAGGGTTGGAACAAAATTTTTAGAGGAGGTTAGGAAGCGTGCGTTGTCCATGGCGTTAGTAATGGCCCTACGTCATCGCAATCAAAATGGTGAGTTGGGACTCCCCTTGCAGCCGCTTTGACTCCGCACCCACCTTTTACAATTTTATGTTATATTACTTAGGTACTTTATTTATAGCGTCGCTAACAGGACCAACATCGTATTCGAGAAAAAATTATCATCCTTCCCATACTGGGCCAAATAGGAATTGAAGTTTTGAACGGGACAGCAAATTTTTTCCCGATTACGATGTTGGTCCCATGGAGAAAGTGATTCAGTTTGATGGTCTGTAATGTAAGGACATTTAAAAAAAAAAAAAAAAAAAAATCTTATATTTCAGACAGAGTCCATTGATTGGTTAGTATACAAAATAAAACTTAGAACTAGTGTTAGTACTTATAGCTACCCGGAAAAATATTTTTATATAATTAGGCCCCACTGGCATGTAGGCCTATCCAGTGTCCCAGTATGGGGCTATCCCACCTGTCCGCTATGGTTTTCAGGATGCTGTTGGGGCTGGCGCGTACCCTGTGCATGATGGAGGCGCATCGCTTGCGCATGATTGCGTGAAAACCATCAATTGCCATCTCCGCGAACATGCTGGAAGCACTACAGTAGCGCGGCAACCCCATCAACACCCTGAACGCATTATTATATTGGACGCGCAGAACGCTGTATGCCCTCCGCGTATAGTTGACCCACAGACTGCACGTGTAAAACGACTGACAGTACGCTCTAAACAGCGCAGCCTTTACGTCAGTCGAGCACGTCGCAAATCTGCGAGCCAACATATTGCAGCGGACAGCCAACGCTCTGCGCTCACGCTCGATGTCCAGGTTGTCTTTCATGTCTTCAGAAACCCAGTGGCCCAGATACTTGAAAGATGTGACTTGTTTTAGGGGACTTCCGCAAAGTTTCAACTGTGGTACAATTGGGTAGTTTTTAGTGCCTGCCTTAAAGACTAGTACCTCACTTTTCTTCACATTGTATCTGAGCCCATGGGACTCCGCATACCTTTCACATATCTCAAGCAGACTCATCATTGCGTTAATCGATGGGCTCAGCAACACCATGTCATCCGCGTAACTAATATTGTTGACGCATATTCCGTCAACATAACATCCCTGATAAGTGTTGCTGAGCTCAACGATCAACCGGTTTATGTACAGACTGAAGAGGCGGGGGGAGGTCAGGCCGCCCTGCCTCACACCGCACCCCAGCCTATACTCATCCGATAATGAGCCTGCCCACCTAACACAATTAATCTGATTGTTATACCAATATCTTAATATTGATATAACTTCTCTATCCACTGAAGTATCATTTAATAATTTTTGCCACAGCAGGTCGTACGACACCAGATCGAACGCTTTGGATAGGTCCAGGAAACACGCGTTAACGGGCGTTTTCCTGTGCGTATAGTACTGGACAGCATGCTTGAGAGACAGTATGGCACTTTCCGTGGAGAGACCAGGCCTGAACCCAAACTGCGCATCATGCAGATCGATGCGGGTTGCCATATGCCTATCCATCAAACTGTCCAGCACTTTAGCAATGACAGTAGCAAGCGAAATGGGCCTGTAGTTTACAATATCTGACGTGTCCCCAGTCTTATCCTTCACAATAGGCACGACCACAGTTTTCATCAGATCTCTGGGCAGATGTGTGTGGCTCAGACAGAGCGAGAAGAACGTGGCCAGTAACCTTGGCAGGTGCACTCCTGCATGCTGCAGGTGCTCGATGCTGAGAAAGTCATGCCCCGGTGACTTGCCCCTTACCATTTTGTTTATGACAGTAGCGACATCTTTCGCTGTGAAACTGATACTCAAATCCGTCTTACGTTCCTCAGCATCGACCCCCTGCGATGCTGAACCTAGAGGAGATTCAACTTTAAAATGCTTCACAAACAAATTAGCAATAGCCGTAGGCTCATTATGCCCCGCTACGCTCACGGGGACGCCCGGCCTCGGGTTCAATCTTTTCGTATTCCTCCAAAATCTTGAAAAGTCTTTAGATTTATAGTTTTCAGCTATTATGTCCATTTTTATTTTATTTTGATTGTTTTGACACCATTTTAGCTTTGATTTAAAAGCTTTTCTCATCTCAGACATTTGATTATATACAGTACCACAACTCGGTTTTCCTGCTATACTCCAGACTTGGAACGCAAGCCGGGCGTCCGCGTGAGCCCGCTTAACATGCCTATTCCAACCGACAACCCGTTTACCCTTCCTCCCCTGACTCGCCTTCTCATTACTGGGACACTGGGCAGCCTCCATGAGTGTAGACACAATGTTTTTATACATGTTGTCTAGTATGAGTTTGTGACTGGCATCCACACACAGCCCATCAGCACATTCCCTGCACTCTAATGGGAAATGCATTTCCCTTAACTTAGCGTGACACATATTTTTATAATATTTCTATTTGGCTAGTATCCCGTTCACCCCATAACACAGAATTTTTGGTTCGATTGGGTGTGACAATTGTAGGTCTTATCATATTAAAGTTACACTGTAGTTGTAACGGCATGTGGTCCGACCAATATGTGTCATACAACACAGATGCACTCACGAGCAGACGCCTCGCGGCCTCAGTCACTACGCAGTGATCGAGCCAGCGGCGGCAACCATGCGCGTCACTCACGAAAGTGTACGTACCTCGCGGCATCAGGTCCAAGTCCGCACAGCTCCAACACTGCTCCGCACAGAAACTCACCAGTTCACTACCGAATAACTCACCAGGGTGAGCATTAAAATCACCGAGAATGATCACAGCTTGCACATTTTGACTTTCGATTATCGCACTAATTTCACTGAGGCAGTCCGTAAACTCAGTTACGTTATCGTTCGAGTCTGTAGGCATGTACACCGAGAAAATTAGTACTGAGCGATCTTGTGACACTATCTTGATAGCTACCAGGCGCACGTTGTTGCAGCTTACTACCGTGACAGATGGGAACAGGCTTTTCCTCCACAACAAAGCCACTCCTCCATAAGGCCTTCCACGTAGTACTCCCGTTGAGGTGTCGACTGCCGAATTGCCAGTAAACGCGAAACCATCATCAACTTGGCCAAGAAAGGCGATATCATGTGGCAAAAGCCATGTTTCTTGCAACGCGATAACGTCGGCCGCTACACACAGACGTCTCACACAATCAACAGATCTTTTTATACATTTACAGTTGAAACTAATTAATGTCGTATTATCCATCTAAATTTTTGCTATTATTCATCCTCAGAGAATTTTCTCTGTGTGTTTTCCTTTTGGAGAAGTCTATAAACTTGCGATAGGAAATACCCTCGGGCCAAAAATCATCATTCATGAAAATGTCACACTTGTATTTTGGGACCGAGATCTTATAGGCATCATAACTTTTAGGGACCTTCATCATCATTTTCTCAACATCCACACGTACTTTGGCTTTTTCTTCAACATACTCTGTGATGTCACTCTGCGTCACCTGTTTATCTACTCGATAGATATATAAGACGATTTTTTCATTTACAGCCTTAAATTTGTCCTTGGTTTCTGTGATCGCATTTCCTATATTTCCCACAAATCGGTTTCTCTGCTTCTTCTGCTTTTGTACCAAGGTCCACTCGCCTTCTTTTACAATCTGAGCAAGCGTTTTAGATTGAGGTTGTACCGTCGATTGGACGACCGCTGCTGCCGTGTGTCCCGTGCAATTACCAATACTGCTCCTATCAGTGTTTGGTGTCGCCGCTGCCTGCCCCGGGTCGGTGTTGTCCAAGCACAGCTGTGAGCCTAAACCGGTTTCACATTCCTTACAATCATCCTCATTAATTATCTTTGTGCTACATAGACTGCTCCGATCAGCTGATTTTGACGAGTAGTGGGTAGGCGGAGATTTCGATTCACTTTGTGTTTTTGAAATCTGATCCGTTGCATTTTTAGTAATTATAGGGACATGTTGCAGTCCCATCGGCCCACTGTTATACTCACAACTGTCCATCATATGAGTTCCACCTCCTCTCCTTGTGTTTACATAGGAATAACATGGGCTTTTCACACTCGTCAACTTTTTCAAATCTGCTATGTCACGCTTATTCGGTTCAATTTGAGTAGCAGATACATATTGCGATTTAATTTCTTCAATTTCACTTCTCATCTTAGTTAAATCTTTAAGCAGTTTTGTCACATCCACATGATCAAATAGAACGGGTGGTAATTTTTGCAGATCTTTTGCAACAAAAACTGGCCGGTCATTAGGATGGGTTACTTGTAATAAGCTAATGATATCCTCGATCTCACGTATCTTTTTTCCATCTTTCTTCCTTGTAATCTTACGTTTGGAAGTTGTTATCGCATCAAATAGTCAGTCATCAATTGACGACACGGTTGGCGCAGTGGTTGAGCGATTGACTGCTGCGCAGCATGTCGCGGGTTCGATTCCCGCACGGAACAAATATTTGTACGACCTTCAAGTATTTGTTCCGAGTCTGGGTGTTTTTCTATCTATAATATGTATGTATTTACAAAAAAAAAATGTATATAAGTAGTTTATCAGCCATCTCGTTACCATAACACAAGCATTAGGTTGCTTAGCTTGGGGCTAGATGGCGTTGTGTGATATGTCCAAACATATTTATATTTATTTATTTATTTAGTAGGTTTTTTGCTTCTACAATATCACCATCCGAAAAAGCACTAATACATATCCGACTTAGGCTTTCCTCGTCCATTATATCCAGTTTATTACATACGAAAGCTAACACTTCGTTAATAACGACATTGCAGCTCGCACATTTCACTACGTTAGAGGAACTCATCCTGCACTTAATTAGACACGCATGTCACGTCCGATCGGTAATGCGCGCGACGCGAGAGCATTTGACCACACCTGTCTGATACAGGGGCCCCCGGCGCAGCGTGTGTTAGCAAAATTTCTTAGAATATTATCCAAAAAAAAAATGTTTATAAGAGCTGAAAATACGAAAGTTAACGTACCGAATTGTTTATGGCTTACAAAGGCTTGCATTCATTCAATAAAATCATGTTGTATAATTTATACTTATTATAATATAGTTAAAATCTCGCTGCAGCCTCGGTCATAAATCATTTGAGTGTTTCGCTCTCTTTCCCACTCACGGGTCTTATGGGCAGGCCACGCCCACACGTAGTCCTGTGCATTACTGCAGTCGATGAGTGATATCGATAGTTTTATATATTTATAAATGGGTGATAGAAATAAATACACATTTTTTTTTTATTTTATTACCAAATTTACTACAAAGCATATTAAAATATATAAACAAAAGAACGTACCTATATATAAAACTAAAAATAGAAAATTAAAAACATGAATGATGAACTCTTCGCATAAATGTGCTTTTCTTAAGTCTTCATCTTGCAGCTTATAGTTACCTACCTACCTATGTACAAAAAGTTATAGTATACTCTTTACTCTATTCTTGTCATCTCTAATTTCTTGTTCTTTTATAAAGCTGTTCGGTTTTATTATATAAAATTCAATTCTTCTAACTTTATTCTTTTAATAAGATTATTCCTTCAACAAATCACACAGAAAATATAAACTACCCATGTCAGGGACTAACATTCGAGCTCGCGTCGCTCACTCTTGCATTTCTGTTAAAATCACAATGACAGCTTAAGCTAGTATCCCAGTCATGATGATCTTACTTTCGAGCTCGCTTTGCTCACTCTTGCATTTTCCAAGTAGAATCACAACGATAGCTTAACCTAATATCTGAGTCAGAGTGCACAAATTTTCTAGCTCAACTCGCTCGCTGTTGCATTCTCTTAGTAAAATGACAATGGAAACATAACCTGCCATGTTATAGTCTCTTTTTTTTTAACAAACGAGTACTGAGTTATGTCTCTCGCACATTTCCGATATTAACAGAGTGAGATGGGTCATTGGTGGGGCCAATGCCTTTGTTCTTGTTTTGACATTGTTAATTCCCGTTCATATTGAATACTTCTAAAATTTACTGTACAGGAGACATGTCCGCCATGACTCACGCACAAACAATATCGTCTGTTTCACTCACTAAAACACGTGCGACGCGCAAGTAGTGGATGACTCAACTGAATCATGTAACTACAGCGTTTGGTTTGTTTGGAACGGACTTTATGTTGATTACGTGGACCAATAGCAACGCAGTCAAAATTTTCGGTACTCGTTTGCTTAAAAAAAAACAGAATATTGTACGACGCTATTTTTTAAACAACAATAAAGGAACTTTGTTTCTTTGGAGATTCGCCACAGTTGGATAAAAAGAGCCCCCATCAAGGGGACCCTTTTTACTTTTTGATAGAGGGCCTGTTTATGACTGTAGCTACGCCACTGGGCGCTAGTGATGACGCCTAACAAGTAACCGTATTCTGGGCCGAGTCTATTTAGATTGTCATCGATACGCTAAGAATAAGAAACACCAACTGTACTATTTGTCTTATCCAGTACTTTAATTCTCTTAGCATCAAAATGTAACGTAGGAGAGTAATTTATAGACTCTCAAAGAAATCAAGGCTGGGTTTAGACAACTACTAGAGTCCAATTTAGTGATGGATTCGATATTCATTAGTTACCTACTATCAATTCTGGGGACTTGGCACGGGTCGATAGATCAGGTTAAGCTACGCTTGCCGCGGTTGGTCCGTGGATGGGTGACCTTTGCATATTAATACCCTTGCGTGCCTCGGTAATCACGTTAAGCCGTTGGTCTCGGCTGTCATTCGTGGATCGTTGACAGTCGTTACGGGTCGTCAGAAGCCCGAAAATCTGACAACCAGTCTTACCAAGGGGTATCGTGTTACCCAGCAACTGGGTTGTGGAGGTCAGATAGGCAGTCGCTCCATATAAAATACTGGTATTCAGCTGCATTCGGTTAGACTGGAAGTCGACCCCAACATAGTTGGGAAAAAAGCAGATGGATTGATTGATTTATCTATTCCGGTTTTTTGTACTCCCGTGTCTGTTTTCATCGTTCTTACTGCATAGGATCTTGACAACTGAATAACAATAATTCCTAAGACGTTGGCAGAATCATCCTTGAATGTTCCCTGGCGGTTGTCATGCTCACTCAAATGTCTCGCTGGTCACTGATGTGTGAGTTGGATCATTAAGTTCCCTTCAAAAAGGTTGAGCTAAATTGCGTCATGTTCATGAATGGGCGCCGTCAGTTGGGACTAGTCATCTCTTAGCTGCCGCTTCTTATTTTTAAATTACTTGTTTTTATTTGTTATTACGGATGCTTTTAACGTGCACGTCTTTCTACATTGTTTTCACATGTATATTTTCAACATGAATGATGTAACCAATTTCGTTCTTCTCCATAGGTACCTACAATGCTTTGGAATGGGCAACTAGCTTCATCTTTCTGATTGACCCCTTGACAATTCAAAAACTCAAACTCAAACTCAAAGCATTTATTTCAATTAAACCAATTACAGGCACTTTTGAATTGTCAAGGGGTCGGTCAGTCAAAAAGATGAAGCTAGGCGCCCATTCCAAAGCATAGTAGGTACCTATGGAGAAGAACGGGCAAGAAACTCCACGGACACTCTTTTAAATCAAGATGTGGTTACAAAATAATGGTTACATCATTCATGTTGAAATTTTACATGTGAGAACGATGCAGAACGTTAAAAGCGTCCTTAAAAAAAAAACAATTCATATATTTAAATTAAATTAAAATAAGCCGTGGCCGCTAAGGTATGACCAGCCTTCACTGACAGCGCCCGTTCACGAACCTGACGCATGGATTAGCTAAAAAAGTGCCTGTAATTGGTTTATTTGAAATAAATGCTTTGAGTTTGAGTTGAGTTTGATCCCTGCTATGATTTTCTGGTTTTCTGTTTATAGTGTGGTTTCACTTCCAGATCTAGCCGAGCCTATGCCAGGTTAAAGAAACCACAGAACAGACAAATGTGAGAGAAACCGTGTCAGGAGTATGAGAGCGGCATTGTATTGTCACTCCGCTCGGTGTTTTACACGAATCGCATGCCCGCGCCGCGCATTCGCGTGTGAGTAACCTCCTCCGTTTTTGAAGTCGGTTAAAAAGCTACAACTTACTAAATACAATAGAAGTGCTGTAAAAATTTCACCGTGAATGCTTAGGTGAAGTGAGTTAGGCTTTCAATCCCAAGCGATCCCTAGCAATCAATCTGCTTAGCTTTTTCCCAACTACGCTGTGGTCGGCTTCCAGTCTAACCGGATGCAGCTGAATACCATTATTTTACATGGAGCGACTGCCTATCTGACCTCCACAACCCAGTAACAGGATAATACGATACCCTATGCTAAGACTGGTTGTCATACTTTCGGGCTTCTGACGACCCGTAACGACTGTCAAAGATCCACGAATGACAGCCGGGACCAATGACTTAACGAGCTTTCCAAAACACGAAGAAGTCTCGGTATGTAAAGATGGTCACCCATCCACAGACCAACCCCGACAAGTGTAGCTTAACCAGATGGATTGACCTGTGCGGCTGTTATTACTTAGACACGAGCTTCTCTAGCGATCCCTAGCATCAAGTGGAATGACGTCTCACTTCACCTAGGTTTTCACGGTGAGATATTTTATAGAATAGTCCGGCTGTTATGAAAGTAGTTTATAAGGGAAGGTACGGTCAGAAACAGAAGTCGGTTAGCACTACTACTTTTTGACATCATCTAAATTAACACAAAATGATTCGATAAACTGTTTTTTTTTTACGTTAAACTGTTAAGAGTTTACGTTCTTAAAATTTTAAGTACTTCTGTTCCGATTTGAATTAAACATTTCGCTTAATAAATAAGATTAAAAAACTGCAAGTGTTAATCGACTTTTGTTGCTGACTGTACCCTACAGTGATATTGTATACAGATAATCACGAACAAAAAACTGATCAAGAGCGAGTCGGACTCGCGCACCGAGGGTTTCTTACCAACATATACAAGGTGTCCCGTAATTAATGGATAACCTCTTACGGGGTCATTGTACTCATCATTATGAACAACTTTTACTATGGGACCAAACCTGAAATCACGAAAAAAAAAATCAGCAGTTCCCTACATTTTGACGAGTTATGCGAAAATAAATGTAGGGAACAGTTGATTTTTTTTCGCTATTTCATGTTTGGTCCTATAGTAAAAGATGTTCATAATGATGAGTACAATGACTCCTTAAGAGGTTATCTATTAATTACGGGACACCCTGTATGTATTTTTATTGATGATTTCTGAAAAAGTGTGCTATTTAGAGACATCGTTTTATTTTTCCTGTAATCTTGACATAAACTTCTATCACATAGTATAATTTCATATTTTTCTCTATGCAAACTTTGGAGATAAAGGGGGAAGGGGGGAACGGTTTTTTTTAATTTTTCATCAAAAGTCGAAAACTATGCGGCCTAAAAGAAAAAAAAAACGTTTGAGAATGTGCAAACAGCGCTCTTTCATATGATACCCCACATGCCCTAGTAGCCCCACTTCGAATTTTCAAGCCCCCTTTCAGTCCCTGTTGCAAAAAAAAATATATCTTTTTATTTCTTCCTTATTTGCAAAATAGTTGGGCAAACGTCATCTAAAACTGGTCCATAGCATTAGTAGTTTTTGAGATATCCAGCTGTGGCAGACGGACAGACAGACAGACTGAGTCGCACCTTATGGGTTTCTTTTTCCCATTTTGGTACGGAAGCCTAAAAATCAGCTGTTCTCTCTGCATTTTGACGAGTTATGCGAACATAAGTAAAAAACTTATGATCCCCAACCATTCATAACATTTGATCACGATTATTGCAGTCGTCTTACGTTACGTTTATAACGTAAGACGACTGCAATAATCCGTATACGGATTCTCAGTTTAATTTTGGTGTGATTATTGTACAGTGGGCTGCATCAATTGGGTATCCCAGTTGTATTAAAATTTTAATACAACTGGGATACCCAATTGATGCAGCCCACTGTACAGTATTACGTATAATAGTCGCGCCGGGGTTGGACTGGGAATCTATTATTTATTAACTAGCTTTTGCCAGCGGCTTCAACCGCGTGTATGTCGGAAATTATCCCACGGGAACCTTCTACCGGGATGAAAAGTATCTTAATCCAGGTTATAAATTATCTGTATACCAAATTTCATCCAAATCCGTTCAGCCGTTTTCGCGTGATTGAGTAACAAACATCCAAACATACAAACTTTCACATTTATAATATTAGTATAGGATTAATTATGTAAATCTGATGTTGTTTTTTTTTTATATTGTCTTCCTACGTTAAAGTAGTTCTTAACTGTTCTATTGTAACAAAAAAAAATATACATTTTTTTTTGTTTTAAATCACTTTTAACTGATTCTTAAAATTTATATATTTTTATATATTATTATTATTTTTTTTTTTTATATATATATTTTTTTTTTTTTGTATATTTTCTATTTATGTACTTCTAAGTGACAAATTCACCATACTAATAGATATACTTATAAGTTCTTCTATGTAATATTTATTAGTGAACAAGTCGTTGGAGTACCTATATATAAATAAATAAATAAATGTACGTAACAGCAGATTTTTCTTTCCGCGATTTCAGGTTTGTTCCCATACTAAAAATGGTTCATAATGATGAGTACAATGACCTCTTAAAAGTATGCCCCTGAATTCAATTTCATCCATAGCAATTAAAGTTTACTTGAAAACGTATCTAACCACTGGTTCGATCAAATTATACGGACTACTCAAAATATTTGAGGTAGTTTGTGCTCATGAAGCTCAAAGGTCTGTTCCAAACAAGGATTATTGCCCAAAATCAATTCAAACCAACATTCTTCGTTACTTTGAAATCCAATCGGTTGGAATTACATACAAATGCCAGTTACCTACTTTTAAGCTGAATTCTTCCTTAACGAAGTGTTCAGAAACACGATATCGAACCAATAATCACAATTTTGTTTTATTTACATAATTTAATCCATATGATTCACAAACCTGGAAAGCCTCCCCATGAAGCTTCATCTTACCGTTCAATAAGCTTGACTCCAGCTCTCTCGAAATTATGGGGAAAAATCTTTTTAGTCCGCTTGAAAGAACTTATGGACCACTGCGACATTATTCCCAAGCACCAGTTCGGATTTCGGAAACAGCACTCCACAATTGAGCAAATGCACCGGGTCCATAATGAGATTAGACGCTGCTTTGAAATTAAATTGTACTGCTCGGCGGCATTCCTAGACGTGCAGCAAGCTTTTGACAGAGTCTGGCACAAAGGACTACTGTGTAAAGTGAAAGATAAACTTCCACATTCTCTTTACCTCATTATAAAATCCTACCTCGAAGACAGGCTTTTTCAAGTTAAACAGAGAGATGCTAGATCTACGCTACGAAAAATTAAAGCCGGCGTTCCACAGGGCTCGGTACTTGGCCCTGTACTGAATAATATATTCACCTCAGACTTACCAGTATCTGAAGACGTGACCGTTGCAACATACGCCGATGATGTAGCCTACCTTGCAAGTGATGAAGTCCCAGCAGTGGCTAGTAATAAGCTCCAACCCCTACTAGACGAGACCCATGCATGGATGAGAAAATGGCGCATCCGGCCAAGTGCTCAAAAATCGAATCACATCACATTCGCCTTAAGGAGGGGAAATTGCCCCCAGTCAAACAAGGCACTGATGTTTTGCCGGATACTAAAAATGTCAAATACCTGGGCTTTAACTTAGACAGAAGACTCACCTGGACCTATCACATAAAGAAGATACGGGATGAAATTAATCATAAGTTCCGTAACCTATTCTGGCTTATTGGCCGAAACTCTGTCCTGTCTACTGATAACAAGCTACTGATCTATAACACCGTGTTGAAGCCCATGAACCTACGGAATCCCACTGTGGGGATCTGCTAGCAAGAGCAACGTCATGTACATCCAACGTGTTCAGAACAACATTCTGCGTACCATCACAAGTGCTCCGTGGTTCTCCAGAAATGACGAGATCCACAAATATCTTGACGTCCCTACTATTCAGACTGAAATAGATAAATTCAAAAGCAAATAAGAGAGAGTAAAGAGTATTCTATTCTATTCTATTTGCTGACCGGCTCTCGGTTCATCCAAATATCCTGGCCAATGATCTATTAAAACCTTCCTTAACGGTGAAAAGGTTGAAAAGGAAGGATGTACTCTAAAAAAGGCAGTCGAGACACTGGTCTCTTCGCCTAAATACGCCATTCCATTTAACCCATCTGCTTATAGTCTTGCGGCTGATTGCAGATTAAACTAAAAAAAAAAAAATTACATAATTTAAAATCTAACAATCTTAAAAAAAAAATATGTACCTACAAGTATATAAAAAAGGAGGGGAAATAATCATAGGGCATCAAAAAATTCGTCCGCATCGCTGTCGACAGGAAAAGTGCCCAAAAGGCTGGCAGCATTGCCACGTTGTATGGCAATGCTAATTCTTTGGCCAAAAAATAGGCCAGCCCTTTGGTCACTTGTAGAGTCGACCAACCGCTTGGCGATGTCCCGAAAAACTAAAAGGGCATTCGGACCCCATGGCCCTTTTTTTTTTTTTTTTTGTGGATGGGAAATCATCAAATGACTTCTCCCGTTCTGGGCAGACCCCATGGCGCTAGTGTTTCAACTCCAAACGGCTCAAACATATCAATAATCACTATTGAATGGATAAACTCAAACTCCGTTTAAAAACTTCAGAAACCGAGCATCAAGAGGTTTATAACCCAAAATGAAAGATTTTTTCACCTCAAGTTTCATCTATGAGTGAATCAATTGCAATTTAATAATGTTACTCTCAAACTGTGGGTAAGTGGGGGAGCTTGTGGCTAAGTAATAACGCCGCACGGGTCGATCCATCAGGTTAAACTACGCTTGCTGGGGTTGTCCGTGGATGGGTGACCATCTTTACATACCAAGACTCCTCCGTGCCTCGGAAAGCACGTTAAGCCGTTGGTCCCGGCTGTCATTCGTGGATCTTTGACAGTCGTTACGGGTCGTCAGAAGCCCGAAAGTCTGACAACGAGTCTTACCAAGGGGTATCGTATTACACAGTTACTGGGTTGTGGAGGTCAGATAGGCAGTCGCTCCATGTAAAATACTGGTATTCAGCTGCATCCGGTTAGACTGGAAGCCGACCCCAACATAGTTGGGAAAAGGCTAGGCAGATTGAATGTTACTCTCAAACAATAATTGTTGAAAAAAGCGGTGTGATTTACACTTGAAACCTTCTAAATATAGATGAATGTGTTATTAATTCCCTTTAGATTTCTTTACACTTACACCAGATACTTCTGGAACCGAATACACGTACAAAAGCACAATAAGGATATTATACCAGCTTACTATTGTCCCACTGCAGGGCAAACGCCTCTTGATAAACAGAGAAGGCACGAGCATTGATCAAACTCAAACTCTAAGCATTTATTTCATAAATTATAGGCACTTTTGAATTGTCAATGGGTCCGTCAGTCAGAAAGATGAAGCTAGTTGCCCATTCCAAAGCGTAGTAGATCCCTATGGAGAAGAACGGGCAAGAAACTCCACGGACACTCTTTTCAATCAAAATATTTTTACAAAATATTGGTTACATCGTTCATGTTGACAATATACATGTGAGAATAATGTAAAAAGACGTGCACGTTAAAAAGCGTCCGTAATAAAAAGATAAAAACTAAAACAACTAAGTTAAAAATAAGCCGTGGCAGCTAAGAGACGACCAGTCCCAACTGACGGCGCCCGTTCACGAACATGACGCATGGATCAGCACCAATTAGCTCAACCATTTTGAAGGGAACTTAATGATCATCATGCTTGCTCAAGATGGGTTGGCGATTTCAGACTTATATTAGGTCTTTACCTATGAAATTGCCGTTCTGCAGTACTGGCCATTTCAAATCAAAATAATTTTTGTTTGGCTATGAATTCTAATTTCAAATTAATTTTATTTTAAAAACATGGATTTTTTTTCCAAAAGTAGTCATTTGTTTATTGATTAGTGTTACATTTTCATCGCATTTCAATCTTTTTCGTCATCATGGATACGTTAAAAATTCGAGTAATTATGGAATATGAGTACCGTCGTGGCAGCAACGCGGCACAAGCGGCACGCAACATCAACGACGTTTACGGAGCTAACACTACAAACTAACGCACCACTTGTTATTGGTTTGCTCGCTTCCGTTCTGGAAATTTCGACCTGAAAAATGAACCTCGCGGTCGTCCGAAGACTTTGGTCGACAATGACGAATTAAAGGCGATTGTGGAAGCTGATGATACACAATCTACGGCTGAATTAGCAGCAGCTTTCGACGTTAGCGTCAAAACAATATTGGTCCATTTGCGTCAAATTGGCAAGGTAAAAAAGCTTGACAAATGGGTGCCCCACGAACTCAATGATCGCCAGCGCGAAGTACGCGTCGAGACGTGCCTTGCACTGCTCAACAGACACACAAATGAAGGAATTTTGAACCGCATTGTTACCTGCGATGAAAAATGGATTCTGTTTGATAACCGCAAGCGCTCAGCAAGTTGGTTGGATCCTGGTTCAGCACCTAAACAATGTCCCTAAACGAAAACTTACCCCTAGAAAAGTGATGGTCACTGTTTGGTGGTCTAGCGCCGGTGTGATTCATCACAGCTTCTTACCAAACGGGGTGAGCATTACTTCAGATGTGTACTGTGAAGAACTGAACACAATGATGGAGAAGCTGGCACATCTCCAACCAGCATTGGTCAATCGCTCGTCTCCGCTGCTCCTGCACGACAACGCGCGACCTCATACTGCACAGCAGACGGTCTCCAAGTTGCAAGAACTGGGGTTGGAAGCTCTCCGTCATCCGCCCTACTCACCAGACCTTGCGCCTACAGACTACTACTTTTTCCAGAATTTGGATAACTTCTTGGCGGGAAAAAAATTCAATACCCGAGAGGCAGTACAAAATGCCTTTGAAGGATTTGTTGCCTCCCGTCCAGCTGATTTCTTTAAGAAGGGCATCAATAAACTGCCACTGCGTTGGCAAAGATGCATTGATTGCATGGGTGATTACATCGATTAATACAAATAAAAAATGCATGAAAAAAATTCGTTTAAATTTTTTCATACAAAACGGCAATTTCATAGGTAAAGACCTATTATTAACTATAAGTCTACATGTTTTCCTTCACCGATGTCAGTAATGTCCAAGATAAACTCAGAAAGTACATAAGAATTGAAAAAGACGCATTGGTACTTGCCCAGATTTGAACCCACAACCTCGTGCATGAGAGGCGAGGCTCATGTTACGTACAACCAATTTAGTTAAGGACGCTGTTACAAATGGGTAGTCAAATCTTTACTTTTTTACACAAAAGTATGTTTAATAAATAAAATGCTTTGCATTCTTAACATGTTTTTTGACCGAATTGTTGATAGATGTGCAAGGTACGATTCTGAACTATAAATATAATTTTAGATAGGTACAGTTTCTCAATAAAGGTACCGAAGTAATTATTTTCGTTTCGGTACCTTTTTTGACAAACTGTATCTACCTACCTAAAATTATATTTATAGTTCAGTATCGTACCATGCACATCTATCAACAATTCGGACATAAAACATTTTAAGAATGCAAAGCATTTCATTTAATAAACATACTTTTGTGTAAAAAAGTAATGATTTGACTTCCCATTTGTAACAGCGTCCATAACTAAATTGGTTCTACGTGGAGCCCTCATCAGAATCTATCTGTCATCCTATGAAGAAAACGAAAATAGTTTTCTTGATAGAAGACATTCCATATTTGAATGATTGAATGTCAGCCAGTATAATATTGTCAAGGCTTGATAAAAGCATCAAACCTCCACAGTACTGCACGCACAATTTTTTTTCTTTTTTAGGGTTTCGTACACAAAGGGTAAAACGGGACCCTATTACTAAGACTCCGCTGTCCGTCCGTCTGTCTATCCGTCTGTCACCAGGCTGTATCTCATGAACCGTGATAGTTAGACAGCTGAAATTTTCACAGATGATGTATTTCTGTTGCCGCTATAACAGCAAATACTAAAATACAGAATAAAATAAATAGTTAAGGGGGCTCCCGTACAACAAACGTGAGTTTTTTGCTCGTTTTTGCTTGACATTGATAACGGAAACAGGTAGACGCTTGAAATATTCACAGAATATTTAGTTATATATTCACTTTAAAAATAAATAATTAAATTAAAATAAAACAAACATTTAAGGGGGCTCCCATATAACAAACGTGATTTTTTTGACATCGTGATCGAGTCCGACTCGCACTTGGCCGGTTTTTTTATTTCTTTCAGTTCTCCCTTTGCTAGTGCAGCATATAGTAAAACAAACTTACTCCAATTACGTCTTCCAACGATACTATACAAACACTAAAGATACTAGATATCCAACCCGAACTTACGGAAAACAAACGGGCATCATTGGAAATCGGATAATCCATTAATTCAGAGTCCAAATTTCCTTTATAGCCCACCCGGGAGTGCTCTAGTGATGAATCGCGACAAATTCGCTTCGGAAAGCAATTTGGAAGAATAGGTAGAGGGTTTTATCGATGTATTAGGTAGGTACATACCTGTTTGGATAGTATAAAATTTATATTCTGAGAGACTTCCCTACCAAGTTTGTAAGAAATTCGTTTTAGAATTAAGCACAATAATTAAGGTGTCAATTTGTGAGATGATTTTGATGCCAAGATGTTGCATGATGTAACAAAGACTATAAAAAAATGGAAGATTAAAAAATATTACGACAAAAACGCCATGATACACAAAACTAAATAAATAAATATACTTCGCATATGACATATATATGGATCAAAATGCTCTAAATGGTGTCAACTATCACCCCCTTAAGGCTTTGTACCCAGCTTCTAAACACCCTGTATTTTAAGGAAAAAAACTTTAAGAAAAAAAACATGCGACTTCCAAAAAAAACACTGCAAAGTGAAAAATAACATTCATTTCGGAAATCGGTGTCTTTGGATCTGTATTTTAGTTTTTTTGCCATTGGCTTCTGAAATATTGAGGAGCTCGTGGCTAAGTAATAACAGCCGCACGGGTCGATCCATCAGGTTAAGCTACGCGTGCCGGGGTTGGTCAGTGGATGGGTGACCATCTTTACATATCGATACTCCTCCGTGCCTCGGAAAGCACGTTAAGCCGTTGGTCCTGGCTGTCATTTGTGGATCTTTGACAGTCGTTACGGGTCGTCAGAAGCCCGAAAGTCTGACAACCAGTCTTACCAAGGGGTATCGTATTACCCAGTTACTGGGTTGTGGAGGTCAGATAGGCAGTCGCTCCATGTAAAATACTGGTATTCAGCTGCATCCGGTTAGACTGGAAGCCGACCCCAACATAGTTGAGAAAAGGCTAGGCCGATTGATTCTTAGAGTTTAGGTTTCGATGGCCCCTACCGAAATATGATTGCTAGATTGAACAAAAACTGTTGATGCAGTTTTAAACCTGATACATTTTACCATCTTTTTCGATCGTATTGTTTTAAATTTGAATTCAGAATACCATACGACATGGAGCTACGCCTAACAAGTCGGATATGCGCCTTGTTAAAGGCAATTGATTTTTGAATAAAAAACATGTTTTATCAAATAAAGGTTTAATTTAATAACGCGTGTTGCCTCCACGGGCATCTACCACAGCTCTCATACGATTAGGCATAGAGTTTATCAACCGCTCTATGAAATTTTGAGGGATCATCTCCCATTCCTCTTCTATGGTAGTTTTCAACTCCTGCATCGTCTGGGCAACTGGCTGACGAGCCCTAACACGTCTTTTTAGCTCGTCCCACATGTGCTCAATGGGGTACATGTCTGGGCTTCTGGCTGGCCAGTCCATAACTGTGATGTTCACATCCCGAAGATATTCCCTGACGATGCCGGCCGCATGGGCTCTTGCATTATCATGCATAAAAAGGAAATTTGGGCCCACATAGTCCGCGTATGGTATCACGTGAGGTTTTAAGCACTCACGAATGTACCTTTCAGCATTTAATGTTGGCAGCCGTGGTCCTGTAACAACCTCAAGTTGAGTTTTGCCGCTCGCGGATATACCGCCCCAGACAGTCCATGAGCCACCGCCATAAGCAACCCTCTCTTCAAAGCAGCATTGTGCGAAACGCTCTCCCTTACGTCGGTAGACCTTCTTCCTTCCATCATTGCCATGTAACACAATTTTAGACTCATCAGAAAAGAGTACACGGCTCCAATCTTGCTGTGTCCAATTTAAATGACTGCGTGCGAAATGAAGGCGCGCTGTTCGGTGGGCTCGCGTTAGTTTGGGGCCATTAGCTGGCTTGTGTGGTACCATATCGCGTTCTTTTAACCTTCTCCGAACAGTTCGAGCGCTCACAGATACTCCGTGGAAGTCGCGAAGTTGGTTTTGTATCTCAATGGAGGTAAGGTGACGATTTCTCAAGCTGGTCGTCACGATGAATCGATCCTGCCTTTCAGTTGTGACCCGAGATCGTGGTCTTCCTTGGCGACGAACAAAACCGCCAGTCTCTAGGTAACTCCGATAAACATTTCGGACCGCAGATCGACTTAAATTAAGTTGTGCACTCACGTTTCTTTGGCTGTGTCCGGCCTGAATAAGTGCCACAGCTTGGGCGGCGACTTCAGGTGAAGTATCCATAGATTATTGACAGAACCTCACCTTAATGTTAAGAATAAGTAATGTTAGTTGCAAAACCAAAGATATCAATCACTTTTTCAAGAATTAAATCCAAGTAAACCAAGTTAAAACCAAGTTTTCTTAGTATTCGATTGTTTGATATCAACAAACAGGCTCCAAATTGTCTTTTGTTTCTTTAAATTCTGTGTTCGAAATTCAAAAAAAGACTATTGAATGAAATTGTGAATGTGCCAGGTTCAAAACTGCATAAAAACTTTTTGCTCGACCTAATATAAAATTTTAGCTAGGACCAAACGAAACTGAAAATACAAGGTGGGCCAAAAGATGTGTCCAGAAGTGTAGTTGAGAAAAGGCTAGGCCGATTGATTGGCTACTGAAATTTTTCTGAAGTTTTGTTGGAAGTCTGTAGTTTTTTTTTTTTTTTTTTAAGTTTATTTTTCACGTTTTAGTGGGTCAGTTTGTAATTTATCTAAGTTACAACAGCCTAATGTCAACTGCTCATTACCTTTTACAAAATGTTGCTTTTCCCGTTGCAGGGACGTTGATTGTTGAGGAATTCTCCTACTCTTTAGCCACCAACCACCAGCCAGTTTCTTTAACCAGGAGAACTGGAGCTGATAGTGAAGTCACCATCACCATATGCATTGTGACGAGCATAAATTGCTTAGCCATATTAATTAATCGAATCACAACCCGTGAAATACTTAGGTATAATTGAGTAGTTCCGATGGCCATCTGTGGTCTTCATCATCACCAATCATCTTCATCAGTTCCACTTCACCAAATGGTGCTTTCCGAGAGACTACTGGTCTTCAGCTGCATCCGGCTAGACAGATGATGACACTTTTGTACCTAAAAAAATATTGCTTTACTAAGTTCTCCAAACAAGCATCTTTAGCCCCTCAATCAAAGATCATGAGTTAAAGACCACAAAATCGATAACTCCTTAGAAATTAAACAGTAAACCGCGAAGGCTTCCCTTAACTTTTAATGAATATCAATAATTAAAATTTTTACCCTTCTTTAGGCTGTGTTTACAACTGACACAGACTGCAGTGCTACAAAGATCTTTTGGCACTTGAATAACATTAACGGGGGGCGTTGTCGGCCCCTTACCTTAATAACCTTTTGTGAAATTGTATTGAAAAAAAACCGACCAAGTGCGTGCCCACACACAATGAAGGGTTCCGTAGTTAAAAGAATTTATCCCAAAAACAAACTTAACATTGTAGTTTCTATCCCACGGCACAAGTCGGCAGCTTTTAGGTGCAGTTTTCACTACGCAGCTACTAAATGCTGCAACAACATCCCTCCTCCCATAAAGTACAGTAAAAGTTACGCGACTTTCAAATTGAAACTCAAAGAATTTTTATTAAACCAGCAAAACATTTTGATAATGTTCGAGCCGACATATCCGCCATATAATTCAATTTATTATTTTATATTTTTTTTATCAATTTTATAATACCAATTTTATCAGTTTTATTTTTATTATAATCAGTTATTATTGTCTTGTGTTCTTAATTTTAATAAAACCACATCAAAATACTTTTGGTAGTTTATAAAAATGTAATGCAGTCTCATGATTTTGCTATGTAGGTGATATTTATTAGATATAGATTTATTATTATTTTATTATTTTAATGTGATAATATTGATATTGGGTATTTATTTTTAGTTTTTAATTAATCACAATACAACACACACACGCATGCATGTCACATCATTTCATTTTAATTAATTCTCTTAAATCTATTCTCTCCTTGTGTTAATTATTCAGATTATTCTAACCTTAGATTCTAGCGTATGGCACTCGTGGGTTGCAGCTGAAAATCAGCGTCAGGTGGTACACCTTGTGTTGTCATCTGACAATATGCTGAGCTGAGGCCCTTTTGGCATTACAATCTTTGTTTTATGTTTTTATAATTTTAAGGTGTATTTTTTTTTTGCTGTAATGCCAATTAAACGTATTTTTCTTTCTTTTAGTTGAAAAACATTTTCTCCCATACATTCGTATACGTCACGGTCGATTCTCTGCAAGTTCCTTCAATCCCAAAAAAAATTTTTTTTAAGTGATAAAATTACAAATTAACAGTTTTGGAATTTTTCCTTTACTTGTGCTGTGATACCTTGCTTCTTGCCAACGATTCTTGTCATGATTCTAAGTCAACGGGAACTACCCTATAGGTTTTATTTGCAAGTATCAAAATATGTCGCATAAATGGCCGTATTTGTTATTGTGAAGCTTGATCGTTTTAGAGCTCCATGGGACCGTAGACCTACCTATTTAATATTTTCAACTTGATACCTCCACGAGAAAAAGGGTCATGAGATCCATCTCAACGGAACCCTTATGGGTTTGCCTTATGGGTTGTATGGGTGGGCTTTTTTGTGGGTTCCGTGTTTTCCATTTGAGGTTATAGTATCTACGTACTACAGACATTTTACATCATATACTTACAGTTTGCAAAATCAATAAAAGAGTATGATACTTACATACTATATTAATGAATGCAAAGTATAAGTATATGATGTAAAATGTCTGTAGTACGTAAATACTCTAAGGTACGGAACCCTAAAAACAAGATGGCGGCGTTAGTTCCGATTTTGGCCACGCACCAAAAGATTCTAGTACAGCTACCTACACAGGGTGTATCAGAAAGGTGTTGTAGTATTTAAAGGTGTGGTAATAACAGACGATCAAACTGAACAACTTTCTCAATGGGATCAACATCGTAATCGCAATAAAATTATCAGCCGTCCCATTCATTTGCGTTGAGTAGGTATTGAAGTTTTCTAGTGACATACAGACAGATTTTTTCGCGATTACGATGTTGGTCCCATAGAGAAAGTTGTTCAGTTTGATGGTCTGTACCACATCCTTAAATCACACTATCACACTAATCAGACTAATAATCACACTATCACACTAATATAATATTATAAAGGCGAAAGTTTGTGAGTGTGTCTGTGCGCGTGTGTGTGTATGTTTGTTACTTCTTCATGCTCAAACGGCTGCACCGATTTGGGTGAAATTTGGTATGTAGATAGCTCATACCTTGGATTAACACATAGGCTACTTTTTATCCCGGTCTACGCGGGTGAAACCGCGGGGCGCAGCTAGTTTAACTATAATTTTCTTTAAAAACCTAAAGCGCACTATGAAAAAAATTATGACACTCTTAGAACGCGTTCATAACAAACATACAACGTGTCGTTTTGTATCTTCGTTAAATTTAAGGATGTGGTATACACAATCAAACCGAACAACTTTTTCCATGGCACCAACATCGTAATCGCGAAAAAATTATCAGCCGTCGCATACATTTGCGTCGAGCAGGTATTGAAGTTTTCTATGTTCAAATTCAAATTCAAATTCTTTATTGCGAACTAAGTGTATAACTTTGAAGATGTTAACAATAGTAGGTTCTTAGAACTTAGTTGCCTGTTGAGGCATTGCAACTTAAATTGTTATAAATATTTAAAAACATAGGTATACGTAGGTACTCAGTATTATAGTTATACAATTTACATTATATTATATTAATAATCATTATTCAAAAAAAAAATATTTTAACAGACAAATTTTTTATTTTAACAGACTATTCTTACAATTTACATCACATTATTCAACAATCTTTTAATATTTAATAATTATTTTCTTCAAGGAATTCTTTTACAGAGTAATATGCCTTTTTAATCAGGAAGTATTTTAGCTTCCTTTTAAAAATACCAATTGAATGTAAGTACTCGTAGGTTCTTATTATATATCTTTATGCCCATACAAAAAATGCTATTGCTATATACTGCAGTGTGGGATGTTTTATTGCGTAATGTATTTTTGAGTCTACTACTTGTTAATGTGTCATAGCTACTGATGAGAGAGTTGAAAATTTTTTCGCGATTACGATGTTTGTCCCATGGAGAAAGTTGTTCGGTTTGATGTTCTGTATCACAGCCTGAAATTTGCCGAGGATGCAAAACGACACGTTGTATTGTCAGCCTCCGACTGTGAGCGAGCGTAACGCTAATGCAGAGCGTAATGATTTGCCAAAAGTGACACAACAACAAATGATTTTGTTTGCAGATGATAGCACTGTCATAGTAAAATGTAAGGACTTAAATACTTATCATTTTGACATTAATAATACTCTTAATGACATAATTAATTGGCTTACTACGAATAATTTAATAATCAACCTCAAGAAAACCAAAATAATGCATTTCCACCAAAGAATTGAACCTCCAAAAATGAGTGTCAATTACAATGGCAACGAAATAGAAGATGTAAAAGTAAGTGTGTTTTTAGGTATCCATATAGACAATAACCTTAATTGGAAAGCTCATATAGAACAGCTTTGTAAAAAAATAAATAAGTCTGCCTATGCACTTTTTCAATTGGCTAGAAAAGTTAATATAGACGCGTTACTTGTTGCCTATCATGGTCTAGTAGCCTCACTTCTACGTTACGGAATTATTTTCTGGGGTAATTCTTCGGACAAAGGATTACTATTCAAGGCACAAAAAAGGTGCATCAGAGCCATGTGTGGTCTGAAAACAGATGACAGCTGTGCACCGTATTTTAAATCATTAAAAATACTTACGCTACCGGCGTTATACATATTGGAAGTTTGTATCTTTGTCAAAACAAATCCTAACCTTTTTGAAAAAATGACAATGGTACGGAATGTTCCAATTCGTAGTCAGTACAAAAATTCTTTGAGTAATTTTAAATGTAAAACTGCATTAGTAAAAAATAGTGTCCTGGGTATGGCTCCACGCATTTATAATAAAATTCCAGACGCCATAAAAGAATTAAATTTTACACAATTTAAGAAAAAAATGAAATTGTTCATAACTGATAAATGTTATTACACTATTGATGAATTCTTAAATGACGAATTAATTTAGATTTGCAATTATTATTAGTGACATCAAATAATTTTGACATTTTAATTATTTTGACATAGATATTTTTTTTTTTTGACATTTTAATAATTCCTCATTTAAGGTCCGACATAATTTGAGTATTAAATAATATGTAATTGTTCAATTTATTTTCTAATTTAATACCATAATTATGCATGTTTCTTTTTTTTTTCAATTATTTTTAATAATTTATAATATTATGCTAGATTTGCAAACCATATTTGTACGCCTCCTGGCATAACATAGCGCTCTGTTAATCAAACATAAGATCTGTATTTTATTTTTTTTTACCTATGTTAACAAATAAAATAAATAAATAAATAAATAAATAAACGCAGTTTTTCTTATAAATAATTATTCAACTTAGCCGACGACGACACCCGACCGACCGACTTAGTTACGAGCTATAAGATACGGTTTTAGTATCGGCGGCTGATTGTACGTTTGATGTTATGACGTTTGACTTTATGATATGTTTGACGTTATGATTATGTTTGATGTTATGACGTTTGACGTTATGACGTTTGATGTGGACATGGCCTTATTAACAAATCATTGTTTTTGCAGACAAAACTGTTTTGACCATAGCTAGCATGCAAAATATTAATTAAAATTAATTAAATATTAATTAATTATTAATATTTTCTTCACTCAGATCTGTGCACAGCCTAACTTTATATTCATCTAAACTTCGACGGTTAAGATTTAAGACACTGTGAATATTCTTCGGGCATTTTTACGCTTTTATAATTACAATTTTTTGGCGAAGAATTTTCGGTGGAATTTTGTTTTAAAAGATTTTGTGTGGAAGTTTTTAGTTTATTTTTGCCTTGTGGCTCAGATTTAAAGACGATGATACAGTTACAAAACTACTTAATATACTCATATAAAAGTAAAAATATTGTATGTAGAAGTGCGCAATACAGTTGATAGGATATGTTGTAATTGAGTTATAACGAGATAGTTTTACTTTTAGAAAGTTAAAACGATGTAGAATAAAATTAATAAAAAAGGTAGGTAATAGGATGGGGGGGGGGTTATAGGGAAATTTTACAATTATTGTAAAAATTGATGAAAAATACCTGATTTTTGTTAAAAAAAAACCTTAAAATTATTTAGGGTTTTTTCTTTAACTTGTATTTTATGAGGAGCTCGTGGTTATGTAATAATAGTCACACGGGTCGATCCATCAGGTCAAGCTACGCTTGCCGGGGTTGGTCAGTGGATGGGTCCATCTTTACATACCGAGACTCCTCCGTGCCTCGGAAAGCACGTTAAACCGTTGGTCCCGGCTGTCATTCGTGGATCTTTGACAGTCGTTACGGGTCGTCAGAAGCCCGAATGTCTGACAACCAGTTTTACCAAGGGGTATCGTAATACCCAGTTACTGGATTGTGGAGGTCTGATAGACAATCGCTCCATGTAAAATACTGGTATTCAGCTGCATCCGGTTAGACTGGCAGCCGACCCCAACATAATTGGGAAAAGGCTAGGCAGATTGATTGTATTTTATGAGGACGCCCTGTTATTTCTAATCATTACTGAATTTGTTTCATCATGATTGATCGTTCAGTTTAAAAGTTATAGCGTTTTGTTTACACAAGGGTTACAGCAGCGAACGAGAATGTACAAAATGCTATAAAAAAAAATTTTTATTAAAAAATTTTCCGTCGGTAAAATTAAGCATAGTTTCCCTCATTTCAATAAGTGCACATTATAAAAACACACACTGTATACCTACCGTCATTCATGTTATATTTCACATCCATATGATAGTTCCACATACCAGATGCTGCTCCATGAATAATGGAAGGGAACCTTTTAAGGGCCTGACTGTATTAAAAATTAAAACGGAAACATTTACTAATCCTGCTTTTCTACTTGAAGATTCCTCCGGGGAATAAAATAAATTGCTCTCATTCCGAATACATTAAGTTAAGGTTACGGTTGGTTAGGTTTACGTTATGTAAATTTGTTATACGATTGTTTGCACGTGAGACTAAAAATATGTTAGTTATAGAAGAAGTATCGTTGGGCTACTGGTCGCAAGCGCTACTGCTGAGCATGAGGTCCTAGGTTCGATTCCCGGGTCGGGTAGTTTTAGGGTACCTATAGTACACCAACATTTCGGCAGTTATGTTTAAGTTGCATGTAATAGGGGCGAGTCTATTGCGGGCTGCTACTGAAAAATTCTAGATGGTAAAATCCAATAAGGGGGGGCGTTCATTAATTAGGTACGTGAGGCGATTTTGGTGACCTCCTCTCCCTCCTTGGTGAAATGTCGTTAGATTTGGTTTTTGGGATTTGTCGTTTGGTTTGGTATTTTTATTGCGTATTTTTAGTGCAAATACGTTAATCTGTGCTTGATTGCGATGCATTTATTTAAATAACATAACTTGCTTAATTATTTTTTATAATATGGCTTTCTGTTAATACATATAAGAACGACGGCTGTAGCTGCATTCAAAAAAATAAAACAGAATGCGCTGTTCACAAAAAAAAATCCCAAGACCTAATTTTGATACTGTACATTTTAGATTTTTCGTTCCGGCTCCAACGGTGGCACTGTGCATACTAGTAATTATATGTGCTGTGAGACCTTGCTTCTTGCGAAATTTCATGACTTTAGGTCAACGGGAAGTACCCTATAGGTTTTGATTTACTTGCGAATCTCAAAATATATCGCATAAATGGTCGTATTTTTTTATTGCGTTGACTTAGGAGCTTGATTTTTTTAGAGCTCCAAGGGACCATATACCTACGCATTTGGTATTAATTTCAACTTGATACCTCCATACGTTCCTGAGAAAAAGGGTCTTGGCAGACTGATAGACAGACAGAAAGACGGACAACGAAGTGATCCTACCGTCCCGTCTTCCGTTTTTAACCGACGAAAAAAAGGAGGCGGTTCTCAATTCGACACACACGTATGTTTTTTTTGTATGTATTACTACGCATAACTTTTTACAGAGTTGTTCGATTTGAAAAATTTTTATTTTATTCGAGAGGGTTTACTTCAATGTTGGTCCCATATAAAATTGATTATCTTTACTTCGGTAGTTTTTGAGTTAGCTTCAATAATACGTATTTTTCCCCACTTTTATATGGATGATGTTCTAGTTTCTTTTGCAGGTAGTGGTATTAGAATTTGTGTGGGGTAGGTACCACAACTAAAAAGTGAAAAATAAAAACTTTTTTACAAAAAAATACAACCGACTTCCAAAAACAACACTATAAAGCGAAAAATAACTTTAATTTTGGAAGTCGGTGGCAAAACCGAAAATACATTTGACCAGACACCGACTTCCTAAATTAAAGTTATAATATTTCACTGTGTAGTGTTGTTTTTTGCAAGTCGGTTGAAAAAAGTTTTTATTCCTTTTGAGGTAGGTACGGAACCATAGAAATATAAAAAACAACGGAACCCTAAAAACGATCAGTAAGTTAAGGAATCTCGCATACTTTTACCACGTTTTACCTCACCGTTTTTATCCATTTCAGCCAATTAACAGCTAGCTTTTTTCACCCAAAACAAAAGACGCTCAAAGTAGATCACTCCATTTATATCAAATCCCAACTATAGCCTATTCTCTATGCCTTTATAGGACAGTGTAATCGAAAAAAAAAGGCGGGAAAACGTGATAGGGTTAAGGCGCGCTTTTTTTATTTCAAAATATTTTATTTGTAATTATTTATTAATAGTTAGTGTTAAGTGTTAGTTTTTAATTAGAATGGTTAAGAAGAGAAAAAGGAAGGAGGGGGAACCGCCTCCGGATCCCCAGCAGGTAGTAGCCACCGATTCTGACTCAGCGGAATCGGCGGTAACTTGCTTATCCTACAAGGAATCTATTGCTGACAAGGACCCGAAGGACAAATATAAAATTTTTAATGTAAAGGGCTACACTCGTTATTACCCAGAAGATACTAGTCAAAAAGAGTTGGTTGTATTCTTGAACCACTTGGAAGAAAATAAACCATTTAGCGATAGAGATCGTATGGCTTTATCTAAAGGAATACGTGAGCATGGAGTCTCAGGTGTCATGCATTTGCGCTCCATCAATAAATACAAAGTCGGCATCACATTTGATTTGCCGAATAATGCAAATATGTTTATAAAAAATAAAAAAATATTGGAACAGTTAACATTAAGAGCATCCATCCCTGCCGCAGACACAGAGGTAACTGGGGTACTCACTTCAGTCCCTGTCGACATGGGCAATAAGGAAATTTTTTCATTGATTGGTAGCTCGAAAAATGTAATACAGGTCAGGCGCTTCATGCGCAGGGTAAAGGGTTTTGGCGGCGTTGAATTTATTCCAACGCAGGCAGTTGCTGTTACCTTCGCTTCCACCATTCTTCCTCCTTATGTTTATCTAGACTCATGGCGCCACGAGGTAAGCAAATATGTCCCACCGGTAAAGCAATGTTTAAAGTGCCTTCGGTATGGACATATTGCCAAATTTTGTCGCAATAGCGAGGTTTGTTCAATTTGTACATTAAATCATAGTTTTAAGAATTGTCTAGTCAACCCAAAAGATGCTAAGTGTGTAAATTGCAAGGGCGATCACATAGCTATCTCCTCATCTTGTCCTATAAAAAAACAAAAAATTGAAGAAAATAAAATAAAGTCAAAAAGTGCCACATACTCTGATCTTTTTAATATTAATACTTTTCCAGCTTTAACAGCAAAAAATGTAGATGTACAAATTAATAACTTAATGAAATCCGATAAATTTATAAATATATTAGTAGAGACAATAACCAAAATAGTTAGTAATAAAGATGTCCCTATAAACACATCATCAATTAAAGAGGTTTTAAAAAATACTTTAAGTAATAAAATTCCTTCACCTCCATAATGGGTATATCAAATTTAAACATAATGCAATGGAATGCACAAAGTCTTAATAGCAACAAACATTTATTTACCAATTTCCTCTACACACACAATATTCACATTGCAATAATTAGTGAAACGTGGTTTAAATCGTATCAAAATTTTAAAATAAAAAATTACAATATTGAAAGGAATGATTGTGGTAACAAACACAACGGAGTTGCCCTAATAATTCATAAAAGTATTATTTATAATAAAATTAACACTTATTACGACAATTCTTTACAAAATATTTGTGTAAAAATCACAGTTAATAATAAGGAGATGAGTATAGTCAGTTTCTATAGTCCCTTAAATTCTAATCCAGCTTTCAGTAAGGATAAATTTGATTCATTGGTGAAGTCTATTCCTGGTCCTTTTATATTTGCTGGGGACTTTAATGCTCATCACACATCTTGGGGTTGTGGTTCTGACTCTCCACGTGGTCGAAATGTCTTAGAAGTCATTGACGAAAATAATTTAATTTTGCTTAATAATGGTCAGGCAACAACTGTTGGCTCTCTAACATGGCGTCCTAATGCACTGGATTTGTCTTTGGTTTCTTCATCATTGGCACTTAATTGTGAATGGCAAGTACATGATAGTCCTCTTGGTAGTAGTTATCACATCCCTGTAATTATAAAAGTAGTGATTAGTAATAGTCAAAATAATGATTCCTGTGGAGATTGTTCAAGTACTGAACATTTGCCGACCTATCCAAATTACAAAATGGTAGATTGGCAAATGTATAGTAATAATGTGGATGAATTATTACTTGATTTCAAAACAGTTAATGTATGTCCTCTCGATTCATATCATCATTTTTGTACAATTTTACATACAGCTGCTGCTAATTCCATTCCAAATTGTAAGGTCCATAAAAATACCAGCAATCACTCATGTCCTACAAAAAGGATTAGTAGAACTGCCCTTCCTTGGTGGAATCAAAAGTGTACAGAGGCCGTGTCAAATTTCATAACGGCTTACATAAATTTTAAAAATAATCCATCAGAAGAAACTTATATTCAATTTAAAAGACTACGAGCACTTAAAAAATTAATTATAAAAACAGAACGTCAAAAAAGTTGGATGTCTCTATGCGAAACTTTCAACAGATGCACGCCAATATCTATCATATGGAAATTCATGCGCAAATATAACAAAACATATAATTTTAACAATCATGAAAATGACACATGGATTTTTGATTTTTTGAAGAAATACACTCCAGATTTCGTGTCACATACCCCAAGTTCTACGTTTGATGACAGTACTAACTCCAGCCATAGTTTTTTACTTAATCCTTTTACAATCAGTGAATTAATATCTGCCATCTCCTCCCGAAGAGACACTACTTATGGTCTTGATGGAATGCCATACATATTATTTAAAAAACTTAGCACTTCTGGTGTAAAAATATTCTTAGAAGTCCTGAATATTTTATGGGAACATAATATTATACCTCAAGAGTGGAAAGTGGATTGTCTTGTACCAATTTTAAAACCAGAAAAACCCAAATTATGTCCCGATTCTTACCGCCCCATAGCACTTACTTCTTGTGTTGGTAAATTATTTGAGCAACTGTTGAAGCAGCGGTTAGAGTTTTATGTTGAAAAAAATCATATTCTACCTTCTAATCAATTTGGTTTTCGTAGAAATCGGTCTGCTAGGGAAAGTGTCTGTCAATTGCAGCTGGATATACATAACTCTTTAGTGGCCAATAATAATTTGGTTGGAGTATTCTTCGATGTGGCTGGGGCTTTTAATAGTGTAAATATAGACATTTTATGCCATGAACTACAAATAGGGATTCCTGGAAAAATTATAATATGGATCAGAAATTTTCTGAGCAACAGAAAAGTATTTGTTAAATTTAATAGACATCTTTATGGTCCTAGACTTGCTTCGAAGGGAGTTTGTCAAGGAGGTATACTATCTCCTTTATTATTTATATTGTATATACGTAGATTAAATTTAATTTTAGGGTCTCAAGTTAAAAATTTACAATTTGCAGATGATTTAGTTGTTTATGCTTCTGGAACCAATTTATCACAGGTTGTTCATATAGTCAATGATGCCTTGTCAAATCTGTGTAAATATTTCTCTTACCTTGATCTCAATGTCAATCCGTCAAAGTCCAAAGTGGTTGTGTTTGGTAAACAGTGTCATAATATGCCTCCCGTACAATATAACAATTGTGCATTGCCCAATTCACATGAAGTCAAATTTTTAGGGGTCCTTTTTTCATATAATTTAACCTGGAATAATTATACCAAACATATAATTAATAAAGCAAATAAAGGTTTTAATATATTGAAATCATTATCTGGTACATACTGGGGTGCAGACCCAAAAAGTTTGCTATTGTTGTACAAATCTTTAGTTCGTAGTCACTTTGAATATGGTTTTTACTGTTTTGCTGTAGATACCAAAATTGTATATAGTCTAGATGTCCTGCAAAATAAATGCTTGCGTGTTATCACTGGGGCATTCAGAAGTACTCCTATAAATGCAATGCAGATTGAATGTAATGTTCCACCATTAAGAATCCGATTCGATTATTTAAAAGAAAGATTTATACTAAAACTTTTTAGTGTAACTAATAATAGTCTCTTGGACAATTTGTTGCATTCCAATTCTAGATTAGGTGTAAAGCCATTTTATATGTTACAGGATATTCATAGTTTCATAAATTTCATTAAAAATATAAACATTTATCAATCATCTTGTATTCTGCCTTGTTATCAAGGAGCTTATAATGCAAAATTTCCAGACATAAATATAATTATGAAAAATAAAAAGGACCTGTCCTCAAAAGAGGAAGTTAATGCACTGTTGTCAGAGTGGTCAGATCATAAATTTGTGTATAGTGATGGTTCCAAAAATGATAGTGCAGTGTCTTTCGCTATTTTTGAGCCAACCTCAAATATAGGTCTTGGTCGAAAAATTGATAAAAATGCCAGTATTTTTACAGCTGAAGCTGTTGCTATTTTGAGTGCTTTGAAACATATAAAAAATTGCAATTCAGGTCATAGCAAGTGGGTTGTAGTAAGTGACAGCATGAGTGTTCTGAAAAATCTAGCGAATAATAAATTACATGCTAACACTAACTACTTAATCTATCTAATAAAAGAACTATGGATCGAACTGTCTCAATTCAATATTGAAGTTAGTTTTGTTTGGGTGCCTTCACACATTGGCGTTGCAGGAAATGAAAAGGCTGATTATCTGGCCAAAAAGATTGTTGATCTAGGTGAACTAATTCCAAATGCTGATGCTGATATGAATGTTTCCATACCGCATACAGACGCTGTTAGTCTTTTAAGACAGCGTATGTGTCAATCGTGGGGGAGACATTCATACCAGTCCACACAGATTGAAAATAAAGGCACTTGGTATGCATTTCTAGATAAACAAATAAACTCCACACCTTGGTTTTGCAGAAATAGCAGTTTTATAAATAGAAAGTTTTATTCATTTATTTGTCGTATGCGTTTTGGTCACTGTCGTTTAAATTATCATCTTCATCGTCTTAAAATGGTTAACTCTCCATATTGTGAGTATTGTCAATCACAAAAAGTTCAATCTTTGCATCACATCTTCTTTGAGTGTTCGTCTTTCAACATTCAGCGCCTTGTGTTGTCTGATGAGCTTCTAAAAATTTATAAAAAACCTGATAGGGTCCCGCAATGCATTCAGGAGCTACTTATGAATGCCTCAACTTATATATATTTGTACAAATTTTTAACAGAGACTGTAAATGATATTTAGGTTACATTTTGTGTTTTTTAATGTATATTAATTGTATAATACATTTAATTTAAATTTAACCTTTATTAAAATTGTTGTTCATAGTATTTTGTAGGTTATGTTTTTGAGGAGAAGCTAGTTTCAATTTGACATTTAGGATGTATTTTATGTTCAAGTCGTTTGACTAAACATAGAAATCTAAAATGACGTTTAGTTACCTTGGATTTGACAAAAATGGATATGACGAATTTTTCATGGACTTACTATAAACAGATTATGAAAACTAAATAAATAAATATGAAAAATACGAAAGACATTATTGTTAAAACTTATCACGAAAGAAAATACTTGGACGTAAGACTAGGCAATATGGTCGAAAGACTATAGCCTTCCCTTCGGGGTAAATTAAAAAAAAAAAAAAAAAAAGACAGTGTAATCTATTGTGCGTTTCATCACGACTGTGACGGGCTTCGTACTTACTCACACTAACAAATTGAGGCAATTTACCTTATTTTCAAACTAGATACCAGAGGCTCGAAGTAGGCTCGAAAAGTAGAGAAATATCTCTATCTATATGTCTCTTTTAAGGACTTCATAAATAAGTTTAAATAGTACGCACGGCTATAGATCAAGCTATACATTTCCTGTATAAGCTGATCTCGTGTTGTATAGGATTTCCTTACAATGAGAGGTCAGTGTGAACTGGAAATGTATAGATTGATGTGTAGCCGTGTACGACTTTATCGACCAACTCTGTTTTGGCCGTGGAATCCGTTAGACAACTAAGGGATAACTTCAAGAGGATATTAAACAGAGTAGTGGTTAGGTTATCATTATCACATTAAGAGCCTTTTTCACTACCTACGATTAAGTTCCTATTAGGCTCTTAGGGCTTATTTCACGATGTCCGATTAGCCACTACTTACCGAATAAATTCAAGAATGGAAAAGATTTTGTATGTAATTATCTGCCATGTAAGTTAATCGGAACTTAATCGTAAGTGGGCCTAATTGAAACCACGTACTCACTACACGATTCTGGACCCCTTGCGTTGAAATTTTTCATCCGTTTTAAAAAAAAAAAATAAGCTGTTCCATACATTTTGACAGCGTAGGTATAGCACTTTTGAAGGAAATAGCAGTTTTTTTTTTAATAACCGGCCATGGGTTCGGTCGGATGGGGGCCCAGAATCGGAAGTACTGAATACGTGGTTTTAATTAATGTTACGAGTATAACCTAATCGCAACTCTGTACGTGGCAACGTCATAATTAAATACTATACAGGGTGGGTCAAAAATCGTGAATCAAACGAAACAGGGCAATAGTTGGGGCTATTTGCATTAAAAAATATCTGTGTGGCATAGCCCTAACTTGATCTCCTTAAAAGTTATAAGTAAAACAATAAACGGTGTTTAGTTGATTATCATCACTACAAAAGTGCTTTTATGACAGTGGGTACTATGATTTATGAGTATTGGCACTTTTTACCTTTTTTAGGGTTCCGTGCCTCAAAAAGATAAAACGGAACCGTTATAGGATCACTCGTGTGTCTGTCTGTCTGTCTGTCTGTCCGTCTGTCACAGCCAATTTGCTCCGAATCTAATGGACCGATTAAGCTGAAATTCGGTACACATATGAATTTCTGTGACCCAAACACGGAGAGGTAAAGTAAATAAATGACTTTTGAATATGGGGGTCACTTTTGGGGGGCAAATAAGTAAATAAAAAAAAAAAGTTTTGAAAACTATACCGTGTTACATATCAAATGAAAGGACTTACGATGAGGGTCTCAAATATATTTTTTTTATAATTTTAAAATTAATTGTTATAAAGTTATTTAAGAAAATAGACGAAAATTTACCATTCCCCCCCCCCCCCCCCTTATCTCCGAAACTACTGAGCCTAAAACTTTGAAAAAAATACAGAAAATAGATCTTTATCTGTAGATTACAGGAAAACCTATAAGAAGTCTGTGGTCTTAAAATAACATGGTAAATCTCTCAATATTGTGAGTACAAACTTACATTTACTGTTGGAATGTACGGAAGAACATGTTTTTCAAGTACAATGTTAAGTTTGTTCTTGGAATATTTCATCACAACTACGGAACCCTTCATTGTGCGTGGTCCGACACGCACTTGGCCGGTTTTTTTTTACTACAAATAACCCCAACTATCGCCATATTTCGTTTGATCCACGATTTTTGATTCAACCTGTATAACTTTGGACACATACATTTATCACATAGGTTGAGTACCACCGTCGTTCTTACTGTGGATTTCGTAACGCGACTAAAGGATAAGTTCAGATGATAATATTATATGCAGCAGCGTCCTACATAAACCAATGCTGTAACTCTCTCACTGTTCACTAAAAGCCTGTCTCTATACAGGAAAGGAAAAAGAATTGTTGCACATTTTGGTACAAAAAGAATCAAGAAGATTACCATAATCGCCATGTTTGGTAAACAGCTCGGTAATCTCAGTTTCGGCCATAATAAGAAATATCCTTAACAAGAGAAGAAGGAAAAGTACATTCAAAACTTCACCAATTGGGTAAAAATTTACGGGACATTCCATCCACTAACATTTAGTCCCCCAAAAACATTCTCAAATTACCATAACCCGAAAAATAAAAGGAAATACTCAGAAAAGCGAATTCAATTAATACCAATGTTTTCTTCTTTCCATGGTGTTTGTGACCATGAATAAGTTATGAGCCTTCCGACCTATCAAATTGGAACAAGGGTACAACTATTGCAGAATTCATTTCTTACTTTTGACAGGAGGGTAAACATTGAAATATCATACCTCTTTTGTTTGTCTTAATATTATTTACTTGCTCTAGCGAAGGTAGGAAGACTGATTGCAATAAGGGCTCACTCTTTAAATAATATTAGCGGCCTATAATATCCCACGTAAAAAATATTAATATTTCAGACCTTACAAGAGACGTCCAGTATTTCTCAAGACGCATTCCTTCACCAGAACCGGTCGAAGTGGCGGTGCTTGGGATGCCTATGACTAGCAGTGAACGTCTTTTGGCTGAAATGATGATGACGAATCCTTCACCTCGAGTCTGTGGCATTCGAGAATGTACTAAGAAAGTGGGTTCGTCAGCGAACGTCAAAGGTTCATGTTAAATTGATTGATGGGCACATTAGATGGACCAACAATTTTGAAGAAATGCTTGGGACAGCTGAATCTAGAAGGCTGAGTACCGGGTGTACCTAGGTGTATCGCAACTTGGTAGAGACCCTTGTCCGGGAGTAGATTTCTGGACATAGGCTGCACCACAACATCCTGTCCTCCGCCTTCCCCATCCAATCTGTCCCAGTCACAATAGTGTCAGCGTAGTGTGAGACGCCCTCCAGCTAGATGGACCGATGACCTAAAGAAGATAAAAATTATACTGATGTTAATTAACAAAGTAACATGGCTGCCTACTTGATTATGAGCTCACAACACATGCATTGATGTTTATTTTAAACGTTTCCAAACACTTGAGTTTTTCTTGTATCCCGGGTGTGTTTACAGACAATAAAAAGTAAGTTCAAAAACTAAAACCCGACTACTGAAAAATCACGCTCGCTGCGGTCGGTCTGTAACCAATTAAATTAATATTATTTACCTCCACTTTTACTTATTTTTAACAATTTAAACATATTTATCTACTTAAACAATATTACATATATAGATATCTGTAATGTGCTCGTCAAGATCTTTCTTTTGATACTAAACATGTCATTATTATCACAATTTAATTTTTTTTTCGTGGCCAGAAATTTACGTGTAAACTCCACCATATTAAATTTAGGGAGAAATATTATTACGAGTACGAATCTATTGATACCTCATTCATTAAAATCGGTTCAATAATTTAGGCGCTACGGTGGAATACACGTAAACACATACTTATATACATCCATACTTATATACATACATACTTACATATATGTACGAGTATAGACTGCTAAAATCATAACTCTTCCTTTTAGCTTTGCCGTAGTCGGGTAAAAACAGCCAGACCGTTCTCTCTCATACCGTACACTTACGTCCTCGAGACATCCACAACGAAGCCCAAAAGGAGTCCAGATACTGTTACAATATCCCTCGCGAAATTAACATTTAAACCCTTTCCATCATCGAACCTCCTCACCACTCAAACTAAGTTCTTTTTCTCGCCAAAAACATTTAATTGTGTTGCCAACTTTTTGTTGTGTAAGAGCTGGCAAAGTTTTCCTTCAATCTATCTTGGAAGCCCTCAGCAAACCTCTTTAGGGCGCTTCGATCCGGTAAATCAATAAGCGGAACCCACTTTGAAAGTTGGTAAACTCTTCTACGCAGAATAGTGCGCCTACTGTAAATAGGGACTTGTGACAAAAAGAAATATCTTCTGAATGCAAAAGATCTTTTGATCTTATGAATTTCGGCAATAGCGGCCAATTTCAGTGCAGACCAGCCTTCGGTGCGGGAGACTACATTATATTATGGTGAAAGCGCCAGGGTAGCCCACGTAATTCAAATTTTCTTACGGTTTTTGCAATTTGCAGGTCAGTATCAGGTTGTATTATAGTATCTACGTACTACAGACATTTTACATCATACTTACACTTTACATTCATTAATACATGTATATATAATAGGTCTTTACCTATGAAATTGCCGTTTTGTATGAAAAAATTGAAAGGAATTTTTTTCATGCATTTTTTATTTGTATTAATCGAAGTAATCACCCATGCAATCAATGCATCTTTGCCAACGCAGTGGCAGTTTATTGATGCCCTTCTTAAAGAAATCAGCTGGACGGGAGGCAACAAATTCTTCAAAGGCATTTTGTACTGCCTCTCGGGTATTGAATTTTTTTCCCGCCAAGAAGTTATCCAAATTCTGGAAAAAGTAGTAGTCTGTAGGCGCAAGGTCTGGTGAGTAGTGCGGATGACGGAGAGCTTTCAACCCCAGTTCTTGCAACTTGGAGACCGTCTGCTGTGCAGTATGAGGTCGCGCGTTGTCGTGCAGGAGCAGCGGAGACGAGCGATTGACCAATGCTGGTTGGAGATGTGCCAGCTTCTCCATCATTGTGTTCAGTTCTTCACAGTACACATCTGAAGTAATGCTCACCCCGTTTGGTAAGAAGCTGTGATGAATCACACCGGCGCTAGACCACCAAACAGTGACCATCACTTTTCTAGGGGTAAGTTTTCGTTTAGGACATTGTTTAGGTGCTGAACCAGGATCCAACCAACTTGCTGAGCGCTTGCGGTTATCAAACAGAATCCATTTTTCATCGCAGGTAACAATGCGGTTCAAAATTCCTTCATTTGTGTGTCTGTTGAGCAGTGCAAGGCACGTCTCGACGCATACTTCGCGCTGGCGATCATTGAGTTCGTGGGGTACCCATTTGTCAAGCTTTTTTACCTTGCCAATTTGACGCAAATGGACCAATATTGTTTTGATGCTAACGTCGAAAGCTGCTGCTAATTCAGCCGTAGATTGTGTATCATCAGCTTCCACAATCGCCTTTAATTCGTCATTGTCGACCAAAGTCTTCGGACGACCGCGAGGTTCATTTTTCAGGTCGAAATTTCCAGAACGGAAGCGAGCAAACCAATAACAAGTGGTGCGTTGGTTTGTAGTGTTAGCTCCGTAAACGTCGTTGATGTTGCGTGCCGCTTGTGCCGCGTTGCTGCCACGACAGTACTCATATTCCATAATTACTCGAATTTTTAACGTATCCATGATGACGAAAAAGATTGAAATGCGATGAAAATGTAACACTAATCAATAAACAAATGACTACTTTTGGAAAAAAAATCCATGTTTTTAAAATAAAATAAATTTGAAATTAGAATTCTTAGCCAAACAAAAATTATTTTGATTTGAAATGGCCAGTACTGCAGAACGGCAATTTCATAGGTAAAGACCTAATATTATCAATTATCATACTTCTATGATTTTGCATTAATATTTTGCAAATCGGTCTAAAATGGTTTTTCTTTAATTTTCTTTGTTATGACACCTATGTCAGGCTGTCAAACTATCATTACTTTTTCTTCCAGATTTTCTCTCATAGAGTTTATTACTAGCTTAGTCTATGAAGGTTACTTTTGATTTATATAATTTAAATTATTTTTAGCAATATGTTAGCCCAAATATTGTATTTTATAGATAATTTTAATTGTTTACTGAATAACTGTGTCCTAAATTAGATTTATAAAAATAATTGACACGCTCTCAGAATTCATCGAAGAGGTTCCTCAATGACCTACTGATATTTATGGCCGATTCTATTACTGACAAGTGGCATTTTTTGAAAGAAAAAGACTTCAAAACTGGAAAATCTGAAAAGAACGTGGTGAAAAAAAATTGTTACGAGACGAGGCTTTATAAGCAAGGACTACCAGATTCCGAGGCTTCTTTCGATCCTGAATTCCGTGAGGGAAACATCTCCGTGACAAGAAGTCAAAACTATTATACCCTACTGCTTGACTCGGGGTCTCCGTGCTGAGGATACTGACCCGTGCGTGCTTCTTTGGATTTATCAGGCCTCAGCGCTGACGATTATAAAAATCTGAGAGCGTGTGATAAGTAGGGAAGTGTTTTTTACTATAATTTGTATTTTTTATCTTTCTCTAAATTATATTTTGTTTCCGTGTCTATTCCCTTTTATTTTAATAGATTCGTTACAGTATGTTGATCCGAATATGATTCGCGTCCATAACAAATCTGTATTTAAAGAATTATAGTCATCAAAATCATCAATACAACTCTCCGAGTTCAAATAATCCTAATGGATGACTATTTCATGAAATATTGACATTTGAGGATTATACTAACTTGAGGAGTTGTATTACTGATTTTAATGATTATAATTCTGTAAATATACATTTGTTACGGTGGCGAATCATACTTTAATCAACATACACCCAGACACTGAGCTGCAAACTGCAAAAATCGTAAGAAAATTTTAATTTCGCGGGCTACCTTAGCGCTTTCCCCTTAAGAGGAAATGGCGAAGCGTTAGCTCGGTGTGTTAGTGAAATGGCTGTCTAGTTTGACGCGCGAGATAGAAAACTCTCACGCGCACCATAACTTAAACGCGCTTCGTTTAAATGTAGATTTATGACAAAATGCTATACTTAAATCAATTTTTAGCTTAGTAAGCTCTTAACATATTTAAATACCTTTAGTTTAAAGCAAATTTTACTGCACAATAAGGAACGGTTTACGTATAATCGTATAAAACAGAAAATAGACGGTGCTACTTTGGATTTTTTTCTATCAAAAGAATTTACACATAGGGAATTTATTCACATAGGGAAAATCTAAATGATTTAACATTTGGTATTACAGGAATTTTAAAAACACATAAAAGTGGGATTACTATGGTGGCCGCCACTTAAACCTAAAATAAAGTTTATTGCTCTTTCCTTAATTTCTCTGCGTAGGTACCCCGACAAAACATTATGAATCGTTTTTTATTACTAGAAAAAGTCAAGGATCACGATAAAGGTCGTTTCGGGACAAGTTTATGTCATTATTTCTGTTTTCAGAATTACGTATTTGAATAAATGTATGCGGGTCAATGACCTTTAATTCAGATTTATTTGACGTTAGGTATATCACAAAAACTGCCCGGGTCCACAGTTTCGGTGGCAGCATCGTTTACTAAATGAACTCGTCCGACGTCACGTAGATACACAAACTCAGCAGATCGGGACTCTCACAATAATCAAGTTGGCAGCACTGGATTTGATTTGATGTCTTCAGACTGCTGAAGTAATTTATTATGTCAATGTTTTGTTTATTAGGTACTAAGTTTCTGGTGTTTGAAATATTATTTTGGTATAGTCAAGGAAATTATTTGCTAAGCAAATAGTCTACCAACTTTAACTGTCTGTATTTTCAAATTACAACGGACATCATAATCACAATTCTTTGACATTTGTATGAAATGGCAAATTGATGTAAGGTGTAGCATAACTTTTACGTCATGGAAAATATTGATATTGCCTGTGGATCAACTCTACTCAGCGGGCTACGCGTTCAATACAGGGTGTAAGTGTAAACTTGAACAACTTTTACCAAACCTGAAATCGCGAAAAAAAATCAGCTGTTCCCTACATTTTGACGAATTATGCGAACATAAATATACTGAACAGCAGATTATTTTTTTTTCGCGATTTCAGGTTTGGTCCCATAGCAAAAGTTGTTCATAATGATGAGTACAATGACCCCTTAAAAGGTTGCCACTGTTTACACTTACACCCTATATAATAATGCACTGAGAGTACTACTGTGGCTGCCGATGTAGTGCTTTAGGGATGTTTGCGGATATTATCATTGATGGTTTTGTCGCCAATATTAGAAAAAGATGTGCATCCCTGATGTCGCGTTCGCGGCTGCACCAACAGTAGTCTCAGTGTGTTCACAAATCAGTGAGATTGCCTGATATTGAGGAGGTGGATGCAGCTCCACGCTGAATTTTAATTGTATGTTATTCTTTTTCTGTACCTACTAACACTAGATGTTAAGAAAATTGTTACTATAGTACCTTTCTGGTACAGCCTATACAGGCTGTACCAGAAAGGTACTATAGTAAAATACCCCACGCGACTATACAGTCGCGTGGGGTATTTTACACCCCAAAGCGGTCTCCTGATACAGCTATAGACGACCGAGTCCTGAACTTTTGAACCGGTGATCGACTTATTTTGATATTTGGCGACCAATTTCGACTAATTAGCGACTAATCTTTTGTGTTATTAAAATGAAAATCCCTGATAGTGGCCATGCCAATGTCAGTCACACTTTTTACGAAGCTAACGGGAACATCAGCGCAAAAAATTCAAAATTTATAAGAGTTCTAAAACTTCAAAGATGCGCTGGGGTGTGTCACACCCACACCCCACGCGACCAATTTATTTATTTATTTATTCGGTTTACCAACAGATGTTACAGCTATACATACACAAAAAAACATAACAACAGATCTTAGTTCTACTGCACACCCAGTTACAGGTAAACACAACATGCGATTATTTTAGTTTACAAAGGACAGCAATTTATTGTACATTATTGGAGATACATCTATATAACGAAGTGCCAGCTTGAAAGTAGGCCTAAACTATAACTAAATTGATGCAACCTAACTTATTTGTTTATGTTAGTATTGCGGATGAATGTTTCTAGTGTTTCTGTGTGGATATCATTGAGATCACTGTATTCATTAACTAACTTACACAGCCGTGGTATTGGGGAACTAGTGCCTGACTTAGTTCGACGGAAGGGTGGGACTAGAGGAGTGATCGGCTTTCGTGGTTGTCTACGTGGGACTCGAAAATAGAATTTGCTTAGGAGTTTCGGACAGTCAGTTTTATTCCTGAGTAGCTTGTAGACAAACCTTAGGTCCAGGATATCTCTCCGTTTCTCAAGAGACGTCATTTTGAAAAGGCCCAGCTTATAGCTATATGGTTTCCTTTTGATTTTTTTCCCTACTGAGAATCCGAGGTAGTTTAAAAATCTTTTTAAAATATTAAAGGATTAATAGTTTTAAGGCACATTCAATAGTCATAGAGGAGTCAGGAGAAATTAGTAATGAGTGGGTATGGTTACCCTAACAAGTTTCCCCTTGTTATGACTTGCTTGAGAATGTAAGCAGCTGGCTCGACTTGCTTAGAAGTAACTTTAGATACTTAGGGCGTGTTTCACCACTTACGATTAAGTTCGTTATAACTTACTTGGCAGATAACTTTATACAGATTCTGTTCCATTTTTGAATTTATACGGTAAGTAGTAGCTATTCGGACATCGTGAAATAGGCTAACACATAAAAAAACTAAGACGCTCTGTAAACCTATTTTAGTTATAGAAGTGTTTTGTCTTCTTCTTTTGTTGTGCGGAAATCGGTTGTGCGGAAAGTTGTGCGGAAATCGGTTGTGCGGAAAGTTGTGCGGAAATCGGTTGTGCGGAAAGTTATGCGGAAATCGGTTGTCATTGTATGGGCATGTGATGCGGAGGAATGAGGAAAATGTCGTAAGGAAAGTTTTGAGTATGAATGTCGATAGCTGTAAGAGTAGGGGAAGACCAAAGAAACGATGGATGGATTGTGTGAAAGATGACATGGCTGGAAAGGGGGTGACTACCGAGATAATGACTAATAGAGAAGTATGGAAAAAAAGGACATGTTGCGCCGAACCCAAATAGATTGGGATAAGGGCAGGAGAATGATTTCAAACTCAAATCATAATTCGAAAGAAATTGACAAAACTCTCTTCTCTAACTAAAATAGGTTTATAGAGCGTTTTAGTTTTTTAATGAATAAGGGGGTTAGCAGACAGCGCTGTGAACAAAAACAGTGAATCATGCGCAAAACTACACCTCGCGTGACCTCGCTCTGTGCATACACGCACACACGCACACATTTACACCAAACTACAATTAAACTACACCTCATTACGTGCACATGTTTACAAAACCCGAAACGTGAGGCCTCACGTCACTGTTGACAGCGATATGTCTTGGTTTTTTTTTTAATTTAGTCTGAGCCTAAAACAATCTCCCAATATATAGGCTGTCCCAAAAACCAAACAGCCAATCTTTTCTATAGGTATACAGGGTGGTAATGATCGACTCTAAGCGGCAGTAAAAACAGTCGGCGGACGCACAGCGGCGCCACTGAGCTGTAAAACACACAAACTGAACATACCTAGTTAGTGAGGAGAACCGCGTGATGTCATACTGAGATGGATTCCGTATGATTTTTTGTTGCAGTTCAATGGATAATTATGTTTTGTTTAGGTACTGTTTTATAGTTGCTTATTCTGTAACATCAGAATGGATTCAAATGTTTGGTGCTTTGGAAGAAGCCTATGTGTTAATCCAGGGTATAAGCTGTCTACATACCGAATTTCATCCAAATCGGTCCAGCCGTTTGAGCGTGAAGAAGTAACAAACATACACATACACACACTCACAAACTTTCGCCTTTATGATATTAGTGTGATGATAGTGTGATTATTTATTTTTGTTTTTTTGTTTTCAAACTTTTATTATTGTGATTTTAGTTTAGTTGGTGATCTTCCTGTGCTAGTCACAATAAATACTTTTTCTTTCTTTCTCTATTTTGTAAAAAGTAGCCTATGTTTTTATCCAGAGTGTCAGCTACTTCCACACCAAATTTCATCAAAATCGGTCGAGGCGTTTGAGTTTGAAAGAGTAGCAAATATATTTGAATTTCTTATCTTTATAAAAAAACTTAATCGGAAATGATTTAGGATGACAATGGCGCAGGACTACAGGGTTACTGGTAACTCGACGTATTCCTTGCAGGACGTCATAGTAGGGTTAAAATGCAGCAAATTAGGCCACCAAATGTTCTACCGACATTCAGTAGTTTTTGAGTTAATTCGATTTTTAGCTTTTCTATGAAAAATCCCAGATTAAATCATTTGGAGCCAATTTAAAAATGATTTACGGCGCGACTGTACTGAAATTTAAGTTAACATCATAGCTGACGCCGTAGCAGATCCTTGTTAATAATTCAAAGTTCAAAAATGCCAAAAACTTTGGCAAATATCACTAAAGAAACATTTAGTTTTTTTGTGAATTTTGCTATTACTTCATACAAAATGTTGTCTAGTGAAAAAAAAAATTACTACGTCTGATGTACAAATTACTAGGAAAATATCCTTGTCTTATCAGCTATTCAGAAAGGTATGAAAGTTAATACAAAGTTAAGGACTACATTATGTGCGTCTCACAAAAAGGTGATTATTCGGAAAATCAATAAAACTATTTCGTGAATATTAGCATTATTTTTAATAATAAAATATCAGTTTAAAAACTTTTACTACACTTTCACACGTCTTGTTCGATGTGCTGCCCTCGGTTTCTAATACACGTTCTTATTCGCTTCCTCACTTCAGTTTTTGTGATTCTTGATGTGATTGTTGCCCTCATCTGGTCCGCTGCATCTCTTATTCTCTCCCATAGTTCTTCAATTGAATTTACTGGGGTCACATAAACTAGGTCTTTCATATGACCCCAGACGTAAAAGTCTAATGGCGTAAGATCAGGGCTACGTGCAGGCCACGGAATTGGCCCACCGCGCCCTATCCATCGGTTTGGGTAGGTTTCATCCAGCAATTGTCGAATTGTGATTCGGAAGTGGGCTGGACATCCGTCATGTTGATACATCATGTTTGCTCTTCTGTCTTCCGGTACATCCGTGAGCAGTGGTGTTAAATGATTTCTTAGGAAATCTTCATAAAGTTCCCCATTTAATGTTTGGGGTAAAAAATGTGGGCCAATTAATTTGTCGTCGATAATACCCATCCAAACATTAAGCGAGAATCTACGCTGGGATGCGGTTGGTTTCAGTTTCTTAGGATTTGCTTCTGCCTTCGGTGCCCAGTAATGTAAGTTGTGGTAATTTGTGATACCATCACGGTCAAAACATGACTCATCGGTCCACAGAATTTTTTTTAAAAAGTTTTCGCTTTCGGCGTCGGCATTTAGCATAAAACGACAAAATTCAAGCCGTCTTGGCGGATCTCCCTCTTCTAATGACTGGACAGGTTGATAGTGGTATGGATGTCGGCCTGATAAGTGAACTACAGACCAGACTTTCCACTGTGACATAGCAAGCTCACGCGCTACGATGTTTGTCGATATGTTGGGGTCGTCAATAAAACGTTGAAGAATCAGCTCTTCGTCCTCAGCCGTGTATCTCCGAGAACGACCAGTGTCAATTTGCCTGCTTCTTTGGACGCTGCCAGTTTCAGATAATCGCCGATAAGTCGATCCAAAAACACTAACGTGTGGGAGTCGGCGGTTGGGAAAACGAAGTTGATATTCTCTCCGCGCCTGAGCAGCGTTACCGTCACTAAGTCCGTAACAGTACATTATGTCAGCGTATTCAAGGTTAGAATATGCAGCCATAGTCAGCACTTATGAAGGCACAGCACAGCACAAGAGCAAGATACGCAGTATCAGTTAAGGAAATAGCCAGATAACAAAACACGAGCTTGCGCGACGTAGAGTTGAAACTAACTGACTCTGACGACCAGATTTTGTAAAGTCGCACCCCGTGTCATGCCGGGAGAACAATAGTGACCAATCACAAAGCTTGCCGAGTGTTTGGGGTTCAAGCGCAGGTAAAAACTACGAATAATACGAATATGAAACAATAGGTTGACCGTCTCGCAATTTTACCTGCTCCTCATAAAACTCATTCTTTCCCTGTCACACATGCAAAAGTATTGACAATCATACCTTTCTGAATAGCTGATAAGACAAGGATATTTTCCTAGTAATTTGTACATCAGGCGTAGTAATTTTTATTTTCACTAGACAACATTTTGTATGAAGTAATAGCATAATTCACAAAAAACTAAATGTTTCTTTAGTGATATTTGCCAAAGTTTTTGGCATTTTTGAACTTTGAATTATTAACAAGGATCTGCTACGGCGTCAGCTATGATGTTAACTTAAATTTCAGTACAGTCGCGCCGTAAATCATTTTTAAATTGGCTCCAAATGATTTAATCTGGGATTTTTCATAAAAAAGCTAAAAATCGAATTAACTCAAAAACTACTGAATTTCGGTAGAACATTTGGTGGCCTAATTTGCTGCATTTTAACCCTACTATGACGTCCTGCAAGGAATACGTCGAGTTACCAGTAACCCTGTATAATATTAGGTATGGTTATTTTAATCAACGTCTTTTCTTTATTCTATTTTTAACTTACACAGTCCCACGCGGTAGTGGCGGTGTCGCGACATACAATCAGTTGCGTATATTACTCCGACGACGCCGACGACGCCACTGGCCGTTTTGCGAAGAGGGCGATGGGTGCGCCGACTAAAATGGTCGTCGATTACAACTTGAAGACGGCCATGCAGCACCGAGACGTAGTCGTGACGGAGGCCTTGCTCAGGCTAGCGAAGGCCCTGGTCGTAAAGCCCCCCGCCCGAACTAACATTTCCCACATAACCACACCAAGTCCATACTCTTAACTAACCCAAAACCAAGAAATCCCAACCCTCCACCTAGTTTTACAATACCTGTAATTTAAATAAGGAACAGCATGTGAAACTCCATGGCAGAGCGAGTATGTCATACTCACGTAAATGTCCCGCCGATAGTGGCGCTGCGCGTCCGGTCACTCAGTTCCCTAAAATATGGTTGAGCAGAGTGGCGCGGATGTGTACGTCATGTCTGTGAACAGAAGCCGTCGGCCGGGACTGGTCGGCTCGCGCTGCCATGCAGTATTTGTCTTTGAAAAAAAAAAAATGTGTGAAACTATTAGTATAATAAAATTGGTGTAAAAAAAAATGTAATTCATAGTGTAATAATGAACGTATTAGTTACATTAAAATAGTGTAATGTTAAAAAGTCATAGAGAATTGTAATGCCTGTGCATTTATTATTTATTATAAAAAATATATATATATATATATTTCAGGATGAACTCACGCACAAATGTGCTAGTATTATATGATCTAGAGTAAGTGTCCGAGGGAGTTTGAATCTCTGTATAAATTAAATGAAATCAATTAACAAATAAATTAAACCTATAAAAAAAGGCGCGGATCACCAAGTCCGCGGTAATGTGTACTCATTTTAAAAAAAAAAAAAAACTTACACAGTGCACTTCACCTTATTCTACGATTTCCACCTACACAATAAAACCAAATAAAAGAATAAAATACCCCTAACTTTAATTTATCGTCATTTTATTCGATCCCTTACTCATAACTGCGCGGCCCATGGGGAAAAAAACAGTAAGTTCAGAACGTACACCAATATACAACATAAATATAAAATAGCATATTTATTGCGGACCCCTAAAAAAGTTGTGCTTCCACTCTACCCCAGTTTATTTGCTTTTATACTTAAAGAACGCTCCAGCTCGGAAAATTGTGTCCTCTGCTTGCTAAACGAACATATTAAAATATTTCTTTTATATTACTAGCTGAGAAGTGGGAACAGTTTTAAAATATATACAGGTATTTGGTTTGCAGACTTTTCTGGTGTTAAGTGCATATTTTGAACTTGGTATTATGTGGATTTGTAATGTTAGTAGCCAAGACAAAGTAATGATGATGTGTTGATGGAAGTAAGTGCAATTTAATATTGTAATTTTAAGGGTGTGAGCCTGGAGATCTGTCTTACAGGTCCTGAACCCAGTATAGACTCCAGCTCTCACAAAGGTTTGGGACCAAAATTAAACCTTTTTGAGAGAAAATAAATTATAGATAACAGCCGAACGGGTCGATCCATCAGGTTAAGCTGCACTTGCCGGAGTTGGTCCGTGGATGGGTGACCATCTTTACATACCGAGCCTCCTCCGTGTCTCGGAAAGCACGTGTTGGGCCTGGTTGTCATTCGTGGATCTTTGACAGTCGTTACGGGTCGTCAGAAGCCCGAAAGTCTAACAACCAGTCTTACCAAGGGGTATCATATTACCCAGTTACTGGGTTGTGGAGGTCAGATAGGTAGTCGCTCCATGTAAAATACTGGTATTCAGCTGCATTCAGTTAGACTGGAAGTTGACCCCAACATAGTTGGGAAAAGGCTAGGCAGGTTGAAGTGGGAACTGTTTTAAAGTTTATATACAGGTATTTGTTTTACATACTTTTCAGGTGTTTGGTGAATATTTAGAACCTGATATTACGTGGATTTGTAATTTTAGTAGCCAAGACAAAGTAATGATGATGAGTTGATGGAAGTGCAATTTAATGGCTGTGAGCCTGGAGATCTGTCATACAGGTCCTGAAATCCAGCTCTCATACAGGTCTCTGGAGGTCTATCATACAGGTCCTGAAACCCAGCTCTCATACAGGTCTCTGGAGATCTATCATACAGGTCCTGAAAACCAGCTCTCATACAGGTCTCTGGAGGTCTATCATACAGGTCCTGAAACCCAGCTCTCATACAGGTCTCTGGAGATCTATCATACAGGTCCTGAAACCCAGCTCTCATACAGGTCTCTGGAGGTCTATCATACAGGTCCTGAAACCCAGCTCTCATACAGGTATCTGGAGATCTATCATACAGGTCCTGAAACCCAGCTCTCATACAGGTCTCTGGAGGTCTATCATACAGGTCCTGAAACCCAGCTCTCATACAGGTCTCTGGAGGTCTATCATACAGGTCCTGAAACCCAGCTCTCATACAGGTCTCTGGAGGTCTATCATACAGGTCCTGAAACCCAGCTCTCATACAGGTCTCTGGAGGTCTATCATACAGGTCCTGAAACCCAGCTCTCATACAGGTCTCTGGAGATCTATCATACAGGTCCTGAAAACCAGCTCTCATACAGGTCTCTGGAGGTCTATCATACAGGTCCTGAAACCCAGCTCTCATACAGGTCTCTGGAGATCTATCATACAGGTCCTGAAACCCAGCTCTCATACAGGTCTCTGGAGGTCTATCATACAGGTCCTGAAATCCAGCTCTCAAACAGGTCTCTGGAGGTCTATCATACAGGTCCTGAAACCCAGCTCTCATACAGGTCTCTGGAGATCTATCATACAGGTCCTGAAATCCAGCTGTCACAAAGGTTTGGGACCAAAATTGTACCTTTTTGAGAGAAAATAAATTATAGAGGAGCTCGTGGCTAAGGTAATAACAGCCGTATGGATCGACCCATCAGGTTAAGCTACGCTTGCCGGGAATGGTCCGTGGATGGGTGACCATCTTTACATACCGAGACTCCTCCGAGTCTTGGAAAGCACGTGTTGGGCCTGGTTGTCATTCGTGGATCTTTGTCAGTCGTTACGGGTTACGGTTACGACTTACGAGATGTAGGTTATGTGTTCGAACTCAGGCAGGCGCATTTGTGTAATTTATTTCATCACCGTTGCTTTGTGAATTAAGGTTTGTTGAAGGAAAACATCCTGAGGAAACAGGCATGTTCTAGAACCAAAAATTAGAAGACATGTCTCATCTACCAACCCGCACTGGGCACACGTGGTGATTATACTCGTTGCTGTCTCGTTCTCAATGATGATTGAATACAATGGTAGTAGGCGTTTAGTCGAGTCACTCGTCACATAATTTTGAAGAAATAACTAAAAAATGAACGCGTCCTAACGCGTGCTGTCACCCGCGGCTGCAACTATATTCATTCGGTTTTTATGTCAAGTAACAGCGTCACATATTTCCGCATTTTTTTATCATTTTGTGTAAAAAATGTTTAATTTCACATAAAAATGGAAAAGTGGAAGTCAGAAAGGAAAACAAAAAGATCACACTTACGGAGGAAGATTAAAACACTCGAAAAACGTAAAGAAACTTGAATTCTCAATTCGAAAGGCGGAGGTAAAAAATTTACCGCATGGTGTGATATTTTCTGTTATTACTTGCTTATAGTTTAGGGCACTGGTGTTTATAAATATATCAATGGTCTAAGGACCTTCAAGAGTAGGTATAATGCTACCTTATCCAAAACATGAGTGTGATAATTGTGTTTTGTGTCATGCGGCTTTGCACATGGTTGCAATCAAGAATTAACATTTTTAACCTCAAATGGCAATATGCCTGGCCTGTGGGGCGCTCTGTGGGAGCGCACGTGGCTAAAAATGGCTATGTTGTGAGCAAAACAACCTGTGGGATGTTCCTAAGGAATACGTGGTTGACTTTTTTTATAACTGGAACTGAAGCTCTGCCTGACCTGTGGGGTGTTCTGCGGGGACACACGTGGTTCAAAATGGCAAAAATGTGAGCGATTTGCCTGACCCTGGGGCGCTCTGCGGGAGCGCATGTGGTTTACAATGGCTGTGTGTGGTGCTTGTGAGCTAAGCAACCTATGGTTGACTTTTTTGTCTATATAACCTTAAAGGGAAGTTCTACGGGAACTTACATGGTTATTTGATACAATGTGTGCCGCCCTTACGGCATGCATAAAGTATATATTTTTTCCAGATATACCTCAATAAGCAACTCATCTGATACACATGATAGTAATGAGAATGTCCATCAAAAATAATTCAACCAGATTGAAAACACAGAGAGAGTTTGAGAAGACCTGCTTAAACAGATGCCTAAAGATGGGACATTATACTTCAAAAAGCTTAGTAACCGAGCAGTTAATGTTATAATCTGAATCAAACAAAAGTTAGCGTGACAGTTCAGGAAATATCAAGAAAGTGAGACTAGATAACACATTTAAGGCAGCAGCAAATTACACAGCACTATCATGCCCGGGCTCGGGTCTTCAGCTGTGCCTGAAGGACATTTAAAGCCAGATGATATTTTTTTAATTTAAAGACTGAATTATTCACAGTTATGGTGTTACTGAATCCAAGGGGACATTGATCACTCCTACTATCTGTCATTCATAAAACAGTTTTCTGGTACAGAAACGGAGTCAGAAACTTGAAAATCTCTGCTAAAATAAGCACTGCAAGTTCATTGCTTAGATCAAACATTTTTTATTTAAATAAAACTTAAAACTGGCAGAGCCCTCCTCGCGCAGAAGCGAAAAAGAGGGGGGGGGGAGGAAGGCGTCTCCTGGAGCACCATCGGAAGTGCAGGATAGGAGGAACCATCAACATCGCAAGTGAACCACAGGTGGGCACATTTAATTCTCATAGGTTTGTGATTTGTAACTAATCACCACAGATCTTGTATTCCTGATCGCTTAGTACGGTATACAAACCAATTCACATAAGTGACACCAGAATAAGATTAAACTCTACTGAATGACAAATTCTTTAGAGTCCTTAGCTACAGGTAACACCTGTTCTGAAATTAATGGATGACCTGTGTATAAAGGTACTTACAATTGTTATTTTTCAAACTATTCTTAACAAGTTTGTTAATTACTTCTTACTTTGAATTGGGAGATGACACTATTGTTAAGATAATAGGTACTTACATGTCAGATTGGGAAAAACTACCTACCAAACAGTAGAAAGCTTTACATAAATTTACTTCTTGTAAAAGATGCAATTACATGACCTACATTAACATACATAATCGGAAATACTTACATGGTGTGTTTTTTATTTTCCTAAGAAAAATACTAATTAGTAGGTATCAATTTCATATTTACCATTTGTTTTGGCTTCAGTAACATTTACATGATAAACTATGAAAACCTGTTATAGCTTCAAAGAAAGAGGCTTTATTATCAGACATAAGTATATTTAAGATGGTCTTCTTTGAATATAAAACATTCACATAGGTACCTACTTACCTACATTGTTTGGATAGTACTACCTTTTTATAATATACTGGAAAAATTAGATTTTATACCAAAACAGCTTTAAGTTAATAAACATATAATTTTTTAGCCTTAGGTATTGATAAAAACGTTTGGGTAAAATGGAATTAGGTGTTTAGATTTCATGTTCAGGTTATTGTAATTCTAATATAATATACTATATATAATTTAATATCCAATTATTACAAGTAAATAAATTAATGATGACAATTATGATATAAACGCTAGGTATATTGAATCCTGTACACATACACAATCTTCAGTGGTGGTCAATAAACTTGGCCACATCGGGAAAATTCTTTTAGAAAGAATATACCTATTTCAAGTTAGAGATCTACAGATGCCTCCTCACAGGGTTGGGAACATCATGTAGCTCTCAGGCTGCACATCAGCAATGGACTGAGAAGGAAGCTCAGCTTCACATTTATTCCCTGTTATTAATTGCTTTCCTGGGATAAAAATGTTCTGAAAGATTTTTATAAGGTTGTGGAATCTAGTTTAGTATTTTTTTTTCAATATCTATTACTGCAGTATCATGCAACAATGGTGAGAATCGAGAAATTTCTAATATTTTGGTACCTAATAGAGAAGTATGGAAGAAAAGACATGTTGCGCCGACCCCAAATAAATTGGGGTAGGGACAGGAGAATGATGATGATGACATAGGTATACTAAAAATAACGTGTGTTAATGGTTTGGTGAGTCTAAAAAGAGCTACAAGGAGGGGTGATAGCAGGCTTTAGCCATGAAGAATTGGCGACGAATGATAAACATTATCAAAAGATTAGATACTTCTTTAATTGGTGAAACTAAAATTGATTTATTTAAATCACAGATCGACACATAGTGCCAATGTGGAACCCAGATCCAGGGGTTGTGGCAGTGATTAGTTTACATTGTGTACGAGTAGGGCTCAATATTATCATCTATTTTATATTTTTCCCTCTATTCTCTATGGTTCTCTAAACCAAAGAAACCATACAAGCCATACAAAAATAGAACCAACTATAAAAGATAATTATAGACAGAGCAACAGTTTATTATACCTATTTTTCACCAGAAATTGACAGTAGAATATTGAAATTATGAATAAATTAGCATCTGAAAGTACCTACCTACATTTGTAGCATGGAACATACTTACTGTAATTTATAAAATACAAGTATTTTAAAACTACCATTACCAATATTAGATAATATTTTCACTCGGATTTTTAAGAAGGAATTTCCTGTAGAAGCTAAAATTCCATTAAATCAAATCTAACTTTAATTATAAATGTTTAGTTACTCTACAGCTGATGAAGTTAAAAGCTATTCATAGGTTTTCTATAAAAAGTCTTTCAAAACCTATATGTAATACTAATAATATTCTTGTTGAAGTACATTATTTATGAACTGAAAATAACTATTTTCACCAAAATAATTTTTAAAATTAGGTATTAGGTACCCGCAAACTGTGACTTTATAAATGTTAGCAACAGGCCAAAGGGCGCTAACGATCTCACAAACTAATTAGGTATTATCAAAAATACAGTGATCAAAGAACACTGATATGATTAAAAAATTTACTAATTATATTATTATAGGTAATAGAACAAGTGCACGCAGTTTACAGCAGGCTGTAGTAAATTATTTAGAAGTGACAAAAATGTCTGCACTGTTCTAACTTGCATAAATTATGAACAAGAAAGCCCTAAAAAGCTGTGAGCTATATTATAATTAGCTGTTGGAGAGTGGAATTAGTATTCCACTCTATTGTAGTATTCTCTATTGTATTGTAGTATCTACTAATGTAATTTTTGTAATAGTTTACAAAAATTACATTAGTAGATACTATGGGCCAAAGTTCCGCATGATCACCTCAAAGGCTATAATCGCATAGCAAGAATCACGACTCGAGCGCACAATGTTCGTTTGTCACTAGCTGCGCTCTCACAGGAATATTTTCTTAAGTGAGCATGCTTAAGTTTTGTCCATAGTACATTCTCTTACAAAAAGGGATTGGGCCGAGCTAACAACATTAGTTTGATTTGATTGAATACCTTACTAGGTTTACTGTTGATAATTATCAACAAATTTTGTTGTATAATAAAACTATGCTATTGTTGTTGATCATAATATCCATAATCAACAATGGAAACTTTTCTGAAGCCATTTTTTACTGCTTACTAAAATGATTTAGTGCAACTTGAATTAAGTAGGTACTTAGGTAGTTATATATTTGTAACTAATGATAAAGAATTAATGCCCGTACAAGTACTATGGGCCAAAGTTCCGCATGATCACCTCAAAGGCGATAATCGCATGCACGGCTCACGACTCGATCGCATAATGTTCGTTTGTCACTAGCTGCGCTCTCACAGGAATATTTTCTTAAGTGAGCATGCTTAAGTTTTGTCCATAGTACATACCTTGAATGCAAATACCTTTAATAAAAGTAACAAACTCTTGTTATTTTTTTTTATTAGGTATTTTTTATTAAGATTTATTGTTTTTTACAACTAGTCTTTGAACATCTACCATTGTATTCAATCATCATTGAGAACGAGACAGCAACGTGTATAATTGAATAGTCAAACGAACTTACCTGTAAGTGAAGTTCGACGGTAATTATACTCGTTGCTGTCTCGTTCGAAGATGATGAGTCCCACCCAACCTAAACATTCCATGCTATTATATACCTAGGTATATGATATGAGCATGGGCCCTGTGTGTAAAACCAATAAATCGCTATGAACTTAATGAATATAGTTGCAGCCGCGGGTGACAGCACGCGTTAGGACGCGTTCATTTTTTAGTTATTTCTTCAAAATTATGTGACGAGTGACTCGACTAAACGCCTACTACCATTGTATTCAATCATCATCTTCGAACGAGACAGCAACGAGTATAATTACCGTCGAACTTCACTTACAGGTAAGTTCGTTTGACTATTCAATTACGGCCCACACCTACTCACAGGGAGGAGCCCTGTGTCCCAGCAGTGGGAACGTATACGTATACATAATATATATGTAATTAGTCTACATTACCAAACTACAGTTTATATTTCAACCACAAACGATACGTTTATACTGATACAATGAACAGAACACTGCTATCAACCAAATTATTATGTTGTTTCATGTAAATACGGAAGTGATAGCGATCCCCGAACGCGATGGAAAACCATTGTGATATCCTCGTGATAAAATTGAACTACTACTATTGTTATAACAGAAATAAAAATATTTTTTTAATAATGAGTCAAAACTCAACTCAAAACTCAAAGCAAATTTCAAATAAACCAATTACAGGCACTTTTAAATTGTCAATGGGTCGGTCAGTCAGAACGATGAAGCTAGTTGCCCATTCCAAAGCGTAGTAGATCCATATGGAGAAGAACGGGCAAGAAACTCCACGGACACTCTTTTAAATCATAATATTTTTTTACAAAATATTGGTTACATCATTCATGTTGAAAATATACATGTGAGAACAATGTAGAAAGACGTGCACGTTAAAAAGCGTCCGTAATAAAAAGATAAAAACTAAAACAACTAAATTAAAATTAAAAATAAGCCATGGCAGCTAAGACGACCAGTCCCAACTGACGGCGTATCAATAATATCTGCCTTGCTTTGGCCTTGCAGCCATGTGATTCTTTAAGACCTCATTCTAAACTTCGAATCTGAATCCGCTGTGAGTTTCTTGATTGGCATTCTAAAAACTCGTTTGATGAATCGAATTTACACTAGCGCTACCCTTGCGAGCGTGTCAGCGAGTTGAACTAAATTGACCGTAAGATTTTGACAAGATAAATTATGAGATGACGTAAGAAGTGGCATTCAGTAAGGTCACTTCGACGCTCACTTCGCACTCGAACCCGATTCAAAATGTCAAATAAAAAGCATCTACGAGTATTTTACGAGTGGGAGTGAATAGCGATGTGAGATGCGAGTTGTTGTTTGAATTTTACAGTATCAAAGATTACAGAAAATTTGAATTTTACTGGTCTAGTGGTCGCAAGTGCCGCTTGTGAGCATGAGGTCCAGGGTTGTTAACCAACTTCAAAAAAAGGAGGAGGTTCTAAATTCGTCGCGTATATATTTTTTTTAATGTTTGTACACCGAATACTCCGTCAATTGTGGACCGATTTTGAAAATTATTTATTTTTTTGAAATGCTCTCGAGGTAGTCCCATTGTTAGAAGTTAGAATCTAATGAGAAGATCCTATGGAAAACGAGGGAATACCCTCAAATTTAATGGGCACATCATAGCTATTTGGGTATTTTTGGATGCTGTTATGTTATGTAAGAATCAATGACTGTCGTAACTGTCGGTCTGTCGTATGATCAAATGAATTGTAGGTTGCCTTGTGGTCTGCATGGCTATACAGTGTATCAGAAAGGTGTGGTCAAATTTAATGGTGTCATTCAGACCATTAAACTGAACAACTTTGTCCATAACAACATCGTAATCGAGAAAAAATTATCAGCCGTCGTCTACTCGACCCAAATGTATGGGACATTTGGGTCGAGTAGGATATTGAAGTTTTGTTTGGGACAGCTGATGATTTTTTCTCGATTACGATGTTGGTTTCACGGAGAAAGTTGTTCAGTTTAATGGTCTGTATGACACCTTTAAATTTGACCACACCTTTCATAATGATCTCTAGCCCCAACAAGAGGAGAAGGACACTTTTGGAAAATTCTTGAAAAAATCTTCATAATTTCAGAACAGATCTTTGTGCAAAATTTACTCCGGGACTAAACAGCTAAAAACCCCAGCTGTATTTAGACAACATTGCCGTGTGACTTTCGAATGTTGTCCTTTTGGGTTGAGCGGAAATGTGGATTTGGGTATAAAAAAAAGAAAGAAAGAAAACTTGTTTATTCTGCACAAATAAAACGCACATTAGAAAACAAAATTACAAAATACAATCAAAAGCAATGTGATCAAAATTCTCATATTCATGTTTGGTTGGTATGTTGAATTTTGAGAGCGTAGACCGTCGTTATGGGCCGTCAGAAGCCCGAAAGTCTGACAACCAGTCTTGCCAAGGGGTAAGGGGTCTTGCCAAGGGGTATCGTGTTACCCAGTTACTGGGCAGTCGCTCCTTGTAAAATACTGTTATTCAGCTGCATCCGGCTAGACAGGAAGCCAAACCCAACATCGGAAAATGATGAATGTAATTTTGAGAGCACCATTGCTTGCTGAGTGAGAAAAGATGATTTTGTGCGGAAATCTTGACAGCATTCATAATGAAAAAGATTTCTCCTCACATATTTCTCACTCCAACCAAAACGCAATCGAGTACCAACATTAAAACTGTTAACCAAAACGAGTTCCCAAGAGTTCACTGAGCAAAATAATCGAGTTAGCTCCGGTACGGGGAAAATTCATTTATTTAATTAAGACTCGACAAACTTCCTGAACCAGACTTAGGGCGAATTAATGATTATAACATCTTATTTTAATTGAACATTAAATAGGTGGATTATTTAAATTTTCATCGAATTTGTGTGGTGAATTACGTTAATTTATGCGTAGGAACATTAGCTTGATTGACGAAACGTCATCAACATCTGCCTAGCCTATTCCCAAATATTTTGGGATCGGCTTCCAGTCTCCCAGATGTAGCAGTATTTTACATAGAGCGACTGCCTATCTGACCTCCATAACCCAGTTACTGGGTAATACGATACCCCTTAGTAAGACTAGTTGTCAGACTCGGGATTCTGACAACCAGTAACGATTGTCAAAAATTCACAAATGACAACCGGGATCAATGGCTTAGCGTGCTTTGTGATGCATGGAGGGGAATTGGTACGTAAAGATGACCCATCCACGGATCAACCGTGGCAAGTGTAGCTTAACCTGATGGATCGACCCGTGCGGCTGTTATTACTTAGCCACAAGCCTAGTGTTTAGGTGAAATGACATAACTTCAACAGATGAAATGACTAATCATCATCATCAACTGCCTAGCCTTTTCCCAACTATGTTGGGGTCGGCTTCCAGTCTAACTGGATGCATCGGACTACAAGTATTTTATATGGAGCGACTGACTATCTGACCCAACCCAGAGGTGTACTCTATACACTAACAGTACGTGAGTAATAAATGGGATAACCCATTGGAGACAAAGCCGTCTTCTCATACCTGTGAAGGAACAACTTACACCACGTTTTTTAGGGTTCCGTACCTCAAAAGGAAAAAACGGAACCCTTAGGTATAGGATCACTTCGTTTTCCTTCTGTCTGTCTGTCTATCTGTCTGTCTGTCAATCTGTCAAGACCCTTTTTCTCAGGAACGCGTAGTCTACTATCCCTTAGAGCTCTAAAAGAATCAAGCTTCTAAGTCAACGCAATAAAAATACACCCATTAATTATGCCACATATTTGGATACTCGAAAATAAATCAAAACCTATATTGACCTAGAATCATGAAATTTGGCAAGAAGCAAGGTCTCACATCACAAGTAAAAGAAAAAGTCCGAAAATCAATCATTTGAATTTATCACAAAAAATTGTTTTTTTTTTTGCGGTTACTAACTTGCATTTGCAGTTTGAGAAATGACCGTAACGTATATCAATGTCTGGGAGAACATGTACTTCAACTACAATGTTACTCGTAAGTTTGTTTTTGGAATAAATTCATCCCAACTACGGATCCCTTCATTGTGAGTGGTCTCACATGCACTTGGCCGGTTTTTTTAGTCTAGATTTACTCACGAGTTTAAATGGTAGATATCTCACACATCCTCCCTCCTCCTCCTCCTCTTTTCTCCTTGCCTTTTCATAATTAATCACAAAGGTTGAGGTCAGGAGCAGTGGTGAGGTGTGGGCAAAAGTAAGAGAGAAGCCGGTGTCAACTTACATACTCACCATTATAGTAAAAATTAATTTGTTCACTTAAAAATTAAAGTCTTTTCTTTACTGAATTAAACACCATCTATCGTCAACTAGCAGAAACAAAAAGAAGCTATCACTACACAAACAAAACTTTCAATGTTTTTGAGAAATAAACTCAACTAAATTAGATACTGGTGCCGATTCTCTTGTGAACGCACTAAACTAAAATTAGAGAATCGCTATCTTTTACTAACAGGCAGCGCGAGAAAAGGACGGCTATAGCTATGAACTAAGTTGGAGATGTCAAACTAGTTCACGCCTTGCGCTTCACCGTGTTTTTTAGTCGACATGTTTTTACGTGTCGTCTAAATGTCTATGGAAAATATAGTTCTAACTAATTTGACAGCTCTAATTTACTTCCGTCCCTTTCTAGTCATAATAGAGAGAAAAAGTTAGCAATAGCCTAAATTAAGTTTAGTTTGTGCACAACAGAATCGGCACCACTATCAATCTAAAATTATTATAGGAATATAAAACTACATACAATACAGTAAGTTGAGGTGAAAACTAAATAAAATGTGCAATATTCCTTCATCTCGTTCTCGCTGACGCATTTTTCCTATATCTGTCTCTATCGTAACCCGTTGTACATCGGCTTGCTCTCGTCCATTATCAAGCAGTGCCACATGACCTAGAGTGACTTCATGACGGGATCGCTATTGTATGAATTTTTAGTTCCCGATTATGACGTTTTGACGCCGAGTTATTTTAGTTTTTTTTTTTTTTTTTTTGTTGCTGTAATTCAAAGCTAAATAGGCGTTTTTGTTGTTTTTATAGGCAATAGTAGACACTACCTATATTGACTGTGCCATTTTTCAATAGCGGTAGAGTAGCGAACTGAAGTGTGGCGAAGGCATCTAATAACACGATTCCTACCGGCTTCCCTTCGGGCGGCGGGTAGGAATCGTGTTAACAGGTGCCTTCGCCACACTTCAGGAGCATGCATTTTAACTTTATCACTATACATCTATGGATGCGTAACAGGGAGCGTTCCGATTACCTCTAACCGTTCACATTTTTTTTTTTGGAATGGCATCTCGTAGTGTGACCATGAGAGGTCTCGACTACTTAACCGGACTTTCCTGTGGGTGCCATTAAGCGAGCTCAAAAGCCTCCAGCCAGGGGCATAAAATACTAACTAAACTTATAAACTAAACGACTGTCTAACCGTTCACAAATTCAGACTCCGGACTTATAGTTACTAGATGGAAAAACCCATAAACATCTTGCAAAAAAAAATATTATGGATGTCCTACTTTGTCTCCAACAAAACCGCACAACTATTTAACATCTGACTTCCATCATTAATTCAGGGGTCGAAACATTTTATAGCTCAGAAATACAAAAAGATATCAAACCCTTTTTGCACTATTTGATGACAGAGCACCGCAATAAAGCTATTACACTGCCGCATGAGAATATTTGGACCACTACTCTGATGCCCGCGCTATACAGCGGGTTGAAAAAACATTGCAATGTAGAGGTGAAATGTGAGGGGTGAAATATGGGATGAAATTAAATTTCGGATATGGGTTTTATGTGTGAAATGTTTTTTGTGGAGTGGTAATGTTGAATTGTTCGACTCTAGTGATGTTTTGTGTACCCAGTAATGCTATTAGAAAATCAGCGACAAACAATATTAAAATAGTCACAAATTCAAAATGTTTTAGTACCACATTTTGAATTTGTGAGTCCTATTTTAAGTCTGTTGTTTTACTAGACTATTTAATACCACATGCGTGCAGTTACTTAATTATTATTTTTTTTTACATTAAAAAAATTGCAAAATTGGGTGGTAGAATGAATAAATGGATTTCTATTTACTAGAAGCTGTTAAGTAGGTATGATATTTACAGTTTTTTTTCTGAGCGTCTCTCGAGGACGAAGCTGTAAGAATCTACATAGATGTAGATTCTTACAGCTTCGTTGGCGCACCAACGCTTAAACTATTACAATTATCTTTAATGAGCGTTTCTCCGTGCAATCATTAGTTTCTCGCGGGGTAATTGCGTGACACACAATGGCCATGCCTTTCATTTTGACAGTTCAACAACATTCAATGCGTTATTTATGAAGCAATGAATTAGCAATATCCTTCAAAATCTTCTGGATTATGATTGAAAGTATGTTGTGTTTACCTCAAACATGAAACTACCAACATTCCATTAAATATCTTTAGTCTTCATTTGTTTTCGTTGCTTATATTTAGTATGTATGTATTTATGTATCTATTATTTAGGTTATGTATGTATCTATTTTAGTATAATATTGTAAGTAGGCACTTAATATTTGCACCAAAGACAGCCCCATTTCATATCCAGGCAAATCACTGTCCATTCTATGGTTGCCTGGAAGAGATTGCAGAAAGCGATAAGGCCGCCCATTGTATATTTTGTAGTTTGTGTCTTTTTTTTTGTTATGTATTTTTGTGGTGTACAATAAAGTATATATAAATAAATAAATAAATAAAATCTTAAAAAGAGAAACAGACTGACTAACATTTATCAACGCACACGGCTTCCGTTAAAATTGTAGGGGAGCCTAGGAAGGGGTTTCAACCTTTCAAAGGGGATGGAGGGGGTGTACAGTTTTTTGGAGGAAAGTACGAAAAATCCACGCGGGCGAAGCTGCGGGCAAAAGCTAGTAATAATATAAAACGTTAAATCCGTTTCATGTTACTTCAAAAGTAGGTCGTGAGCTTTCGAATAGCTGAAATTCCGTAAAAACTAATTGTGTTGTTTTTGCGTAGTGCTTCCGTGCCTAATGTTACAGACACTAAAACGGGAAAAATATATTGTTAAAGAAAGAAACTACTGTTGGTCTGGCTAAGCAGAAAAATAAATTCTAAGCATAGTAGGAATAAATAGACGAAATGGTGAGGGTCCATTTTCTAAAAGTGAAGGGAACTTACAAATCGTCACAAACTTTATTAAAATAAAAATAACCTTAATTGCGTAACACATTATCAATTGGAGTTGGTTTCATTGAGAAACAAATTGCTAACCCATTGCTTCATATGTTCGAAGAATTTGTCTGCTCGAAAACGTAAATAACGCAATGAATGTTGCTGAACTGTCAAAGTGAAACCAACTCCGATTGATAATGTGTTACGCAATTAGGGTGCTGTTCACTTTAAGTCTGCTTCGCTGGTGAAGCGCTACGAGCCCATGCTACATGTTGCTCGACCTGGAGAGGTATGTATTGGGTATATCCATCGGGAATTTTTCACAGCCTGGAGTCGAGATTTATGCGTGGTTGCTGGCATTAGGCTCACCCCTATTACATGGGATTTAAATAAAAATGGTAAAATGTGGAAACACCCCTTTTTTTTTTTTTTTTTTTTGTGGATGGGAAATCATCAAATGACTTCTCCCGCTCTGGGCAAAGCGGGAGGGCGTGTCAGACTTTTACTGACTAAAACCCACCCATGCTCCTTCAGCTGCCCGTGCCAGGGCCACGGTATCTCTTTCGAACTACCCGCGACCCCGGCGGCGTGAAAACATCCCTGCCTAACCCTTCGAGAAGTACAGGCATCATGTTATTTAAAAAAGAAGTCAAATCTTTTTATCCAAAATACTGCACTAATTTTCCTACCAAACCTCTACAAGTACCAAAACTACACAACAACCACTTACTGCCCGAAACAGCCTGTATAACATCCGTTAAACGTACGTATGTGGTCTCATGAATATTCCGGATCCACGATGAGATTTATTACGGCCCGGTTTTCCGTCTTCCTCCAGATTTATGCGTCGGACGAACCGTAGCCTGTACGGCCCGGACCGGTTGTCGGCCGGCACCCGCCGAATTAGATTTGTGACTGAGCGTGTGAGTTCGTTAATAATTTATAGTTTGATGTTAATATGCAGGTAGAGGATTCTAGGGCACGTGTAAAGTAGGTAAATGTTGTACGGTTTTGTTTAGTATTCGCCAAGAAATTGTTTTCGGACAGAAATACAAATTTCAATGACTCACTGATAGACATGCACGGCTCTCTTACATCAATTCTCGGGGGGTGAAACGGAGTGTTAAAAATTGTATAGAAAGTCTCAATCAAACTCAAACTCAAACTCTAAGCATTTATTTCAAATAAACCAATTACAGGCACTTTTGAATTGTCAATGGGTCGGTCAGTCAGAAAGATGAAGCTAGTTGCCCATTCCAAAGCGTAGTAGATCCCTATGGAGAAGAACAGGCAAGAAACTCCACGGACACTCTTTTTAATGAAAATATTTTTACAAAATATTGGTTACATCATTTATGTTGAAAATATACATGTGAGAACAATGTAGAAAGACTTGCACGTTAAAAAGCGTCCGTAATGAAACTAAAACAATTAAATTAAAAATAAGCCGTGGCAGCTAAGAGACGACCAGTCCCAACTGACGGCGCCCGTTCACGAACATGACGCATGGATCAGCACCAATTAGCTCAACCATTTTGAAGGGAACTTAATGATCCAATACACACGCCACCACCAGCGAGACATTTGAGTGAGCATGACATACTCTCAACCGCCAGGGCACACTCAAGTCAGTGAAAGACGTACCCAGTAAAAGGCAGCTTAATAGTAGCTACATAGTGCTCACACATGTGCTATGCAATTATATAATACTAAGAGATTGAATGATGAAACAATGCAAAGAAAGTTTTCTCTCTTCTTAATCTTCAGCAGCTCCAACAATAATGCTACCTAATCAATTAGTTAATGCGTCCTTGTGGAGCAGGACAAGCATTCAGCCAAGCATTTTTGCCAGCAATGTAATCCCAACTTATAATATGCCTGGCAATCAATGTAAACTAAGACGGAGCCAGAACCCTTTTATTTATGCAAAATGATTTCACAAGATCGTTACCGACTAGTAATAAACGTCGCTCAAACACCATAAACCACTGAAATTAGAAACATGACAATTAGAGATTGTGAAGGTACAGTCAACAAAAGAGATATCTGGGCAGGGCACATCAACACATTTGTATGTGAATTGCTTCATGTTCAATTTTATTTAAATTACTTTGTTTTTGCAATACTCCTGCATTGTAAGACACCAACACAAAATTGTATATTTTCACAAAATTGAACATGAAGCAATTCACACACATATATGCACCCCCACCCCACCCCCCCACACCCTGCCCACATATCTCTTTTGTTGACTGTACCTACATATTATACAGGGTGAAATTGAATTCATGAGCATCCTCTTAAGGGATCATTGTACTCATCATTATGAACAACTTTTACTATGTGACCAAACCTGAAATTGCGAAAAAAAATCTGCTGTTCCCTACATTTTGACTAGTTATGCGGATATAAATATAGGGAACATCTGATATTATTTTCGCGATTTAAGGTGTGGTCCCTTAGTAAAAGTTGTTCATAATGATGAGTACAATGACCCCTTAAAAGTATGTTCATGATTTCAATTCAATTTCATTCTGTATACTAAGAAAAGATTTATGGAAACTCAAACTCAAGAGCTTACATGAAAATTACAAAGTATTGTTATAAATACTGTTCCAGTGCAAAAAATAGAAGGAGCTATACAGGACATTATAGCATCGACCCTTTCTAGTGGGACGAACATGACATTATAAACGTCATTTTGCCGCTAACCAGCCGTTCTATTCGGTAAAATGACAGCTTCATTCTACCTGATTCTTGAGATTGTATTGACAGCTCACTTCAAACTCACTTCACTTAACTTTTCAAGTGAGAATTTTACAGACTAGCACTGCAGGTCTTAAACCATTTGATGCCCAAAAAGCGATTCTTTTAACTACCGAGCCATTTTCTAGATCTTTTCATCCATTATACAAAAATCCCTCTTACCCCTTTCAGCCCTTACAAACACAAAATCATCCGTACTCAACGATTCGCCTTAGCGATCGTTGAAGTATAAAAATATGACAATCACTAATACGGTCGGTTCGCACGGGTGGGTCTGAATTTATAGCCTACGACAAAATGTTGCACGCTCCGATGATTTTGTGAGATTTAATGGAAGCGACTTGGTTTGTGATTGAGTTTTTAAAAGATTGAGAACTATTATTTATATGTTTACATATCTCGGGACTCTGAGATCCCGGACCTTTGGAAGGTGTACGGGGGGCCGAAGCCAAATCGCAGAGGCCCGTTAGACGCTTTCAATAAATTGAGGCACCAACCGACGATTATCCCTGTACGCACTATGCAAGTGCATCCAAGGACAACCCGCGGTTGGTGTAAGTCTATTGCAGGATATGGAAACCAAGTATTGCACTATGGATTTGGGTGGCTAAAGTGGACTGGTTAGCTAGAACTATGAAAGAACTATGGCCCCTGCCTAATCAATGTTTTATTATACATGGAAAAATGGTAGGAGGGGACTTGCACACTCAGTAATGGGCCCCCGGAAACTGTCGCTAGCACTTAGTGATGTAGCCGACAAGGGAGCAACATATCCTGAGGTGCTTGAAGATTGGAGTGGTATTCCACGGCTCTCAGAACAATCCCAGAGCCCGGAAGATGGTCTCAATCCCTACAAGCACTTACTGGAATACTTCCTTCCTTCGAGCACGTTTGCTCTTGTAAATCTCCACTCAAGCCGGCCAATAAAGGCAAGAATGAGCTGGAAGCTCTGTTCCCATCAGGGTTCACTCTAGCCGGTCAATAAAGGCAAGCCAGAGATGAGGAACAAGACTTCTCCCGGGAGATAGGGTCCGTGGGGTCGCTACTGCTCAACTGGTCGCCACATGCTGCCCTGTGGGGTTCTTTAACTCTCTCGATCTGGCTCCTCACACCTGTTTAGGCAAAGTGAACTCTACCGGCACTGACATAGAGTTCGGAGCGCGCAAGCCCCACCACGGCGTCAACGTAGAGATACGGCGGTGGGGTTATATATATATACACCAGTAAATAGCACGGCATACTGCAGGGGGTGATAGCTTGGGTCAATACCTACCAAAACAACACAATATATGTTCAGCAAAATCTTACGGATTTACCTACAGTTTTAAAAATTTTTCCGAAATATCGAAAAATCTCTACCTTGAAACAGATTTTTAAGCATCTCGTAATGAAAAATTCCTTTTCTTGTATTTTTTTTACATCAAATTATTCGTGAATAGTTACTTTACTCATTGATAAGTCTTTTTTCTATCAAAAACAAGAATGTTTTCAAGAAATAGTATTTTTTGTTTAAATTTTCATAGAACGATTTTCTTTTCGCATAAATTTAACCTACAGTGGTGAAAAAAAATGTATGTGGCAGTTTTGTACAACAAACTTACGAGATAGCCTGTTTAATGGTGATTTTGGAAAGATACAATACTAGTGCATGTTCATAAAAAAAATACGAAAAAAATGCTATTGTAGTTCTTAAGAGAATTTTATTTTAAATGCAAGTAATGTGACTTTGAACTCGAATCGTAGTAAGGTCGTACTACTACGGTTTGAATTACATAATAGTTAATATACGGCCGACCGGCCGGCCGGTCTGTAAATGACATCTCGAAGGATAAGGTGATAGTAAAAAAAAACAGAGGAGTTAACTTTAATAAACATTGGTGATGAAATTATTTACACAAAGTAAGGGGCCTGCCTGGGTTCGAACCCACGACCGTCGACCGACGTAAGTTGTGGCCGTTACCACTGGGCCACCACTGCTCTCAGAACAAGATATACCTAATAATAATAGCTTAATTAATAATAATCCAGAATGAATTTCGGTTAAGGAGGCCAATCTCATTAGAGACCTGCCATCGACGCGGGAGATTTTACCTATAAGTGCACAAGTGTATACGCATCACAGGTGCACTCTCTCTTCCCTGTCTCTCATAGCCCGATGGGACGGCAATCCGACACGATCGGAGAGTTATCAGGCGCAGGACCAACGGCTACAATACGTACTCTACTAACTTCCGGATTTTGAAAGACGGATTTTGAAGGCCCCGAAAAATTTCGTGGTAACTCCTGCGATTCAATATCATCACCATTTACTCGAAAGATGTTGCCACATAGACCGGTCCTGTGCTTCTCGCATCCAGCATATTTTCGTCACGTTCACCAGGTCATCGATCCACCTTGTGGAAGGCCTACCCACGTTGCACCTTCTGGTGTGTACCAGAAGGTCAACGTCACTCCAAAACCTTTCTGCCCTGGCCTTCCTTACTGCGAGCAATGCCCTGCCAATTGCTGTGATTTATCATCTTCCTGCCCTTGTTCCATGTTACGTGGGGTTGGCGCACACGTTTTCTTCTTCCATTCTCCCCTGTCAACCGTCACGCTATCATTGACTCCCTTTTCTTTCATATCATTGCCAACTGCTGTGATTTATCATCTTCCTGCCCTTGTCCCATGTTACGTGGGGGCGGCGCAACACGTTTTCTTCTTCCATTCTCCCCTGTCAACCGTCACGCTATCATTCACTCCCTTTTCTTTCATATCATTGCAAACTGCTGTGATTTATTATCTTCCTGCCCATGTCCCATGTTACGTGGGGTTGACGCACACGTTTTCTTCTTCCATTTTCCCCTGTCAACCGTCACGCTATGATTCACTCCCTTTTCTTTCATATCATTGCCAACTGCTGTGATTTATTATCTTCCTGCCCATGTCCCATGTTACGTGGGGTTGACGCACACGTTTTCTTCTTCCATTTTCCCCTGTCAACCGTCACGCTATGATTCACTCCCTTTTCTTTCATATCATTACTAACTGCTGTGATTAGTGGATCTAAATAACAACAGCCAATCAAATCATTTGACAACAGAAACAGAGCCTCTTCCAGTACGTTCACTCTTTGCCCCACGCGAACATTATATTCCACGTTGCGATATCTGTGACGTTCGCTACCGTATCTCGCGTCATCGTTATGATAACGACTGATACCGCGGAACTCTGCTGACAATATATTACAGAAATAAGTATGGTCTGGTGTGTTACAAATACGCTGTATTATTTTTTGTGATGCATGTACAGTCGGCTGCATCAATTGGGTACCCCAGTTGTATTAAAATTTTAATAGAACTGGGGTACCCAATTTATTGATGCAGCCCACTGTACACTATAGACCTTAACAGAACTACTTTACAAAAAATTCTGCGTGGTTTTGAAAAAATGGTTGATATCGCATAGTTTTTATTCAATCGGCGAATTTCTCAACAAAAAATCGTGTCAGTTCAGGAATGCATTGTAGTCAGTTTTAGTTATTTTAAGTTACTTTGGTAATTACCTTGTCGCTACTTACTTTACTATTTAAATATGTAATGTGTAATTTGTTGTTTTTGATTCAAATTGGTATTGCCTTGATTTTAATGTTATTTTCGTTCATAGAATTCTGTTATTAATGTGTCTATAATTTTATTGTAAATATTTGCCTGCCATCACTGCATGGGGGAATGTGTCTTTGCACTAAATTTTATATGTAACACCTTTTGTACCTACGAGTACCACATATTTTTATGCAAATAAACGATTTTGATTTGATTTGATTTACTTTACACAGAAATGTTTGGTCATTATAGACCATCAAACTGAACAACTGACCCAAATGTATGGGATAGCTGATAATTATAAATAAAAAATAAAATTAATTTATTTTCAGGTAAATAACACCCATTGCCAGACATGTAAAATCCACAGACAGGAAAACTAAGGACCAGGGAATCCTAGTGTGGGGTCCAGAGAATTTGTATTTATTGCACCGTGTTTTTTTTTTCTGAACTGAATAAAGATTTTATTTTAATAAATAAAAAAAAATGTTTACGTGATTACAATGTTGATCCCTTAGAGAAAGTTGAAAATCACCATCCTAAAACCACACATTTAAGATACACGCTATATAGGTAGCGACAATTCCACTGCAGGGCAAAGGCCTCTTCTCACACAGAGAAGGACCGAGCATTGATCAGCATGAGCTGCTAGTGCGGGTGCTTAGTGGGGGTGCTTTCAGACCATAGCACAGATTAATACAGATGGGACACTCCGCAAAATCATTTAAATAAATAGCGTCTCTTGCTACGATACAATAAAGTGCAATTCAGGTCTCACAACGCTCCTCGCGCACGTGTGGGAGTGGCGCGAGGAGGCGAAACGCCGGGGCGTAACTCCGCTGCCGCGAGAAATCACGGTACAGCGGACAGAGCTCCGGCGGGATCTCATGGCGACATGGAGAGTGAGATTGTCGCAATCCAGCGCTGGGCACGCCACAATTGCGGCGATAAGTCCCCTCTTTGAGGAGTGGTTGGAGAGGCGCCACGGCGTTGTCACCTTCCGCCTGACGCAGGTCCTCACCGGACACGGTTGTTTCGGGAGGTTCCTGTTTCGGATAAGGCGGGAGGAAACGCCCGGGTGTCACCATTGTGTGGATCGCCCGGAGGACACGGTGGAGCATACAGTGGAGGTCTGCCCGGCTTGGGCGGAACACCGCCGTGTTCTGACGGAGGCGATCGGCGGCGGCGATCTCTCGCGTCCAAACTTGGTCCAGGCCATGGTGCGGAGCGAGAGTGCATGGGAGGCCGTCACCTCCTTCTGCGAAGCAGTAATGCTCGCAAAGGAGGAGGCGGAACGCGAGAGGGAGAGGCAACAGCCGCGCCCTCGCGCCCCTAGCCGCCGCAGTAGTGCTATTCTGTAAACATCTCACCGTGATAACTCGGGTGAAGTGAGCGTGAAGTGAGCCGTCATTCCACATAATGCTAGGGGTTGACACTATTGACAGCTCACTTTAAGATCACTTCACTTATGTTTTCACGGTGATGTATTTACAGAATAGCACTACAGGAGACGCCCTGGGCGGCGGGAATCTATCGCCGATTCCCGGCCACCGTAGGCGCGGGCTTGCGGACGACGAGTAATGGGCAGCTCGCCGTCCGGTAAGGACCAGGCCCGGGTCGACGCGTCGAGTTGTGTTCCACGCGCGCCTCAAAGGGATGTCAGCAGTGACGGGGTCCAATAGGGCCGAAGCCGCCGGGGTCGCGGGTAGTTCGAAAGAGATACCGTGGCCCTGGCACGGGCAACTGAAGGAGCACGGGTGGGTTTTAGTCAGTAAAAGTCTGACACGCCCTCCCGCTCTGCCCGGAGCGGGAGAAGTCATTTGATGATTTCCCATCCACAAAAAAAAAAAAAAAAAAAAAAAAAAATCTCACAACGCTTCATTACCTACGTTATATTCACCTATAAGTTGTTTTCTCTTTCTATCGTGTAACTCTTATACCTTCTGACTCGTTAGGGTTGTGTTCTTTTACGACGCGGCGCGTGAGTGAGTATCGAACTAACGTGCGAGCCGGCCGGTGCGCGGTAGCCCACACTGAATTGACCCAGTGAGATAAGCCCGCCGCGTATTTCAGCCATCTCGTTACCATAACACAAGCATTAGGTTGCTTAGCTTGGGGCTAGATGGCGTTGTGTGATATGTCCAAACATATTTATTTATTTATTATTTATTTGTAGCTTCATACCTAAACTGCGGAGTGTCCCATCTGTATTAATCTGTGACCTTAAGTAAGAACTCCAGGTTAACTCAAGATGTTTTCCAACACCAACAGTGTTTCAGATTAACTCTGAAAGGTTTGAAATTGTAAACGTCAGTAGGTACGTGCCGGGTTTGAGAAGTAGTTATTCTCCTTACATCTGTTTCACAATTACAGATTAAGTAAACTCTTGGAAGTTACTGTACTACATGCTATTGTTCATAGTGGATTTGACTCAATTGACCTCACGAGCAAATTATGTTATGCAGTTCCTCGCACCGTTAATAAGCGTAGTGTTCGTGCAGGTACTTTGTTTGCTGTCAACATATGTCGTACTAATTCTGGTTTGCGCTGCCCTATGCGTCGTATGGTAGATTCTTACAATCAAAACTTTATTGATATTGATATCTTTATATGCTCAAAAACTCAATTCAAATGGAATGTAATGAAACATCTATTTAGTAATAATGATATTATTAATTAATGTTAGTCCTTTAATTTTAATATTTCTATTTTTTTTATTGTTATATTGTTAAGTCTTTTATTTTTCTTCTTATTATTTATTTTTTATTGTATTATTATCGTATAATATTATTAATTCATTTTTTTTGCTCATCTAGTGGCACTCTTTACCATATTTGTTTTGTAATATGCGGATAATGTAGTGGGCCACAATATTGTTAACACTTCTTATTTATTTTTTCTAAATGTTATATTTTATATTGTAGCTGTTTATTATCCCTCAATAAATAAAATTAAATTAAAAGTACCTAACAGATAAATTCAAAACTGGAACAGAATTTGAATGAAATTATTAACATGATAGATAACCTATGACGAGGTGGAAGTAGGTACTAATGAGTTTTAAGTCATGAAAGAGGTAAAAGTGAGCTTGTACAATCGCTTTACTTCCCAGTGATACGCTTTTCGACCTTATTACTAACGCAATAAGGTTGAAAAGTGTATCACCGGGAAGTAACACGATTGTTCGTCAACTACTGATCCGATTCCGAAAATTCTTTCACTAGTGGCTACAAGCTACAGTATTATCGAGTGTCGTAGGACATATTTTATTTTAGAACAAGTTTCACGCCGGTAAAGTCACGGGCAGAAGGTAGTACCTACCTTATTGTTTCAGACCTTATCTATAATAGTTCAGACACCTCATCATTAATCTCTCATCAACTCAAGAAATACCTTCCTGATCCTGCCACACCAAAATCGATCTTATTACACACTTTAACCCCAAAATACCTGAGTGCTCCAATCACTTACAAGATGTTCCGATTCCGTGGCGGGAAATGAGCCGTGATGCTACCCGATTACGTGTGAAAAAAGGGGGTAACATGTTTTTTACAGCTGACGTAGACGTGCGGAGGTGTGCGGAAATTGCTCGGGCGTGGTTATGTGTGGTAGGTAGTGTGAGTGTTGGGGTCACAGATATATTTTTTTATATTTCTATGATTGGGGTAGATTGTGTTTTTGAAAGGAAGTTTAGTTATTATACCGGATGACTTTTTACCGTCTTGAAAAAAATTGGGTATAATAGGTAAACGGAGTAGAAGCCTGTGGCATACCTAGTTTTTTTTGTTAATAGTTTAGACAGAAATTGAAATAAGTATAATTAAATACCACAAATTCGAAGTAAACTTTTCATACAAGAATGTATAGTTTAAAAAAAACTACGCTTTTTTTTACGACATTAATTTTCTCGCTAATCACTTTATTCTTATATTGAAAAATTTATTTTTTACTTTTTAGTTCAGTTTAATGGTATTAAAGCGTGTTTTTTTGTTTTTTTTTTTAAACTATAATTTATTTTTAAATTTTTTAGAGATAAATCATTAATCCTGATATAATGGGACTAAATTTTTAAATTATTGTATTGTCATCGGGCCCTGTTATGTGTGCAAAATTTCGATTCGAAATAATCTGACCATTTAAAATGGGTAAAAATCGAGTTCAAAGATTCCGTTACATACAAACATACATACAGGTGAAGCTAATAAAAGCGTGTTAAAAAATAATAAACTCTTATAAAATATCGAAAATCAAATCTTATTGCACCCTGCATTAAGATTTAAAATTCGTTTTTTTATTTAACAAATAAAAACTAGGTATGCCATAGGCTTCTACTCCGTTCACTTATTATAGCCTATTTTAAAAAATAGACAGTAAAAAAAGTCATCCAGTACATCCAGTATGTACGAATCTCAATCCCAACGCAAGGGTATCCCATCGATAAATTTTGTGTTTTAAAAATTTCTATATAATCAAATGTATATGGTTAATTCACATGGATTTTCCATTATGTGGTATTTGATGTATTGTCTACTGCTGTACTAAAACCGAAACAAGATTACTTGAATTTCTTTCTGTTACGTATACAACTCGGAGGAGCTCGTGGCTACGTAATAACAGCCACACGGTTCGATCCATCAGGTTAAGCTATGCTTGCCGGGGTTGGCCCGTGGATGGGTGACCATTTTTACATATCGAGACTCTTCCGTGCCTCAGCCGTTGGTCCCGGCTGTCATTTGTGGATCTTTGACAGTCGTTACGGGTCGTCAGAAGCCTGAAAGTCTGACAACCAGTCTTACCAAGGGGTATCGTATTACCTAGTTACTGAGTTGTGGAGGTCAGACAGGCAGTCGCTCCATGTAAAATACTGGTATTCAGCTGCATGGTTAGACTGGAAGCCGACCCCAACATAGTTGGGAAAAGGCTAGGCAGATTGATTGCTTATAAAAAAAAAACAAAGTAGCGTCATCTATTTTCTGTTTTAAACGATTATACGTAAACAGTTCTTTATTGTGCAGTAAAATTTGCTATAAATTGAAGGTATTTAAATACGTTCAGAACTTACTAAGCTAAAAATTGATTTAAGTAAAGCATTTTATCATAAATCTACATTTTTCCTCCTCACATGTGCAGTGTATTAATATTCAGTGTCACTAGAATATTAATATCCTGCACTATCCTAGGTCCTAGCACACTTCAAGGCAACATTTAACAGAGAGAGTGTAATTCTAAATTCACAGTCACGCTCGCACAGGGTTGGTCAAAACGTGCTTTTAGTTCCGAGTGGGTGCTTTGACAGGCTCCATTAGCAACGCATGTTGATGTATGGTATGAGTGCATTTGAGTAGTGCTATGTTGTATGTATGTTGGTGCTTTTAAATGTGTAAGATAGGTGCTGCTATTCTCTAAAAATCACTCCGAAATTTGAAAGAATTCTCGTTTATTTATTTATTTCTTTATGTACACACAAAACACTTGGAGGAGCTCGTGGCTAAGTAATAACAGCCGCACGGGTCGATCCATCAAGTTAAGCTACGCTTGCCGGGGTTGGTCAGTGGATGGGTGACCATCTTTATATACCGAGACTCCTCCTTGCCTCGGAAAGCACGTTAAGCCGTTGGTCCCGGCTGTCATTCGTGGATCTTTGACAGTCGTTACGGGTCGTCAGAAGCCCGAAAGTCTGACAACCAGTCTTACCAGGGGGTATCGTATTACCCAGTTAATGGGTTGTGGAGGTCAGATAGGCAGTCGCTCCATGTAAAATACTGGTATTCAGCTGCATCCGGTCAGACTGGAAGCTGACCCCAACATAGTTGGGAAAAGGCTAGGCAGATTGATATTGTACACACAAAACACTTCATAGAGAAAAATACGTCAAGATAGAAAAGCACAAAGGTACTGCTTATTTCATTAGAAATTTCTTCCAGCGGGACTCAGAACTTACTTCGGCAGGAGAGTGGGATAAGGGACGTAGACACAGACTATAGTAATCGTATCTTAAAACATAAATCAAAATCAAATCAAAAATGTTTATTTGTTAGGATATGGTACAATAAATGTTACAATATTGGTTCCAGCATATCCTGCCATAGTATGGCGTACAAATATTTCTACACAAAAATAAAGCTTATATTATTACTACTAATTATGAACTAGAGAATAAAATATGAATTTAAAATACTAATAATTCAATAACAGTCATAATTTCAATTGTAAGCAAGTTTATTCGAAATAAAAAAAACATTATACACCCTTGCATACACTTAACGAAATCGCGGAAAGAAAGATATTAGGTCTTTACCTATGAAATTGCCGTTCTGCAGTACTGGCCATTTCAAATCAAAATATTTTTTGTTTGGCTAAGAATTCTAATTTCAAATTAATTTTATTTTAAAAACATGGATTTTTTTTTCCAAAAGTAGTCATTTGTTTATTGATTAGTGTTACATTTTCATCGCATTTCAATCTTTTTCGTCATCATGGATACGTTAAAAATTCGAGTAATTATGGAATATGAGTACCGTCGTGGCAGCAACGCGGCACAAGCGGCACGCAATATCAACGACGTTTACGGAGCTAACACTACAAACCAACGCACCACTTGTTATTGGTTTGCTCGCTTCCGTTCTGGAAATTTCGACCTGAAAAATGAACCTGGCGGTCGTCCGAAGACTTTGGTCGACAATGACGAATTAAAGGCGATTGTGGAAGCTGATGATACACAATCTACGGCTGAATTAGCAGCAGCTTTCGACGTTAGCGTCAAAACAATATTGGTCCATTTGCGTCAAATTGGCAAGGTTAAAAAGCTTGACAAATGGGTGTCCCACGAACTCAATGATCGCCAGCGCGAAGTACGCGTCGAGACGTGCCTTGCACTGCTCAACAGACACACAAATGAAGGAATTTTGAACCGCATTGTTACCTGCGATGAAAAATGGATTCTGTTTGATAACCGCAAGCGCTCAACAAGTTGGTTGGATCCTGGTTCAGCACCTAAACAATGCCCTAAACGAAAACTTACCCCTAGAAAAGTGATGGTCACTGGTCTGTTTGGTGGTCTAGCGCCGGTGTGATTCATCACAGCTTCTTACCAAACGGGGTGAGCATTACTTCAGATGTGTACTGTGAAGAACTGAACACAATGATGGAGAAGCTGGCACATCTCCAACCAGCATTGGTCAATCGCTCGTCTCCGCTGCTCCTGCACGACAACGCGCGACCTCATACTGCACAGCAGACGGTCTCCAAGTTGCAAGAACTGGGGTTGGAAGCTCTCCGTCATCCGCCCTACTCACCAGACCTTGCGCCTACAGACTACTACTTTTTCCAGAATTTGGATAACTTTTTGGCGGGAAAAAAATTCAATACCCGAGAGGCAGTACAAAATGCCTTTGAAGAATTTGTTGCCTCCCGTCCAGCTGATTTCTTTAAGAAGGGCATCAATAAACTGCCACTGCGTTGGCAAAGATGCATTGATTGCATGGGTGATTACTTCGATTAATACAAATAAAAAATGCATGAAAAAAATTCGTTTAAATTTTTTCATACAAAACGGCAATTTCATAGGTAAAGACCTATTACTTTACATGTGTTATGCTATACTTAATGGACAAATATTTTTTAAGACCACGCTACCGATTTGGGGCAACCTATAATATTAGTTGTGTTGGGAATAATAAATAAATAAATAATATTATATTATTTTATAAAATTCCTGCCGGTTTCCTTTTTTAAATAATCACTCAATGCATACAGGTGTAACTTAAAATAACGCACAACCACTTAAGGGGCAATGATGTATTATAATACGTCATTGTAAAGGGGTCATTGTACTCATCATTATGAACAACTTTTACTATGGATCAAACCTGAAACCGCAAAAAATCTGCTGTTACAGTCTGGCAAAAACGTCTATAAACGGAACTAATTTTTAATCTTTGTCAGTGTTGTCTCAGTCCGTGTTTTATCAGGCAACAAATGTGCATGAAAACGATTAGATTGATTTAAAATTAATAATACTATCTAAAATTATGTCAGAAAAATGGTTTTTAAAGTTAAATTTTATAAGGTATGGCTAGTGGCGCCCCCATTTTTTCTACTCTTTTTGGCCAGACTGTTACTACATTTATTTTCGCTTATCTCGTCAAAATGTAGGGAACAGCTTATTCTTTTTTGCGAAATACCTAATACATACAATAATTTATTTACCACTTAAACGTTGCCATTTTCGTCAATAAAAGTTGCCATTTTGTAGCGTTCGCCCTAATTCGATAGAGAATCGAACGGTTGTGAACAACTGTGCAGACCTAACCGTTTATACTTAATTTCTAGACATAACATGCTATTTACCCACATCCACCATTCAGTCTGTTTATCTCCCTTCAATGTAATACAAAAAAAAAACAAATGCACAAAACAAACGTCCTCTTCACCACAAAACATCTCAAAAGACAGTAATAATCTTCAAAGACCCTTGGCATTAAATTTTACTGTCTGAAATGTCTCAAGTTATATTGGGTGGCAATAAAGATGGAGTTACGACCTTTAAATTGAGAGGCCGCGTCGTTTGTGGTTGATACTTTTGTCGTATGTTGAAGACTTATCTTTCTAAGACTGGTAGTCGCATGGGTCGATCGACCAGGTTAAGCTACGCTTACCGGGGTTGGAGACTCCTCCGTGCCTCGGAAAGCACGTTAAGCCGTTGGTCCCGGCTGTCATTCGTGGATCTTTGACAGTCGTTACGGGTCGTCAGAAGCCCGAAAGTCTGACAACCAGTCTTACCAAGGGGTATCGTATTACCCAGTTACTCGGTTGTGGAGGTCAGATAGGCAGTCGCTCCATGTAAAATACTGGTAGTTAGCTGCATCCGGTTAGACTGGAAGCCGACCCCAACACAGTTGGGAAAAGGCTAGGCAGATGACTGGTAGTCGTATTTGAATATGATGCTGTCGTTTCCATGATATTCAGATATACCAAGAGACCTGAAATTTTATATAAGGCTTACAACATATATAAACTCACGCCTTCTTCCCGTGGGGGTAGGCAGGAACTATAGAACGCCACCTGCTACAATACTTACGTACTCCTTTTGCCGTGTTTACGTTATACTAGTCATACACGCACGCTGGTTGCGAGTACTACGCACCTGAACTTTCTAAAGTATATTGGTATGTACCAGGGTATAAGGGACAGCCCTCCGTAGACTGATAGGGTGAATTCAATATTATATCATTCTAAGATGACCGGCACATTAAATTATTTCTGGAATGTTATGGGAATCCAATAAACCTGATCAGTTTGTGTTTTTGTGCATAAATCGGAGCGTCTGTTACTGGTTGGGAGGGGTAGGTAATTAGGTTTGCGGTGAGTTCGATGAACTCGGCAGGAAGTGAACAGCTGATTTCACGCGTCGTTCGTTACAGTATTTCAACATCCATTGCTGGTTTTTTTTTTACATAAATGGAGTGCTGCGTACAGATAATGTAATTTTACATTGAAATAAAGGAATAGTAACTTAAAAAACGATTAAAAAAAAAAAAACTGAGAAATTTTCCGGTGGAATATGATTCAATAATGGTGCTGAAGGCGCCTGTTACCTTGCGGAGGGCTATCTCTTACACCCTGTATACTATTATGTCATTTGGTGGCAATCAAGCAGGCCTTACGTTATGGTAATAGGGCATGTATTTTTTTAATATTTTTATTCGATAGTTTACGAGTACAAATACAGCCACATCTGAGGGCCTAGACAAAGTGATATTTCAACAACAACAATGAAGCCAAGTCAGAGTCCCATGGGTGGCATATAAACTCTTACACCAGGTTACTCACTAACCACAAGAAAACAACAAGCGACAACGATAATGGAAAAGTCAACAATGTATTATATAAGACTGACATATCACATAAGTTACAGTACGACACAACTTAGATGTAGCATAGATTTGAAAATTTGCATTAATTCATTTCAATTTTACTAATGTATTTGGTTATATGACTTTATAAGTTATTGCGTATGCGTAAAGATCATTTCTCCTATAAAGCAGTAATAAAGATTGGGATAAAATAAAATGACTACCAGAAAAAATAAATGCTCACCAAAATGGATAAATGCTCACTAAATCTGCGTCGACCTGCTGACGAAAACCCTAACCCTAGACGGTCGCCGTCAGGGGCACCCCGAGGTTTGGTTGGTTAGGTTCCTTTAAACCCTGCAGACAGAAACAGGAGCCCCGCCAAGCGGGGCTCCGTCGACCTGCTTTCAGTTTTCTAAAGTAATAATTTCACAATAAAGTAGTTTTAATTTTGGTGAGCATTTATCCATTTTGTTGAGCATTTATCCATTCTGGCAGGTATTTGGAATTTTTTGGTAGTAAAATAGGTACTTTTCTGGTAGACGTTTAAACACAAGCCATAAAGATTGGTGATGTTGAAAGCGCACTCAGTTCGAATCGTGATCGGTTTTACGATTTTTGCCAATGCTAAATCTGTTGTGCCGTAGTGTACCGCAAGCTTATGTAGAAATACGAAACGCTTTGAAACCGATTGCCACTTGTTGAGGCCCTTTTATCATAAGTCGTAATAACTGTAATAGTTTATTTAAATAAACTCGTCTAAATGAGCTCGTGGCTAAGTAATAACAGCCGCACGGGTCGATCCATCAGGTTAAGCTACTTGCCGGGGTCAGTCCGTGGCTGGGTCCGTGGGTGGTGGGTGCGTGGGTGGATGGGATCTTTACACACCGAGACTCCTCCGTGCCTCGGAAAGCTCGTTAAGCCGTTGGTCCCGGCTGTCATTCGTGGATCTTTGACAGTCGTTTGGGGCCGTCAGAACTCAGAAGCCCGTAAGTCTGACAACCAGTCTTACCAAGGGGTATCGTATTACCTAGTTAATGGGTTGTGGAGGTCAGATAGGTAGTCGCTCCATGTAAAATACTGGTATTCAGCTGCATCCGGTTAGACCGGAAGCCGACCCCAACATATTTGGGAAAAGGCCAGGCAGATTGATTTTTGTTTATTTAAATAAACATAGGTATATTAGGTATACAAGGTTATTTTAAATTGGCTAGATAAACACAGACGCGATGGGGAAAATCTAAACATGATAAAACAAAAAAAAATATTAATTTGATGATTTTTTGTGGGGTCATCGACCGCATTTATTGTAGGTAAACAAATGCGGTCGATGACCACAGACAGTTTTTTAAACTGTTATTTCTAGTTACATACTTACTAGTAACTTGAAATATGAGTTAATTATTATTTATTTTTTTTTTGTAAACTTCACGGACGTGATGGTATCGATATAATAAACATGACAAAATCTAAGAAAACAGTTTTTCTCAACTAATACATACAAAATATCACCAACAGAAATTGAAAATTCATACTTCTTGTAGAAGCCCATTACATAAAAAAATTGCTATAGGATGTCCATTAAAGTATTATATACAAAACATATTCCACGTCGGTCGGTTGAGAGAACGTCCCTTATATCAGTTTCAAAAGCAAATGAAATTATGTTTTTTTTTTTTTTTTTGGAATTGGCATCTCGTAGTGTGACCATAAGAGGTCTCGACTACTTAACCGGACTTTCCTGTGGGTGCCTTTAAGCGAGCTCAAAAGCCTCCAGCCAGGGGGCATAGTATACTAAATAAACTTATAAACTAAACGACTACGCACTAAGGGCACCCCCTGTGGGGTACGGTGTGGGGTGTGGGGTAAGCAATAGGCTGGATCAAGTTGGGGGAATTATTATTATCTGGGGAGTTTAAAGCTACAGGCTCAGCTACGCTACCAGCTGGCTCGATTAAACCGATCAAGGGACATGAAATTATGATTAATAGAGAACTGTTTTTATACCATAAGTGAATTTTTATAACTTTAAGACTTCCCTATAAACTATGTATTGACTAGTATTTGTGAACTTTTGTATTTTGTATTTAATTTTTTACTGTAACTAATAGTAAATTTTCGCATGCCATCTATAGGTGAGATGTGTAAAGGAGTACTTTATTGTAACATGAATTGTACCATATCTCTGGCGAAATAAATGATTGATTGATTGAAACATGGTCGTTGACTTCTCAAAAAAAAAAAACATCAAATCTTTTTATTTTATCATGTAGCCAATTTAAAGTAACCCTGATTTACATAAATTTCTAACTTTATCTTCAATTTCTTCTACAAATTCTTCATTATCCATCGAAACCAAAAGCAATCAATTCTAATTCGATCTCTCAGCTGCAGATTTCGCGAAAACCAACTAAAACAATTGAAGAGCACCTGTTCTATAGTTTTCCTTCGTTAAGTTAAAAACTTAGTCGTACTGTCTTACGGAGGGGAAACCAAGAAAATAGGGAAATGGCGATTTTCCTGGATTTTGAATAGTCCAAGATCAAAATGTATGGGATAGAGTAGTGTTAGTATGTACTTTGAACGTACGCATACCTGCTAGCTTGGGCCGACAGCCAATATTCGGATATCAGGTACCAAAGTTACTTAAAAATATTACTCACTTTTACTATAGTCTGACTACTGATTTTTATGTATGTTTCACAGAATATTGTGCATAATTAATAATCAATACTGTCAGACACTTCCCGTTTGCGGTTTTTTCCGCCAGACGCTTTAAATCTCGCAAAAAATGACGTCATCGTACTTATGTTTGAGTCTTAATTAGGGTTTCGTAGCCAAATGGCAAAAAACGGAACCCTTATGGATTCGTCATGTCTGTCTGTCTGTGTGTCCGTCCGTATGTCACAGGCATAGCCACTTTTTTCCGAAACTATAAGAACTATACTGTTCAAACTTGGTAAGTAGATGTATTCTGTGAACCGCATTAAGATTTTCACACAAAAATAGAAAAAAAACTATAAATTTTTGGGGTTCCCCATACTTAGAACTGAAACTCAACATTTTTTTTTCATCAAACCCATACGTGTAGGGTACACGTATGGGTTTGATGAAAAAAAATCTATGGATAGGTCTTCAAAAATTAAATTGAGGTTTTTAGTATATTTTTTTTCTAAACTGAATAGTTTGCGCGAGAGACACTTCCAAAGTGATAAAATGTGAGATAAAATTTTCCGGATAGCAAGCGTGCGTACGCATCGAGTGGGGGGACTCAACTAAATAGGTTACAGTAGTGGCTCATTACTTACTATAAAATGAGGGCAGACCCCTCGAACTACCCTCCGTCAAGTTAAAAATAGCACTGGCCCAGATTCTGTTACGCACCAACAAAACTTATACTAAATACTACCTTATTTGTGATGACGATAAAAACTTTAATTATAACAAATCGATAACCTCCTTTTTTGAAGTCGATTAAAAAAACAACCGACTTCCAAAAAAAAAAATAAGTCGGTAAAAAAAATTTTAATACAAAACCAAAGACACCGACTTCTGTTTAAGTTATTTTTGTAGTGTTTTTTTTTTTGGAAGTCGGTTGTTTTATTTTGTAAAAAAGTTTTTTATTTTTTCACTTTTTACATACGCATAAATATCACTACTTGTTATTGTTATAGAGATAAAAATCATTGGTAGGAAGTTTTATAACATCATCCACATAGACACAAAGTGGATTTTGTTACTTTTTTAAAAATAATTGGCTTTTACAATGTTTTCAAATGAGGTACAGTGTTAATAGCTATGGCAGGACACTGTAGGCCTGGCAATAAGTACACAGGTATAACTAACGGCACGAGTCATGAGCTCAAATTCCACCTGAACTTTAACTGCCCTCGTCAGCATGCTCTTGTATTCTGTTTTCTTTCTGTATCTAAATATGCTTGATAATAATATTGATTTCATTGCTCCCGCCCCTATGCAACCTGCCGTGATAGGAAATAAGATTCCTTAGGTTCAAGAGTAGAGTTTGTGCTCACGACTCGTGGTGACAACTACACTTATGTGACACAATAGAAAATGGTCACCAAATCGAAGCGTCAATGAGTCTACAACTATACGAGACTGTATGAGTTTACATCGACAAGTCGACAATATAGGCCAGTCCTTCTGGTAGGAGTCAAGTTTGTCCTTCCTTTCGTCTTGGTCTGCAGTGATGTTGCCTAGCAATTATTGACAAAAAAATATTGAATAGAAATAATTAAGTTTCAGTACCAACAAGAAACTTCAGCACCATCAAAAAAATTTAAAAAAAAAGTCCAAGAAAACACAGTATTTTGGGCTACAAGCAGGAATGGAGCACTCGAAAAAAATCCTCGCTGAATTTGCGGGAGACGCGCTTCAATTATGTTTCCACCGCTGTGCACCATTGTACCAGCGCTTAAAGTTGAGACTTGCGTTACCGAGTGTACTTCACTGTTGCTTATGAAGCAAAACTTTTTGCAGCTTTATTTTTTTTTTAATTTTTATTAATCCTTTTTTTTCATGACGAGAAGAGATAAGCATAGAGAAATAGGAGAAGTTTTATTGCGTTTTTAATAACGGTATTACTTACTTTTTTTTTTTGTATAACGGACTGTTCTCGAGGGATAATACGATAGTAAATCCCTTTTTCTTTTCTAAGTAAAAATATGAAGTTAATCTTATGGTAAGGTGGACTTTTTGCAGCGATTCAGTTTTGCGTTTTCATCGCTACTTTTGGTCGTTTGTCGCACATCCTGCGCACTACAGTTCTCCTGCTCTAGTCCCAATTTATTTGGGGTTGGCGCAACATGTATTTTTCTTCCATACTTCTCTATTAGTCGTCATCTCGGTAAACACCCCTTTCTTGCCAAATCATCTTTCACACAATCCGTCCATCGTGTCTTTGGTCTTTCCTTACTCGTACAGCCATTCACATTAATACTCAAAACTTTCCTGCCGACGAGGAAAACGTCGTCAGGAAAGTTTTCGCATGCCCATACCATGACAACCGATTTCCGCACAACTTTTCAGTCACCGGTGTCACTTTCAGACTTCCTCTTATACTGGATGACTTTTTTTACCGTCTCGAAAGAAATAGGGTATATTCGGTGAACGGAGTAGAAGCCTATGGCATATCTAGTTTTTTTTTTTTTTTTTTTTAATTAAAAAAATCAAAATTCAAATCATAATGCAGGTTGCATATGATTTGAATTTCGATATTTTTAAAGGATTTATTATTTTTCTTAAAAATTTATGTTTTTATTGTTCTAAAATGAAAATTTTACAACGATAGTATTTATTGATACTTAGATATTTTTTTCTGACTAAGATATTAAAAAAAAAAAACTACGTATGCCATACGCTTCTACTCCGTTCACCTAATATACCCTATTTTTTTCGAGACGGTAAAAAAAGTCTTCCGGTATACTCATTACAGAAGCGATTAAGAAGTGTTATTGGGTTTTTCGATCTGAAAGTAATGATAGTAAAAGTTGATCCTCGATACGATTGAGAGGGTAGTGCTCTTTCTTTGTTTTACTACTTAGATCACGGTAGTCCACACATTTTTAATTCGACGGAATTCTGACAGCTTAATTTTTTGACACTTCAGATAACCTAAACCTTTTCTGTCTTGTTTTTTTTACAAGTTATTTAAATGACTAGAATTTTTGGATATAAAATAACAAAAAAATATGAAAGAGAATGAGATCAAGTAAACTATAAGACAATGTAAATAGTGTTTGTTCTGTGCATTCTAACTAAAATATTAATTTTATATTGCTAAATGGAAAAAAGAGGACAAGAACGTATTTTTAAAATTTAAATATTTATTTAGGTATCATTATCACTAATATCATCATCGTTGTCAGTCTGTAGTTACAAGAAGTGAAGATTTTACAAATATTCCTAAAAAAGGTTTAACCTATGGATTGGTGGACAGGGATTCCCGTGAAAGAAAAATGATTACCTTACTAATTATTATAACTTCAATCATTTGATAATAAAAAATCTGATTACCATTTTAAAATTATCAGTGTATTTTAAGTTTTAGTTTTTCTACTTGAAACCTTAAATTCAAGAAAGATTTTTTTTAAATTTCGCTTAAATGCGTTCCGTTTCAAGTAGGACCGTTTTATTATTGGCAACACTTCTGAAATGTCAGAATTCCGTAGAATTAAAAATCAGACTGTAGCACTATAGGGCTCGCGTGCGGACTGTTAGACTCCCTTATAATGCCGCTTTCTAACATTTCCTTGATCATATCTTGAACTAGTTGGCGTGGTATGGGCGGTAAACGACAGGATCGGGGTCATCCAGTTCAACCACCATTTCAGTCTCCGTTGTAAACCCAAGGTCTTTGAAACTACGGGAAAAGCATTATTTATATTTATCTAACAAGACCTTTAATGACTCTAGTTGTTCAGAATAAGAATATATTTATTTCACTAAAAAATTACATTCAGGTGAATTGAAATTCCTGAACCTCACACTAGGATTCCCTGTGTTGTGAGACCCAGGCTCCTTCGTTCCGTTAACATTTTTTGAAATTTACATTTTAAAACTTAAACTAGGTATAATACAGGTTCTCGTGGCTAAGTAATAACAGCCGCACGGGTCGATCCATCAGGTTAAGCTACGCTTGCCGGGGTTGTCCGTGGATGGGTGACCATCTTTACATATCGAGACTCCTCCGTGCCTCGGAAAGCACGTTAAGCCGTTGGTCCCGGCTGTCATTCGTGGATCTTTAACAGTCGTTACGGGTCGTCAGAAGCCCGAAAGTCTGACAACCAGTCTTACCAAGAGGTATCGTATTACCCAGTTAATGGGTTGTGGAGGTCAGATAGGCAGTCGCTCCATGTAAAATACTGGTATTCAGCTGCATCCGGTTAGACTGGAAGCTGACCCCAACATAGTTGGGAAAAGGCTAAGCAGATTGGAAACTAGGTATAATAAATAATCTGTACATGTATGTTGCTGTGATTTGTGTCAGTTGTGATAATGATGAGTACAATGACTCCTTTAGATATTTCGTGTATGAATACTACTGCCTCATTTGTCTAGTGGTCGCAAGCATAGCGGCTAATCGTGAGGAGGAGCTCTGATCATCAGTTGCGTACCTGACCTGGGAATCGAACCCAGGAGGGATTGATTCCCAGGACGAGCAAGGTGTTATTGGATTTTTCTGTCTGGAATTTCTCTAGCGGCCCAGAGTCTGGATTTGTGCCCGGTTGATGGCAATAGGCTCACCCCCTATTACATGGAACTTAAACATAGCTAGCGAAATGTGGGTGTGCTATAGGTACACCTCTGCCTACTCCTACCGAGAATACCGGCTTGATATTATGTGGTGTGACGTGAGAGAGCGATTCAGTAGCTACACAACCACGTACGAGCTGAAAATTTCGGGAATCAAGGAAGTGACACAACATTACTATTTAAAAATGTATTCATTGCTTTTCGAAGTATTCTCCGCGAAATTTGACACATTTTTCCATGCGATGGAACCAATCATTGAAGCAACCATTCCATTCGGAAGTTAGGGTCTCCAAAATGGCCGTTTTGTAGGCGTCCACAGCTTCTTCAGGTGATGAAAATCTCTGACCACGCAATTTATACTTTATTTTAGGGAAAGTATAGAAATCATTAGGGCTTAGGTCGGGGCTGTACGGCGGATGGTCTAATAATTCTATGTTTTCTTGCTCTAAAAACTCTTTTGTTCTGTACGCGGTGTGAGAACTCGCATTGTCGTGATGGAGGATGATGCGGCGGTTGCAGTTCTCTTTACGGAGTTCAGAAACGACCTGTGGCAAACAAATGCTAGTATACCATTCTGCATTAACCGTTCTTTGTCCCTCAAGAGGAATAGTCGCAACATGGCCGGTTTTGGAGACAAACGTGGCCGTCACAGAGCGAATGCGGTATCCATCGGGAAAACAACTTTTTTACACCTAATTGTTCATGCAAGATTATTTGCATTTGACTCATGCTAATGTCTAAAGTTGCCTGAATGTCGCGGTATGTCACATGTCGATCTTCCTCAATCAGCTTACGCACAGCATCAACGTTTTCTTGGGTGACTGCAGTTTTTGGACGACCTGGACGGAGATCATCACTGAGTTTGACACGTCCACGTTGAAATTCAGCAAACCAGCGATAAATTGTGGTTTTGGATGGGGCTTCATCACCAAATGCTGAAATCATCCGGTCAACACACTGTTTTTTTGTGAAACCACTTCGAAAGTCATAATAAATCATCGCTCTTGAATTTTCTCGAGTCAATTCCATTTTCTCAACGACTAAACAAGTTTGACAAAACCTTGTGACAAGACCGAGAATCTTTTTTTAAATAAATAAATGGTATTCGATTTTTAAAACCAAGGAGTTTTCAATTAAAAAGATTTTAATATGACAGGAACAATGAAAATATTCCATTCCCGATACTTTTAGTGCAGCCTATGTAGTATCGATTCAGCGTCGTTTCTAAAACCAGCAACAAAGACAACGCGATCAATGCTGTCTCGACCGAGTCCATCTTGCATCTATAGCGTCCACAGGCATTCACGAGTAGCACAGATTATTACAGATGGGACACTCCGCAGTTTAGGCATGAAGCTACAAGTACGCGGCGGGCTCATCTCACTGGGTCAATTCAGTGAGGGCTGCCGCGCACCGGCCGGCTCACACGTTAGTTCGATACTCACTCACGCGCCACGTCGTAAAAGAAGACAACCCTAACGAGTCAGAAGGTATGAGTTACGCGTTAGAAAGAGAGGGGAGGAGGAGGGGAGGATAGGTTAATGCAACTGTAGGTAATGAAGTGTTGTGCGACCTGAATTGCACTTTATTGTGGCGTAGCAAGAGTCGCTATTTATTTAAATGATTTTGCGGAGTGTCCCATCTGTATTAATCTGTGCAAGTAGTAAAAAAAAAAAAACATTGTCGCCAGTTAATAGAGTCCCTCTCGTTTTATTATTAATTATAGTAAATCTCCCAATGTGAGGTTCGAGCCCTTCACAGTACCTATAAATACATTGTTTTTACATACGAAAAGTCACAGCCTTAGTTTTAAGCCTGGCCGGAGGCTTTAAGTTCGCTTAAAGCACCCACAGGAAACGCTCGGTTAAGCAGTCTCGACCCTCAGTGGTCAACTGCGAGATGCCATACTTAACTAACTAACTAACTACAAAAAGTCACAATTTGTTCTGTAAACTCTATGCAAGGGTACAAAAATATGTAAGCATTTCCCAAAAAGTAAAACACCCGGATACGTTTACTATCCTAAAAAAGATTCCACTCAATCCAAAAAGGAACAAGACCTCTTCATCCACAGAAACAGGATAGCACCGGACTTGACTCCAGTTAACCACGAAGTAACTACTTTAATTAAAATTTTAAATTATACCGAATTTTATTTTCTGCATTAATACCACCGAGTGTTGAGTAAATGGAGGATTAAGTGCAGGCAGTGTGATTGCTGGTTTTGGTGCGAGCTAGCCATTCCTAATCCATTGCTTCATTGTTTTGATAAATTCTTCTACTCAACAACGTAAATAACGCATTGAATGTTGTTTACTGTCAACAAGAAAGGCATTGTGTGTTAAGCAATTACTTCGCAGGGGAGGGCAGAGGTGTACACCCACATTTCAACAGTTATGTTCAGTTATGTTCAGTTGTGTTGTTCAGTGTTGTTATGTTGTTTCAATTAGGAACATCCTGTAATGATAGTGATGATGAGTTAATAAATAAATAAATAAGTCCCATGTAAAAGCGGGCGAGCCTATTGTCATCAAACGGGCTTATACAGAAGGTATAATTAAAGTGTAAAATATTTTAAATAGTGAATAGTAACCATGAATATAAAAAACTTTTAGTATGGGCCCAACTTTGAAAATATCAGAAAACCAAATAGCTGTTTCTTAAACAATGCAAGTCCACCCCGAACAAAATTAATGGAACAATAGTGTTTTTTTTTTTCAAAATTTCAGTTCGTGTACTGTTAATGGCAATAGGCTCGCCCACTTTTACATGAGACTTGGACATAACTGGCAAAATATGTGTGAACTATCCACCTCTTAGTAACCCTTCGGTGAAAACAAGTACAGCGTGTTGTAAAGTTAGTACTCCATTTACTCCTTCCACGTTCCACCCATAGCCGTATATTTAGCATGGGGACATAAGTTTCTAGATCCTTGTTTTTCTGCCTCAATCTGTTTAATGGCAGCGGGAATGAAATGCGGGCGCAGGCCCACTATTCTAGAAATTTCGAGCATTTTTACTGTGAGTGGTATTTTTAGGCTGTGCGAAAAATATGGGCTTTTATTAAAATTGTTACTTTTGTCACATACCCCGAGTCCTAACCAAAAAGATCGCTATATCTCTCTCTGTCGACGCTACCATGCGTTAGGTTACGCTACCTCACGAGATGAACGCGATGGTTAGGACGCGGCCTTATGCTTTGATTGTGGTAGAATCTTGTCACGGCAATAATCACAAAATCATGCCTGTATTCCCCTGAGGGGTAGGCACAAATCCAGCCAACGGACTGCTACAGTAAAAACTAAATAACACTTGGTCGACCGGGGAATCGAACCCAAGACCCAATGCACAGCAGTTTCCGAACGATTTCCTTTGAACTTTTCCGTCACTGGCGCCACTTTCAAACTTCCCCTTGTTGTAGGTACTCATTTCTAACTTCACCCAATTTCGTCACTCCACACATCCATCTGAACATTCTCATCTCCACTGCATACAATCTTTTTTCATCCATCTTCATCACGCCCCGGAATACTGATCCCATACATTACCCCCTTTAATTGAGTTTAGGTACTCGTATGTATGTAATCACCTAATCATAATAATGGGAGTATGTTTTAAAATATAATTTTTAAATCTGAGGATTTTTTATTTGCAAATTTAATACACGATACACTTTTTGTTCAACAAAACTAACACCAGTTAATCCCATATTCCCTCAGTTTACTGTCGTAATTTTTTGTGGCCGTTTGTCCTTTCTCGTCTCCTAACCTGACAGCGGGGCTTAGTAACTCACAGGGGACCATTAACGTGATTACATCTTTATAAAATTAAACAATATAGTTAGGTATCGTTTTTAATCATCATAGAGTAACTGAACATCACGCCTGCTAGCCTCTATGGGATAGACAGTAGTATTTGCACGATGCTGGAACATACATTCAGACAAACAGACAAAAATCAAAAAAATATATTTTCGGCATTAGATTCGTTCCCAAACCTCGCAAAAATTACTTAAAAAAATAAATATTCAATGTACAGTTATGACCTCGCTACGATTTTATTATATGTATAGATAATACGATACAAACCTTTTAAGTTCGTATATTATTATTATTTTAAGTTCGTTGACTTTTTTAAAACGTGAAATCCGTAATTACTTGTTCTGTAAAATACAATGTGAACTCCATTTAACACCACTCGATTTAACGACAAACTCCTTAAAACGGCAAAATTACTTGACTTTAGTAGGTTTACCGAGTTGTCCATAGAATGATACACTCTATGTAGCATCACGCCCACTCTAAATCTAAATAACGATAACAATACATCATTAATATGCAATAAACAATACTTTCTAAGTTGCCGAAATTAATAATCTAGAACTGCAGCTGTGTACGATCATTTATTTGTTATTTAGTTGGTTTATGGTCTAGCACGTATTTACCTCGACTGTCGGCATCATACGTACCGAAGATTCCAAGAAATTCATTATTTTATTTGTTGTGATTACCTTGCACGTGTTTACCTCGGCTGCTAGACTGAGTTTTCCTCTCTCCTGTAACGACAACTCTCAATAACGCCATAAAATGCGCAGTTCCTTAAGTGTCGCTATAAAGAGTTTACACTGTATGTAAAAACGAATCTAATAGGATTTGAAGTTGAAATGATCAAATTCAATTAACACTTATGCATATAAATCTCATTGTTCATTCAATTTCACACTATTTTTTTATCTCACTACATTTTTGTCACAAATTTGTATCCCTCCAACTGTCAAATTACAATACAATTGAAAATTCAAGCCCTGGATCGAAATAGCTCACCAAAAATATCGAATAAAAATTTCACCATTATTATCGAACGTGCACTAGAATAGCCGCCACACTTTTTTCCATCTCACAGCGCTAAATCAGGGCGTGCTTACTTTAATGTAGTATCGACAGTAATAATGTTTTCGAAACAGTCATATTTTCAAACTACCCGCGGAAAATGTTGCTTTAAAAAATACGAGTTTTCTCGACCACGGTATACGGTGTTCCGTTTCGATGACTTCCGTTTTTAATTCGGCCGAAAGTTTTCGGTAAAACTCTTTGGATTTTATTTCGTGTGGGATTTTAGTTATGATAAAGAGGTTAAGTCTATAACATGAGCACAGCATAATCAGTCTATAATGTTCCCACTGCTGGGACACAGGCCTCCTCTCTGTGAGAGGGAGTGGGCTGTAATCTACCACGCGGGCCCAGTGTGAAGTGGTGTCGCAGTGGTAACGGTTCGAACCCTAACAGGCACTTTGCTTTGTGTAAATTATTTCATCACCACTGCTCTGAAAAAGGTGAAGAATAACATTGTGAGGAAACCGGCATGTCCTAGAACCAAAAATTCGAAGACATGTGACATCCAACACTGCTCTTACTGGGTCACCACTGGTCACAAGAGCAGGAATGCTAAGTCTATGTTAGTGGTAAATTTCTGGTGACTGATGGCAAGATTATTAGATCGCTGACACAAGTAGACAGCCTGTCCATTTGTACGAAGTTCCTTTTCTTCTCAAGTAGATGACAAAGGTTAAAACTTTTTTACAAAAAAATACAACCGACTTCCAAAAACAACACTACAAAGTGAAAAATAACTTTAATTTCGGAAGTCGGTGTCTGATTAAATGTATTTTCGTTTTTGCCACCGACTTCCGAAATTAAAGTTATTTTTCACTTTGTAGTGTTGTTTTTGGAAGTCGGTTGTATTTTTTTGTAAAAAAGTTTTTATTTTTCACTTTTTAGTGGTTCACATGTGCTTACCCCTTCACAGCGTACTGGCGTGATGTTATGTTATGAACTGGTGTGAACAACAAACAGACATGAGATTTCAGCAATCCCAGTCCATTTGCTATCATTTATTGAGGAGTTCCGTTGCCTATCTCAGAAGTTCTTCATCAGATCTTCACCAAATTGAAATGGGACCACTCCAAGAAAGTAATCGTCCAAAAACTATCCAAATCGCTTCAAGTGTGCCCATAAAATTGGAAGAGTTCTCTCTATTTCTCCAGGATCCCATCATCAGATCCTGACTTGATGATCATGGGACCACCTGGGAAGTATACCCTTTCAAACAAAAAAAAAAAATAATCCAAATCAGTCCAGCCATCTTCGAGTAATCGGGGAACATACGTAAAAAAAAAAAAAAAGGTTCCAACGAATTGAGAACCTCCTCCTTTTTGAAGTCGGTTAAAAATATTGTAGATATCATAATGATATCATTATGTTAGATGAGTTGGGCCCAGTTAGTGGCCACGCCAATGGCGGCATCAGTGGCGTTTTTAGGATTCCATACCCAAAGGGTAAAACGGGACCCTATTACTAAGACTCCACTGCCCGTCTGTCTGTCTGTCTATCCGTCTGTCACCAGGCTGTATCTCATGAACCGTGATAGTTAGACAGTTGAAATTTTCACAGATGATGTATTTCTGTTGCCACTATAACAACAAATACTAAAAAACAGAATAAAATAAATAAATATTTAAGGGGGCTCCCATACAACAAACATGATTTTTTTGCCGTTTTTATAGATACTTAATGATACGGAACCCTTCGTGCGCGAGTCCGACTCGCACTAGGCCGGTTTTTTATAGATCCACAGATGTGCAGGTGTATGGCCACTTTGAACACTTCAACATAATTATAGGACATGGTTTGGTCAGGAGCACCACATTCGCACTGGGTGTCGGTTGGGTCAATAATCCCCTATTTAGCTAGATTGTGCTTGCAGCGGCCACTGCAGGTCAAGTATGATAGACGAAGTTGGTGATGTGCGAAGTGCCATATATTTAAGAGGCACGTATCACGTATCCTGCGATGTCATGACGGACTGGCTACCAGTTAAGACACACGACGGATAGACAGATAGACGGCCGTCGTTGTCTTAGTATCTAATTCAGTCCCGTTTTCACTCTTTGGGTACGAAATCCTAACAATAACGTCCCTTGTAAAACTTACTCAGGGGACTCCTAAAAATAACTATGTGACCGTTCCCACTGATGCTAAGCTGTGTAGCGGAGCAAGATGTGCTATGAAAATGCGCCGCCGCAAGGTAGCTCTGTGAGGAAGATGCGCAGCTCGAGCTATGCGACGTATCGACAATAGGGAATCTACATCACTCGCGACCATCCATAGCACGCATCCACAGCTCGCATCCATAGCACGCATCCACACGCATCCTTCCATAAAAAAAAAACGTAGCTTAGTGGTGGAAACAGAGCCAACTCATCATGGAAGGATGCGTGCTGTGGATGCGTGTGGATGGTGTATGGTGACGTCACGGATGTATTACGGTACGCATCAGCTGTTCGTGTCAGTACTGTTATAAAATATAACACAAATAAATTTCGAGTGAATTTCGTGTTTTGCATTAGCACTGTAGTGTACCCTAAGTGTGTGATCGTTTGCAAAGCAATCAAACTGTAGTTCGGTAGTGAAATCCGCAAATAAAACTAATTTCAATTTTATTAACTTTTTTTATTTTGAAGTTACTTTTTAGTTTTTGGTGCCACTACTACCTCCAAAAAGTGTAACTGTTACAATTTTTGACATTTGTGTCGACAAAATTACCACTATTTTTGTATTTTATTATTGTATTTTAATCAATAATTTATTGCGTAGTGGGCGCCATCTAGCGTCGCAAAAATAAAGCTTGAGAGTGCTGTGCGCCATCTAGCGGCTCCCGAATCTAATATGGTGAAGTGTGCAGCTTGCGGAAAGTTCCTGTCGGCGAAAGGGGGTGCCGCGTGTAGCAGCTCTACGTGCCACAATAGTTATCACCTCGCTTGCCTGCTGTTGCCAGAATCGAAGCAGATAAGCAGCGATTGGCTGTGCCCTGAGTGCAGAAGAAGATTGCCCAAGGGAGATAACAGCGCCACTCCTGTCAAGGATCTGGGTAGTGGTCCCCCTGTAGTACCAGCAGCAGTGCCACGTACCGTGGCAGCACCTTTTTCAGCAGCGTCGGCTCCGGTTGTTGTACCAGTCCAGGACGGCATGATCAGGTCACCGGTCGCGGTGACTATACCCCCCGCTGCGGTGGCTGGTGTACCGACTCAGGTTGGGAGCAAGCAGGGTACTGATGGGGAGCCCTTGCCGGATTTACAGCTGACCCTGTGCGAGGAAATAAGGCTTTTCCGATCCGAGCTGCGGGAGGTTCGGGATGAAATGCGGGAGTTTCGACGTGAGATGGCCGGCCTGCACTCGTCGATGGGAGTCTGTACCGAGCGGATTGACAGTTTGGAGGCTAGGATAGAGGCTCTCGAGAATGGGCAGAGTGTTGCGATGCCAGACAGCAAAGTGGGCCGGCTGGAGCAGATAGTGCTGCAGTTGCAGCTTGACCTCAACGACCGGGAGCAGGAGTTACTTGGCTCGGACTTAGAGATCGCCAACATCCCGGAGATTCCTGGTGAGAATGTATTGCACACCGTCGGCCTGGTGGCGACAAAGCTTGGGGTGACTCTCGACGATCGGGACATAGTGTTCGCGCAACGGGTGGGTCTGCGAGCTGAACGAGAGGTTCAGTCGAGCTCTGCGGGCGGCGCGAATCCGGTCGGCAAAGCGAGCCCAGTGGGGGCAGCGGCCGCGACTGCGCGCGGGCGCCGTATCGTGGTGCGCCTGGCGAGGCGCGCATTGCGCGACGACCTGCTGCAGAGTGCGCGCGTGCGGCGCGGAGTCACCACCGCGGACCTGGGTCTACCCGTGGCCCCGCGTCGCTTCTTCCTGAATGAGAGACTCACCAAAACCAACAAACAATTGTTTTACCGGGTACGTGAAGCTGGCAGCCGTCTCGGATGGCGGTATACGTGGACGAAGTTCGGCCGCATTCTGGCTAAGCAGGGTGACGGAAAGCCTACCCACTGCATCCGCTCAGAGGAGGACTTTGAGCGTGTTTTTTGTTGCGGGGTGTCTACCGCAAAGGACATCTAATCACATGATTTCTTGCAAACACTTTGTTATTGCAAAATATGTAACTTTTAAAACTTACCTATTTTTATCTATTTTGTTTTCTCTTAGGTATTTAAGTTTGTCTTGTGCGAGGCCGGCTATTCTCGTATCTCAGTTTATTTTCGTTTTTTCTAGTGGCCCAGCTGCTCGTCCAATGCCTATCTATGAGTACTATTTATTTATTTTATTACTCTATATTACTCTTCTGCACACTATTTTCACGTCCTCAATATATTTTTTTATGATATTATATTTGTTTTTACGGACTTTTTATATTCATACACTTTGGCTGTCTATGTATATCTCTGCAATATTTACAATAACTCACTTTATATTACATCTAATTACACCATACATTATAAATTTTAGTTTATTTCCACCTCACATTATTATGCAGAACTCTACATTGCATACTTTTTACAATAACCATAGTATTATTGTTTACACCTCTATTTATATAAATGAATAAGACAAAGAATCTCAAGGTTGGACTATTTAATGCGGGGTCGCTGGGTTCGCGCCATGAGGAGTTCCTTGTTGCCATGGATAGCCTAATGGTAGACATCATGGCGATAAATGAGACCTGGCTCAGGCAGGGAGAGGAGGGTCGCGCGCCGACAGTGCCGGGCTACCGTCTGCGGCACATGCCGCGCCCGCACACGGTCCGCGCCGGTCGCGGGGGCGGCGTGGGGTTCTACGTGCGCCGCGGGGTGCGCGTGCGCACCGTGCCGCACCCGGCGGCGCCGCAGGTGGAGCAAATGTGGCTCAGGCTTAACATCAACTCGCAGTCAGTAATCATTGGCACTGCGTACAGGCCGCCCTGGCTTGATGTGAATGTCTTCCTGGATGCGATTACCGACTCTCTTTCCTCTTTTGCTAGCGCGGATAAGGTTGTCTTACTGGGTGATTTCAACATTAACATGTTAAACCAGCTGGAAAATAAAACAAAATTACTTAACAATTTTTTACTATGTTCCAAGTTAAAGCAAATTGTTACTGAGCCTACCCATTTCACGGATCATAGCGAAACACTAATTGATGTGATATGTACTGACGCCCGTGTGTGTGGGGTTTCTGTATCACACATACCAGAGCTCGGCCAACATGCAGTTATATCTGTTGAATTTAATTTTAAATTGGATAAACCTTCCCCACACTGGATCACCTACAGGCCAGTTAAAGATATACTGCTTGACAATTTTAATGAGGATTTAAATAAGATGGACTGGGAGTATATTGAAAGTCTGGAGGATGTGAACTCTATGGTAAAAACATTTATTGAATATATTTTGAATCTTTTCGACTTACATGCACCCCTAAAAAAAGTTTTAATTAAGGAAAAGTCTTACCCATGGATAACTTATACTGTCAAGGAAATGATAAAGTTGCGTGACAAGTACCATGTTAAGTCTAAAGCTACTAAATCTATACATCACATAAACTCTTACAAAGAGCTTAAATACTTAGTCAGGGCCGCTTTTGATAGTGAGAAGTGTGCATATTTTAAAACTTATATTGATAAAAACATCAAACATCCAAAGGCATTATGGAACCATATTAAATCGTCAATAGCTATTTCTAATAAACCTGAGCATGGTTTGCCGCATTTTTGTAATAACCCCGAGAAAATAAATGATCATTTTTTGGACGTACCTGGTAGTGGTAGGGTCAGTTCCGCTGACTTAAGTTACTTTGAGCACCACAGATTTGGTAATATTCATTTCCAGCTTGAGCCAGTCCAGGAGGACATGGTGTTGAGGCTTTTACGTGGTCTTAAGTCCAATGCTCAGGGATCTGACTATATCTCCCTGGAGATGCTGTTGATGACTCTTCCTCGTACTCTTGCAGCTATTACGGCCATCATCAATAGATCCATAACCTCCTCCTCTTTTCCAGATTTATGGAAACTGGCTATAGTAAGGCCCATACCCAAGGTACCTAATCCCACCAGTGTGAAGGATCTTCGGCCAATTAGTCTTTTGCCTTGTCTCTCCAAGATTCTAGAGAAGGTTGTCTCTAATCAGCTTCGGACATATCTTAAGCAGCACGGCATTTTGCCTATGGCTCAATCAGGATTTCGTAAGGGGCACAGCACTGCCACAGCTCTTCTTGACGTGGTTGGAAACATCCTCGAAGCCAGGGACAAGGGCATGGGTACCATGCTTGTGCTGCTGGATTTTTCGCGTGCCTTTGACTCAATTAATACCTCCCTTCTCCTCTCCAAGCTGTCCTTCTACGGATGTCAGCCTGAAACAGTCCTATGGTTTCAGAGTTACCTGAGTAACCGTTCTCAGTTTGTCCAGGTGACAAATGACAGTGATGGAGATGTTGTGTCCTCTAGTCAAAGGCGGGTGACCCGGGGCGTACCACAGGGATCGATCCTTGGCCCTCTTCTTTTCATTCTGTACAGTGCGGACATCATTAATTGTCTGGTCAACACCAAGTTCCACCTATATGCTGATGATCTTCAGATGTATACCTCATTCCGCCCTCAGGAGTCTGCTGAAGCTGTAAAAAGAATGAATGAGGATTTAGATAGGATTTCAGCATGGTCAAGAAGAAACTCTTTGGTTCTGAACCCAGTTAAGTCCAAGTACATTGTAATGGGATCAAGAGACTTCCTAAATAGAATGTTGGGATACAGTCTGGATTTGAAGGTTGATGGGTGTTCTATTGATAGGGTGCAAGAAGCCCGTAATCTTGGTGTGGTATTTGATGAGCACCTGCATTTTGAGACACATATCATGGAGGCTGTGCGCAACTGCTTTTACCGTCTTAAGCTTTTGTACCGTGTACGGCCGTACATAAGTGTGGATATGCGTGTCATGCTATGTGAGTCACTTGTTTTATCCAAGCTGAACTACGCTGACACTGTGTATGGTGCGTGCATTCTTGGTAGGACCGAAAAGTTGATCCAGCGAGTGCAGAATGCCTGTGCAAGATTTTGTTTCAATGTCCCTCCCCGATCTCATATAACACCATTTTTAAATAAGGGTAATTTGATGAGAATGTCAGATCGCAGAAAGCTTCATCTGGCTACCCTACTCTTTGGCACCATTCTCACAAAAAAACCAGAATATTTGTATCAAAAATTGACTTGGTCACGAGATATAAATAAAATTAAAACAAGAGCATCATCTTACCTTCTGTTGGCCTCAACGCACAGAACTGCTGCTTTCCGTGGAAGCTTTAAATTCGCTGCCTCTCGCTGCTGGAACGATTTGCCACCGCCGTTTCGTGCTATAAAAACAGTTGGTACTTTTAGTATTAAATATAAGCAACACTTGTTACGAATACAAAAGGAAACCAGTCTCTGATAGTCTAAACTCACCCTGGGTCTGCACGTAGTTGGTATTGGTGACCTTAGCGGAGTCTTGTGTTCCTAGCAGCATGTTTAACTTTGAATGCACATTGACAGCCAGTCGCCTGCGCCCGCGTCTCATGCATGGTCTCATCGCTTGTCATAAATATAGACAATAGTCTATAGCATAGACAAGTGAGGTTGGACCGTCGGGCGTCAAGCGTGAGTCGATCTTTACACCTTATTGACGGTTTTTGTTTTTTTCTTTTCAAGTATTCTAGTATTTGTATTTTATTTTATTTGATTTTATTCCCCTTGCTATTTTTAATTGATATCCGTGGGTATGTCCGTGGCATCACACAGGCCCTATCAGAATACCAGCGTTGCGGTATTTATTTTTTAAATATCGCAGCTTTATGCTGAGATGGGAGCCTTTTTGGCCTCGCACAGGTCTCTTTTTTTTTTTTTTTTTTTTTTTATTCTGATTTCTTTTTTTTGTTTTTTTGCTTTTTAATGTTTATTTTGTTACTTTTATATGCTCTTTTTTAACTGTATTTCCTGTGCGTGTCCCAAATAAAATATTTTTCTTTCTTTCTTTCTTTCTTTCTAAATAGCTTAGCATCAGTGGAAACGGTCACATAGTTTCGTAGCTTAGCTTTTACATTCCCGCAGCATAGCTGCATAGCACATCTCTGGTGGAAAAGCAGCATTAAGTTAAGTTAAGTTTTACAAGGGACGTTACTTTTAGGAGTCCTGTGAAGAAGTTTTACAAGGGACATTAATTTTATAATGTCCCTTGCTTCTTCGTTTTAAGGGATGCGCTAAGGTAGCTCACGAAATTCAAATTTTCGCAATTTGCAGCTCAGTATCAGGTTGGTGATAATAAAAGCTATTCGCGCCCTTAACAAAAATTTGTATTTCGCTTAAAATAAAGAAAAAAACATCAACAATTTTTATCTTGTAATGGCACATTATTTTCCCTTTCAATCGAGATATTTCATTTAATACAAGCTGTACTAGCAAACCATGATGATGGCTGTGCATGGACCAGTTTATCATTCTATAACGGTGCGTAGAAAGTTAGGTTCCCAGTTAGTTTTCGTATAAGGAGTGGCGAGTATCTTCAAACTAACGTTAGTGTCTGCCAAGTTTGTAGGACTGCGAAAGAGGATTCTGTCTCCCAAGTAATTCTTACTCGCGAGGAACGGATTTCTGGTGCTCAAAGATGCACCGACCTTTTTGCTGAAATGAAAAAAAAAATTGTTTGAAATCAATATAATAACACTACTTCTACTCGTGGCTAAGTAATAACACCCGCACGGGTCGATCCATCAGGTTAAGCTACGCTTGGCGGGGTTGGTCAGTGGAAGGGTGACCATCTTTACACACCGAGATTCCTCCGTGCCTCGGAAAGCACGTTAAGCCGTTGGTCCCGGCTGTTATTCGTGGATCTTTGACAGTCGTTACGGGTCGTCAGAAGCCCGAAAGTCTGACAACCAGTCTTACCAAAGGGGTATCGTATTACCCAGTTACTGGGTTGTGGAGGTCAGATAGGCAGTCGCTTCATGTAAAATAATGGTATTCAGCTGCATCCGGTTAGACTGGAAGCCGACCCCAAAATAGTTGGGAAAAGGCTAGGCAGATTGACTTCTGCTTTGTATGGCCATACAAATATACTGTACATTATGAACTACATTGAGGTCACCTTTCAGTATAACCAGATGCAACTGGATACCAGTATTTTACTTGGAGCGACTGCCTATCTGACCTCCAGAACTCAGTTACTCGTTAACACGATACCCATTGGCAGCACTGGTTGTCGTAAGACAGGTTACATACAGTCATACAATTCAATCTGCCTAGCCTTTTCCCAACTACGTTGGGGTCGGCTTCCAGTCTAACCGGATGCAGCTGGATACCAGTATTTTACTTGGAGCGACTGCCTATCTGACCTCCAGAACTCAGTTACTCGTTAACACGATACCCATTGGCAGCACTGGTTGTCGTAAGACAGGTTACATACAGTCATACAATTCAATCTGCCTAGCCTTTTCCCAACTACGTTGGGGTCGGCTTCCAGTCTAACCGGATGCAGCTGGATACCAGTATTTTACTTGGAGCGACTGCCTATCTGACCTCCAGAACTCAGTTACTCGTTAACACGATACCCATTGGCAGCACTGGTTGTCGTAAGACAGGTTACATACAGTCATACAATTCAATCTGCCTAGCCTTTTCCCAACTACGTTGGGGTCGGCTTCCAGTCTAACCGGATGCAGCTGGATACCAGTATTTTACTTGGAGCGACTGCCTATCTGACCTCCAGAACTCAGTTACTCGTTAACACGATACCCATTGGCAGCACTGGTTGTCGTAAGACAGGTTACATACAGTCATACAATTCAATCTGCCTAGCCTTTTCCCAACTACGTTGGGGTCGGCTTCCAGTCTAACCGGATGCAGCTGGATACCAGTATTTTACTTGGAGCGACTGCCTATCTGACCTCCAGAACTCAGTTAGGTACTCGTTAACACGATACCCATTGGCAGCACTGGTTGTCGTAACACAGGTTACATACAGTCATACAATTCAATCTGCCTAGCCTTTTCCCAACTACGTTGGGGTCGGCTTCCAGTCTAACCGGATGCAGCTGGATACCAGTATTTTACTTGGAGCGACTGCCTATCTGACCTCCAGAACTCAGTTAGGTACTCGTTAACACGATACCCATTGGCAGCACTGGTTGTCGTAACACAGGTTACATACAGTCATACAATTCAATCTGCCTAGCCTTTTCCCAACTACGTTGGGGTCGGCTTCCAGTCTAACCGGATGCAGCTGGATACCAGTATTTTACTTGGAGCGACTGCCTATCTGACCTCCAGAACTCAGTTAGGTACTCGTTAACACGATACCCATTGGCAGCACTGGTTGTCGTAACACAGGTTACATACAGTCATACAATTCAATCTGCCTAGCCTTTTCCCAACTACGTTGGGGTCGGCTTCCAGTCTAACCGGATGCAGCTGGATACCAGTATTTTACTTGAAGCGACTGCCTATCTGACCTCCACAACCCAGTAACTGGGTACGATACCCCTTGGTAAGACTGGTTGTCAGACTTTCGGGCTTCTGACGACCCGTAACGACTGTCAAAGATCCACGAATGACAGCCGGGACCAACGGCTTAACGTGCTTTCCGAGGCACGGAGGAGTCTCGGTATGTAAAGATCCATCCACGGACCGACCCCGGCAAGCGTAGCTTAACCTGATAGATCGACTCGTGCGGCTGTTATTACTTAGCCACGAGCTCCTAACATACAGTCATACATACATCCGAAAAACATAACCCTTGTTGTTGTTGACGTAGTCGGGTAACAATACTCACAGATTTTGAAGCACCAATCCTTGTGACACTGTCTGCACTTTATTCTTGCCTTCAGGAAATCCAACTCCATTTAGGAAATTTCTCCCATTTTGAACCATCGGTAACTCCGTTTTCAAGCCTGTAGCATCATCAGAATTTGAAGAAAAGCCTAGTATTCTTGGTAAACCACAATTGAGTAACAGTTTTTTTTATGACAAGGCCGAAGCCTGCGAAGTTACCGTCATAGCTTGCATTGGAAGTTGCAGAGTAAGAAATTAAGCTGAAGTGGCAGTGGGCTGGTTATGTTTATCGAAGAACCAGGCCAGTGGATCTGACGAGTTCTGAAGTGGAGACCGAGTATCGGCAAGCATCGGGAGGTGTCCCACACTATTGTGTAGACGCCCCCCAGCTAGATGAACCGACGACCTTAAGAAGGTGGCTGGGACGGACTGGATGCGGAAGGTGAAGGACAGGGTGCTGTCACAATAGAAGCGGCAAACTCACACAGACGCGCGCACCGGTGAGGCCCCAAGCGATAGTCACGGAGCTCTCAGTATTTACTGTAGCTTAGTACTTAGGGGTCTCGTCGAAGCGCGCGTCTGTGTGTATGCCGTTTCGTACGTTTGTTCGTAGTTTCCTTACTGTCTATATTTATGTTGTGGCGCAGCCTCAGAGAGGCCTGTGTCATGTATTACCCTAGGAAGACATAATATAGTGACCATATCGTAGCAGATGGCGTTCTGTAGTTTCTGCCTATCATCATGGGAAGAAGGCGTGAGTTTATGTATGTATGTTTAAATTAGCCCCACAACTCCTGTACCGTTGCATGCACCCATAAGCACAATGCTGCCATAAATAGCATTTTTTCACACCAAAAAAAATAAAAGTCGGTTCCCAGCAAAACATTTTGGTTAATTATGATTAGGTTGATATACAGTATGTGTGGATAAAGGCTATGTGATAGCTCTTGTTGCAACCTGTATGATACTATGAAAACGGTTCCGTATCCAATCAGCGGTCGCCTTCTGAATTAAATTTAAATATTTTATAATTATGTAAATTATCATTATTGTTTTATTGAGAAATAAATCATAGATTTGGTTATTACGGCGAGTACAGCTGCTAACAGCGCCACTATTGATAAATTAATAAAAAGGGCCGTTTTTGGCGTTAACTATTATAACTTCGAACGTAGCAGGTTAGTGTTGATTTTTTTATACAAAAATTTTTACCTCTTCTGACTAAAAATGTGTATATAGGAAATTTCAAAGTGTTCCATAGATCCAGACTTATGAACTTTTCAAAGGTTAGCAGCTATAGGTACTCGCCTTAAATAACAGGTACAGTGAAATAAATGAACAACGTTTGAGAGTAACTAAATGAAAAAAAAGAAACATATATACTACTTATAGTAAAAGTGTCGAGACGTCAAAATGTTACACTTTTTCGGTCTATGCGATAAGGAACTTAATCGTTCCAACATGTTGCATAAAGCTACAACATGTTCCCGGAACAAAAAAACATATTGTACAAGTTTTGTTTACCATACATATGATTCTTCCGAATGCCATCTACTTTTCTGGGCAGCCTTTTCAACTCCAGCGGGCTTATCGTGTCATACTGGCCAGGCTTAGGCGAGACAAATGGATCCTCTTCATCAAAATCAGGTAAAGGTTTGTCTTCATACACAGCGGGTATTATGTCATTTGAACATGCTACATGGATAAGCCCCAAAAGCGTTAAAACTAACATTTCTAACTTTTTTAAAAACTCAGTGCTCAACTTTTTGGTACTTAATTATATTCCTGAACTGAACAGAGGTAGATGAGGCAATGAAAGAAGGCAGTTCTTATGAGTGACTTACGGTCACTGATAATAATATTAGTCACATAAGCCCGTGATGCTGAAAACAAAATTAGAAAATAATATTAAATAATTAATTAATTTGAAATTTGTAATTTTTATTCTATCTATTAAAAAACTGTGCCTTTTGATATTCTTTGTCGCTACATTTTTAATTAACCAACGTCATAGATAATGGCTTTTTCATGAAGGATCACTGACTCCCCAGTCACAGATATAAACCTAGTTTGGGAGCCAGGGGACCTATGTTTAAGACTTCTCTTTACTCTTTGTCATGTCTATAACAAAGCTGTCACTTTTTGAAATAAAGAGAGATTTTTTTTTTAATTTTCTGGCTTTACTGTACTTACACTCCGGCCTGTCAGTTTTATGCTAACGAATATTTGTTTTGCGAATTTGATCCTTATTACCACTAGAAATTGTCCAACTGACATGTGTCAGGAACGCATTCTTTCGATGACCGTACTATACTTTTATTTTGGGTAGAAAATGTATTGCACTGCTTCAAAGATCTTTTGGCGCCCAATGACGTTGAGAGGGAGGCGCTGTTAGTAAACATTTGTGAAATGTAGAAAAACAAGATGGAGCCGTTAGTTCCGATTATGGCCACGCGCCAAAAGAACTTTGTGGCGCCTCTTCATAATCGGCGATTACCTGAAAAACTAAACCACTGAACTGATTTCGATAAAATTTGGCATGGAGATAGATGGCATCCTGGGTAAGGACACAGGCTACTTTTAGTCTCAAAAATAGTCCTAATGGGGATGAAAGTTTATAATCGCTGATTGTGAAGAAGCGCTATTGTACAGCCTTGTGGGGTTGGTTTTTGTTGTCAAAAATATTAATCATCATTTTAAATCAAAATGTACACTATACCGTTCACAGATATTTTATCTCTAACAGCAGCAGTCCAACAGCAACCTTGTTGTAACGAGGATAAAGGTCACTTTGATTTTGACAGACTTGTCAGTGGCAGCAACCCAACAGCGACCTTATTGTAATAAAAATAAAGATCATTGTGATTTTGACAGTGATGCACGATCAGAGACAAAATTGTGAACGGTTTGTACAATGACAGACAGCAAGACAAAATCCTTTGTTACTGTTGTATTACTGAGTCCGCGTATCATTGGTCAGCACCCCAATTGCGTAACATACTATGAATCGGAATCTGAATCATTTTGAAGCAAGTTGCTAATACATTGCTTCATATGTTCGAAAAATTTGTCTGTTTAACAAGGTAAATAACGCAATGAATGTTGTTGAACTGTCAAAATGAAACAATTGCCCCACAGTTCCGTCTCTCACTATACTCCATTTACAATAAGATTAGACATTTAAACAAACCTTATTTACAGTCCGTTCAACCGATTTTGACTTCTATTGCGTTGGTAACATGACAAATGGCAGCTGCAGTAAACATTTGGTATTGTAAACACTTTTTTGTTTTTAATGCCATCCTTAAGCCTACGGAATAGAAGTCAAAATCAGTAGAAAGGACTGTAAAAAAGGTTTGTTTAAATATCTACTTAATCTAATTGTAAATGGAGTATAGTCATTTTAAAATTCACCGTTTTGTTGATTAGTCAGTTTATTGTCGTCAAACATGTAATATTTAAACTACTATTTCAAGAGTTATCATATTTTACATCAGAATTGCTCCAAACTGAAAGCATTTTCACGACAATTTTCCGACGCTGAAAGCTCTTGATAATGTCTCGAAAACTTCGCTCCGTTTACATTGACACAGATGCTTAATAAAACAAGAAGAGAAAATGTACAGACATGTCAAAAAAAAAATCACTTTAACTGCCACCAACTGTATCAGACTGCTTGAAAAGTGAGGTGGTGGTTGGTAGGTTGGTTGGTTGGTTGGTGGTATTGGTTGGTTGGCTAATGGTATGCATAATAAAGAGTATTCTATTCTATTCTATTCTATTTTGAACTTTTTAATCCCAGTCGGGTTTTTTAAAACTTTTTGTGATTGAAAAGGTAAGATGGTACTTAATATATTCTTCTTGTGCCAATTCTTGTCCCACATTGCTTGCACAAGACTTTGAACTTTTCTAATTCAAGCCTATAAAATAATTTATTTCATTTTGTTTCCATAATTTACCAACTTTAAAAAGTAAGAGGTTCTCATTTTGTCTGTGTGTCGTATTTTAATGAGAGCGAATTTATTTCAGTTGTTTAGTGTAGTTGATAAGTTTTTGTTGATCACTGTAAACCTAGACCGCAAACTACCTCTTAAAATACAGGTATAACCTAGCTTAAGAGGTAGAGTATTAGTTTTTTGTACAGATTTTGCAACAGAAACGATAAAAATATTTTAAAACGAAATGTCAACCTGTACGTCGAACTCTGTATGTTTTTGGATAAATAAAGATTTTTATTATTATTTGTTTACGACATGTATCGCCATCTGGTGACCGGGAGACACAACGGCACACACGCGTACGCGCAGCACAGCGATGACAGCAACATCAAGGACTTACCAGTTCCAGAACGACAGACGAGATGGCGCTGCCCTGCACCTATAAAAACCCACGTCGAGCCGTCGCACGAGAACAATCTACACTTCAACCCGTTGCTTGTCGTTCGCGTCACATTATAATTAACTATTGTTCAAATTTACAACGGTTTTTCCAACTTTCAATTGTCATTGTAATTAGAAGCATTTTTAAAGAAATAATAATCAAGTACACCAGGAAGAGTCGCTTTATTTACCCTGAAGAACACAAAATCCAATACATTATTTATTATATTATGTTTATTTTCAATAATATTTTTAAAAAGAACCATGACAGCCTTTTAAATGCTGCTAGAACGGAAAAAAGGTAGAAGGCGAAGTTTCTTTCTCTATATCTGTGTATTTTTTTCTGTATTATGTATTAAATAATAAACACAATTAAATAAATTAACAACGATTGAGATTGACTAAATGAAATGACATAACGGGCACAATTAAATAAACTAAGTTACGTCTGAGAGGAACTAAAAGAAAAAAAAAACAGATACAATATCAATAGTGTTGTAACGGTCAAAATGTTCCACTTTTTTCGATCTAGCTCTAATTGGCCAAGTGTGCAGAGTATAATGAGCGATAAGGAACTGTTCCAATAAAAATCGTTCCCTAAACACTTCTAGATTTAACACTTCTTTGGAAATTGTCACCAGTCTGTTGTGATTGCAAGTAGCGGCCCATTGGGTTCGAAACAAAGGATTTATTCAACAAATATTGAGAAGAAACATTGTTTATTTGAGAGATATTTAAGGAGATACACGTCAAAGAAAATATTTAAAATTATTTTCTACAATATTAGGTGTTGCCCGTGGGTCACTCGGGTCTTAGGGAAGCTACTATATTTAGGCACAGTCAAACCAGCTATTTGGTACATAGTCAAAAATATTTATCTGTCCACTAGAGGCACCTGTCCCACCGCGCCCGCCGCACCGCGGTTAAGGGATACATCGATAAATTTCGTGTTTTTAAAATTCCTTTAAAACCAAATGTATATGGTTAAACCATTTGGATTTTCCATATGTATTATTTGACTATATTTGGTACTGCTGTACTAAAACCGAAACATGATTACTTGAATTTTTTTCCGTACAAAAAATTCCAAAGTCTCACCGTCTATTTTCTGTTATATACGATTAAAGGGCTGATTGTTCAATAGGTTGATAACTTTTACCTGAAGCATAAATATAACAGTTTGACATATTTTCCATACAAAAGCTGTCAAACCGCCATATTTATTCCTCTGATAAAAATTATCTGACTATTGAACAATCAGCGCTAAACGTAAAAAATATGAATTATTTGAGGTTCACAAAAAGAGTTCAAAAGAATCATTAGTTTTTAAGAAAGCAAAATTATAATGATTTATTCTTTTAAATACATACCATTAAAATAAGAGGTTTGAGATAAGAAATAAATAAAATACCTATTGGATCCAGTTATTGATTCAGAACAAACTTTTTTCAGGTTTCACGTTACGTACTTACAATGCACACGCAGGCTTAAAAATTAGGGTCGCGTTTTCACCCTTTAGTTACGGTACCCTAAAAAGACAATTAAAATTCTAATTTATGTTAATTATATTTTACACTAAATTATTTTCCAAACTCACAAGCACCCACTACACTAGTTGGAGATAGTACTCGTACTAGTATGATGGAACTAAACATTTTAATACTACGGGTCTACCTACACACTCTCTTGACCCTATAAAAGAAGAAAAGTGTATACAAACGTCACAGTACAATAAAGTAAGCAGTATTATATCATCATAAAAACCGGCCAAGTGCGTGTCGGACCACGCACAATGAAGGGTTCCGTAGTTGGAATGAATTTATCTTAAGAACAAACTTAACATTGTAGTTGAAAAAACATGTTCTCCCATACATTCCAACTGTAAATGTAGGTTTGTATTTACAATATTGATAGATTTACCATGTTATTTTAAGAGCACAGACTTCTTATAGGTTTTCCTGTAATCTACAGGTAAAGATCTATTTTCTGTATTTTTTTCCAAATTCAGTAGTTTCGGAGATAAGGGGGGGTGGGCGGGGGGAATAGTCAATTTTCGTCTATTTTCTTAAATAACTTTAACACAATTTATTTTAAAATTATAAAAAATATATATTTGAGACCCTCATAATTTTCTTATTTGCCCCCCAAAAGTGGCCTCTATCTTCAAAATTCATTTATTTACTTTACCCGTCCGTGTTTGGATCACAGAAATTCATATGTGTACTTACCAAATTTCAACTTAATCGGTCCATTAGATTCGGAGCAAATTGGCTGTGACAGAGGGACAGACAGACAGACAGACAGACACACGAGTGATCCTATAAGGGTTCCGTTTTTTCCTTTTGAGGTACGGAACCTTAAAAACGGCCGAAACGATGCGCTTCGGAATCTCAGTATATACCAGTACGCAACAGTTCGAGCGCGCGGCAGTTACGCATGGACAGACGCGTATTTATCAACCGAGCGGCCGCAGGTAATTAATTCAAGGTCACTGCCAAGATAAACTACTGCAGCTTTATTATTCTGTGCAAACGTTCCACACAATACCACATCGACGGATAGTATAATGGCAACTGTAAATGTACACTCAACCGCACATCAGTTGCAAAACTTACACTACAAAAATCGCCTTAGAGCTACGATTTGTAGATAAGCGGTGGCCGCCACATAACGCCGCAGTGATGGCTGCTTGTCATGAAAATGACGGTAGCGGTGCTTAGGTGTCAAAAAACGCTCTCTAGGAAAACATACTTTGGTATGTTTGAATTTCTTTTTTTCTAGTCCGTGGTAATTTGTTACCACAGACTAGAAAAAAAGAAATTCTCCGCGCCACGTATATCAAAAGTGACGCACAGTAAGTATGCCGAGACCGTTTGTACAAACTTGCGCCTCACGCACACATTTACATCTTAGTATGCCGACCGGCCGCCATTACTTGACACGACGGCGTCTTTGTCAAATCACGCACACATACTACGGTACCTAAGGTTTCTCACTTTCGATAAGTCCTTTTTTTTCTAGTCCGTGCCAAATTACTTTCTTCGTTCAGTGACGTCATTCGCCGGTAAATTGCGGACGCTATATGGCGGCCACCGTTCTTCTAGGAAACCGTAGCTTTACTGCTTCGACTGCGACATAATTCAATTGTCAGTGTCAATTACCAACTAGCGAGCCACCCCTGCTTCGCACGGACTTTACGATCTATTTAGTATGACAAAACATTGAGATTTCTTCATTCAGCGTGTATGGTCATCGTACGCACGGACGTAAAAAAATCGCGGCGATTTTATTTCGCCCACTGGATTTTCAACGCTAACCGCCGAGACTTGAAAATCCAACAGTGTGTTTTTTCGACGCGCTATAATGTCTGTTGTTGCAACGAGAGTTGAAAATCCAGTACGCGATAAAATCCCGCTGCGATATTTTTACGTCCGTGCGAACGTCGGCTAAGGGTTTGAGGAAGTTTTTTTACCTGTACCAAAGTACAGGCCATCAAACTGAACAACTTTAACATCATATTCGAGGTAAAGCTGTCGTTTTCTATCGGCTTATTCATTACGTACGTACGATGTTGGTCCCATGGAGAAAGTTTTTCAATTTGATGGTCTGTAGGTACTCCTCTTTCACACATTTCTGATACACGTTATTATGTAAATAAATACACATGTAACACATAAACCATCCGAAATAAATTCTTTAAATGATGGTGAAGCCGCATCAAAATCCGTTCCGTAGTTTCAACACGGTCACACAGACAGATACGAAAGCAACATAATAGATAAATTCACGCCTTCTTCCCATAGGGATTGGGAGTAGGCAGAAACTACAGAACGCCACCTGCTACGATCCTTACATACTCCTTTTGCCTTGTTTACGTTCATACATCTGATCATACACGCAAGCCGGTTGCGAGTACTACGCAACTGACCTTTCTGAAGAACATCACCAATAAGGTTACTATTATGTCTTCCTAGGGTATCCCTCCCGGCGTTTCCAAAAGCGTTTACGAAAAGCGACCTTAATTTATAACAAACTAGTTGACCCAACAGACGTTGTCCTGTTCAAATTTCAATAATTCATACAAAATTACCATAGAAAATTCACTTTCAGTTTTCCCGATTTCTCCAATTTTCCCGGCAACTTTTCCAATTTTTCTCATCATAAAAACCTTCTCCTGACAATCAACAAAAAAAGAATTACTTAGCGAAATTGGTCCATCCGATCACGCGTGATGCGATGACCAAAGGAAATACGGATTCATCTTTAACCGACTTCAAAAAGGAGGAGGTTCTCAATTCGTCGGAACCTTTTTTTTTTTTTTTGTTTATGTATGTTCCCCGATTACTCGAATATGGCTGGACCGATTTGGATTTTTTTTTTGTTTTATTCGAGAGGGTATACATCACAGTTGGTCCCATATAAAATTGATTAACTTTGCTTCGGTAGTTTTTGAGTTAGCTTCAATATTACGTATTTTTTCCCCACTTTTATATGGATGATGTTCTAGTTTGTTTTGCAGATAGTGGTATTAGAATTTGTGTGGGGTAGGTACACCACTAAAAAGAGAAAAATAAAAACTTTTTTACAATAAAATACAACCGACTTCCAAAAACAACACTACAAAGTGAAAAATAACTTTAATTTCGGAAGTCGGTGGCAATACACCAAAATACATTTAACACCGACACCGACTTCCGAAATTAAAGTTATTTTTCACTTTGTAGTGTTGTTTTTGGAAGTCGGTTGTATTTTTTTGTAAAAAAGTTTTTATTATATATATAGATAGATGTATAGATGATGTGCGGTTGCCTGTACCTACTAAGAATTGCAATTGGAGCTCCAACTTCACTGGATATAAGACACTAATTATAAATATTGTTGCAATTGACAATGGAATCACGGCCGCTTCTTGAATAGGCTCTTCGACTGACTAAACAACAGTTGCGTACAGTTACAGCAGCCACAACTGCGGGGCAATTACGTAACACTCTATCAATCGGAATCGATTTCTTTTTGACAGTTCAACAACATTCATTATGATATTACGTTGCCGAACAGACCTTTTTTTCCCGACTGCGGCGAAGCCCAAAAGGAGGGTTATGTGTTTGACCTGTATGTATGTAAGTATGTGTGTACGTCCGTTTGTTTGTTCCCTCGTAACTCCTAAACGAATGAACGGATTTAGATAAATTAAACGTCTTTAGATTTGTCTTGGTAGCGCGAGTGTCACTGGCTACGTTAAAATCAAAAATAAAGTAAAATGGCGGATTTGGGGTGCCATATTGTGGAGTTTAAATTTTTTTTGTCTTCTAATACCATCGAGTGGGATTTCAAAAGGTGATTACAAAAATATATAAACACTATTTATCTCACGACTAAAACTCCTTGCAAGAACTAAATCGTCTGCGAAATCTTTCACATTTGTAAACCTAAAAGCTGGAAATAAAAAAAAAGTAATTAAAAAAACTAAAAAAACCCGACTGCGGTAAAAAACTGAAAAGTTAAAAACAAGCCCATTTTAAAAGTCGGAAGCAGGCGGGACCCATTCCATTTTTATATTTTCTAAATGAAATGGGTCCCGCCTGCTTCCAACTTTTATTTAATTTAAAATGGGCTTGTTTTTATCTTTTCCGTTTTTTACCGCAGTCGGGTTTTTTAGTTTTTTTAATTACTTTTTTTTACTTTTTCGAACATATGAAGCAATGAAAATGATTTAGTTTCCAATTGATAGTGTGTTACATAATTAGGGTGTTGGCCACGGATCAATTAATAAACATCTCTTTTTCTCCCCTTTTTTTTTAGTCGTACTGTTTTGGAAGTAATAATATATCAACTTATTGCGCAACTGGCATGTGTGTATGAATGTATGGACGTAAACGAGGCAAAAGGAGTATGTAAGGATCGTAGCAGGTGGCGTTCTGTAGTTTCTGCCTACCCCCATGGGAAGAAGGCGTGATTTTATATATGCATGCATGTATGTATCAACTTATTGGACTTTGGAGTTTTTCGCAGGGGAATGTCTACCATTTAAAACTTATAAATTGTGGTATAATTTGGAAATATTTAATCCGATTTTTAATTATTAAAAGAACAAAGAAAAACAAATAAATCATTTCAAAAAACATATTTGTAAGTTTACCACAATCACAATACATTGCGTCACGGGCCGAATTAGAAGTTTCTATGGTTACGTTCACAATTTTAGTAAAGCCACAGATCATAAAAACAAGCCCAATTTTTCAGTCTATGGTGTACTACTTAGGTACTTACGTATTTTTGAAAAACCGTTCCGCTTTATACAACATGTCCCAAAATTCAACGATAAGCTAACACCGGAGGATAGACCTGTCCATGACTACTCGGGGAAAAATATAAAAAAAATATAACTCAATTTGTTTATAAGTTATATAAAAAAAATGAAATTATTCAAAAATTTTCACCTTTTATGATATTTTTCACTACAATGACCACAATTTTTTAAATATTTCTGTAATTTTTTTTTGTAGGCAACCCGAATAGCACTACTCTCTACCACAATTCTTAAAAAAACCATAACTCTAGTTTTTTCACAAAAATTAATGAAACTTATTTTATTCTCTAAATTTTTTAAAGATTTTTACTTTTAACCAACTTTAACTAGTCGTGGTGCAAAAAAAATGTATGAACACTACTATGGCAAGTTTTTTTATAAATTGGCGCAACTAATCACAATTCCAAAATAGTATAATACTCTATTGAAAACTAGCCACACAAAAATAAGTTCTCAATGAGATAGAAAATGATTCGACCACTTCGGTACGTGCCATAGAAGAAGCTACAGAAATCCCGAAAAGTTCTGCACATCGAATTTTAAAACGTCACAGGCTTCACCCATATCACTACAGGCGTGTGCAGACGTTATTACCGCGGGACTATCCACTACGCGTCACATTTTGCCGTATGATGCTGCAAAGGCACAGGGAAGATCCCCAGTTCCTAGACAAAATTCTATGGTCGGATGAAACAACATGCAAGAAAGATGGGTATTTAAATCTTCATAACCTACATAGTTGGAGCAATGAAAATCCGCACTTGATGAGACAAGACAGATCCCAATATCAATTCAAGGTTAACTTATGGACCGATTAAATGGAAAAGTAATTGGGCCCTTTGAGTTACAAGGTAACTTATATGGTAATAGTTATTTAAACTTTTTACAAAATGACTTACCAGAACTGTTAGAGGACGTGCCCTTAAGTGATCTCCAAAACATGTGGTTTCAAAATGATGGTTGCTCAGCACACTATGCCCGTCCTGTGCGAGCATATTTAAATCAAGAGTATCCAGAGCGTTGGATCGGGCGACTTGGTCCGATCTTATGGCCACCCCGTTCACCCGATTTGAATCCTCTGGACTTCTTCTATTGGGGTTGTCTTAAAGACAGGGTCTACTCAAAACCCATTGCAACATTAGACGAGCTTCGTCGAAATATAAATCAGGCTGCAGATTGCATCAATAGCAGAAGATATGCAAGACGAATAAAACGATCTTTTTTAAGGCGATGTCGTGCATGTATTAATGCTGGTGGCAAACAATTTGAACATTTGCTATAATGTTAATAACGTAATAAATAGCACGTGATGTTGTTTGTATAAAATATTTAAAATAATTCAAGAACTAATACTTTTTTATTTCCCGACCGTCATTTTGCTCCTGTTTAGAAATAATAGGCACATTTTTTTTTGTTAGGTACTTGTTTTCCTACAGTATTATACCATTTTGGAATGTTGGTTAGTTGCGTCAATTTATAAAAAAACTTGCCATAGTAGTGTTCATACATTTTTTTTGCACCACGACTAGTTAAAGTTGGTTAAAAGTAAAAATCTTTAAAAAATTTAGAGAATAAAATAAGTTTCATTAATTTTTGTGAAAAAACTAGAGGTGTTATGTTTTTTTTAAGAATTGCGGTAGAGAGTAGTGCTATTCGGGTTACCTACAAAAAAAATAACAGAAATATTTAAAAAATTGTGGTCATTGTAGTGAAAAATATCATAAAAGGTGAAAATTTTTGAATAATTTCATTTTTTTTATATAACTTATAAACAAACTGAGTTATATATTTTTTTATATTTTTCCCCGAGTAGTCATGGACAGGTCTATCCTCGGGTGTTAGCTTATCGTTGAATTTTGGGACATGTTGTATATTAAGCGGTCGATAGCTCCAGCTACAGTATATTATTTCATGTTGATACTTACGAGTATCAACATGAAATAATATACTATAATAACAGCCGCACGGGTCGATCCATCAGGTTAAGCTACGCTTGCCGGGGTTGGTCCGTGGATGGGTGACCATCTTTACATAGCGAGACTCCTCCGTGCCTCGGAAAGCACGTTAAGCGGTTGAGCGGCTGTCATTCGTGGATCTTTGACAGTCGTTACGGGTCGTCAGAAGCCCGAAAGTCTGACAATCAGTCTTACCAAGGGGTATCGTATTACCCAGTTAATGGGTTGTGGAGGTCAGATAGGCAGTCGCTCCATGTAAAATACCGGTATTCAGCTGCATCCGGTGAGACTGGAAGCCGACCCCAACATTTATTTATTTTATTTATTTATTTTATTTTATTTTATTTGGGAAACAAACAGATACAATAATATAAGAAAACGGTACAAAATAGCAATACATAATCCAAAAAAGTTTCCACACATTATTAATACAAATTTTGTTAATTATGTTTATGTTTTGTTGTTGTTGTTTTGTTTGTTTTGTTATTTATTTATATATACTTTATTGTACGCCACAAAAATACATAACAAAAAAAAAGACACAAACACTACAAAATATACAATGGGCGGCCTTATCGCTTTCTACAATCTCTTCCAGGCAACCATAGAATGGACAGTGATTTGCCTGGATATGAAATGTTGCAACATAGTTGGGAAAAGGCTAGGCAGATTGACTTGTATCACACTATACATCACATCACACTAATATTATAAAGGCGAAAGTTTCTGACTGTGTGTGTATGTTTGTTACGTCTTAACGCTCAAACGACTGGACCAATTTTGATAAAATTTGGTATGGAGGTAGCTGACACCCTGGATTAACAGATAGGCTACTTTTTATCACAGTCTACGCGTGTGAAACCTCGGGGTGCAGCTAGTTATATATATGTATAGTTATCACCATGGAAAGAAGGAGAATACATATACCTACTGAGATGACAGCAGATGAATGCAAAAAAAAATGTACGGCAGGTAATAAAATTATAGAACAAACTTAACTAAAACGTTTTTTATTCACAGATCTTTTACGAAACTAATTTATAAATGCAAATACAATACAAAATGTGTTCCTTAGTTAAAATTACACAAACTAGTGAGTGAATTTTGATAATATTTACTTACACTTATTTTTTTACATATTAATTAATACTTTGGCAATAAAAATCACTTGTCTAATAATTTTCGTAGCTTATATTACATATATCTACTAATATTTCTATTTGTAAAGAAATGAAATGTAAAAAAAGTTTAAAAACTAAAACCCGACTACTGACAAATCACGCTCTAAAAAGTATCAAACAAGAAAATATTCTCATCTGAAATTAGAAAAAGACAGACAAATATAAAAATCCGGAGTCACACGTAGTCTGTTTGATTCATGCCTTAATATGACGTTTTCATATTGCCCTATTTTTTAACTCATTCATGTTAAAAATTAGTAACTAATAGCATTTTGGCAAACATATTTAGCCAAAATTCAACCATTACTTACTATGTTTAACCATTGGTTGTAGTACGTTGCGCAATGTGCGCAAGGTTACATACGTTGCATGGCAACGCTTTGAGACAAAAAACGTGACAAACAAAAATGTTTCACAAAAACATGACACTTGTATTTCACTCCCCATATTTTTTCCTTACCGGGGGCCTTGTACAGGGTTACTTGTAATTCGTCGTATTCCTTGCAGGCCGTCATAGTGGCGTTAAAATGCAACGAATTAAGCCACCAAATGTTGTACCGAAATTCAGGACTTATTTTTTTTGTATCTTTTGTCTAAGAAAAATATAAATTACGAAAAATAAAATGTTTTAATAATGATCTTTGCCAAAATTTTAGGCATTTTTCAACTTTTAATTTTTAATATAGATCTGCTATGGCATCAGCTATGATAATAACTTAAATTCCAGTAAAATTGCGCCGTAAATCATTTTTGAGTTGTATTTTTCATAAAAAAACTTAAAACCTGAATTTCGGTAGAACATTTGGTGGCTTAATTTGTAAGCATTTTAACCTTACTGTGACGTCGTGCAAGGAAGTGGTCGAGTTACCAGTAACCCTGTATGAAAAATCGATTCTTAAGGACTACACTCCAAAAAAGTGTAACACGTCCAAATGTTACACTTTTTCGGTCTACAGTTGTTCAAAAGCGAAAGGAACTTCGTTCCAACCGGGTGTCCCACGACACCTCTCGACTATTTATGTTTTTGGGAAAAGTTAAAAGAATTTCCTGAAAGTGAAACCAGTCGATGGTTCCCACGACGAGCTTCTCATAAATGGTGACACAGACTTGCTCAAGCCTGCGTTGAAGTCCAAAGAACTGCTTTTACCTTTGAAGAGGTTCAAGTTTCCGTTGGCAGAGTAATCAGTCCGTTGCAGGAACGGAGTGTGAGCTACTCCTAATGAGGCGCCGACTTTGTTTCTGTAATAGAGGAAATTAATTAGAAACCTAAAGATGTAGAAGATGTGCCCATATATTCTAAAAAATAAATTCCAAAAAAAACTATTGATGTATAGTATTGCGTAAGAAATAACATCAAATAACATAACGCCTTGTTTCCTCGAAGGGTTGGCCCTTTTTGAGTCCCATGTAATTGGGGACAAGACTAATCACGAACGAGGTTTACTGGATTCCAATAACGTTCCTGAAATAATTTCATGTACCGGTCATCTTAGTATGATATAATACTGAATTCACCCTATCAGCCAAAGAAGGGCTGTCCTTTACAACCCGTATAACCTTAACATTTTGATAAAATACTCACTTGTACATATAATCGACTCCGCCTCCATAAGTGTTGAAGTTTGGAACTTGAGGGATGGAAGGCATACTCCTGGTCAGGAAGGCATTAGCTCCAACGTCGTGGTTCTGGTTGTGGAAGAGGTTCGCGTGGCCTGCAGCTGTGATCCGGTCGCCGAAGTTAGGGATACGCGTATTGGTGAGGGAGAGCCCGTGGCCGTTGCTGAAATTAAGGAAGGATCAAATGTGAGACGGTGTTTCAAAAGGAATGATCTTTATACATGCAAGAATAGCTTAATGCCATAATAACAGATTTAATAAACAAAACAGTGTTAGCGTGGCTGTCTGACTACTCTTGGAAACTTTGAATGCATACTCGTACCTACATGTTGAGTATAAAAATCTCTCTTTTTATGTAAGTATAACAATGTAACCGAAATCTATATTATAGCTTTCAAAAGCAAGTTACAGTAGTGTAACCACAAGTGGTATTCAAATGTACAGTCAACCACATGACCATGGCAGCAGTGTGACTTTGAGAGCACCTTTACTTCGTAGCAGTAAGGGCGGATTTCGTATTCCAAGGGTTACTTGTGAAATGCGGCTGACCATCAATCATCAACATGGAAACACTTACACATTATTTAATGCCACTCCAGCGGTTGCTGACTGCAGGTGTCTGTTTGCATCGAAGTTAGCTCCTCCAATTGCACTCAGGACATTCCTATCGTTACCAGCAAACGGCAGCTTGGCATTAAAACCTGAAAAAAAAGATTTAACAAATGATAAACGACATTAACATTTTTTAGGGGACGCCCTAGGTGGACATAATATAGTGACCTTGTTATTGGTGATGTTCTGCAGAAAGGTCAGGTGCGTAGTACTCGCAACTGGCGTGCGTGTATGACCAGATTTAAGAACGTAAACGAGGCAAAAGGAGTATGTAAGGATCGTAGCAGGTAGCGTTCTGTAGTTTCTGCCTATCCCTATGGGAAGAAGGCATGAGGTTATGTATATATGTAATGATATTTAAAATTATTGGACACAGCTGAGTACTTAGGAGCATGGGATCCTAGATTTTAGGTTGAAGGCGTCCCAGAGGGTCATGGCCATCCGGCTAGTCCGGGGATACTGCACGGTCTCCTGTGAGGTGACGAGCCTCTTTGCCGGATTACCGCCATGGGATCTGGAGGCAAAAGTCCTCGCGCACGTGTGGGAGTGGCGCGAGGAGACGAAACGCCGGGGCGTAACTCCGCTGCCGCGAGAAATCACGGTACAGCGGACAGAGCTCCGGCGGGATCTCATGGCGGCATGGAGAGTGCGATTGTCGCAACCCAGCGCTGGGCACGCCACAATTGCGGCTATAAGTCCCCTCTTTGAGGAGTGGTTGGAGAGGCGCCACGGCGTCCTCACCTTCCGCCTGACGCAGGTCCTCACCGGACACGGTTGTTTCGGGAGGTTCCTGTTTCGGATAAGGCGGGAGGAAACGCCCGGGTGTCACCATTGTGTGGATCGCCCGGAGGACACGGTGGAGCATACAGTGGAGGTCTGCCCGGCTTGGGCGGAGCACCGCCGTGTTCTCACGGAGGCGATCGGCGGCGGCGATCTCTCGCGTCCAAACCTGGTCCAGGCCATGGTGCGGAGCGAGAGTGCATGGGAGGCTGTCACCTCCTTCTGCGAAGCAGTAATGCTCGCGAAGGAGGAAGCGGAACGCGTGAGGGAGAGGCAACAGCCGCGCCCTCGCGCCCCTAGCCGCCGTAGGAGACGCCCTGGGCGGCGGGAATCGATAGCCGATTCCCGGCCACCGTAGGCGCGGGCTTGCGGACGACGAGTAATGGGCAGCTCGCCGTTCGGTAAGGACCAGGCCCGGGTCGACGGCGCGTTGTGTTCCACGCGCGCCTCAAAGAGATGTCAGCAGTGACGGGGTCAATTGGGCCGATGCCGCCGGGGTCGCGGGTAGTTCGAAAGAGATACCGTGGCCCTGGCACGGGCAGCTGAAGGAACATGGGTGGGTTTTAGTCAGTAAAAGTCTGACACGCCCTCCCGCTCTGCCCAGAGCGGGAGAAGTCATTTGATGATTTCCCATCCACAAAAAAAAAAAAAAAAAAAAAAAAAAAAAAAAAAAAAAAAAAGGCGAAATATCACTTCCTTCCTTCATTTTATTGGGTACTCCATTAAAGAGTTCTCACTAGCAGCCCAAAGCCTGAATTTCTGTATGATTAAAGGCAATTGACTCGGCTTCAAATAGATGCTATCGCGGGCATTCGCGGTGAACCAGTTTTCTACCTTATTGCCTTAGTAATAAGGGAGTTTAGTAACACCTCTTCCCTTTTTCCTTCTTTCCTATTCCTACTCCTACTCCTACGAGGAATACAGGCGTGATTAATTTCCTTTCTGAAGACTCCGGCTGTAGATAGCTTGCACTTAGTTCGCGATGCTAATAGGCTATGCTCCATTTACATTAAGATAAACATTTAAACAAACCTTTTTTACAGTCCATTCAACCAATTTTGACTTCTATTCCGTAGGCTTAAGGATGGCATTAAAGGCAAAAAGTGGTTACAATACCAACTGTTTACTGCAGCTGCCATTTGTCATGCCACCAACGCAATAGAAGTCAAAATCGGTTGAACAGACTGTAAAAAAGGTTTGTTTAAATGTCTAATGTTATTGTAAATGGAGTATAGAATACTTTAATCTTCTTATACAGGGTGTCCCGTAATTAATGGATAACCGCTGAAGGGGTCATTGTACTCATCATTATAAACAACTACCGTCAGCTTTCAGTACCGGATGCAGCTGAGTACCAGTATTTTACATAGAGCGACTGCCTATCTGCACAACCCAGTTACTGGGTAATACGATACCCCTTGGTAAGACTGGTTGTCAGACTTTCGGACTTCTGAAGACCCGCAACAATAGAAATTCACGAATGACAACCGGAACCAACGGTTTAACGTGTTTTCCGAGGCACGGAGGGGTCATGGTATGTAAAGATGATGGACCAACCGCGGCATGCGTAGCTTAACCTGATCGATCCACCCGTGCGGCTGTTATTTACTTAGCCACAAACCCCAAGAACAACGAGCAAATAATTAAAAAAACTTACCGCTAGTTTTGTCCGAATTCACAAAAGTACTTCCATGTAACTGACGGGTTTGTCTTCTATGTTCCTCCTGATGCAAATACCGGTAGAAATCATCGTTCAGCTCCTGATCTTGAGGACTCAAGTTCAGTTGATAACCTTCAGGGATAGTCTCCCAAGCCGTTACACTTACTACGAAAACAGTAAAGAGAATTGGAGAGAACATGTTTGTTTCGTTCTGGATTCACGAATGATGTCTCTCAATGGATCCCCGTGTTTATATAAGGAAGTTTGCGTTAAGAGATAATTTGGTTGGGTGCATCGGGACTTTACCAGCGCGTTCTGTGTGACGTAGTTTTTATTGATAATTATTGTGAATGTGTTTTTTGTTATTCAAAGCTTTGATGGCGATGGTTTAGTTAAGTGTGAAGTTCTTCTAACTGAACTGATAGCTGTGCTGCTAGGGAGTTTGTTGTGCCACTTCAGCCACTTGGAAGTGGTGAAGGGCGAGCATTTTGGGGACTGTCATGTGCAATTTTGAGGTTCCAAAAGTGCTCATTCTCAGCCTAGTTAGAATAAATGCCTATTTTGATTTGATATAATCGGTGAGAGCATGTACAGAGGCCAACACATCAAGCCAAGTACCCCAATCTGTCATCTTTACTACAATGGAATAGGGTTCATGTTCAATTGGGAAAATTTGACAGATTGGGCTAGCTTGGCCTCTGTACCTTGATTAAGCCCTACTATAGCTGCAACATATGTCTAGGGGAGTAGGTAGGTACTGTGAGGGCTCGAACCTCACAGTAGGAGATTTACTGAACTACTAAATAATACGAGAGGGACTCTAGTCATATGGGGCTGATGCCTTCTGTATTTTATGCTTCAGATCAAATATAAATCACACTCTTTAACTAAATTGGTTCCATGCGGAGCCCTCACCATAATCTATATGACATCCTATTAAGAATTCCATATTTGAATGATTGTCAGCCGATGTCAGCCAGTATAATATTGTCAAGGCTTGATCAAAGCATCAAACCTACACTGTACATACAAAGTTTTGGAAGCGATAGTTTAGTGTGATTTAATTTGTGATAGTCTTTACCTGTTTCTAGGGGACTAATCATCATCTCCGATTTTTGTGAAAACAGCTAAACGAATTTGAATGAGACTGTGTCAGTCTTTCTTTATACAGGTAATCCTCTTTATCAAGAGTAATGGTTCGGATTGGTACGTTACTTCATCCAAATGTACTATGCGAGAAATGAACATATATGACCACATAAAACTTAAGATAGTGTTAGGAAGCGTTACTATAGCGGCCGAGCGCTGCAGGTAAGGATATTCAGGGTATATCAGAAAGGTATGGTCAAATTTAATGGTGGGGTACAGACCATCAAACTGAACAACTTTCACCATGGGACCAACATCGTAATCGAGAAAAAAAAATACTGCTGTGCCGTACAAAGCTTCAATACCTACTCGACCTAAATGTAGTCCTTACGGTGTCCAGATGTTCGTTTATCTGATAGTACAGTCAGCAACAAAAGTCGATTAATAATATTTATTATATGCTGCACCGGTCGACGTCATCGCGTCAACGCCGGCTATCGCTGAAAACCAGCGCTGGGGCTCCGTTTCGCATGGGGTCGCGGCATTATGCTGAGCGGTAGCCGTTTTGCGTAGATGTGACGCATATTTTCCCCAAAACTTGCTTTTTACATTGCTTATTTTATTTTTGTCCTTTGCGTCATGTTTACCGCAAATAAACGTATTTTCTTTCTTTCTTTTCTTTCTATTAACACTTGCAGTTTCTTAATCTTAATTATTAAGCGACATATTTCATTCAAGTCGGAACAAAAGTACTTAAAATTTTAAAGTTAAACGAAAAACAGCAGTGTATCGAATCACTTAGTGTTAATTTAGATGATGTCAAAAAGTAGCAGTGTTAACCGACTTCTGTTGCTGACCGTACCTACAGTTTGAGGTTTTCATTGCATTGTCATGTAAAATGCAAAGTTTATGATCTTCGGCCATCGTAACGAGGTCTATTTTTAACCGACTTCAAAAAGGAGGAGATTCTCAATTCGTCGGAACCATGTATGTTCCCGATTACTCGAAGATGGCTGGACCGATTTGGATTTTGTTTGTTTTATTCTAGAGGGTATACATCACAGTTGGTCCCATATAAAATTAATTAACTTTGCTTTGGTAGTTTTTGAGTTAGCTTCAATAATACGTATTTTTTCCCCACTTTTAAATGGATGATGTTCTAGTTTGTTTTGCAGATAGTGGTATTAGAATTTGTGTGGGGTAGGTACACAACTAAAAAGTGAAAAATAAAAACTTTTTTACCAAAAAATACAACCGACTTCCAAAAACAACACTACAAAGTGAAAAATAACTTTAATTTCGGAAGTCGGTGGCAAAAAACGAAAATACATTTAACTAGACACCGACTTCCGAAATTAAAGTTATTTTTCACTTTGTAGTGTTGTTTTTCTAAACTATACAAGTAATTTGCGATGACTTTTCCTTGAGTGAAACCGCAGACAAAAGTAGGTAAGGTCCTAAATAAAAAGTTAAAAACACAACCTTTAGTCATAGTTTAACAATAAGTACCTTGTTTAATTTACTTTAATAATAACATGATTATGAAACAAAAGGAAAATAATTAAACAAAATGATTTTATTGCGGTTGTTATTGTGGTTAGCAATACTGATATTTTAGTTAGCATTCGACGTCAGAAAAGATGGCTGAAATAATAAATAAAATCCGGTTCCGCACCTCAAAAGGAATCCTTAAAGGATCACACCGCGTTGTCCGTCTGTCTGTTAGTAATTTCAACTTTAGACCCTTTGTGTACGGACAACGAAGTGATCCTATAGGAATTCCGTTTTTTCCTTTTGAGGTACGGAACCCTAAAAATAGTAGCCCACAGGTATCGGGAACAGGGTCCAAGCTACCGGCGGTCAGGACTCCAGAGAGAGGAATCTCCTAACAATGCGCGCCGTGTCCAGAAGTACCGCTTCCTCGAGAGCCTCCTCAGGTGTTGGTCGAGGCTCTTTGATACGACTATCGGCACATTTTGCACAATGATGATGATGTTGATGATGTATTTTAAATGGTGTGCATAATAAAGAGATATTCTATTATATTCTATTCTAATGATCGCTGAGTCCAGTTACAATTATTATTATGTATATGTCGGGACGTCAGGATTTACTCAGATTTAGACAGACACGTGGGCAGAAGATGGGTTTCGTGCAATGAAAACACACTGGGTGCGATACACGGTGTTTAAAATCACAATCTAACACAATCACCAAGCACAACGAATCGAATACAGTTCCGTGGCGTAACAACCCCGATGTTGCCCCGATGCGATCCAACACTAGACTGTTCTTCTCGCCATCAGGTTAAAACATCACGACTCTGTAGAAGCGCGCTGTAGGCGTGGGCACCTCACGTGATGTCGCCTATGGCGCGCCTGCGATTCGTTACGCGTCCGTACTATTGACCGGATCCGACATATAAAACATTATTAACTAATAATGTTTTATACATAATAATAATGTGGACTCGGCGATCATTGTGCTCATTGTAATCATTGTGATCAATTTTCTTTGATTTTTTTAGGTAACTACCTACACTGATTGTAAGAGAAAATTGTGCTCCAACCACGCACACAGTCGGACACGTAGGTATAGCGTAGTAGGTAGTTTTTTTTTAATTATTTTTGAGATAAAAAAATAAGTACCAATATTAAAAAAAAACTGGCCAAGTGCGTATCAGACCACGCACAATGAAGGGTTCCGTAGTTGAAAACAATTTATCTCAAAAACAAACTTAACATTGTTGTAATCCCAAAAAAATTTTTTTCTATGTGATAAAAATACAAATTAGCAGTGTTCGGACTTTTTCCTTTACTTGTGTTGTGGACCTTGCTTCTTGCAAAATTTCATGAGTATCAAAATATGTCGCATAAATGGCCATATTTTTTTTACTGCGTGGACTTAGAAGCTTGATTTTTTTAGAGCTCTAAGGAACCATAGACCAACGTATTTGGAATTAATTTCAACTGGATACATGTACGCGTTCCTGAGAAAAAGGGTCTTGACAGACTGACAGACAGACAGTCAGATAGACAACGAAGTGATCCCATAAGGGTTCCGTTTTTTCTTTGGAGGAACCCTAAAAATGATAGAAATCTTTTTATTAAACGATTCTGAATGAACTACTTTCATAATGTGCATTAATTCAGACTCATTGTATACTTTCTTCTGGGAATACGGGCGTGTTAAACGTCACATTATGAACCTGACATATTTAATCATTTAAGATAAGGGGAGAGAACCGAGTGTGTTGATAAGTGTAAGTCATTAGTTGCTATTATTGTTTGAGGTCAAATGCGGTCAGTTAGTGATACGGCTCGGATCGGGACAGGGGATTCCTTTGGTGGTACTGAGAATTAGGTTCGCTGGATGAGCTTGAGTTAGAGGGCTGTCGCATTTTATCACCTGTCTCGCTCACACGGGACTAAATTTTTAAGAATGTTAATTGAATAGATGCTTTTTAAACGACTTCAAAAAAAGGAGGTTGCTCAATTCTACCGTATATATAATATATATATATTTTATTTTACTTTTTTTTATGTGTGTTCGCGGATAACTTCGTCGTTTATGAACCGATTTTAATGATTCTTTTTTTGTTGTAAAGGAGATATCCCAAGGGTGGTACCATGATAAGGAAACTAGGATCTGATGATAGCATCCCAGAGAAATCGAGGGGAACCTTCAAATATTATAGGCACACCTATAGCGATTTGGCTATTTTTTATAGTAACTTGTTCATTTGTTCCCGGAAAGCACCATTCGGTGAAGTGGAACTGATGAGGAAGACCACAGATGGCCATCGGAACTACCCAATAATACGTATTTCACGGATTGCGATTCGATTATTACCAAGCAATTTATGCTCGTGACAATACTTAGGTTGAAGTGGAGCTGATGGTGACTTCACCATCAGCTCCACTTTTGGGAGAACTCTTCAACAATTAACGTCCTTGTATCGGGAAAAGCACTATTTTATAAAAGGTGACGAGCAGTTAACATTAGGCTATTTTAACTTAGATAAATTACAGACTGACCCACTAAAAAGTGAAAAATAAAAAACTTTTTTTCAAAAAAAAAACAACCGACTTCAAAAAAAATACTACAAAGTGAAAAATAATTTTCATTTCGGAAGTCGGTAGCAAAAAGCTATAATACAGATCCAAAGACACCGACTTCCAAAATTAAAATTATTTTTCACTTTGTAGTATTTTTTTTTTGAAGTCAGTTATTTTTTTTTTTTTTTTAGTTTTTTTTTTTTTTGAAAAATGTAATCAATTAAAGGACTAGTAAATAATGTTAATTTAATGTTTATTTATTTTTTTGTGGTTTTTTTTTATTTAATGTTATTTTTTTATATTTTGTTATTTTTATTTTGTTTTTTAACTATTAAATACACATTTTTATTGTGGCATTTATTTAACTCATCTCAAAAACAGATCCCTAACACTTTTTGAACTGAGTTTATTAGATAACACAATAGAAATGTGTTTTAATAGTTATATTAAATTAACAATATTTACTAGTCCTTTACTTGATTACACGAAAGCATGCTTTTATTGAGCAATTAATTGCTACCTAACAGCATAATGTGTGTCACAACATTGCAAGTAACTAATAGTAGGTAATGAGCATGCTTATTTCGAGTATATTGTCGAGTAAGCATGCTTATCAGCAAGCTTTATAAAGAAAAAAAAAAAAAAGAGAAAAATACTTTATTTGGATCACGCACAGGAAATACCGTTAAGAAGGAGCATAAAGAAAAGTAACAAAATAAACTTTAAAAAAATAAAAATTAAAACTAAAAAAAAGACCTGTGCGAGTCCAAAAAGGCTCCTATCTCAGCATAAAGCTGCGATATTTAAAAAATAAATGCCGCAACGCTGGTATTCTGATACAGCCTGTGAAATGCCACGGACACATCCACGGATAACTATAAATCTCTAGGGGAATAAATAAAATACAAATACTAGAATACCTAATAAGAGAAAACAAAAAAACTTTTTTACAAAAAAATACAACCGACTTCCAAAAACAACACTACAAAGTGAAAAATAACTTTAATTTCGGAAGTCGGTGTCTAGTTAAATGTATTTTCGTTTTTTGCCACCGACTTCCGAAATTAAAGTTATTTTTCACTTTGTAGTGTTGTTTTTGGAAGTCGGTTGTATTTTTTTGTAAATAAGTTTTTATTTTTCACTTTTTAGTTGTGTAGCTACCCCACACAAATTCAAATACCTGCAAAACAAACTAGAACATCATCCATATAAAAGTGGGGAAAAAATACGTATTATTGAAGCTAACTCAAAAACTACCGAAGCAAAGTTAATCAATTTTATATGGGACCAACTGTGATGTATACACTCTCAAACAAAACAAAAAAAATCCAAATCGGTCCAGCCATCTTCGAGTAATCGGGGAACATACATTAAAAAAAATAAGAAAAAAAAAAAAGGTTCCGACGAATTGAGAACCTCCTCCTTTTTGAAGTCGGTTAAAAACTGCAAACAAGTGCAATGATCGACTCACGCCTGACGCCCGACGCGCCAACCTCACTTGTCTATGCATAGACTATTGTCTATATATAGTCTATGACAAGCGATGGGACGCGGGCGCAGGCGGCCGGCTGTCAAATACTGTCAATGCAAGTGCAAGAAATTATAAGCATGTGTCAGTCACCCTAACTCGTCAAAATGGGAACAGCTAATTTTTTATTTCGCGACGTAAAGGAAGAGCCTATTGCTATTTAATCGGACACAAATCCAGACTCAGGGTGCAACAGAGAATATCCCGAAAAAAAAACAATAATGCCCAACCTATCGTGTCACCCAGTAACTGGGTTCAAGTGGAGGTCAAATAGGCAGTCGCTCCAGCTCCATGTAAAAAAAATGAAAATCAGCTGAATCCGGTTAGACTGGAAGCCGTGTCCAACATAGTTTTTAATGTACCCAGGATTTTATAATAAGAATGTCCGTGAAGTTTCTTGCCCGTTCTTCTCCTAGAGATCTACTTTTTGGAATGGGCAACTAGCTTCAACTTTCTGACTAATTGACCGTTTCTTTGACAATTCAAAAGTGCCTGTAATTGGTTTAGTAAATTTAAATAAATGCTTTGAGTTTGAGTTGGGAAAAGGCTTGGCAGATTGATTGATTGATATACTGCCCGACATGTGGATCCATCATATGGCCCCATAGCTCAGCAGTCGCGTTTGCGATCACTTCACCAACTAGAGTCAAGTTTGTGTAAACAAGATTCCTATAAAAGAGTTTATTTCTTTCTCACCTAAACATACCAAAAGAAAATAACCATAATCAGCTTTAACTTTTTCCTGTCTTTGAGCATTTAAAACCTCTTTTCCGCACCCTCTTTCCTTATCGAACCAATACCTCCTCAAAGGGCGATCCTCCTAACATTTGCCGTTATGAGGAACTTTCTTCACAAAGTCCATTTTGCAACAAATTAATGGCAGCATCATTCTATAACACCATCTCCGCACATTATCTCAAAAAGAAAACATTTAAGCCTTTTTCTTTGACTAAAAGCTTGTATAAAAATATCGTCGAAAAAACCATTCCACACTGACCTTTGGAAAAATCCAATATGACACTATTTTCATAGATGTAAAGGTTAATTTTGCTTGTTTTTACAACCAACGCGTTCGTACTAAAGCTGGAAAATTCAATATCACACTAAATAAAAAAAACCTTAACGTCACGATAAAAATCCTCAACAAAGCCAAAAAGGTCTGCGATTTTACGAACGCTTACAATGTGAATGTGACCTTTATCGCTAAAGAAATAAGGGTCATGTAAAAACGTTATGTAAGCCAAAATAAGTGAATAGTGCAAGAGATGGATCGGATTTTAATAAACGAAGAGGATTTTCCTTGTATTTGTTTTGCGAGTTAAAAGGTTGTTTTTTTTCACTGAGGCTTGTGGTTTACTGGCCTGCTTCTAAAGCAACAGGTTTCAGATTTAAAACCTGGAAAATACCTAAAAATGTAACTGTTTATAATATTTAGGAAACATCTTCTAATGATCTAAAGACTCTAAACCGTCAAAAACTTAATAAATCAATCAAGCGTGATCAATGGTCGATATTTTTTGTTTTGGTTAGACAGGTTTCGCCTTAGTGAGAAAATACAGATTAAAAATGAGTTTGTGTACTTTTTGGTCAACTAAACTCTTTATTACAAAACATAACTTTGCTGAAACAAAATATTAGCTTCATCTTTGAATAAGAAATGAGTAAGTACATGCATAAGATGAAGTTTGGAAGTGGTACCGGTGACTGAAAAGTTGTGCGGAATTCGGTTGTCATGGTATGGGCATGTGATGCGGAGGAGTGAGGAAAATGTCGTGAGGAAAGTTTCAAGTATGTCGATAGTAATTATAAGAGGGAAGACCAAAGAAACGATGAATGGACTGTGTGAAAGATGACATGGCTAGAAAGGGGGTGACTACCGAGATGACGACTAATAGAGAAGTATGGAAAAAGGGACATGTTGCGCCGACCCCAAATAGATTGGGATAAGGGCAGGAGAATGATGATTATGAACCAGCTTCTGCCCGCGACATCGCCTGCGCATTTTAACATAAAACATACTTACTTATCTTATAATATACTCAGCATTCATAGCGTTGATTTCTATAAGTGTGAGAATTGCACGCATCACAACGAGAAATATGAGAGTGTTATTCTCTCGATATGTCGCATGTCGCCTTGTCAAAAATTTTCAATATAAAATCGTTTCTATACTCTCAATTATACATGGAATTCATATTAGCAGGGCAGTTTTAAAAACTAGAGACTTGAAATTATAAGATTAATATATTTTTAGCTAGATATATACCTTGATTTAAATAACGAGAAATTTAATTTAAAAAAAAATTACGTGTAGTGCTTTCCGTAGGGAAGTGTCTGTTTGTCGTCACGATTCATGTCGACACATACAATGAATCAATCTAAATCATCTTCTATAAGTTCAACCTTAGAATTCAAAAGATACAGCTACTAGCAAAAATCGATGAATTTTCTTAGATTTTTTTTTTTTTGTAAAATTTATCGTCAACATATTTCTATTTGTGAGGCGTGCACTTTTGATTTTTTTTTAAATATGTAAGTACCCTAATTGCGTAACAAACTATCAATCGGAATTGGTTTAAGTTCAACAACATTCATTGCGTTATTTACGTTGTCGGGCGGACACATTTTTCGAACATATTATTATGAAGCAATGGATTAGCAATTTTCTTCAAAATAATTCAAATTCCGATTGATAGTGTGCTACGCAAATGGGGTGCGGATCAGCAGTTCCGAAGATTATTCCCTAAATAAAAAAAACACAGATTTTACCTATTTTTTTATTTTTCGTACGTTGTGAACCTACATTCTAGCAAATAAATGTATTTGTATTTGAATTTAGTAAGCTAAATCTAGAATACAGGTCTCTAGCAACACCAAAAGAAATTATATTTATACTCAACTTGCAGAAGTCACAAAGAATAGTACAAAAAGTTTATAATTATTATGTCAAGTCAACGAGACTCTATGACAGTACTTTATTAAGTTGAAAACAAAGTTCTATAAGTGGATTCCGTGCGGATTCCACGGATTTAAACTTTTGACTTTTAAGCTGTATAATCCGGATTTAAGTTAGATGAGCAAAAATCTGTTTTATATAAGGAAAATTGACCAACAGAGAATTTTAATAATATAGATAATGAAAATACTATTTATCACTGCTTTTATGAAGATAAGAAGTTTGATTCAAAATATAAAGTAGTATTTTTCCAAAGAGTAACTAGCATTATTAGGACATTAAATAAAACGCATTTGACGATACTTAAAATCATTTCCAACGCGTCATGGACAGTCTCACTAACAACTTTTCTGACGCCACGACGTGGTTTGAGAACAGTGTAGAGATAAACCATTCTAAAAATGAACGCCCCTCCACAGCGGTTACGCTCGCACATGCAAAGAAGGTGTGACGCAATACACATAATTATTAGTATTTGTCATTGGTTGCTCAGTCACCGGCGAGTACGGTCAATAACTAAACTAAATAAATACCTTACAGACTATACACAATAACATTTTTTTTTCTACCGCTAATATTATACCACTTCAACTTGCGTATTCTGTGAGCTATGTCAACAAATTTGGTTCTCTGGCAGATCACCTCGTTCCGGATTCAATTCCTCAGAGATATTGCAAGCAAAGCTCGTTCCCTAGCTCGCCGGACGACCTCAAAATTTATAGATCAGCCGTGCTTTAAAATTATTAATGTGCATTCGATGCCTGTAACAAATAAATACCCTATCTCCCTGCCTAAGACCTTGTACACTGCCTCTATTGAAATCAGGAAAAGGGCCGAAAGGTTCCAAAGTATAGGGCTATTTATTTTGATCTCAAGTGACATTCCCTAAATCGGTCGCGGAATGTGAAAATTTTTAGCCCTTCGCCGTCGAGAATATAAATTGTTTCCTAAAACGGATAAGGGTCCACAGATTGGGAACAATTCTGAGTCCAACACCTTTTTAGTGTAAGATTGATTAATTTAGGGAAATTAATTTAGGTTTAATGCCTGTCGTGTGTCCAGCCGTAGACAAAATTTTGCCGAGTATTTCTATAAGTTTTAAGGAAGCTGTTACAAACGGGTAGTCAAATCATTACTTTTTAACACAAAAGTATGTTTATAAAAACATTTTAAGAATGTAAAGCATTTATTTGTAAATGTACATTCTTAAAATGTTTTTTGGCCGAATTGTTGATAGATGGGCATGGTACGATTCTGAACTATAAATATAATTTTAGATAGGTACAGTTTCTCAATAAATGTACCGAAGTAAAAATTTTCAGTTCGATACATTTATTGACAAACTGTACTTATCTAAAATTTTATTTATAGTTCAGAATCGTAGCATGCACATCTATCAACAATTCGGGCAAAAAACATTTTAAGAATGTAAAGCATTTTATTTAATAAACATACTTTTGTGTAAAAAAGTACCTAATGATTTGACTACCCATTTGTAACAGCGCCCTTAATGCACAACATGAAAGATCATTTCAATTATGATCTGACGTGTTAGCTGTTTATATAGTTTTATTATTTAATTTTGATTAAACGACCTAAACCGGCGACCGATTTGTGAATTTTTGCTGTAAGAGGTTTTGAATATCACATTAATTACATATTTACGAATCGTTTTGATTTCTAAAGGGTATGAAAAAATTACAAAGTATTCATGTAAAAGTGGTCCTATTCAATGTCTGTAGGTATCACTTTTTAACACTTTCATATCAAATTTTAGAGAAAATTGCTTTTGATTTCTGCTACTTAGAACAAAATAAATTATAATAAAAATCATTTAAAACAACCTAAATCTCGATATAATATACGATGTAAATTAAAAAGTAGCTCATTCATTAGATCATAATTGAAATATTCATTTTAACTGTAAATCGCCTGTAGAATCACGTAAATCAGCGAAATCGGAAAAATTTCATATACAGTCTCATTAGGGTTCATTTAAATAAAATAAAAGGTCAAGCAGACAAGGTTCTAGGCGTGAATGTGGATGGTTATAGCTACAGAAAAGTGGCAGACCAGAGATATACAGGGTGGAATTTTGTAATGCCACCTGAAGGGATTAAAGTACTCTTAATAATGTAGATAGAAAAATTTACTCAAAGAAAACATTTCTTTATTTTTGAATAAAATGAAAACTGCACTCAAATATTTTCAAAAATTCGCTTGCCACACCCGGGAATCGAACTGACTAAAATCTGTAAAAATTACATCCTGTACTTTTATTGCATTGATCGATAGGATCAATATTGTATGGATGAAATCTCTCTAAGAAACTTGAAAAATTAAATGAAAGGAAAACCATGAAATCTTAAATTATTTTAATTATTTACAAAAAATGGTAAACTATAAGTCCAGATTTCATGGTTTTCCTTTCAATTAATTATCAAGAAAAATATAATTTATTTTTCTTTCTATTCAAAAATAAAAGGATTTTTTTCTTTGAGTAAAATTTTCTACCTATAGTATTAAGAGTACTTTCCCTACAGGTGGCATTACAAAATTCCACCCTGTTTATGGTAAGATGTTTGTAAAAAAAAAAAAAACTACTTCAAACCCACAGAACAGAAAAAACAGTTCAAACCCATAACGTTCATTTGGTTAGTCTATGTACACACGAAGTAGAAAATAGTGTTAGTTATATTACATCTACCAAAGAAACAACAACAAACTATATATAATTACGCCACAGTAGCATAATAAAGTACCTATACAATGTCCCACTATGAGGATCTCCAAAATAAAAAGAAAATAAAAACAAAGAAAAAGATGAAAAAAGATGATCATTGTTTAATTTATAACGAGGCAGCAATAAAAATTATAATTTAAAGTTGTACCTACTCGTGACAATGTAACTTCGTACGTTGTCACGAGTAGATAGAAAAAGAACACGACACAACGAACAAAAACATTTTGGCGCCAAAAATCCGCAATTTTGTTTTTTATTATTTTAATACCTACATCCAATGACACTCGCGCAATAAAGACGAATCTAACGATATTATTCCTCAAAATCTGTAGAGCCGTTGAGCAGTTATGACATAGGCACGGACATACATGTATGTATTCAGGACCAACACGTAACCCTCCGCCGCAGTCGGGTAAAAAGCGCATAGAAAGGATTATCGTGGAGTTTCTTGCCGACTCTTCTCCATAGGAAACGACCAACTGGAACCCTTGAATTGAATTTGCCCTGGAACCCTTGGGGAGTACTGCTTTGCATATTTGTGACATAGTTACCTTTCCGCTACGTATGTATATTCTACATAGTTAATCAATTGGGCCAAAGGATTTTCTGACTCTAATCAATATGGCAGCATTGAAATTGATGTCTCATCAAACCATCATCATCTGTCTAGCCTTTACCCAACTACCTTGGAGTCGGCTTCCAGTCTAACCGGACGCAGCTGAATACCAGTATTTTACATGGAGCGGGGTAACGATCTGTATCTCATGCACATCAGTAGTGAGGTGGCTGTCACTAATGTCAACTGTCAGTCACAAAGAATGGCGGGAAAGAGTTTGAAAGTGAAGCTTGGTGTGATAACGAGCCAGTGTAGTGATATAATCAGCTTAAATAAGGGATCAACACGATTCTACACCAAGGTCCACTAAAAATAGTAATTTAAAGAGACATCTGAAACGTGAAGGACTAACTGACCTCGGCCAGCACAGCTTAGGTACCTCTCGCATACACCGATACAATACAGGAAAGTGGGGCTGTTAAAAAGCCACTAGCCCCTCATAAATAACAGAGCATAGAGTCTAAACAGCAAAAGTTCAGAGTATCTAACAGTTTCAAACAATCCTTCCTGACTTTTATTGAGAGAAACAATTCAAATTGGAACGTATATTACTGGCGTTTTCAATTTAAATGACCTTTTAGACGATTAAGCTGAAGCCTTTTAGGGTTGTGCCAAATGTGGTAATATGTTTTATGATGAGGATTTTTCTTTTTTAGGGTTATATGGAGATGGGGTTATAAGTTAAGTTAAAAGGGTTATTTATCAGATATGTAAATGGACGTCTGTGTATTATGACGATGACGAGACTTGGATAGTCTGGCATAAAATGTAATGTGTGTTTCATTGAAGTTAAATGTCTGCCTAGCTTTTTCCCAATAATGTTGGGGTCGGCTTCCAGTCTAACTGGATGATATAGAGCGACTGCCTATCTGACCTCTACAACCCAGTAACTGGGTAATACGACAGTGGGTCATACAGTCGTCCGACGAAGCCCGAGCTGCATACAAAGTTCGGCGAACTACGTAAGTAGCTCGGACTCTCGTCGGACGACTGTATGATGTATAGACTATGGTAATACGATTCACCTTGGTAAGACTGGTTGTCAGACTTTCGGGCTTCTGACGGCCCGTAACGACTGTCAAAGATCCACGAATGACAGCCGGGACCAACGGCTTAATGTGCTTGCCGAGGCACGGAGGAGTCTTGGTGTCTAAAGATGGTTACCCATCCACGAACCAACAGTGGCAAGCATAGCTTAACCTGATCGATCGACCCGTGCGGCTCGATATCGCATTACCCAGTAAGTGGGTTGTGGAGGTCAGATAGGCAGTCGCTCTATGTAAAATACTGGTATTCAGCTGCATCTGGTTAGACTGGAAGCCAACCCCAACATAGTTGGGACAAGGCTAGGCAGATGAAGAACCATAAGATAAGAGTGACATTGCAATGACTTACTATTTTTAACCGACTTCAAAAAGGAGGAGGTTCTCAATTCGTCGGAAACTTTTTTTTTTTTTTTTTTTATGTATGTTCCCCGATTACTCAAAGATGGCTGGACCGATTTGGATTTTTTTTGTTTTGTTCGAGAGTGTATACATCACAGTTGGTCCCATATAAAATTGATTAACTTTGCTTCGGTAGTTTTTGAGTTAGCTTCAATAATACGTATTTTTTCCCCAGTTTTATATGGATGATGTTCTAGTTTGTTTTGCAGGTAGTGGTATTTGAATTTGTGTGGGGTAGGTACACAACTAAAAAGTGAAAAATAAAAACTTTTTTACAAAAAAAATACAACCGACTTCCAGAAATAACACTACAAAGTGAAAAATAACTTTAATTTCGGAAGTCGGTGGCAAAAAACGAAAATACATTTAACTAGTGAAAACCTTCACTTCGGGTAATGGACCACCGTTTAAAATGCTACCGTACCTACCTACCTACTGCTGTCACTTTCGGACAGATTAATGGTTCTCGCGCTGCCTGAGGATCACTAAGTGGTTTATGAAAAGTCTATACACTTATATGAGTGTTTGTTGAGAAGAAATGAAGTTAGGGAAAGCTTAAGCAAAGCGTATAGTAACAATTTTACTTACATAAAATAAAGTAAAAACTGACTTCAAAACCCAAAACGAATAAAATAACTTTCATAAAAATCTTAACAGTTTCTGAAGTCGGTGCCAAGCTAAGGTGCATTGAAGTAAATAGTGAAATGATAATTGCTTCGGTTACTCCAAATGAGATCTTGACCGTAGTTAAAAGTATGGAGAATAAGTATTGTTGTGGTCATGATGAGATCCCAATATCGGTAATTAAGGAACATATCATAATACTAGCTGAGCCTATATGCGACTTTTATAACAAGTGTATTGAGGAATCTATCTTCCCAGACCAGTTAAAAATAGCAAAAGTAATACCTGTATATAAAAAAGGCAGTAGGAATGATCCTAAAAACTACAGGCCGATCTCCTTGCTACCAGTTCTGTCAAAAATATTTGAAAAAATTATTAAAAATCGACTTCTTTCTCACTTGCGCGCGAATAGAATACTGAACAAAAGACAGTTCGGTTACCAAAGAGGTGTTGGCACTTCAGACGCCATATATACCTTACTTGATGATGTAATAGAAAAAATTAATAATAAAATGAGAGTAGCAGGGATTTTCCTCGACTTAAGTTCCGCATTTGACACTATAGACCACGAATTACTTCTTAAAAAAATGATGCATTATGGAATTAGAGGTAAGGCCTTGAAACTATTCTCATCATATCTGAAAAACAGAAAAATGTACGTAGAAATTGACAAAATACAAAATGGCTACAAAAAGGTTTACAAATCACGGACAGTAAACATGACTACGGGTGTTCCGCAAGGATCGATATTAGGACCAATTTTATTTATATTGTTTATGAATGACTTAATCAATTACATGAATACTATTTTATCCGACATTGATATAGTAATTTTTGCAGATGACACAAATGCCATAATAGCGGCTAAAGACATTAATAAATTAACAATAATGGTAAATGATGCATTGCAAGCATTTTACGCGTGGTTCACTAAAAACAATTTATTAATAAATACTGCAAAGACCAAAGTACTATTATTTAGAACCACAGCCCGTAATAATGACAATTTAGATGTTGTTTTAAATAATGACAAAATTGATCTTGTGAAGGAAGTAAAATTTTTAGGAATCCATATAGATGAACTACTAAATTGGAAACCTGAATTAAATGCGATAAGCGCATCAATTTGCTCCGCATGTTACGCGTTAAGAGCTCTGAGAACAGAAATTGATATTGAACAATTAAAAATGGTATATTTTGCGTTGGTAGAATCTAAAATTAGATATAGCATAATGTTTTGGGGAAATAGTTATGCTTATAACATCAAAAGAGCTTTTGTATTACAAAAACGAGCAATTCGCACTATAGTTCGTATTCCGCAAAGAGAGAGTTGCCGTGAACACTTCACTAATCTAGATATACTTACAGTACCGAGCATTTATGTACTCGTGCTTTTAAGTAACATGGCCAAATATATACACGAATATGAGACTGCAGAAGAACGAGAGATTAGAGAAGGCACGCGTAGGCAAGATATGAAATTTTACAAGATACAGCCTAATTTAAATATTGTGAAGCACTGTCCTAGATACCAATCGGTTATTTTATTTAATAAGCTGCCTTTAGATTTAAAGAGTGCTATATACTCTAGCTCTTTTAAAATAAAACTCAAAAGATTCTTATTGAACAAGTGTCTATATACTATTGATGATCTTTAATGTAAATATGTACAATGTTATATTAATTTGTGTGTTGTTGTAATGTTTAACTTGTTTGTAATTTCAGATACAATTTATTGTTAATGAATAAATGACTATGACTATGACTATGACTAAGTATTGAAGACACCGACTTCAGAAGCTGTTAATTTTTTTATGAAAGTTATTTTATTGGTTTTAGGTTTTGAAGCCGGTTTTTACTTTTTTATAATGTTTATTTTTCCATTTTTAGTTCAATACCTATACAATTACATAAGCCTAAGATGAGCGAAATGAAGAATCATCAAAATCCGCTTAGAAATGCCGGAGATACAGTAAATTTATGCATAACTTCGTACATAAGAATAATTACCTAATGTAATATACTAAAACCTTCCTGAAATAATGTAGACACTTTAGTGAAAGAATCATCAAAATTGGTTCATTCGTTTTTGAAAAAAACGCGGACATACAAACATACATACATAAGGGTCGAATACAGAACCCTCCTTTTTTGAAGTCGGTTGAAAATAGGTTTGTATACTTACTTACTTAAATTCAAATCATAAGCACACTGCATGATTAGTATTTCGATTTTTTTTTTTCAATTAAAAAAAATAAACTAGGTAGGTATACCATAGGCTTCTGTTCCGTTCACCATTAGCCTATTTTTTTCAAGATGGTAAAAAAAAGTCATCCAGTATCGAAGTACCTATGTTATTGTTCAGCAATTTTAAATTTATGATTTCTACCTTTAATCTAAATTATTTTTCTTTTCCACCAAGTAGCCTTGCCGACCACAATAATAAAGGAAGGAAAAAGAAACAAGTTTCTTCAGACGAAAAAGGAAAAAATACACCCATTAAGAAGTTTCGTTCATTTTGTCTGTCTGCCTCTGAATTGAGTTTTTCTGTGGTACTAGCTACTAAGAAAAACCGGTCAAGAGCGAGTCGGAGTCGCGCACCGAGGGTTCCGTTCCGATTTCTGCAGATTTTTCTCTATGAAAACTTCGGAGATAAGGGGGGGGGGGGGAGTTTTTTTTTACATTTTTCATAAAAACTCGAAGTCTAAAAAAAAATAAAAAATGCCTAAGAATGTGTAAACAGCGCTTTTTCATATGATACCCCATATGCCCTAGTAGCTCCACTTAAATTTTTTAAGACCTTTCAGTCCCTGTTGCAAAAAAAATATAAATATTTTTATTTCTTTCTTATAAATAGTTGGGCAAACCCATGGAGAAAAGAATAAAGCGGAGATGCCGCAAGGCCTAATCTCTTTAGAAACAAGCGTCGCCTGAATGCGGGTGAGAGGGGGACGAGGTAATGGCTACGCCCCACGATGGAGTTCCCGCCCATTTTTTGTAACGCCATCTACCGGTGAAAGGAATTATTACAGTGAAACTGAACTAGCTATTTTTATTTTAGTTCGTCTACTGGCCGCCATGGCGTAACACATCACGACACATTGTTTTAGAACATTCTACGGGTATTAATATGGCGGGACCACATTATTTATTACCCAACTGCGGGTGAGGCCCAAAAGGTGGGTAATGTGTTCCCTGTTTGAAATTTTAAAAAAATATAGTGTCATGTGGAGTATCGGGTATACAACATTAGTTTTTGTTTACCCTAAACCCGAAAAGGGGTCATTCTACTCATCATTATGAACAATTTTTTCTATGGGACCAAGCTTGAAATTGCGAAAAAAAAAATCAGCTGTTCAGTACATTTTGACGAATTTGATGTAGATAACTGTACTGAACAGTTGAATTTTTTCGCAATTTCAAGCTTGGTCCCATAGAAAAAATTGTTCATAATGATGAGTACAATGACCCCTTTTCGGGTTTAGGGTAAACAAAAACTAAAGTTTTTTTAGGTAGGTAGGTAGTCAAATCAAAAAAATGTTAACATAATCAATCTTTATTGGACCATGCTTATTATTGGCCACTAAACAACACAGTTTTATTTAACAGCGTTAAGACGCGAAGAGCAAGACAGGATTCCAATGTGCTCAAGGGGAATGCAATTTCCTCTAAAGGAATCCTTTAACTCCGTGTTAATAAGAATTTTTTTTTACGCCACCTGAAACTGTCGCGCCGTAGGGTTGTTGTTTGTCCTTCCGTGTGCTCTAATATTGCCAAAGAATAAATCAAGGTGATCCTGGCTAAACTTATACAAGGGCAAATAAATAAGTTCCTTTTTTCCTTGTACTAAACTTTTGTACAATCCTGTTGCGCTGTCTATACAAACAATGATGCCAATGAAACCAGTTTTTAAATGCAAGATGTAATTTTTAGAAAATATTAAAAATGATAACGTTTTGGAAAAATTGCCTTCAAATAGTGCTTTTTTGGATCCGTATTGTTTTAAAATTTTCGAATTTAGTATGTCAAATAAGTCGTTGATTAATTTTAAAAATAAAATTGTTCCAAAAGCTTCTTTGAAATAATTATGCCTTTCTCGGCAATATTCTAAGGTTTTGGCAACACTTGTACTAAAAAGTTGACTTGCCAATTTAACTTTCGTCTTTTCCCGGTGAAAGTTGATATGTCCATCCGTTAGTTTGTTTCCAAAATTTAGTTTCTTTTTTCTGTAAAAAAGAAACAAATAAATTACATGAAGATAATACATTCGAAAAATAAAATAGGGTCTTGCTGGCATGAGGCCCACATTTTTATTTGTCAGTTAGGACTGACTACTTACCGTTAGATGGCGCACTTTTCTTATTTTAAATTCTTCTTGTTTCATGTATCAAGGTATGTAATTTATCTATAAAATAACTTATAACAAGCTAAATAAACTTAAGCAAGTTATTTGAGCCGAAAATTGATCATCGTATTATGCTTAATTGTGATAAAAACACGGAGTTGTCAAGAGTGGTTATATTGCATCTCTTCGACGACAGATGTCTCTAGCTACTAGCAAACGAGAAAATGTGTTTTAAAATGAAAATATACATTTTAGGGACTTACACGTGAAATGTTATGCCATCAATATGTTTCAGTTTTGATCCTGAACAATTTTTGCATCCAACAACAGCGCACTTCATTATAAAAACAATATAACAAATAAAAAACCATTAAAATACAACGGACCCGAACGCGATGACGATTCACTCGAAACTATGATTTGTGTCCCCGCCCACCTGTGACGTCTTGACCTTATTGAAGGCGCACGACCTAATTGCCTTGCGGCATCTCCGCTTCTTTCTCTACTCCGTGGGCAAACCTCATCTAAAACTGTTCCAAATTTCAAGTTAATAGCATTAGTAGTTCTTGAGATATCCAGCTGAGACAGACAGACTGAGTCACACCATAAGGGTTTCTTTTTACCAGTTTGGTACGGAACCCTAATAATGTAATAAACGCAGAAAAGGTGTGGTTGTTTTCGTTGGAAATAGACTTTGGTAGAGTGATTATAAGAGTTGGGACCCAATTATTGGAGTAGGAAAGAAAATTTGAATGTTGCTGAATACTCAGATCAACAAAAAAAGGAAGATGGAGCGCCGCGAACATTAAAAGTGAAGCCACAAAACCGTGCTCCTGAAAGTAAAATACACGCTCTCGCACACACATACAACTAAAACCATGCTCACTGCTCTTAGATATATGACGAGTCTTCGTCTAGTTAACATAGTTAAAAAAAATATAATTATGCCTTCCTGTGTAGTGAACACTTGTAAAAACAATAGAAAATCACATAAAAAGTCTCACGGAATCACTTTTCACTTGGAAGCACTTGAAATAACATCATTTTTTTATTATATTAGGTTGGGGAAAAAGTCTTTTCGCATTATAGTATGTATGAACTTAAAATAAAATATCTTTGGTTATACTATTTGTATCTGGCTGGTTTTGGTATCATTGAAAGTTTAAATTTTAAAGAACATAATTCCAAATTCAAATTAGGAAAAAGTGTGATTTTCATTTGTTTTTCGTACTGTCAAGATGAGTGAATCTAATGAAGAAATTCGATACGTTTTAAAAGTTTACTACAAAAAAGGTAAAAAATGCAACGCAAGCCGCGAAAAAAAATTGCGATGTTTATGGACCCAGTGCAGGGTCTGTGAGAGTAGCACAAATTTGTTTTAAGCGTTTTCAATCCGGAAATTTTGATGCCAAAGATGCACGACGCTCTGGTCGCCCTATCACGGATAAAATGGATGCCATTTTTGAAAATGTGGAGCAAGATCGGCATATCAGTAGTTACAACGTAGCTGAAGAACTGGGAATTGACCACAAAACAGTTTTGGCTCATTTGAAAAAAACTGGGTACACAAAAAAGCTCGATATTTGGGTACCTCACGAGCTCACTGAAAGAAACCTAATGAACCGTGTACTCATTTGTGATTCTTTATTACGACGTAATGAAACCGAACCATTTTTGAAGAAGCTACTAACTGGAGATGAAAAGTGGATCACGTACGACAAGAACGTGCGAAAAAGGTCGTGGTCAAAGGCCGGTCAGGCTTCACAGACTGTGGCGAAACCCGGGTTCACTCGCAACAAGGTGATGCTGTGTGTGTGGTGGGATTGGAAAGGCATTATTGATTATGAGCTGTTACCACCAGGCAGGACTGTCGATTCTGAACTCTACTGCGAACAACTGATGAGATTAAAGCAAGAAGTTGAGAGAAAGCTGCCGGAATTAATCAACAGAAGGGGTGTGGTTTTTCATCATGATAACGCTAGACCTCACACATCTTTAGCCACTCAGCAAAAATTAAGAGAGTTTGGCTGGGAGGTGTTAATGCATCAGCCGTATAGTCCTGACCTTGCACCTTCAGATTTCCACCTGTTTCGGTCTCTTCAGATTCTTTAGGCAGTGTCAGGTTAACATCACGAGAGGACTGCCAAAACCACTTGTCGCGGTATTTTGATCAGAAGTCCCAAAATTTCTATAGCAATGGGATCATGTCCCTACCTACAAGATGTTCCCTTCAAAATGGTTGAGCTAAATGGTGCTGATCCATGCGTCATGTTCGTGAACGGGCGCCGTCAGTTGGGACTGGTCGTCTCTTAGCTGCCATGGCTTATTTTTAATTTTAATATTTAATTTAGTTGTTTTAGTTATTATCTTTTTATTACGGACGCTTTTTAACGTGCACGTCTTTCTACATTGTTCTCACATGTATATTTTCAACTTGAACGATGTAACCAATATTTTGTAAAAATATTATGATTTAAAAGAGTGTCCGTGGAGTTTCTTGCCCGTTCTTCTCCATAGGGATCTACTACGCTTTGGAATGGGCAACTAGCTTCATCTTTCTGACTGACCGACCCATTGACAATTCAAAAGTGCCTGTAATTGGTTTATTTGAAATAAATGCTTTGAGTTTGAGTTTGAGTTTGAGTTTGATGGCAGAAAGTTACCGAACAAAATGGTACCTACATACTTTAGATAAATGTAAATAATGTATATTAAAAAATGTTTTGAATTTTCTTAAAAAATGCGAAGAAACTTTTTCCCCAACCTATTATATTATAAACTATGAGTTTTAGGTTATCTGGAACAAAAAACCTCAAGGAACGATTTAAAATTAATGCCATATAATTTAAAATGCCATAAAACGATTTAAAATTTCCCCATTCCATTAAACAAATTTAATTATGATATCTTACCCATACAATACTATTCCCCAAATTATAGGGAAACAATTTAACGAATGGCAACCCTTCGACACACACAAATACATACAGGGTGTCCAGTAAATAACACGACATACTACAGGAGGTGATAGCTTGGGTCAATACCTATCAAAACAACACAATATATATTCAGCAAAATCTTACAGATTTACAGTTTTACAAAATTTTCCGAAATATCGAAAAATCTCTACCTTGAAACAGATTTTTAAGCATCTCGTAATGAAAAATTCCTTTTCTAGTATTTTTTTATGAATAATAGATTATAAATGTGTCCTTCCTTATTCTGGCAGCTAACGTGTTATAGATGAGGCATTACGAAGGCATACCTACTAATGTCATGCGCCTTTTGAATCCAAGGACCATCTAAAATGTCTAGATAGAAGAAAAAACCAACCGACTTTCAAAAACACAGTATATAGGGTAGACTGTAAAAATCTCGCCGTGACAACTTAGGTGAAGTGAGCGTGGATTTTTACAGAATAGATCGGCTAGTGGTTAAGTAATAACAGCCGCACAGGTCGATCCATCAGGTTAAGCTACACTTGCCTCGGTTGGTCCGTGGATGGGTGACCATCTTTACACACCGAGACTCCTCCGTGCCTCGGAAAGCACGTTAAGCCGTTGGTCCCGGCTGTCATTCGTGGATCTTTAACAGTTGTTAAGGGTCGTTAGACGCTCGAAAGTCTGACAACCAGTCTTACCAAGGGGTATCGTATTACCCAGTTACTGGGTTGTGGAGGTCAGATAGGTAGTCGCTCCATGTATAATACTGGTATTCAGCTGCATCCGGTTATACTGGAAGCCGACCCCAACATATGTGTAGTTGGGAAAAGGCTAGGCAGATTGATTGAGATTGGCTGGTACCTAATTAGTACGATACCCGCATGATTGAACTCATTGTAACAAACAACTTTTACTATGGGAAAACCTGAAATCGCGAAAAATAAATCAGCTGTTCCATATATTTTGACAAGTAAAGAAAAAACAATCTGCCCAGCATTTTCCCGACTTTTAGTCTAACCGGATGCAGCTGAATACCAGAATTTTACATGGAGCGACTGCCTATCTGACCTCCACAACCCATCAGTTACTGGGTAATACAATACCCCTTGATAAGACTGGTTGTCAGATATTCGGGCGTCTGACGACCCGTAACGACTCTGTTATAGATCCAAGAATAACAGCCGGAACGAACGAATTAACGTGCTTTCCGGCCCCCCCGTGCCTCGGCAGGTAAAGATAGTCACCCATCCACGGACTGACCGTGGCAAGCGTAGCTTATCTTATCGCCCCGTGTGGCTGTTATTATTTAGCCACGAGCCCCTCGCAGACAATACACTCGTACCTAGATAGATATAAATAACCACAGCATTATTCAGGAAGTAGTCTGCCCCTGGCAGTCTCAACAGCACAGAAAATACTAAAGACGAACTCAAAACTCTTCCAGGCTAATCTTCCAGTACTTGATACCATTACATCTTCGGAACTTCATAACAAACTTCGCTAGAGTTCCCAACTAAAATGCGATGGGAAATAATATGAGAAACAATTTTATACTTTAAGCAGCCTAGCGTAGTTCACCGAGTTGTGAGACGTAATCTTTTTATTCGAAGACAGACTGCTGTAACAAGTTGTTCGTCCCATTTCGCGCTTCAACGAAACACGGCACTCTGCTCTTTAAGAAGAAAATGCAATGGGTTTAGAGATTATGTGATTTTTGGTCCGTGTTCAACTTGAAAAGGCATAATGAATAAATGAGACGATGTTCATGCATTTTAGAAGGAATCCGGCTCGAAGGACCAAAATTTTAAAACAATTTCGGTAAGGACTACTTTTAGCAATAAGTTGAATAATGTACAACAGCATGCAAATATATTAACCCCCGGTTTCTGAAAGGTATGGGCTGTTTTTGTTTCAGTAAGAGTTCAGACATTAGCACAGCAGTTAACATTAGTTTAGCAGTAAGTGAATTGTCAGTTTTTTGGTGTTGCCTTTCAGAAACCGAGATTCCTATTAAAAATATTTCAAAATTATGTAAAATTAGTTTCTGAAAACAGACTACAGAAAGCACTCAGTGTACCTCCCGTCTTTTCCACTTATTTTTATAAACTTAGCTATCTCTGCCTTTAACGAAGGCTCGTAGAACCGGTAGGACCGACTATTTCATTATAAACTTTACTAATAAATATTTTACACCTGCAGTCCTCTTGTTTTATTATGACAGTTGTGTTTTATTCTTTGTATCATTTATTACATTACAGGGCACAATTTTCTTCTACACCGAAGGAACCACGGAGGAAAGAAGTCTGCTTGTTCGTCTGACTCCACTCCGTGGAAGGAACACCATCACATCGCCATCGCACTCTATCATGCTTGCTCACTGCCGCTTGGCGATTTCAGGCCCTCGAACCATTTCTGGCCTACATGAGACGTAACATGACTAGCGAAATGTAGGCGAATGTGGTACACTTTGAGGTAAGAATTTCCATCGATGAAGTAGACAAACCTTCGGGGGGGGAAAGATATCGAGGTAACGACCTTAAATGAAACGTCGAAGTGTAACGTATCAAACCCCTTCTGCCTATCCCCTTAAGGCCCGATTCATTCCCTCGGGAAATGTCACTTGCGACGCGACTTGCGTCAAGCCCACCCCCCCCCCCCCCCCCCCCCCCCACCTGTTTCGGTCCATCGCATTGCCACGCAAGTCGTGTCGTGGTAACTCGGGAGGTGCTCGAAATAACGTCTTTCATTTGTTTTCTCCGCAGTCACAGTCGCTTGAGGGTGAAGCTCGTGGCCAAGGGGTTAGGGAATCGATGTGTGTCTGTTTTGGTACGACAAGTAGATAAGCACTTGCTTAAGCCTCTAGGCTGCCACTACAACATCTAAACCAACAAGCTTAGTATCCGTATCCGAAAGACAAACATACACTTGATATTAACTTAGTAACAATCTCAAACAAGAACCTCGCTTCCCCATATTTGTGTTAAACCCAAGGTTGTACTGAGCATATTAAATAACTTTCTTATTGTAAGGAGTTTTGCGTTTTAATCAAAATTGGGTTGGTGTGTAAAAGTTTGGATTTGGGTCCATCGATCAGATTAAGCTACGCTTGCCGCGATCAGACTGTGGGTGGATGACCATCTTAACATACTGAGACCCCTCCGTGCATCGGAAAGCACGTTGAGCCGTGGTCCCGGCTGTCTTTCTTGGATCTTTGACAGTTGTTACGGGTCGTCAAAAGCCCGAAAGTTTGACAACCAGTCTTGCCAAGGGGTATCGTGTTACCCAGTAACTGAGTTATGGAGGTCAGATAGGCAGTCGCTCCATGTAAAATACTTATTATAGTCGGGCGCCTTTTCCCAACTATGTTGGGGTCGGCTTCCAGTCTAGCTGGATGCAGCAGAATACCAGTATTTTACATGGAGCGACTGCATATCTGACCTACATAACAAAGTTGCTGGTTTACACGACACCCCTTGGCAAGACTGAAACTTCAACTTGTTAAGGAAGAATTTAGCTTAAAAGTCAAGTGAATTACTATCGAGAGTTTATCTGAGGACCTCAAAAACCGAGCATAAGGAAGGAATTCGCTTCAATAGATAATTTTGTCGAACCAATAGCTATTGAGAGTTTAAACTCCGTTTAAGAATTCTTCAAAAACCGGGCATTGATTCAACAGCCTGTTGGTACACACGGCTACACATCAAGCTATACATTTCCAGTTTACACTGACCTCTCATTGTAAGAAAATTCTATACAATGCGAGATCAGTCTAGACTTGAAATGTATAGCTTGATCTGTAGCCGTGCGTATACAGAGAACACATTAATTATCGGAGCTAGGTAAACGGAATATTGCAGGCTCAATCAAGCTCGACGACTGAACTGTTTATTGAGTAATATTATACCTAAAATAGCATAATTATTGAGTATATAGTATAATTATTCGCTAGTTTATGAAGCTGGCAGTTGCGTTAATTTGGAAACGTGTGTGACTGAGTGGCTGTTTGTGAATAAATAAACAGGAATGGAGAATTCTAGGAAGGGGTAATGATAAACAAATTCGCCTGTGTTTATTGAAATAGGTTCATGTTTTTCTTAATTTGCTCGTTGCTCTAACAACGCTCTAATTACCGTTAGGTTCGCGTGTCACAGTAAAGCCTGGTTTACACGATGCGATTTAAGACGCAGATAAATGCCAATGGCCTTGAGTGGTTAGCTTACGTGTTCCGTGCTGAGTTCACGCAACGCGTCGTACGTTCAGCCAGTAATAGGACTCGCCCATCAAGGAGCGCTGTCCAAAATTAGACGCATTATTAATTTATTAAAGGTAAGTACATTAAAACACGTATACATTGGGATGACTTTTATCCCAGTTCGCGTGAGCGGTTAAAGTAAAGTAATTAAATTATCTTTAAAATGGCTATGGCCATGCTTTAAATTGCTTTCGTTTCATAATACGCTTAGTTTTTGTGTGATTCTCTGTTTTTTATTCACGTTTGACAAAATTTTACAAATTAATTACACGAAGTACCTATGTAATAAACATAATCTAAAATATTCACATATTAAGTTATTAAGAAAATGCTGTAATTTAACATATTATATTTTTTCCAAATTGTTTAGACGTTATCTTCAGTTTGAAATCATTAAAAATTATCGTCACCTTAAGTGTTTGTGGCATACCATGCCAAAGTTGAACCAACTATAGATACGAGTTACAGCAGGTGACCACTGAAAATCAACGCTGTGCTGCCCCCCTTTTTTTGTGGATGGAAACCATCAATGACTTCTCGCGTTCTGGGCGGAGCGGGAGGGCGTGTCAGACTTTTACTGACTAAAACCCACCCGTGTTCCTTCAGTTGCCAGGGTCACGGTATCGGTATCTCTTTCAAACAACCCACGACCCTGGTAGGCATCGGCCTGTGCCCCATAACGAGTAGAAGCCTATACCTACAGTGATCACGACGTGCAGCTCTGTGATCATGAATATATGTAGATCTATTTTGTTTAAACGAGTTAAATAATTATCTTTTTAAACCGACGAAAAAAAAGGAGGAGGTTCTCAATTCGACACGTGGTTTTCTTTCTTTTTTTTTATGTATGACCACGCATAACTTTTTACAGAGTCGTCCGATTTGAAAAATTTTTGTTTTATTCGAGAGGTATACATCAAAGTTGGTCCCATATAACATTTATTAACTTTGCTGGGCTAGTTTTTGAGTTAGCTTCAATAATACGTATTTTTGCCCCACTTTTATATGGATGATGTTCTAGTTTGTTTTGCAGATAGTGGTATTAGAATTTGTGTGGGGTAGGTACCACAACTAAAAAGTGAAAAATAAAAACTTTTTTACAAAAAAATACAACCGACTTCCAAAAACAACACTACAAAGTAAAAAAAAAAACTTTTTTATAAAAAAATACAACCGACTTCCAAAAACAACACTACAAAGTAAAAAATAACTTTAATTTCGGAAGTCGGTGGCAAAAAACGAAAATACATTTAACCAGACACCGACTTCCTAAGTTATTTTTTACTTTGTAGTGTTGTTTTTGGAAGTCGGTTGTATTTTTTTGTAAAAGTTTTTGTGTGCATGTGTTTTTGTGACAAATAAACCTATAGGTATTTTTTTTCTTTCGTTCATCGTCTATTAGCCGACGTTCGCACGGATGTAAAAATATCGCTGCGATTTTATTTCGCGCACTGGATTTTTAACGCTCTGCTTAGCACCGAGAGTTGAAAATCCAACAGCGTGTATTTTCGACGCGCTAGAATGCACTCTGTTGCAACGCTCGGCTCAACAACGAGAGTTCAAAATCCAGTGCGCGATAAAATGCCGCCGCGATATTTTTACGTACGTGCGAACGTCGGCTTGCAGTGTTAAGACGATGCAAGTCATTTGCTGCCTCAATTTCATTGTAAGTAGGTATGGCACAGAAACTGCGGAAAAACAGGACTAAACGCGTTCATAATCCCGCTGATCGTACCACGCGTTTTGTTTCGGCCCGTGATGGCCCCTGCTCATGCACGAGGTTGTGAGTTCAAATCCATACAAGTACCAATGTGACTTTCAATTCACATATATATGTCGTAGGCAGATTGTATGATTCCCCACCCGGTTGGTGACGGACTGGAGGAAAGTAAGCGAATGTCTGAAATCCTCCTCATCTCCCCACTTAGACTCTATTCCTGATCAGTTTGACTCTCTCGCTGACACGACAGCTGCGATCGACTCATTCACGGAGCACGTACAATCAGTCCTGAACGATTGTTCAAGGGAGGTTCCAGCGGTGGATGACCATCGCTGGAAGCTGCCGGACGATGTGCGTGCCCTGATGAATGAGAAGAACGCGGCTGTCCGTGCCTACAGCAGCTTTCCCTGCCGCTTGAAAAAAGTCCATATGCGCTATTTGCAGAAATCTGTAAAGAAACGCATAGAGGAACTGCGTTCCACGCGTTGGGACAAGATGTTGAGTGAGCTCGAGCCAACTCATCAGGCCTTCTGGCACCTACAGAGGAAACTCAGGTCCTCAGTCAGAGACAGCTTCTATGCCCCCCTTAGTACGCCCAGACAATACCATCGCTTTCGATGATATCGACAAGGCCGAATGCCTTGCCGATAGTCTTGAGGCCCAGTGCTCACCCAGCTCTCAACCAGTAGACGAAGCCCACCTCTCTGAGGTTGACGCTGAAGTCGAACGTAGAGCCTCCCTTCCCCCCGTTGAGGACCCTGATTGTCCCTTGCCTCCCGTCACTCCTGACGAGGTGCACGAGATAATCAAGGGTCTAAAACACCGTAAAGCCCCCGGCTCAGATGGAATCACCAATAGGGTGTTCCAACTTTTCCCTGCCCGTTTGATTATGCTCATAACCATCATCTTCAATGGTGCCATGGGTAATAATATCTTTCCTCACGCCTGGAAACAGGCTACCGTTATCGGTATCCCTAAGCCCGGCAAGCCTAAGAGCGAGCCCTCTAGCTACCGGCCTATCAGTCTGCTCAACGTCTTCGGCAAAATCTATGAGAGGCTTATTTATAAGCGTCTCAGAGATTATGCCGAGACAAAGGGTCTCATTCCCGACGAGCAATTCGGTTTTCGAACCCAGCACTATTGCGTGCAGCAGGTCCACCGTATTGTCGAGCACATCAGCGTTGGGTTCCAACGCGGTGCGATGACTGGTGCTGTCTTCTTTGATATAGCGAAAGCCTTTGACAAAGTCTGGCACAACGGCTTATTATATAAGCTGTACCAACTCGGTGTGCCGGATCGTCTCGTGCTCATCCTACGAGACTTTTTGTCAAACCGCACCTTTCGCTATCGCATTGAAGGAGCACTTTCCTCCCCCCACCCTATTCGCGCAGGAGTCCCTCAGGGCTCTGTGCTTTCCCCCCTCATATTCATCCTCTTCGCCAGCGATATCCCGAAGAGTAAAAAGGCACAGTTGGCGCTGTTCGCAGACGATACGGCCATTTTCTCCAAGGGAATTCGCCCTGACTCGATCGCTCGCACCCTCCAAACCGCAGTCGATGCCCTCGGCAAGTGGTTTCGAAAGTGGAGAATCGAAGTCAATCCCGATAAAAGCCAAGCCATTCTCTTTACGAGACGGCGTAATCGGCTCACCGCCCCTCCTCGGCCGATCACCATGTTTGGCAAGCAGATCCCTTGGGAAAAGCGAGCCAAATATTTAGGTGTGACGCTCGACAGTCATTTATCATTTTCAGAGCACATAAAGCAGGTTCGTTCGCGGGCCTACTTTGCTCTCGGCCGTTTACACTCCGTTCTGAATGCACGCAGCAAGTTGTCCCTTAAGTGCAAGTTGCGTATTTACACAGCGTGTATTCGACCTATCATGACCTATGCGGGCCCAGTCTTTGCGCATGCAAAGCCCCACCTCATCCATAGGATGCAGACCCTTCAGAACCGTTTCCTCCGATAGGTAACGGGAGCCCCCTGGTTCGTTCGGAATGCGGACCTCCACCTTGACCTTAAAGTCCCGACCATCCGTCAGTACTTGAAACGCCTTTCCAAGCGTTTCTTTGATTCCGCCGTGAAACATCGCAACCCCTTGGTTGTCGAAGCCGCTAGCTATGTCCCCAGTAGAATCAGTAGTATCCGCCGTCCGCGACATGCCCTCACTGAACCCGATGACCCTATCACCCTCCTCCAGGAAAGTAGTAGGGACACTAGCACCGTCCAACACAAACACAGATCTACATTCCGGCCTCGCCGCCGAGGCCCATCGCGTTTAAGACCATCTAACGTAAATGTAAATGTAAATTCATGTCCCTTGATCGGTTTAATCGAGCCAGCTGGTGGCGTAGCTGAGCCTGTAGCTTTAAACTCCCCTGATAATAATAATTCCCCTAACTTGATCCAGCCTATTGCTTTGCCTTGTCTATCATTGGTCAATGACAACGACTCCCTAAGCCGAGGTCCGTACCCCACAGGGGGTGCCCTTAATGCGCAGTCGTTTAGTTTATAATTTAGTCAGTATTTTATGCCCCTGGCTGGAGGCTTTTGAGCTCGCTTAAAGGCACCCACAGGAAAGTCCGGTTAAGTAGTCGAGACCTCTCATGGTCACACTACGAGATGCCATTCCAAAAAAAAAAAAAAAAAAAAAATTGTATGATTCGTCATTATACATACGACCGTCGGTCGTCCGTGTAATATGGCGAAGGAAAATTGACAACTCGTTCAATTGTTATAATTTCGGCATTGATTGCTATTGTAAATTCAGTCGAAACTGTGACTAACCACGCGCGATCCGAATTGGTCGCAGTAACTAAGCACCCCGAACAAATGGGTTAGGTTAGGTTAGATGGCGTATGGCTAGGCGGCCCGTCACGCGTCGACAAGTCTCATATTTCTCAAGGACAATCATAATGACGTCACGCAGGGGAGCCGGGCGCGTAAAGGATTCGCTGTTTTTAAATTTGACGAACTAAACAACGAACAGAGCCAAGCATAGAGCCAAATATTGGCGACAACGCTCGTCTAGGAAATCGTACCATAACTCAGCCAGAAAGACCACAAATCAAATTCGGTAGGTATGCGTCTATTTTTGAGTGTGTTTGTTCTTGTAACAAAACGTATGTTCCAATTAATATCCTACCAATATATTTGGCAGTAAATAATACAGGCAAGCTCACCGATAAATTCCGGAGAATTTAACTAAATTTAGACCAGTGACATGCAATCTTAATAGCTCCGAGCGATGTTACTCCAATTTACAATCGTTCGACTGGGGTTTGAGTTCAAGTCAAAGTAATTAGAACTTTAATTACTGTTCTGAAAGTTGGTTTTGGCTTGGAAGTAGCCTCGTTGAGCGAGGTAAAGGTAGGAGCTTAGTGGTAATGAAGTGCTGTTTAAATTATTATTAATGAATTATGGATTGGAAGTGATGTGTGTGGTGTGTTCCTAAGGAATTGGGGAGAAATTATAATAATTGTCTTTCTGAGTTTCATTTGCTGAATTAGTGTACTTAAAGGTACCCGCCAGAGTGTCTGAGCATTAGTAGGTCAAGGGCGATGTTATTAGATATCAAAATCATCGACCAAACTTATTATTGCACTACCCGCTCACACGAACGCGGTGTGAATCGGGTCCGTACCTAATATTGTACGTGGTATGAGTTCTATACCAAGAAAATATTTTTTTATTATTAACGTTGTTCCATCACTATTAAGTACTAATATCGAATTCTATGCATTTAATTTGATGCGTTATCTATTTCCGAACGATTTAAGATACGTCAACACTGACTGAGACTCGTCTATGACATTAAAAAATATTTTATTCTCTGTCATGCCATTGTTCGGTCGGTCGATTGTGAAAAGTGTTTTACTCAGTTAATAGTTTAATTGTACTGTGGTAAGTGAGTTTATTTATGTTTCATGTTAAGAATTAACACACCATGCATTTTAAACCTTAAAACATATAGGTCATCGCTTGTTTTTTCTTACTAGAGCCATTTCTTTGAAATCTGAAGCTAAATTGTCTTTGTTCGTCTTTTTAACCATTTCTAGAAATGTAAACAATAACAAATTCAAATGAAACATTCAATATAATGGCGCTTTACTCATTGGGTTTCCAAGTAAAGAATTGGAGCTACAGAATTCTCAGTAACTATGCCGCTATCGCATTATGTAAACAAACGCGCGCCGCGGGCCGAATGACGTCAGCGGGTGGTCACTTGACTAGTTTTTTAAGCGGGCGTACCTGCCGTGTGAGCGGCTACTACTCAAAACTTGTCCAAATTATAATTATTGGGCACCCCGAGGTTCGGTTTGGTTAAATTCCTTTAAACTCTGCAGACAGAAATAGGAGCCCCGCATAGCGGGGCTCCGTCGATCTGACGTTAATTTTAATTTATTTAGACATGCAAATTTTGATGTGCAAACAGTATTTTTGATGTAGGTACGTATTCTGAGTTTAAATACTAGGTACCCTTTGTTAAAGTAAGATGGTGCAACCCTTAGGGACAAACAGTCGCGACACGTGATACAATCGAGCGCGACACAAAGTCTCAGCTCGTCGCGCGTCACGCGGTGGCTTTGTGTCGCGGGCGATTATATCGCGTGTCGCGCCTGTTTGAAGGAGCCTTTAGTCGTTCTTGTCTACTTCTTGGACCATTTCATAAGAAATAGAGCACACAGCAAAGACCTATTCGCTCCCTTTCCACAACTGTTTATTATGCCCTGTGTCAGAGCATAATAAGCTACTGCATCACGGTGTGGGGTGGGACTCCCAAGACTGTCCTCCTGCCACTTGAACGCGCACAGAGAGCTGTACTCAAGGTAATGACCTCGAGGCCTTTTAGGTATCCCACTACGGCTCTCTACACTGAATGTCAGGTTCTCACTGTGAGACAGCTCTTTGTCCTTGGCACTATTCTGCGTAAACATCCCTCTGTGGTACCTATATGATCCGAATGCTACCAAAAAGCGTAGACACTTTGAAGTTTGCCCAACTCACGGTTGTAGAACGGCCCATGCTCAGCGTCATTTTGGTGTATTTTCAAACCATTTATATAATAAAATAAATAAACTCTGCTCCATTGCTCCCATGTGTCTAAATGAATGCAAAACCGAGGTTACAAAGTGGCTCTTGACAATGAGTTATAGTAAGACTGAAGATTTACTACGTATATCAATCGCTTAACCTAATGTAGTTAATAAAGTAATATGTTTATACACTTCTGGACACATCTATTGGCCCACCTTAAAGTTTAGGTTTCGATGGCCCCTACCGAAATATGATTGCTAGATTGAACAAAAACTGTTGATGCAGTTTTAAACCTGATACATTTTACCATCTTTTTCGATCGTATTGTTTTACATTTGAATTCAGAATACCATACGACATAGAGCTACGCCTAACAAGTCGGATATGCGCCTTGTTAAAGGCAATTGATTTTTGAATAAAAAACATGTTTTATCAAATAAAGGTTTAATTTAATAACGCGTGTTGCCTCCATGGGCATCTACCACAGCTCTCATACGATTAGGCATAGAGTTTATCAACCGCTCTATGAAATTTTGAGGGATCATCTCCCATTCCTCTTCTATGGCAGTTTTCAACTCCTGCATCGTCTGGGCAACTGGCTGACGAGCTCTAACACGTCTTTTTAGCTCGTCCCACATGTGCTCAATGGGGTTCATGTCTGGGCTTCTGGCTGGCCAGTCCATAACTGTGATGTTCACATCCCGAAGATATTCCCTGACGATGCCGGCCGCATGGGCTCTTGCATTATCATGCATAAAAAGGAAATTTGGGCCCACATAGTCCGCGTATGGTATCACGTGAGGTTCTAAGCACTCACGAATGTACCTTTCAGCATTTAATGTTGGCAGCCGTGGTCCTGTAACAACCTCAAGTTGAGTTTTGCCGCTCGCGGATATACCGCCCCAGACAGTCCATGAGCCACCGCCATAAGCAACCCTCTCTTCAAAGCAGCATTGTGCGAAACGCTCTCCCTTACGTCGGTAGACCTTCTTCCTTCCATCATTGCCATGTAACACAATTTTAGACTCATCAGAAAAGAGTACACGGCTCCAATCTTGCTGTGTCCAATTTAAATGACTGCGTGCGAAATGAAGGCGCGCTGTTCGGTGGGCTCGCGTTAGTTTGGGGCAATTAGCTGGCTTGTGTGGTACCATATCGCGTTCTATTAACCTTCTCCGAACAGTTCGAGCGCTGACAGATACTCCGTGGATGTCGCGAAGTTGGTTTTGTATCTCAATGGAGGTAAGGTGACGATTTCTCAAGCTGGTCGTCACGATGAATCGATCCTGCCTTTCAGTTGTGACCCGAGATCGTGGCCTTCCTTGGCGACGAAAAAAGCCGCCAGTCTCTAGGTACCTCCGATAAACATTTCGGACCGCAGATCGACTTAAATTAAGTTGAGCACTCACGTTTCTTTGGCTGTGTCCGGCCTGAATAAGTGCCACAGCTTGGGCGGCGACTTCAGGTGAAGTATCCATAGATTATTGATAGAACCTCACCTTAATGTTAAGAATAAGTAATGTTTGTTGCAAAACCAAAGATATCAATCACTTTTTCAAGAATTAAATCCAAGTAAACCAATAAAACCAAGTTTTCTTAGTATTCGATTGTTTGATATGAACAAACAGGCTCCAAATTGTCTTTTGTTTCTTTAAATTCTGTGTTCGAAATTCAAAAAAAGACTATTGAATGAAATTGTGAATGTGCCAGGTTCAAAACTGCATAAAAACTTTTTGCTCGACCTAATATAAAATTTTAGCTAGGACCAAACGAAACTGAAAATACAAGGTGGGCCAAAAGATGTGTCCAGAAGTGTAGTTATATAAATACAGACTTACATATACACAGGTTTTCATCATATTTATCTCTCCCTCACACTCATACAAACACTCATACATAGGTACAGAAATAGGCCACATCATAGCTGCTTTAGCTAGTTAGTTTAGTATATTATATTGTAATCTGATTAGGTACTGTGCTCGTCTTACAACTATTGCTTTATGTTCAAATCTTAGGCGAGGACGCTGGCACCCTAAACACAAGTTAAATCTTACTTTGGGTGCCAGAGTTCATCGAAAACACTCTTTTCCATTGTTGAAACGTTGCATAGTTTTAAGTACAACTGAAGTTAATAAAATTATTTATTTATTTATTTAACGATCGATTGCACTAGTAGATTCAATTACTCGATCAAGTCGGTCAATCACAGTCCGCTACGTCACATAGAACAACCGATCTATTCTGTAAAATCTCACAGTGAAAATTTAGATATAGGTTAGAGATGGCAATAGTGTGAATCCCTAGATGGTGGAATGCTCACTTTACCTAATTTAAGTTTCCACGGTGACATTTTTATAGAATAGACCAATAGAACTCTGCCAAGTTGCACCGCCGCAACACCGCGTTACAGTGTGCTGCGACCACAGTGCGTGTGTCTTAGACCGTAACGGCCGTAGTGACGGCAGTCATGAAAAGATGACAGCGTATTCGCCCTACCGCCTCAAAAGATAATCGCATTTCTGTTTCGTTTTGACACCTTCTAACACCCAATGACGCTTCCATGGAAACGTTATTTGTTTGAGTTCATTCTCAGTAGATATATGGACACTTTTTCTTGTGACTAAGTACGGTGAGAGCAAATCTAGCGATTTAAATCTTTGGAGGCGGGGTTTGACTTAATGTCCAATAGTGGTGAAAACAATGATGTAGGAATACGTCATTGGGTGAAGATGACAGATTTTCTTAACGGCCGGATGGCATGACGAGAGAGATTAGCTATGTTAAATAATGTGGACGTGTTATAATATGTACAAGTTTATGTGTTACAATCAATGATGTATTACTACAGTATGATTGTATGTACCTACTGGTATGTAGCTACTTCAAGCTTACGCTGCTTTTGAGTACACTAATGTTTGTGTATGACGCTTATAACGTCATTGGTTACAATAACATAATCTTGACGCACCCTTACTACAAAATCGCTGCCGCTCCTGTAATCGCTCTGCTCGTCACTATCCGCAACCCTAAGCTACAATTTAATTCGTCCTCATGCTAATAGGTCCCGGTCCCAGGCTAGGAGGCAATTTCGCAAGACGTTTCAGTTACTGATGGCATTACGTTGTATCACGACACTACGGTTTTACAGCAGCGTTTCTGTCTGAGAGAGTAGGTTTAAATAAGGCGTTATGGGGGTTTAGTTTATAATGTATGGCCATAACTTATGGGTAATGATACTTTGTGAATGAAATATTATGAAGGTAAACTTACGGTGACCTAAAAAATACAGTGTTGCCAAAAAAGTAAAATATTTGAATTGATTTTGAAATAATCAAAAATCTAAATTTAATAATTAATCAATGGTGTCCTATTATTCAAAGTCAAAATCAACAGTAATTTATTCAAATTACGCTGAGAATCAGCAGTTTTCGAACGTTAAAATTACAGACGGTCCCACAAAACGCCCGGCCTTCCTAGTGCTTTAGCTGGGAAGAAGAACTGGCGCAACAAACTCCCCAACAGCACGGCTGTCTGTTCAGTTAGAAGAACTTGACTTGATTCTATACAATAGTGGTACGCAAAATAATTTACATTACGCAACGCATCGCAACCCGCAAAATTCAAATTTTCTTGTGTTTTTTGCAATATAAAAATCATCAATAACTATCTCTAGGTTAGATTTCCTGCGGATTGGTCTGATTTTGAAATTCAGACGAATCCGGAGGAAACCTAACCTAGAAAGATGTATTGATGATTTTTATACATAAAATTATGTAAATATATACTTGTCACTATTTGATTAAGATACAACCTGACACTAACCCGCAAATTGCAAAAAACGCAAGAAAATTTGAATTTCGCGGGCTACCACAGCGGATCCTCCGGAAAATTGTTTACTTTATTAGCCGACGTTAACACGGACGTAAAAATATCGCGGCGATTTTTTTTCGCGCACTGGATTTTCAACGCTCTGTTTAGCGTCGAGAGTTCAAAATTGAACAGTGTTTTTTCACACTCACCCCACATACAAAATTGTAAATGAGAATAATTTATATATTTTATTATATCTAAGGGTTTTATGGTTGTTTTTTATTTTATTATTATTATTTTTTTTTAATTTTATTTTATTTTTTGTTTTTTTTTTTTTATTCTATTTTTCTCTTCATTCAACTATTTAAAAAAATGCTTTGTACCAATGAGTTACAAATATTGGCTTGTGACTTTGCTGCGGAAGGACACTAATCTCTAAGATACAGGGATACCCCTAGTTTGGAGATCAGGGTTTCAATGTACTGTGCATAACATAGCCACCTAGTTATAAATATAACATATAAGCTTTTTCTTCAATAAACATTTTTTTTTTTTCGACGCGCTGGGTTGCAGCCGAGCTTCGAGAGTCCAACCTCGACACGAAATTCTCGAAGCTCGGCTCATCACCGAGAGTTGAAAATCCAGTCTGCGATAAAATCCCGCCGCGATATTTTTACGTGCGTGCGAACGTCGTTTTAGACAAAAATTAAATTATTTTTGTCTAATAAAGTAAACAATTTTCGGAACTCATATAACCTGTCAGTAGGTAAGTAAGCTAATTCTGGAGAAAGAACATAACATGTCTTGAAACACTTCCGGAAAGCCGCGAGTAGATGCCGCGTTTGATTGTTTTCTTTAGGACCGACCGACCTCATCATCATCACCATCAGCCTAGAGCTGCCCACTGCTGGACATAGGCCTATCCTATCGCACTCCATTCAACTATATCTTCGGCAACTCTCATCCAGCTGCTACCCTGCGAAGATCGTCGCTCCACCTCGCCTGAGGACGTCCTAACTTATGTTTGCCGATTCGCGGTCTCCACTCAAGAACTCGTCTACCTCAGGAGTCATCGGTTCTAGGCTAATATGGCCGGCCCATCGCCACTTCAGTTGCTTACTCTGTGAGCTATGTCGACAACCGACTTCACTAACACATAATTATCATATATAATATTATATAAACTCACGAAACTGCAGAACGCCATCTGCTACGATCCTTACATACAATTTTTTTCTTCGTTTACGTTCATTGTCATTCATGTCATACACGCGGTTGCGTACCTATACTACCTACGCACCTGACCTTTCTGAAGAACATCACCAATAAGGTCATTATTATGTCCCTTATAGGGCGTCCCCTACAAGTATATCGAAACCGCCAGGGTAGCCCGCGAAATTCAAATTTTCTTACGTGTTTTGTAATAATTTGTATCAATCTGCCTAGCCTTTTCCCAACTATGTTGGGGTCGGCTTCCAGTCTAACCGGATGCAACAGAATACCAGTATTTTACATGGAGCGACTGCCTATCTGACGTCCACAACCCAGTAACTGGGTAATATGATACCCCTTGGTAAAACTGGTTGTCAGACTTTCGGACTTCTGACGACCCGTAACGACTGTCAAAGATACACGAATGACAGCCGGGACCAACGGCTTAACGTGCTTTCCGAGGCACGGAGGAGTTTCGGTATGTAAAGATGGTCACCCATCCACGGACCGACCCCGGCAAGCGTAGCTTAACCTGATGGATTGACCCGTGCGGCTGATATTACTTAGTCACGAGCTTCTCTTGCAATAAGTTGTATGTTGATCAAAATATGATTCGCGACCGTAACATATGTATTTACCTACAAAATTAAATCATGAACATTATTATTAAGGTGTGGAGGTCACACAGGCAGTCGCTCCACGTAAAGTACTGGTATTCAGCTGCATTCGGTTTTTTTTTTTTGTGTGTGGGAAATCACTAAATGACTTCTCCCGCTCTGGGCGGAGCGGGCGGGCGTGTCAGACTTTTACTGACTAAAACCCACCCGTGTTCGTTCAGTTGCCTGTGCCAGGGCCACGGTATCTCTTTCGAACAACCCGCGACCCCGGCAAATCGGCCCTATTGGACCCCGTCACTGCTGACATCTCTTTGAGGCGCACGTGGAACACAACGCGCCGACGATCCGGGCCTGGTCCTTACCGGACGGCCAGCTGCCCATACTCGTCGTCCGCAAGCCCGCGGCTACGGTGGCCGGGAATCGGCAATACATTCCCGCCGCCCAGGGCGTCTCCTGCGGCGGCTAGGGGCGCGAGGGCGCGACTGTTGCCTCTCCCTCACGCATTCCGCCTCCTCCTTCGTGCTTCGCAGGAGGTGATGGCCTCCCATGCACTCTCGCTCCGCACCATAGCCTGGACCAGGTTTGGACGCGCCGCCGATCGCCTCCGCGAGATCACGGCGGTGCTCCGCCCAAGCCGGGCAGACCTCCGCTGTATGCTCCACCGTGTATCCGGTTAGACTGGAGGCGGACCCCAACAATTTTGATGTACCATCGATGCGAAAATTAGTTTTAGGTTTCAAGACAGTTACTTACTCGTACCTGCCTAAAGATTTGCCTCGTGTCTCGTCGAGATTCATTTTCCCGCCGCTTTTCTTACTGGTAGCGACAGAAGATTTTGAAATATCAGAAGCAATAGTGTCTAGGAATAGTGTTTAAATGAAATCTAAAAATTCTATAAAACCATTTATTTTCCTTACATAAACATCCATAAAGCTACTTAAATTATTATCTACTATGTACAAACTAGAACCATACAATTGTTGTCACAAAATAAAAACACAAATTCGTTGTTTAAGTATATAATAAAACATGGCAATGACTTATTACTAGGACTGTTAGCTTAATACAAATATATTCTACACGACATTAATCAATATACAGGATCAAATTAAATTAGCTAGCTGAACTCCGCTGATGAGGTCTCGATATCTAAACACGACAAAATCAAAATAAAAAGATTTGATTTTTTTTTTGGGTCAATGACCGATGATGGTACTTTTTTTAGTTGATAAAATCTCTTTTTATGGTGTTGAGAAAGCGATAACAATTACGTCTGTTAAGTTTACAAAAAAAAAATACGGATTTTTTATGCGACTAAGGGCTGATTTTTCAATAGGCAGATAACTTTTATCTGAAGAATAAATGTGACAGTTTGACATATTTTCAATACAAAAGCTGTCAAACCGCCATGCCATATTTATTCCTCAAATAAAAATTATCTGACTATTGAACAATCAGCCCTAAATGTGTAATGTATGTGAATAAAAGCGTGTTAAAAAAGAAATTAATTTCACGCTTTTATTAGCTTCACCTGTATGTATGTTTGTATGAATGTATGTTTGTATATAACGGAATCTTTGAACTCAATTTTTACCCACTTTTAAATGGTCACATTAATTCGAAATTTTGCACACATAACAGGGCTCCATGACAATACAATAATTTTAAAAAAATGTCCCATTATCTTGATCAGGATCATCAGGATAAACGATTTAACTCTAAAAATTTTAAAAATAAATTATACTTTAAAAAACTAAAAAACACGCTTCAATGCCATTAAACTGAACTAAAAAGTAAATAATAAATTTTTCAATATAAGAATAAAGTGATTAACGAGAAAATTATTGTCATTGTAAAAAAGCGAGGGGTGCTTTGTATGACATTCTTACACTAACTCTGTAATTCGAAAGCACCCCACGCTTTTTTTACAATGACATTAATTTTCTCGTTAATCACTTTATTCTTATATTGAAAAATTTATTATTTACTTTTTAGTTCAGTTTAATGGCATTAAAGCGTGTTTATTAGTTTTCCCTTTGACTGTAAACAATGTACTAATTTATGAACCCAAAACCCCAGGGGAGGGGGGGGGGGGGTTAGTTGCGAACCCCATAGGGTTCACAACTACTGATGATGATTTTATTCCATCGCATGATGTTTTTTTACGTTTACATATATATGATATAAGCTTATATACCTATTATATAAAGGATTATTCCTTATGCACACCCAGGTGTTCATGCGACGTTCAAAGGGTTAAAGTATAATTTTATTTTATCATGTTTAGATATCGAAACCCATTACGTCTGCAGCGTTGCGCTAGCTAATTTAATTTGGCTCTGCATAAAATGTAATATTAATATGGAGTTGTTTTTATGGAAAAGGCGTTCCCGTGATACAATACGTCCGATGAATCATGGCTAGTCTGAACTTTGCGCAGAAGGCTGCGCAATCATATTTTTTAGGAACCAAATGGTGACAAGGCGAGTGTGGGCGAGTGAACATGCGCGAAAATTCGGAGAGCCTATGTTCACACCGGCTAAGATTCATCGGCCGTATTGTATGTGATGTAAGGATGTACAGTCAACAACTTAAATATCTACCCATTTTTGCTTTTCCGTATTGCATCCAGACATTTAAATATAGTTATGATAGACGGGCAGAGCGAACAACATCAAAATCTAAAAAACCAGTTGTTTTAATTCAAAATCTCGTGTCATACGCCCCACATGATAGGTCACATTGTGTGCAAAAATAATGATTTAAGTAAAAAATATGTTGTTTCGAAGGAAATAATTATGCCGATTTGTAGGTACAGACGCCAGCAGATCTGTCAAATTTCTTTAATAGATTTTCATTTTTATTGCTAAAGCATTAGGTTCAAGGTTGATTGGAAAATTTGACAGTTTCGGGTGGCTTGGCCTGCTGGCGTCTACACATGAGGTATTGCAAACCTCGTAAGTAGTGATAAAATGACTATACCCAACTACGGTTTATTTTCGTTTTTACAGAGTATTTAGATAAATTAATAGTTTCCTTAGGGCTGATTTTTCAATAGCCAGATAACTCTTAATATTTAAATTAGACAGCTTTTGTACTTATAGAAAATATGTCAAATTGACATCTTTATTTTTCAGATAAGAGTTATCCGACTATTGTAAAATCAAGTAAATGTACTACTACCTGTTCACTTCGAGAATACCCCTACCTCTACCACCCGCTCAGTTCCGATGCAGATAGAGGGAGGGCAGTGGGACGCGAGGTAGGGGCATTCTCGAAGCGAACGGGTAGTATGCATCGTGCATCGTGTCAACTTGGCTATTATGCAATTTTGCAATATTTTGCTAGATGGCGTCACTGCAACATGGGATCACAGTTTTTTTTTTTCTGATAGCCTCACATAGTATCTTAAATGTCTTTGATTGCACCCCCAAAACAGCTGAATAGGACAGCATAAGCTATTGACTGTCCTTATAAAGATTTTACCGAAAAAATATTTTATTTTATTTTTAATATAATAGTTATACTCGAGCAGTCTGTGGGTGAGCTTTACTCGCCGGGCTGCTAGTGCTCTGCGTGTCCAATACAACAACATCTTCAGGATGCTGATGCGGCGGCCTCGCTATTGTAGTGCGTCCGGAATGTTTGCGGAGGCGCGAACGGACGGCTTTCATGCGGTGATACGGAAGAAAGTGGCCTCTTTGTTGCAGCGCGTGCGAGGCAGTAGCAACAGTATCCTGCAGATGGTTGTATCTCGTGCGGATTGCCCTATCCAGAATAAATGGATGCATATCTTGATGGGTGTTGACTAACATAGTGCATAAGAATAATGTTTTTTACTAACACAATAGGTAGGTACTTATAATTGATTGTTTGACTGCTTTGTATTTTCATTTTGTATTTTGTATTCTCTATTTTGATAATTTGTAAAAATATTATTTGTAATTTGTAATTTTTATGGATTTATTTTTATCTGAAATAAACTGATTAATAATAATAAATCAGTGTTTTTGTTCAGCAGCCTATAAGAAAATTTCGAATAAAGAAAATATAAATTAATAGAATAGAAATCACAAGAAAAACGTACAATAAAAATATGTTTAAACATAATTCGTATAAATATTGCCTCTTAAATTATAAATATTATATAAAACTTAAACGATAATCTTTATTTCCCAAATTGTTCTGTTGTTGAAAAATTATTTCCTAATAAAATTTCGCGTAAGTAATAAAAGCAAAAAGCAGTAAAATGAACATGCTATTTAAAAAAAAATGTTGTTTTCAATTAACAAAAATTAAGAAAAACTAGTAAGTATTTTAAAAAAACTGAAAATCGTTTAGTAGTAAACATGCTTTTAAAAACCGAATCCTTCTGTTTTTTAATTAATATTACACAAAATGCAAAAGTAATGGAAAATCAATTATATTTTTACAGGCCCAAGACACAAAAAAATACTATAACAAGGCCTACAACTACTTACATTTAGAATTGAATTACACTTAACACTATATTTGTACTCTTTTCAATTACCAGATAGTCTTACAATGAAATTATTTTGACTTACATGATATTTAGTGCAAAATCTACTTATATTTTATGCATAATTAGCAACACAATATAGAAATAGTATTAAAAATGTGATCTTACTGTACGTAAATGTAATTATGTATTTCTTGATTAATTACACTTATTTTTTGTATCAACATATTTTTTAAAATCAATATTTCTGAAATGCAACAAGTAATATATTTAAAAATTCTTGTGATTTCGAAATTTATTTGGAAATTGGAATTACAAAATATGCTTTCTGAACCTTATGAAATCGATAAAGATGTGCTGACGTAATTAAACAATATTATCCACACACAATATTAAAAACAAACTATGACTGACATAATATTAATTTACCACAAAACCTTAAAAAATATATTTATAAAAAACTTAAAGACATACAAAACTTACGTAAGTATAATATACTAAAACTTTATATTCTCCATATTATTTGTTGAATTACTGCTACAAAATTATCGGTACTTATTTGTCCGTACACTAGAATCACACTGTTTTTATTTAAAGACTATTACATAATTACTATACTTATCTACCGAACTAAAACCCCTAATCTAACATAATAAGCGTACAACTTACGACTTTATCGTATTTCACTATTCTTACGAGTCGTGGCCTTGTGAGGCCAAATTTTAGAAGAAAAATCACTTTTACCATTGCTTTTTCTGGCCTCGAGATAAACATAATTTTGTTATAATGCCAACAACCAGACCACGATAGTAGAAAAGTGACAATAAAAAATAAAAAACACAACACAACTTTGAAGTCAAGATTTCTGAAGTCCACAGAAATCCGGAATCCAGTCTATAAATCCAGTTCAGCAAAATAGTTCTTATTTATAGGAAGTTAAGGGACCTAGGTTTTAGTGCAGTTTTTCTCATGTATTGATGAGCTAACTGAGTGAGGTCCAATTGGTCTTGTGTCATACCGCATGCGAAGGTTTGCCATTTGTAGTTACCCTGTAAAGATTAAGATTACATTATAACTTCTTGGGTTTCAGCTGTGATTCTGCTGTCCAATGACGTAGGCCAACTGTTTTCCCATAACTCGGTCTTTCGATAAAACTTGACCTAATAGAGGTCCTTGGAAACTGAGGTCTTGATTCCACCATGGAACCAAAATCTTAGTGTGCTTCCCAATGACCTATTATAAAGGTCATCATTGGTGCTTCCAAATTAATTTAGTTAGGGCTAACTTTTCATTAGTCAAATAACTCTTTTCTGAAGAATTAATATGACAGTTTGACATATTTTCTGTACAAAAGCTGTCAAATTGAAATATTTATCTTCAGATCCGAATCCGACTATTGAAAAATTACCCTTAGTAGTATAGTAGTAAACTAGTACTGTACTGCCTCGTTGGTCTAGTAGTCGCAAGCGCTGCTACTGAGCATGACGTCCTGGGTTCGATTGCCAGGTCGGGCAGTGTTATTGAGTTTTTCCCGGAATTTGTGCCCGGTCGATGGGACCCTAAAGTACACCCACATTTTGTCTGTATGTCTTGTGTTTAATTAAAAAATTAGTGACAGGCAACCATAAACGATTAAATGCAATACTTCATGGAAGCTTAAGTAAAATAAACGGTTGGAAAGATTCTAATTCTGAAGATTCTACTCTAGAATCTCTACCTTCGCTCCGCTCAGGATTCAAAGAAACACGCTCGCCTTTAAAATAGTTGTTTGCTCCTTCGGCAAACAATCTACTATTTAGGCATCATCCCTATTGGCCCATTTACAGTCCGGCAAAAACGTATATAAACGGAACTAATTTTTAATCTTTATCAGTGTTGTCTCAGTCCGTGTTTTATCAGGCAACAAATGTGCATGAAAACGATTAGATTGATTTAAAATTAATAATACTATCTGTCAGTAAAATGGTTTTTAAAGTTTAAATTTTATAATGTACTATGGGCCAGTTCTGCATGATCACCTCAAAGGCGATAATCGCATGCACGGCTCACGACTCGCTCGCACAATGTTCGTTTGTCACTAGCTGCGCTCTCACAGGAATAGTTTTCTTAAGGCGAAAGCGCCAGGGTAGCCCGCGAAATTCAAAATTTCTTACGTTTTTTGCAATTTACAAGTCAGTATTAGGTTTTATGTTGATCAAAATTTGATTCGCGACCGGAACAAGTATGTATTTACAGAATTATAATCATTAAAGTCATCAAGACAACTCTTTAAGACCAGGTAATCCTGTTGAATGACTATTTCATGAAATCTTGACATTTGAGGATTGTACTAACTTAAGGAGTTGTATTACTGATTTTAATGATTATAATTCTGTAAATACATATTTTGTTACGGTAGCGAATCATACTTTAATCAACATACAATCTTTTTTTTTTTTTTTTGTGGATGGGAAATTATCAAATGACTTCTCCCGCTCTGGGCAGAGCGGGAGGGCGTGTCAGACTTTTACTGACTAAAACCCACCCGTGTTCCTTCAGTTGCCCGTGCCAGGGCCACGGTATCTCTTTCGAACTACCCGCGACCCCGGCGGCATCGCCCAATTGACCCTGTCACTGCTGACATCTCTTTGAGGCGCGCGTGGAACACAACGCGCCGTCGACCCGGGCCTGGTCCTTACCGGACGGCGAGCTGCCCATTACTCGTCGTCCGCAAGCCCGCGCCTACGGTGGCCGGGAATCGGCAATCGATTCCCGCCGCCCAGGACGTCTCCTACGGCGGCTAGGGACGCGAGGGCGCGGCTGTTGCCTCTCCCTCACGCGTTCCGCTTCCTCCTTCGCGAGCATTACTGCTTCGCAGAAGGAGGTGACGGCTTCCCATGCACTCTCGCTCCGCACCATGGCCTGGACCAGGTTTGGACGCGAGAGATCGCCGCCGCCGATCGCCTCCGTGAGAATCAACATACAACCTAAGACTGACTTACAAATTGCAAAAAACGTAAGAAAATTTGAATTTCGCGGGCTGTCCTGGCGCTTCCCCATTAAGTGAGCATGCTTATGTTTTGTCCATAGTATAGTGGCGCCCCCATTTTTTCTACTCTTTTGTGTCGAGCTATATTTAGCTCATATACTTACCAAGTTTTATTTCTTTTATCTTTACCTAACTTGTGATAATTTAAACAAAAACTGATACTAACCAATATAAAAGGCGATGTATTCTCCTCCTTAATTTCCGAGAGGTCTTCGAGGCGATCGAACTTGATGGAACGGACGGCCGATTTCTTCACAAGTATAGACTCGTTGCCCCGGCAGATCTACAAGGGAATACGTTTTGGGTGCAATTTATGTATGGCATTTTAAGCAGTTCTACTAGTGATTGAAAAAACTATTGCATCAATTAAAAATACAAAAAGGAATGAAGGAAAAGTTCAGGTGAATGCGCCGTGATAGCCCACGAAATTCAAATTTTCTTTTTGCAATTTGCATGTCAGTGTCACGTTATATATTGATCAAAATATGATTCGCGACTATAACAAATATGTATTTACATTATTATAACCATAAGAATCATCAATACATCTCTCTAAGTTTGATTTCGGAAATCATGACATTTTGGAACAAATTTAACTTATTGATGATTCTCATGGTTATAGTTATGTAAATTCATATTTGTTTTAGTCGAATCATATAGATAATACCTTTAGCAATAAAAACAAAAATGAGGCCTCGTTTGTTGTATACAAAAAATCTGGTCTTTACATTCGAGGTCATAGTTTTAATAAGGAACTACACATAAGGAACTAATATTTGGAACAAAATAATCGTAACCAGGAATCTTGCATTTAAACCAGCAAATATTCTAGACTTGTGTAAATGAGTCTAGAATATTTCCTGGTTACGATTATTTTGGTCCAAATGTTTTTACGTGTAAATGAATTAAAATCTGTAGATAGTCATTTTGAAAAATAAAATAATTAGGTTCTATGGCTTTTTTTTGTTCAGCCTGTATTGTGTTGGGCAACGGTCTCCTATAGCTGTCCATTGTTTATGACAATAAAGATTCAAAATTCTAAAAAGGTTAGCGATTTTTGCAACTAACTGTGCCAAGGGTGAAAAAAAAACAAAACAAAAATTAAATGTACAAAATACATTTATTGAAATAAAAAAATGACATTGGATCTCTTTTGGATTGGATTGGAATACAAACAATATTGACAGAGACACTAAACTACTCAAAATAAAAAAGAAAAAACACATCGAAATACAAAAAAAAAATGTTGCCATTATACAAAGAAACTACAACTACAGAATAAATTAAAACATTTTTTTTTTAACATAAATAGTAACAAAAAACAATTTCTATAACAAGATATAAATAAATAAGTATTTTTTAAGAAGATTCAACACTGGCCTGTCAATATTGTGCGGGAATGGATTTGGCGGGAAAAATACAAAATGGAGAGGAAAAGGTAAGGGGTAAAATGTCATTTATTTATTTCAAATAAAGTTTTCTTAAGTAGCTGCCGATATAAAAAATGTTACAATTTAACAAAAAAAAGTGACTGTATAAATACAAATTCCACAACCTATGTGACAGCATTTTAGTCGTTATTCGAATGACAGTTATATTAAGTAGGTATAAAAAATGTTAATATTTTTAAAGGCAAAATACAAAGCAAAAATACTATAATTAATAGAATTTCTAAATAAATAAATACAGGGATAGGACAGGTCACCTACTAGGTTAGTTAGTAGATCGAAAGAATCGTGCCCTAGAACTAAAAACCCTAAATGTCCGTTTCACAACAATTTTTCTCATACAATTCCTTATCAAAGAAAAAACTCATAAAAAACATTATTTTTTACATTTCATCATCAACATTGAACATCGCGTCCTAAATACTGTTGAAACTCAATTTATTTTGTACTTATTTGTTTTTTGTTACTACGAATAAGTATTTTTTTTTTAACCTAAACAAATTAATACTTGAAATTATTATAACTAGTAACACTTAAATAATTTGGTGCATGGTAAACTTGAGGTATACTTTTGACGATTCCTACAACTATATTTTTAACTAGGGAATTAAGAATATATTATTAAATTAATAGAAAAAAAAAACGAATAGTTCATTTGATGAAAACCTCATCTTTGGTACCTTATTTTCTAATACCGTTTAACGTTTACATTAGTTTGGTGCAAAACCTACCTAAGAATTGATAATTCGAGAAAATAAAATTAGAAAAATTTACAACCGAGTATAGAAAACACGATAAAATTAACGATTAATTAATTTATACGATATTTCGTTTTAAAAGTTACGTAATTTGTTTTAATTTTAATGTATTTTAAGTTAGTCATGTTTTTTAAGATTCCGTTTTCCGATCGATTCAGTGCTAATCGATTTTTCTATCGATATTGATAATTATTTTACCGAGAAATTAATCGATTTTGATCACCGATTTGCGCCTTAATTTTTAGTAATAGATCACAATAATATCGCGTAATTTTATGTTAGTTCATTAGTCGTTTAATGGTTAGATTACTTATAAGTGGGTTACCAGTTTGAAAATACCAAAATGTAAAAATTAACTATTTCATTATGGTTGATCCGCTGTGGTAGGCCGCGAATATCAAATTTTCTTGCGTTTTTTTGCAATTTCCAGGTCAGTGTAAGGTTGTATCTTAACAAAAATATGTTTCGCGACAATAAGAAATACGTATTTACATAATTTTAACTATAACAATCATCAATACATCTCTCTTAAGTTAGATTTGTTCCGGATTCGTCTGATTTCGGAAATCAGACGAATTACATATAAATTTCTTATTGTTTCTATTTAAAATTATGTAAATACATATTTCTAAGTGTCGCGAATCATGTTTTAATCAAGAGACAACCTTACACTGACCCGCAAATTGCAAAAAACGCTTGAAAATTTTAATTTCGCGGGCTATCTTATCGCAATAAACACTTAATTTTTTTTTTTTAAGCCGCTTTCCGTAATCAATGGGAAACTTGACATCATGTAATAATGGCTAAAATATATTGGGTTGATACAATTTAGATTGGCATCAAAACGCTTAGAAGAAGAATCTAAAACATTTTAGTACTTCCTCTAGTGACCCACGTATTTTATTAAATGGTTAATGTTTATGACTTAGTTAAGCGTGTCTTTAACTTAAATTTTAATCACTATTATTCACAGTCCATAAATTGTCTTGTGATATTATGTTAGCAGTCTTCGTGAAAAAAACTTTACTTAAAAAATCTTCATTAATGTCAGGATAATTTGACACGAAAAGTATTTGACAGGTCTACACAACAGCGCCCCCAAGCGAGATAAATTACGAGAAACGTAATCCGTCCAAAAATAATGAACGGAAATTGTATACCCATCTCTGTTACTCTACATTACGATACGTAAGAGTTTCTTGTCTTTGAATTTTATAACATGACATTTCATTTTAATCGTATTGTACTCAATCTCCATGTAAACTAGGTATGTGGTTTCCATGGAGATTTAATTTATTGATTGAGTAGAATGGCAGGACAATTTGAGACGAAAAGTATTTGACAGGTCTACATCTACAACAACGCCCCCAAGCGGGATAAATTGCGTGAATTGCTACCATTGTTCAAGTTCTATTGGCCAGTGTTAAATAAAAAAAAATATTGTTCAATCGAAAATATTGTTAACCGAATTTCGAATCGAATATTCTATGGGAAACATAAATATGTATTTTAATATCCTTTGCAATGTGAATGTGAATTAGTAAAATAGCAATGTAATATCGATACAGTAAAATACGCAAAGCAACTAATCCTATCCTAACTAATGATATAAATGCGAAAGTGAGTTTGTTTGTTACGCTTTCACGCTAAAACTGCTGAACGGATATGGATAAAATTTGGCACATGGGTAGACCATGACCTGGAGAAGGGACATAGGCTACTTTTCATCCTAGATGTCAGGCGAGGTCGCGGGCTAGTAAACTATATTTGCAAACGGTTTTAGCCTTCAGTTATTTTTATCGATTCACCATCTGATCAAAGTATACAACTGAGAAAGTCTCATCTCAATCGATTGTAATCAATTACAATTCCTATCGATTTAAAAATGATTAATCAACTAACAAAATATCACAAGGACAAACTAATTCAATAAGCGTAATCCCGAGACCTACATATTAGTGAACATATAATAATCATTTAACGCATCCTCCTGTCCATTATCCTTATCAACGGTCCACCATTGGTTCTCCTTCTGCACATAATCATTCTTATTCATAATTTTATTGGTTAAAATCTCATCTATGCGTGATGTAGACGGCTTCTGATTGGTTACTTTGTAAATGTGATCTGCTAAGGCATTGGCTAGGACTTGTTTTGGTGCGATAAGGGTGTCACAGGCTAATTCATTCCCCGTTGTAATAGTTCGTAATCTATCAGCATTTAATCGACTAAAACTAGGGTTGTCTAAATTCGTAATATTTCTAAAAGGTGTGATTTCTGTGATTTGTGTGTTGAATTCAGGGTATATGATTTCAGTGGGTCCTAAGGTGTTAGGTTCGGGATTAGTAAGGAGTATAGACCTGTGTTGTACCTTAGTTTTCTCAGTGATGACGGCCTCAATGTCAATTTCTTCGTATTTGCTGGTTTCGGGTGTGTTTTCGGGGCTTATAAGTGAATGTAAGCTGGTTGATTCTTCAAGGAGGGAATTCTTGACGATCGATGGTGGTGAGAACATTACTGAGCTGTCCCCAGCTAAGGTTTTGCTCTGGAACAAGTTGAGAAGGTTTTGTTAGTGGTATGAAGTTTTTTATCTAGTCTAGGTTGATGTATTTTTTTTAAAAGACTAAAGCCCCACTTAACGGCCGCAGTGACGGCTGTCAAAAAAATGATGACAGCCGCAAAGATTTAAATCGTTAGATTCGCCCTATCGCGTCAGAAGATAGTCGCAATTGTTTCGTTTTACACCTCTGACACGATATGACGCAGTGACTTCACTTGATTATCATAAAAATACTGTTTAATAATGTGTGAGCTAGCTCTTCTCAGTATGGACACGATTTCTTGTGACTAAGTACGGTGAGGGCAAATCTAGCGATTTAAATCTTTGTGGGGCGGGTTTTGACTTAGTGTCAAATACTGGTGGAAATTAAAGATTTTCATAATGGCCGTTACAGTCGCTTTCCTAGGAAACCGAAGTTTAGGGCTGATTTTAGTCGGATAACTTATATCTGCAAAATATATATTGCCGTTTAACAGCTTTTGCATAAAAAATTATATCAAATCTCATATTTTTGTTCCTCAGAAAAAAGTTGTTTGTTCAACCTATGTATTCCATGATTATAAAGTATTAAAATGCTGCCAGATTCTGCAACATGATAGCAGAGACACAGAAAAGTTGCAAAAACAGTGTTGAACAACTACACGAGGCAAAAAGTATACAATATTTCTATAAGGCGTCTCAATATAAGACACTGTACGGTACTGGTCACCGCACCCCAACTGCGTACAAGTGCCTTGCGGGCTCGCTTGTGTGAAATGATAATAAACCTTATGTGTTAGTGTTACAGTTCACATTAACTTACCGGCGTCTCAATATAAGACACATCAGGCACTCTGCTAATGCTGCTGCTGTTGTGATGCGCATGCGGAGTACTGGTCACCGCGCCCCAACTGTGAGCGAGTGCCTTGCGAGCTCGCTTGTGAGTTCCCGGAAGGTTTTCTTTGCCGGGTTCCGAACGACGTTTGAGGCTGCCTATGCCGGAATCGTTTATCTGTGAAATGAAATAAGTATAAAATTTGGGAGTCGTTTTTTTGCAGACTTGATAATAGAAGTGGACGTCGCGAGCACTATGGTGGAGAGCGAACGAAAAATTTCAACGCGGGGTGGTCCAGGTCCATAATACTAAATACGTGGTTTCAATGGGGAAGAAAACTTATCAAATTAGTTCCACGTAGATGGCGCTAAGTGTTTGTTACTTTCATTCTGCTGTCAATGGAGTTCCTTGCTGGAAACTTTGCCGCGAGATGGTGCTAAGTGTGTTTTTTGTTCTTGTCGTCGCTTTATCTTCAAGATGACTTTGACAAGTGACAAACACACGGCGCTCTCTCGCGGCCACGCTTCCGGGAAACAACCCCATTAATGTGGTAACCTAATCGCCACTCTGTAGATATAAATAGGAGTAACTTTGTCGACATGTGCAGAAAAGTTAGTTAATTAGATAAGACTTGTCGAGATTTGGGGTGCTCCAGGAGGCCCTCCAAATCTTGATTAATATATTAATATTCACCTACACAGTAACATTGTCCTGCTCTGCCGTTGAGCTGCCCCGTACTATCAGAATTCTCTCGTTTCATAATCATAGTGATGTCTTCTACTACTAATAATTATCCATAATATTCACCTGTACAGTAACATTGTCCTGCTCTGCCGTAGACGATAGTAGCGAGTCGTTCAGCTGCACCGTACTATCAGAATTCTCTCGTTTCATAATCATAGTGATGTCTTCTACTACTAATAATTATCCATAATATTCACCTGTACAGTAACATTGTCCTGCTCTGCCGTAGACGATAGTAGCGAGTCGTTCAGCTGCACCGTACTATCAGAATTCTCTCGTTTCATAATCATAGTGATGTCTTCTACTACTAATAATTATCCATAATATTCACCTGTACAGTAACATTGTCCTGCTCTGCCGTAGACGATAGTAGCGAGTCGTTCAGCTGCACCGTACTATCAGAATTCTCTCGTTTCATCATCATAGTGATGTCTTCTACTACTAATAATTATCCATAATATTCACCTGTACAGTAACATTGTCCTGCTCTGCCGTAGACGATAGTAGCGAGTCGTTCAGCTGCACCGTACTATCAGAATTCTCTCGTTTCATAATCATAGTGATGTCTTCTACTACTAATAATTATCCATAATATTCACCTGTACAGTAACATTGTCCTGCTCTGCCGTAGACGATAGTAGCGAGTCGTTCAGCTGCACCGTACTATCAGAATTCTCTCGTTTCATCATCATAGTGATGTCTTCTACTAATAATAATTATCCATAATATTCACCTGTACAGTAACATTGTCCTGCTCTGCCGTAGACGATAGTAGCGAGTCGTTCAGCTGCACCGTACTATCAGAATTCTCTCGTTTCATCATCATAGTGATGTCTTCTACTACTAATAATTATCCATAATATTCACCTGTACAGTAACATTGTCCTGCTCTGCCGTAGACGATAGTAGCGAGTCGTTCAGCTGCACCGTACTATCAGAATTCTCTCGTTTCATCATCATAGTGATGTCTTCTACTACTAATAATTATCCATAATATTCACCTGTACAGTAACATTGTCCTGCTCTGCCGTAGACGATAGTAGCGAGTCGTTCAGCTGCACCGTACTATCAGAGTTCTCTCGTTTCATCATCATAGTGATGTCTTCCACTAATAAACCGGGACTTGATGGCTCGTATTTTAAGCCGGATTTCTTGCCGAGCTCTGCCATTGCGATTTTGAAAGGGGTTGGGGTTCTGCAAAGTAAAAATAAACGTAATGTAAGTTCATTTTCGAAGGATGGCATTACTAGTATTTTTTGGAAGCCCCCCAATTAAGGATAATATTTTTTACCTTGTACATGGGGCTCCTAATTATTACTGTAAATAGTTGTGAAAAAGGAGATTTTGCAATGCTTCGTTATTAGAAAAGTGAATATCACAGCTAATCAATCTCTTGAAGTAGTCGTTTTTTGCAACACCAACAAATACTTTACAGAATTTGCATTTGTTGGTATCGCCAGGCCAGGCGCACTCTGAATTTCAGGTATGAAGCTACAAGTGCGCGGCGGACTCGACTTGTCGAGTGCCGAGCACCGGCCGGCTCGCATGTTACTTCAATACTCACTCACGCGCCGCGTCGTAAAAAAAAAAGACAAGCCTAACGAGTCAGAAGGTATAAGAGTTACCTATGCGATAGAAAGAGAGGCAACTTCTAGATGAATATAACTAGGTAATCAACGCTGTGCGACCTGAACTGCACTTTATTGTTATAAACAAAACTGAGAACGGGTCTTCTCGCGATATTCCTTTTTACGAGGTAAACGCCGGTCTTCCGACGAGGTCCGCCAGTGTCTAGACGTCATTAGTGTTGTGTGTAGAAGCACCGACAGTGACAATAATAAAAATTGTGAAGACCAAGTGAGGGTAGATGCCCATACTCACACTTTACAAAGACGTCGCTGAGCTGTCATCAGTCCTCCCGTGATGACGATCGTTGCAAGGCGGTCGAAACGTCGGGAATCAAGTAGGTACCCGTTTACCTCGTAAAAAGGAATATCGCGAGAAGACCTGCAGGCCTAGCCAAGTTACTAACGTTTCATATCTAATCTCTTTCTACAAACGTTAACGCCTCAGCGTAAGCGATTTTAGAAAACGATAAGTTGGTAGCCAAGTTGACACGACTGAGTCGATCGCTCATTCTTCAACGTCTTTAGAAAAAACCTATACTTTAGTCTATGGTGAGCGTTCATATAAACGTCAAACTAACGTCAAAGTTGTAAAGGCGCGGGCAAATAATTGTTTTTCAAGTGTTTTCAAAGAAAGCGAAATAAGGTAAAGCTCTTCTTGTAATTAATATAAAAAAATAATGTAATTTTAAACATTACTGTGTCTCGAAATGTGATATGATTCTGTATATTAATGAAAGGTAGGTACCAATGAAGGTAGGTAGGTAGGTATAAATGAAGTGATAACTTTTATAGGATGGAATTTAGATCTCGAGCAAGCCCAGAACAATTCGCAGCATTATTGGATTTCATGGAAAGGTACGTAAATTAATAGTTATTTCGTAAATATCTTACTTTGTTATTTGAATTGCAAAAATCCCAAAAAAATTGAATTTCGCGGGCTACCACAGCGCATCCCCCTTAATAGTATCTATGATGATTGATCTTTTTGTAGTATTAAAACAACCTATTTTAATTTAGACTTGAAATGTAATAATGAAATCATAATAGACGCCATTTTTTTAATGTTTACTCTTGGGTCTCGGTGATCGCTTAGCTATCGTTCAAAAACTTCGACATCGTTTCGTTAGCGCTTGTCAAAACTGTAACTTGGCTACCATTTCTATGGGATGTAGCGATCAACGTTGTAGAAACGATTACATTTCATTCTATCATTTTGAACGATCGGTTAAGTTGTAAACTTGGCTACGAATTTTCTATTCGTTTGTTCTGACCACGTGACATAACGTTGCGATGATGTCATTCCTATACATTTGATTAGTTTTCTATTAACGTTATCGATTGTAGATTGTCAACATGGCTAAGCCTGCTGTTCTCAGTTTTGTTTATATTGTGTACAAATCGCGAAAGTGTAAAAAGTTTAATTGCACTTTATTGTGTCGTAGCAAGAGTCGCTATTTATTTAAATGATTTTGCGGTATCGCAAAAACCGCCTCTCATAATTTCCAGGTTAGCAGGTGGTGCATGTATGACATTTTCAGAGTCTAACACATAAAATAACTTCACGCCTGTATGTATTCCTCGAAGGGTTGTGCAGAGGTGTACCTATAGTACACCCAGATTTCGCCAGTTATGTGTTAGTCCCATATAACAGGGGGCAAGTCAATTGCCATTGAAAATCAATCAATCTGCCTAGCCTTTTCTCAACTATGTTGGGGTCGGCTGCCAGCCTAACCGGATGCTGCTGCCTGTATTTTACATGGAGCGACTGCCTATCTAACCTCCACAACCCAGTAACTAGGTAATACGATAATCCTTGGTAAGATTGGCCAGCCTTTCGGGCTTCTGACGACCCTTAACGACTGTCAAAAATCCACGAATGACAGCCGGGACCAACGGCTTAACGTGCTTTACCGAGGCATGGAGGAGTCTCTGTATGTAAAGATGGTCACCCATCCACTGACCAACCCCGGCAAGCGAAGCTTAACCTGACGCAACCTGACTATTGCCGACCGGGCACAAATCCAGAGTTCAGAGATTTCAGTCTAGTTTTAATAATTTACCTATTTTGTTATTATTAAACGCAGGTACATAATTTATTTATTTATTTATTTATTCTTACAGAAAGCTTACAGACTAATATCATAATTAACAATCATTCATAGGCAGGACAATTACTATCGTTACTTACTTGGGTGTATTACTCTTCACCGTATTCGGTCCGCCAGGTGTAACGTGGTTCACAGGCGTCGGCGTCTGTAATAGAGGACTCGCACTCCATTCCTAGAACGGTAAGGTACGCATTTGAAAATTATGAAAGTAATTTTAAACGAGTCTTGAAAATCTTGAAAATGTTTTAATAACATTCTAATCTGCGGTCTTAACAAATGCTATGATTCGTCGTTTTTATGAACATGGGCCTTAGTGCGAGTTTTTTATACTTACTCAATCACGTGAACGTAAACTTCAATTAGTACTGAGGGCTTAGTGCTAGTTTTTATACTTACTCGATAGCGTTTACGTTAACGTTACCTTACGTCAATTTGTATGGAATAATTGTGTTTCTCATTATAGTCACCAGACGGCGCTTGTTCAGTTACAGTACAAATTGAACTTTACGTTAACGTGATCGAGTAAGTATAAAAACTCGCACTAAGCCCTCTGAAACTGAACAAGCGCCGTCTGGTGACTATAATGGGAAACACAATTATTCCATACAGATTGACGTAAGTTAACGTTCACGTAAACGCGATCGAGTAAGTATAAAAACTCACACTAAGCCCTCTGGGCATTATTTTTTCTTTTCATTGCGTTCTGGACTTCCTAGAATGATGATAAGTAACACGTGAAACACTTGAAAATGATGGAATTAATTTTAAACGAGTCTCGAAGGTCTTGAAAATATTTTAATAACATTCTAATCTGCGGTATTAACCAATTTTAATGCTATGATTCGTCGTTCCTATGAACTGGGCAGTAATTTTTTACTTTTCAGTGCGGTATGGACTTCCTAGAATGATAAGTAACACGTTAAACACTTGAAAATGATGGAAGTAATTTTAAACGAGTCTCGAAGGTCTTGAAAATGTTTTAATAACATTCTAATCTGCGGTATTCACAAATCCTATGATTCGTCGTTCCTATGAACTGGGCAGTCATTTATTACTTTTCATTGTGGTATGGACTTCCTAGAATGATAAGTTACACGTTAAACACTTGAAAATGATGGAAGTAATTTTAAACGAGTCTCGAAAGTCTTGAAAATGTTTTAATAACATTCTAATCTGCGGTATTAACCAATTTTAATGCTATGATTCGTCGTTCCTATGAACTGGGCAGTCATTTTTTACTTTTCAGTGCGGTATGGACTTCCTAGAATGAGAAGTTACACATTAAACACTTGAAAATTATGGAAGTAATTTTAAACGTGTCTCGAAAGTCTTGAAAATGTTTTATTAACAGTCTAATCTGCGGTATTAACCAATTTTAATGCTATGATTCGTCGTTCCTATGAACTGGGCAGTCATTTTTTACTTTTCAGTGCGGTATGGACTTCCTAGAATGAGAAGTTACATGTTAAACACTCGAAAATTATGGAAGTAATTTTAAACGTGTCTCGAAGGTTTTGAAAATGTTTTAATAACATTCTAATCTGCGGTATTAACAAATGCTAGGATTCGTCATTCCTATAAATTGGGCAGATTTTTTTCTTCTTTTCATTGCTGAATGAGCCTGCTCTTGACCTCGATCACGCCTGATGGAAAGCGATGGATGAGGTCTGTGACGGAACGAGCATGCCCAGAAATACTTGAGCAAAATTGGCCTTGTACAAGTACACATTAACGTGTGTGGGATGTATTAGCACAAGTATACGATCCATTCGGTGTCACGCAGACTTGTGCTAGTCTAAACTTGCGCAAGTATACATAATAATAAGTTAGTACTTATAGTAGTCGTTGGCAAAAAACGAAAATAAAAACTAAAGACACCAACTTCCGAAATTAGACTTATTTATCACTTTGTAGTGTTTTTTTTTTGTATTTTATTTTTATTTTAGCTCTTAAATAAGTAAATGATATCTTACCTTAGTAGCATGTCTAAGCGGCGTAGAGTCGAGCGTCGCGAAGGATATCGCGGCGGGCGAGTTGAGGAACTGCGACGGACTGAACGGGAGCGCCTTTATCGGGGTCACGCCCGACTCGCGGCACTCGAACGCTTTTGACAGAGTGTCGCTCCATGCCTGGAATTGAAAGTAATGTTTTATTAGTATATGATATAATCCTAACTAATATTATAAAGTGAGTTTATTTGTTATGCTTTCTCGCTAAAACGGCTGAACAGATTGGGATGAAATTTGGCACAAGGGTAGACCATAACCTGGAGAAGGACATAGGCTACTTTTCATCCTGGATCGCAGACGCGCAATCGAAGTCGCGGGCAACAGCTAGTCAAATTATAAATGGCTGAGGTTATCATTGATAACGTCTCTATTATATGTCTAGCAGAAGGACACAGCGTTAGTATAAACAAGCTGTCTATGATTCTGGGTTCTAGGAGCATAAATTTTGAAAAACATACCTGATTCTCGTGTGACTGACACTGGCATGACCGCCATCAGGCATTTTAATTATGATAACACAAAAAAATTGCCGAAATTTGTCGCCACATATCAGAATTTATCGGTCACTGGTTCAAAAGTTATAAGGGGTGAAAAATTGCGACTACTTAGCGAAAAAAATTGGAAGCAGATCTTCGCTAGGTGGCCTAGTTTTTGAGATATAAATGTGGCCAAGCTGGGGAGGTGCTCTCCAGATCGGCCACTTATGAACCCTTTCCGTGACCGACAAATTCTGATATTTGGCGACAAATTTCGACTAATTAGCGACGAATTTATTGTGTTATCAAAATTAAAATCCCTGATGTGGCCATGCCAGTGTCAGCCACAACTCGTTCTCTATGGATTACCTAAAGTTAATTTTTTGCTAAGAAATTATGGAAGCGGCTTCTTAATTTTTTTTTCTCAATACAAATAACGGGGTTCCAGAAAATTCGGGAACGCACAACTAATGCATGGTATGGAAACGACTTCTTAAATATGTGGTACTATTTATTTAAAAAAATATCGGGACACCGGGATCACTTATCTATTAAACAAAAACAATTGATTCAAACTTCACAGCATAGACGTCTTAATAGTAACGTTACAAGTCCAATTGGTTCAATAAAAGGCGAAATAAAACCAACTACAAGAATTATCATAGCGAGTTGGACTAAAACGATCCAGGAAGTATCAGAGCTGCTGCAAAATACATTGGGTGGTGGGAGAATGTACCTGTGGATGAGATATTAGCTAGAGGAAACACCACAAGGAAGAGTGATAACACCTTCAGGAAGTTTTACTGTAGAGAAATTATAAAAATTTGAAATAATGAAGAGGAAGGTTTGCCACGATTAAACTTCTCAGATTTTTAATAAGAATAAATCAGTTTTTAAGTAGCAAATTGTTTGCGGTAATTCTAAATGATTATATTTATTAGTAATATTACTTTACTGATTAGGGTAATTGATAGTAAATGTTAATGTTTAATCTGAAAGGAATTTCTTACATATTTATTTATTTCACATAGCGGTTAAAGTTCTTTCACCAGCAGATATGAAACAAGTCTTCATACTAACGCAGTGTGTTTCTGCTAGGCATGTGTCTGTTTTACACTAAAATAAAACAGTTATTATACATGTGTCGAAAGAAAGACGCAATGTTAGAGCAAGGCCCTTGCTGGTGAGACACACTATGAGAACCATAACGGTCGGTCGTCGGAACTAGTTGTGGCGACCCCTGCTGGAAGTAAGAGGTAACAAAATAAATTCACAGAGAGTCAGGTATGTTTTTTTTTAATATTTATGCTCCTAGAAGTCAGAGTCATAAACAGCTTCTTCATACTAACACTGTCTTTCTGCTAGGTATGTAATAGGACTGTTTTACAGTAAAGTAAAACAGTTAATGTGCCGAAAGATAGACACAGCATTAGAGCAAGGCCCTTGCTGGTGACACTAAGAGAACCATAACGGTCGGTCGCCGAAACTAGAGGTGGCGAACCCTGCCGGAAGTGACAGGTAACAATATAAATCCACAGATAATCAGGTATGTTTTTTTAATATTTATGCTCCTAGAAGTCAGTCATAAACAGCTTCTTCATACTAACGCTGTGTCTTTCTTTCGGCACATACCTAATTACTGTTTTATTTTAGTGTAAAACAGTTCTAATGGGGCTAATTAGCCAAAAAGCTCGACACTTTTTGACTTAATCTAGCTAGGAGGAAAAAATTAAATTCGTCATATTGAGTACCTAGTAGTACAATTTGCGTTGGCATTCTGAAAACGCAATATCAATGATTACTTTGAGTGTGAAATTTACTTTTTTACTTGGAATTCCCATATAGCCAATCATATTCATCAGTTGCACCGATATCGCTGTACCGCGGGGGGCGGGGTGCCGTGAGCGTTGACGAATGAGCGACCTACACTGCCCCCCCCCCCCCCTCGCCGCGCACAACCTAATGTGCGGTACAGCGGTATCGGTGAAACTATAGCAATTAGATCTTATTGGTTATACTGCAATCTGGTTGGTACTGCACATTATCCTTTCAACAGAAACCAGAGCCCTATACTTGCTATCACAAAAGCAAATTTCGCGTAGTCTAAAAATGTATTAAAATAAAAAATCAATCAGCCTAGCCTTTTCCCAACTATTTTGTGGTCGGCTTCCAGTCTAACCGGATGTAGCAGAAAACCAGCATTTTACATGGAGCGACTGCCTATCTGACCTCCAGAACCCAGTTACTGGGTAATAGATACGATACCCCTTGGTAAGACTACTGGTTGTCAGAATTTCAGGCTTCTGACAATCTGTAATGACTGTCAAAGATGCACAACGGCTTAATATGCTTCCGAGGCACGGAGGGGTCTCGGTATGTAAAAAATATACTAAAATAATAAAACAAAATACAGATACAATACTCTGACTCACATTAGCGCTGTTAGAGAGCGAGTTGATCTTCTTAGCTTTCCTTCTGAGAATAGGGGGCGGGCTACTACTCTCTAGCACTTTCTTCTTTGGAGACGTGTAGATTGAGGGCACTTCTATCTCTCTGGTTGATTCTGCTTGCACTGAATAAGTAACTGTAATGGAGAAAGATGATAAATTAGTATCCTAGTACACGAATGTTGGTAAATTTAATTAAATAAATAAAATAATAAATCTTTTTTTTTTATACAAGCACTTCCCGCGCGGCTTCGCCCGCGTGGATGTCCGAAAATATCATACGGGATCGTGCTACCGGGAAAACCTTGATTATTCCTTGTCTATAATATAAAAGGTACCTCTGTGCATCAGCTTTCTAGGTTGGGCGTTGATGTCTCTCTTTTTATTTAAGTATATAGATTTGCATAGACCGATTTAAATGGATTTTGGTTGAGGTAATATAATCAATAAATTAACCTGAATCAGCTAAACATATTCTGAACTAAGCACACACCATCATCTGCCTAGCGTTTTCCCAACTATGTTGGGGCCAGCTTCCAGTCTAACCGGATGCAGTTGAATACCAGTATTTTACATGGAGCAAATGCCTTCTGACCTCCACAAGCCAGTTACTGGGTAATACTAATACCCCTTGGTAAGACTGGTTGTCAGATTTTCGGGCTTCTGACGAATCGTATCGACTGTCAATTTAAAGATCCACGAATGACACCCGGGACCAAAGGCTTAACGTGCTTTCCGAGGCATTATCTCCAATACAGTAGCGCAGTTTGCTAAACACATCAAACGGAAATTGATCACAATATTATCGTTAGAAGTGTCTTGCATAATTTTGAGCTATTAATGCTCCTGAGGGGTAACTCTCATTTTGACAGTTCAACAATATTCATTGCGTTATTTACATTGTTGAGCAGACAAATTTTTCGAACATAGAAGCAATGGATTAGCAATATTCTTCAAAATCGTTCAGATTGTCACTGGAAGTGTGTTACGCAATTAGGGTGCTTGATCAAGATTCATGGTATCTATGAGTTTTATTTCGAGGGCCACCAGTCCATAATTAGACTATCATATTCTCTCAGTAACTTGGATTGTAGTTTTCTTCATAATGATCTCTCTTAGGTTTTAACTATAAACTAACTCAATCTCCTTTGTATTATATAATTTCTTAGCACATATGTGAGTACTATGTTAGGTACATACATAGTACTGTAAACCATTGATGCTTTGATCAAGCCTCGTTAATATAATGCTGGCTGACATTTAATCATTCAAATATGGAATATCTTCTGTCAAGAAAACGATCCCCGTTTTCATGATAGGATGACATATAGAATCTGGTCAGGGCTCGGCAAAGAACTAATTTTAGGTTTTAAATACAGGCTTGAGCCCCATTAAATAGAGTCCCTCTCGTATTATTTAATAGTTTAGCAAATATCCTAAGCAATTCTAAAGCTACCATATACTGGGTACGGCTGAGAGTATGTCATGCTCACTCTAATGTCTCGCTGATGGTGGCGCGTGTGTTGCGTCATTTAGCTAATCCATGCGTCAGGTTCGTTAACGGGCGCTGTCAGTGGAGGCTGGTCATATCTTAGCTGCCACGGCTTATTTTAATTTTTATTACGGACGATTTTAACGTTCTGCATCGTTCTCACATGTATAATTTCAACATGAATGATGTAACCAATATTTAGTAGCCATATTTTTTATTTAAAAGTGTGTCCGTGGAGTTTCTAGCCTGTTCTTCTCCATAAGTGACCAACCCCTTGACAATTCAAAAGTGCTTGTAATTGGTTTATTTGAAATAAATGCTTTGAGTTTCGAGTTCATAAATTGTTAATAATACATACCAGCATCTTGATTGTTCTCATTCCCTGTCGAAGCGTGGCTCAAGTAATTTCTGAGAGGTGAGTCCGTTGGTAACGTATCTATGTTCACGAATCTGTAATGAATTGTAGATACTGCTTAACAAATATGTCTAATTAACTCCGAGGTAGATATTATCACATTTTGTATAACAAGTCAAATCCTCCTCTGAATTTTGGAAATTTATTCAAAAATTTGGAGGAACGGTTTGATGTTGTAGTATGTGCTTCGAATAAGGTTTGCTTAGCCTAACATGCTTCTAGACCTTTTTTGAATACGCTAGAACGTTCCAAATTCAATTCTACTTGAAAAAAGCGTCGACTATTTAAATATCAGCATATCAGCGGCGACCAGTGCCCCTTTAACAGGGGACTTAGGAGAAACAGTTTGATGTTGTAGTACGTGCTTCGAATAAGGTGGGCTTAGCCTAACAAGCATCTAGACCTATTTGAATATGCTAGAACATTCTAAATTCACTTCTACTTGCTTGAAAGAAGCGTCGACTATTTCAATATCAGCTGCGACCACTCCCCCTCTATCAGGGGACTTAGGAGAAACAGTTTGATGTTGTAGTACGTGCTTCGAATAAGGTTGGCTTGGCCTAATATGCTGTCGGACCTTTTTTGAATAAGTATGCTAGAATGTTCTAAATTCAATTCTACTTACTTGAAAGGAGCGTCGACTATTTCAATATCAGCGGCGACCAGTCCCCCTCTATCAGGGGACTTAGGAGAAACAGTTTGATGTTGTAGTGCGTGCTTCGAATAAGTTTGGCTTAGCCTAACATGCTTCTAGATCTTTTTAGAATAAGTATGCTAGAACATTCTAAATTCACTTCTACTTACTTGAAAGAAGCGTCGACTATTTCAATATCTGCTGCGACCAGTCCCCCTCTATCAGGGGACTTGGGAGAAACAGTTTGATGTTGTAGTACGTGCTTCGAATAAGTTTGGCTTAGCCTAACATGCTTCTAGACCTTTTTTAAATATGCTAGAACATTCTAAATTCACTTCTACTTACTTGAAAGGAGCGTCGACTATTTCAATATCAGCTGCGACCAGTCCCCTTCTATCAGGGGACTTAGGAGAAACAGTTTGATGTTGTAGTACGTGCTTCGAATAAGTTTGGCTTAGCCTAACATGCTTCTAGACCTTTTTGAATAACCTAGAACGTTCTAAATTCAATTATACTTACTTGAAAGGAGTGTCGACTATTTCAATAACAGCTGCGATCAGTCCCCCTTTCTCAGACTTAGGAGAAACAGTTTGATGTTGTAGTACGTGCTTCGAATAAGTTTGGCTTAGTCTAATATGCTTTCGGACCTTTTTTGAATAAATATGCTAGAACGTTCTAAATTCAATTAGACTTACTTGAAAGGAGCGTCGACTATTTCAATATCAGCTGCGACCAGTCCCCCTCTATCAGGGGACTTAGGAGAAACAGTTTGATGTTGTAGATTCGTCAGCTGTTCCTTTAGTAGCTGTCTGAAGTGTAGCACATGCTTCGAAGGAGGTTGGCTTGTGTTTGACGAGTTGCTTTGCGTTGATTCATTGAAAGGATCTGACCAGGTTTGCTGTGGAAGAGGTTGATGGTTAGGTAGAGTTTTGTGATTTTTAACCGACGAAAAATAAAAAGAAGAGGTTCTAAGTCAAGGCTTATTTTTTTTAACTGACGAAAAAAAGGAGGAGGTTCTCAAGTCGAGGCGTATTTTTTTTTGCCCACGCATAACTTTTTACAGACCGGATGCAGCTGAATACTAGTAACAACCCAGTCACTGGGTGATACGGTACCCCTCGGTAAGACTGGTTGTGAGACTTTCGGGCATCTGACGACCCGTAAAATCCAAGATCTAAAAGAAAGAAGACAGCCAGGACTATTTGCATAATCAGCCTATAATGTTCTCACTGCTGGGACACAGGCCTCCTCTCTTCGAGAGGGAGTAATCTACCACGCGGGTCCAGTGCGGGTTGGTAGATGTCACATGTCTTCTACCAAGAGTTTGACCCTTGGTTCTACCGGTAGTCAGACTTTCGTTAGGACAGTAAATTATTGCAATTTCTGTAAAATAACACATTCATTTGAAGAAATTATAATGCAAAGTGTAATATTATTTACATTGTGTGAGTTACATAAGCATCTACTAAAGCTTAAAGCACACAGAACTACAAATAATTTAGAAAAAAGCCCAAAATGTAAAAACCCAGTGTAATTATCAGATTTCATGATAACTGTGATGGTGTTATATTTACAGAATGTGATGTGAGTGGTCTTACACACGAGCGACATGCGTCACCGGCAGAGACAACTGAGTAACTGACGCGCCGACGGCCGCCGCCGACATGTCGGCGACACCCGCCCACCTAAAGCGTCGCTTGCAGATGTTCAGTAGGCCTAGACAATAATGGCATTCGCCGCCGAGCGATTGCATTTCTACAATAGCTATCAACGCATCACTATGGAAGTTATCGTTGGACGCTGTTGATCTATGATCACGTGACATTTGCGATAGCTTACCGTGCGTTTGCACTGGCGAAACATTCAGTTAAAAACATGTAGATATCTCTGTCAGATACATTGACAGAAATAGAGATATCAATATGTTTTCATGCGATGTTTCGCCAGTGCAAACGCGTCAACCCCATACATTTTTTGGCTTTTCAACTAGCGTCATCGCTAATCGAATGTTACTTTGTCTAGGCCCGCCGGAGTAACAAAATGGCGGACGCGACACGATACACACAGCTACACAACAAACTATACAATTCCAGTTTACACTGCCCTCTCATTGTAAGGAAATCCTATACAATGCGACATCAGCTTATACTGGAAATACATAGCTTGATCTGTAGCCGTGCGTGCAACTGCAAGCGTTGCTTTAGGCTTGCCGTTGACGAGTGTCACGCGTGTGTCACATAAGATGGAGCAAATTAACACAAAAAATAATGCAAATTATTAATAAAAAAAAGAGTTAAATGTACATGCTGACTAGCAATAAAACTTTTAATTTCTAATATGTTTTTATTCCCCGAAATTAAGAAGTTACAGATAAAATACGGTCAGCATATACATTTTAAAGACGAAGATATTATGGCTAAGGTTTTCCCAGTACCGTGATTTATTTGCAGAGTGGTTGTAATAGCCATAATTATCTTGCCTTTATGGTGTCGATTTGGTTGGTTACTTTTTAAAGATTAATTGACATTTATAATTGACTTTTTTTAACTTACAATGCATTGATTCTGAAAGACTGAATCATATATTTAATGAACACATCGTCAAATCTCAGGTTGTCTATTATGATTGTTTGACCAAAATAACTGTAAGTCAGTCAAATCACTCGATACTACACAGGGTGGCAGGCACATTGACGCATAACCTATTAAGATGGATTCAGTACATGACTGGAAGCCCGTGCGTCGTGCTTATTAAAAAAAAAAAAAAATCCATACATTTTGACCGCGTAGGTATAGAACTAGACATAGTAATTCATAGAGATATCTGTATTTAATGTATTAAATAAAGAAATCTCGATAAATTTTCTAAATGATGGAAAAAAATATTTCCAATGTTAAAACCGCATCAAAATCCGTTGCGTAGTTTAGAAGAACAACGCGGTCCACAGACATTCACGAAAAGCGACTTTAATTAACTTTTAATTTATAACCGTAACGATATTATCGAACTATTTGAATTTTTAGCGATGTTTTTAAGGTTTTTATTTTACCAACTTAAAAAAAAAATGAGATGGTTTACCAACCAAACCGGCTCCAAACAAAAACACAAAAAGCGACTAACATCGTTATAGGCGACCTGCACCTTCTCCGCTACACTACTGTCGCACAACTCTTTGGGCGGCTTTACCCGCGTTTGCTTGCGTCGCAGCGTCTCGAAGCTGTCGAGGAGATCCGGCTCGTACTTCCGACGCATCGTAGAGTTCCAGTGGTTCTTTATTGCGTTGTCAGTCCTGGAATAAGACGAGAAGAGAACGTTTAGTTGACAAAACAGGACAGGTGGTATAACAAGTATAATTATATTAATATATATATTTTAAACAGCTTTTATTAATCTGGGTACCATCTAGGACTAGCACCGTAATTACACACTATCGATCGGAATCCGAATAATTTTGAAGCAAGTTGCTAATCCATTGCTTCATATGTTCGAAAAATTCGTTTTCTCAACACCGTAAATAACGCAATGAGTGTTGTTGAACAATTACATAAATTTGTGACTTCTTTGCCAAGATCCTTTGTTCTATGTTAAGGATTTAGTTTCCGCACTTAATCCTTCATGTGGACCATTGTGCGTGGGGCATGGCGGCCGTCGGGGGTTACTCCAACCAGCCCACCTCCCTCCAGAAGTTAAGCAAATCTCCGGGTCTGTTAAGAACATCTGTGAAAGATCGGGGTATTGCGCGAGTTTCTGTTCTAATCTGGGTGAAGCAGGTGCATTCAAAGAGCACGTGCACAACGGTTTCCTCAGCCTCCATGCAGGCCCTGCACAGAGGACTGTCCGTTATCCCTATTGCGTGGAAGTGAGCAGTGTCCTGTGATGGTCCCCGTCACCAGGGTCCTTTAAAAACTCCGTTTAGCATCTAACCAATACCTATAAGTTTCTGATCCCGTTAGGATATGGTCCTGGATGTTATGTACTACTTAAACAAAGATACCTTCTTTAATTCTGTATTAGCTTGTAGGGCTACCCTTCAAGCTAATATAGCGTTGACGTAGGTATCTTTTTATCTTGTGTCCTCGGCGTCCTAAGTCAAGAGGAACTATCGCAGTATGTCAATCTGCCTATCCTTCTCCCAACTATGTTGGGGTCGGCTTCCAGCCTAACCGGATGCAGCTGAATACCAGTATTTTACATGGAGCGCCTGCCTATTGACCTCCACAACCCAGTAACTGGGTAATACGGTACTCCTTGGTAAGACTGGTTGTCAGACTTTCGGGCTTCTGACGACCCGAAATAATTACTGTCAAAGATGCACGAATAACAACCGGGGTCAATGACTTAACGTGCTTTTCGAGGCACGGAGGAGTCTCGGTATGTAAAGACGGTCACCCATCCACGGACCAACCCCGGCTAGCGCATTATGTAACAAAATACTATGGACAACAGTTTAGTAGTAGACTGTTTTACGCTAAATTATGGTATTAGATTTCTTACCTCCCGGGCAATAATTTAGCAATCTTGGCCCACTGGTTGCCAAGTTGTTTGTGCGCTTGATATATCACTCGGTCTTCGTGCTCCGTCCATGCTGTTTTCTTTATGGACGGGTTTAGATGGTTGTGCCATCGTTCTCTGAAAATATAAGGAATACATTTTAGGTACTGATTACAAAAAGAAAACAATAAAAATAAGTTTTGCCAAAAATATTGTGAAATTGAAGTTTCCAAAGACTGAAAACGGACAATCAATCTGCCTAACCTTTACCCAACTATGTTGGGGTCGGCTTCCAGTCTAACCGGATGCAGCTGAATAAAAGTATTTTACATGGCGCGACTGCCTATCTGACCTCCACAACCCAGTGACTGACTGGGTAATACGATACCCCTTGGTAAGACTGGTTGTCAGACATTCGGGCTTCAGACGACCCTTAACGACTGTCAAAGATTCACGAATGACAGCCAGGACCAACGGCTTAACGTGCTTTCCGAGGCACGGAGGAGTCTCGGTATGCAAAGATGGTCACCCATCCACGAACCAACCGCGGCAAGCGTAGCTTAATCTGATGGATCGACCCGTGCGGCTGTTATTACTTAACCACGAGCTACTGAACACGGTAAAAGGATGAATAGTGTAGTTGCATTCCGAAGTCTACCAACACATGGTCTTCACAAACAAGATTATGTCTGGACTTTAAAAGAGTCTGTGACCTCTAGAGTTTGTTTCAGGCCTTCTTCTCAGAGTAGTCAGATAGGAAACGTCGACCTCATCTAGTTTTTAAAATATGATTGACGTGTAAAAGTGTTTGTACAAACTTACTTACAGAAATAAAAAAATAAAATCATTTATTATTTACATAGTTTGGTGTAAAGAAACGTAAATGAACATCCACTTCTATAAGAGTGATTTGTTTTATTTTTTTCTTTGGTAATATTATAATGTTTTTGTTTCTATAGAGCTGTATTTCGTTTAAATTAAGGCGAAAGCGCCAGGGAAGCCCGTGAAATTCAAGTTTTTTTTACGTTTTTTGCAATTTGCAAGTCAGTATTAAGTTGTAGGTATGTTGATCAAAATATGATACGCGACCGTAACAAGTATGTAGTTATCTACGTAATTATAATCATTAAAGTCATCAATACAACTCTATAAGACCAGGGTAATCCTATTGAATGGCTATAAATTCATGAAATGTCAACATTTGAGGATCAAGGAGTTGGAATATTTATTTATAGAATTATAATAATAAAAGCCGGCCAAGTGCGTGTCGGACCACGCACAATGAAGGGTTCCGTGTTGGGATGAATTTATCTTAAGAACAAACTTAACATTGTAGTTGAAAAACATGTTCTCCCATACATTCCAACTGTAAATGTAAGTTTGTACTTACAATATTGATAGATTTACCATGTTATTTTAACACCACAGACTTCTTATAGGTTTTCTTGTAATCTACAGGTAAAGATCTATTTTCTATATTTTTTTCAAAATTTTAGGCTCAGTAGTTTCGGAGATAAGGGGGGGAATAGTCAATTTTCGTCTATTTTCTTAAATAACTTTAAAACAATTTATTTTAAAACTATAAAAAAAAAATATATTTGAGACCCTCATAGTAAGCCCTTTCATTTGACACACGGTGTAGTTTGTAAAACTTTTTTTTTTTAATTTTCTTATTTGCGCCCCAAAAGTGACCCCCATATTCAAAATTCATTTATTTACTTTACCCGTCCGTGTTTGGGTCACAAAAATTCATATGTGTATCAAATTTCAACTTAATCGGTCCATTATATTTCGGAGCAAATTGACTGTGACAGACGGACAGACAGACAGACAGACACACGAGTGATCCCATAAGGGTTCCGTTTTTTCCTTTTGAGGTACGGAACCCTAAAAATCATCAACATAAGTTCATATTGGGCAATATGAACTTAGTATTGAATGACTATTTAATGAAATCATGAGATTTGAGGCCAATTCTAACTTATGGAGTTGTATTGCTGATTCTAAAGATTATGATTCTGTAAAGCCAAACTCGTATTAGTTACCACCCGAATCATATTTACAACCTGATACTGACCTGAAAATTGCAAAAAACGTAAGAAAATTCGAATTTCGCGGGCTACCCTGGCGCTTCAGAGAAACAAATTTGGCAATTACCTGCACTGTTTTCCTATCCTTCCTTTTAAATGGCGAGCGATGAGCGTCCATTTTTTCGGCCCGTATTTCGCGACCAGTTCCATCACCTTTTCATCCTCCTGAAATAGAACATAAAAAATATATTTAGTAAAACATTCCGGAAATTCTGGCTGAGTTTTCAAGCCCACAGAAAAGTCAACCTGTTAATTAGTAAATATTAGATAAGAAGTGAAAAATGGGTGCTTGTTTTTCCGTGAAACGCCATTTTCATCCGATACTATGAAAATAAATGGAGTTTTTCAATACAGATCGCTTGAATAGGGATGATGCCTGGGTAAAAAAAAAGAAATTCTATTTAGTCCGTCAGTCAGATAATCAAAAAAACTTTTTTACAAAAAATAACACCGACTTCCAAAAACAACACTACAAAGTGAAAAATAACTTTAATTCCTGTGTTCCTTTTGTATTTCCTGTGCGTGTCCCAAATAAAATATTTTTCTTTCTTTTTTTCTTTCTTTCTTTAATTTCGGAAGTCGGTGTCTATTTAAATGTATTTTCGTTTTTTGCCACCGACTTCCGAAATTAAAGTTATTTTTCACTTTGTAGTGTTGTTTTTGGAAGTCGGTGTTATTTTTTGTAAAAAGTTTTTATTTTTCACTAAACAAACTAGAACATCATCCATATAAAAGTGGGGAAAAAATACGTATTATTGAAGCTAACTCAAAAACTACCGAAGCAAAGTTAATCAATTTTATATGGGACCAACTGTGATGTATACCCTCTCGAATAAAACAAAAAAAATCCAAATCGGTCCAGCCATCTTCGAGTAATCGGGGAACATACATAAAAAAAAAAAATAAAAAAAAAAAAAAAAAAAAAGGTTCCGACGAATTGAGAACCTTCTCCTTTTTGAAGTCGGTTAAAAAATATTAGACACGTATTTTTTGTTGGGTAGTGGAGTGGGGCTAGCTACGTCACAACTATAACAAGCTACGAGTACGTATAAAATCAAGCAAGGTGTGACGACCTCATGCCACATTTTAACTCAATGTATCACTGTAATTTTTTGATATTTATTGTTTCCAATATTTTTTAATACTTAATCTACACGATGGACAAAAAAAAATTAGTCATCATCTCTATTGCCCGCTGATATAAAGATGAATGGATGTCCTCCACAAGTTCAAAAATATTTTTATTCCTTTAATTCCCTGAGCAAGGCACCGTTCAAACTCTCCTTTTGTAAATACGAAGGTCGCAGGATGATCATATTGTTATTTTTTATTATCTTCTTGCCACAAAACCACAAATATATTTAAGTATCAAAAAACAATTATTATCTAAAGTCGGTATCAAAATCGCCAAATCATTAAGTACTTAAATCAACACCCCTTCAATTGAAATCGAAACAATTGCGAATCCTAAAAGGAACCTCTCTATACAAAAAAGTTGATAAATAAAAAAACAACAGCACATCTGATCGTAGCGTGCGAAAATACGTTAAAACGCAAGGTGAACGAGTGTGTGGGCGAAAAAATATGAATAAGACGGTTGATCAGCTGATTAATACAAAATAGATAGGTACAGACAGAAGACCGGCTTCAAACAACGAGCGAAAACACACGCACACAGACGCGTACGGCGGCGGTGATATCAAACAAATGCCAGTCACGAGTGCACTTGCACCGCTTGCACGTCTTGCACTCGCTGACGTGTACGCTACGTAAAGCGTGTCTATGTGTGCCTGCGTTTTCGCTAATCGTATGGAGCCGACCTTCTGTTCTCATCTACATATTGTGTTTTGTAGTATTATGATGTTGAGAGGTACGCAAAAAGTGCTTCCAGTGTACAAGATACTATTGTGGTAATTGCTTTAGGCCTCTGCCTCGAATTTTGCGGGAAGCGGGGCGGCAGCGGCGGCGGCGCGGGAGCGGCAGGATTTTATGCGTAAAAACAAATGGACCGGACCTCGAAAACAGCGGCGCGGAAGCGGGGCGGGACAATGCGAGACGCGCCGCCGCCCCGCTGTCCGCGAAATTCGAGGCAGAGGCCTTAAATATAGAGAAGTCGTGATTTGCATGGGAGGGGCTAATAATAACATGTGGCTAAGTAATAACAGCCGCACGGGTCGATCCACAGTTCTGTGGGTCGATCGACCATGCCGCGGTTGGTCGTTGGATGGGTGACCGTCTTTACATACCAAGACTCCTCCGTGCCTCAGAGAGCACGTTAAGCCGTTGGTCCCGGCTGTCATTCGTGGATCTTTGACACTCGTTACAGGTCGTTAGAAGCCCGAAGATTACCAACGGTCTTACCAAGGGGTATCATATTAACCAGTAACTCGGCTATGGAGGTCAGATTAGGCAGTCCCTCCATGTAAGATACTAGTATTCAATAGTAGGCAGATAATATGATGATCGTGATTTCTTTTAATTGAACCCTACAAAGTACCTAGGTACTCTAAATACATAATATCTCTATCAAATCGCGAGTCACGCACAAACCAATTTAAACGCCCTTTCAATTAAAATAATAACACTTTTTGCTCAATACTGTACCAAATAATTGGCCATAGTGTGATTGTAATAATTTTGATAGGGCACAAAAAAGTTGACCGGTATTGTGTATTAATAAGTGACCTTGAATGATTGATTATTGTTCATTGAAGATGTATTTAGACAAGAGTTGGTCTCGTTTTAATTGTTGATAAATAATTATTCATTTAGTTCCGGCGAGTACCTGGTTAGAGCAGTTGATCTAATGAGTAAAGCACGAATTATATAGTTAAGGTACCTAGTCAAAGAAACATTTCAAGCTATTTAATAATTCACAATAAATAGGTACATATTTGAAACTCATTTATAAATAAGAGAGAAATAGTTTAAATCCTCATCAATTTTTATGCGAAAGGTAGTTCTGTTTACTCACGCTCACGCTAAAAAGACTGAACGGATTTGGATGAAATTTGGCACACACATAGGACACCTTTTTATCCCGATATTTTTACGGGATTGAGACTTGTGCAGGTGAAACCGCGGGGCTCAGCTGTATAATAAACTCATAACTCATGTCGCCCAGGAAATCGAAGACTTGACGTGACGTACACCAAATCACCCTGGGCCGGCTTGGTAGATCACGGCCTACTCACTCTCACAGAGGGGAGGACTGAGCCCCAGCGCGGTGGCAACATTATAGGCTCATTATTGTATGAACATTGGCCTCAAGGGTCTCAACAAAAATCTTAAAGGATATTGTACTCAATCTTGGAAAACGGATAAATCATCATCTGCCTAGCCTTTCCCCAACTATGTTGGGGTCAGCTTCCAGTCTAACCGGATGCAGCTGAATACCAATAATTTACATGGAGCCATTGCCTATCTGACCTCCACAACCACAACCCAGTTACTGGGTAATACGATACGGTAAGACTGGAATTGGTAAACGGAAGAATAAGTGTTTGCTACATTACATACCTACTAAACCTCTCTTTACTAAAAATAATACCTAAATATAAACCGGAATTTTATCCTTATCAGACAGCTGGCTTCAACTGAATATCCTTGCCCTTGACTTGAATTTTTTTGTCTGTTTGTACGTACCTACTCATTTGCTGGCACTACATTCGGCGTGTTTGTCAAAATATTCGCGTTACTTAGATAATCCAAAATATACCCTATAATGATTGAAATAAAGTTCATTTTGCAACGTGAATAAGTCCAAGTATAACACAAAGATGTTTTAGTGCTTATTATTAACTAGACCATTTTTGTTTGGTAATTGATGATGTCATTTCTTAATGGGAGGAACGATGAGGGGACGTATTGGACTGTTAATGGGATTATTTTTTGTGTCAGATATTTAAATACTCTATACTATAAGGAAGAAATCTGGACTAATGATAATGGTTTGAAACCGTCAATACCTACATTTAGTAAGATCTGCACCCTAAATGCGTAGCACTCTATCAATCGGAATCAGTTTCATTTTGACAGTTCAACAACATTCATTGCGTTATTTACGTTGTTGAGAAGACAATTTTTCGAACATAATATATGCAGCAGCAGGTTTTGCCAGCGGTTTCGCCCGCGTGGATGTCGGAAAGTATCCCACGAGATGACGGGAACCGTACATTTTTCCGGGATAAAAAGTAGGATATGTGCTATTCCAGACTATAATCTATATCTGTGCCAAATTTCATCCAGATCCGTTCAGTCGTTCTGGCGTGATTGAGTAACAAACATCCATCCATCCATCCTTTCGCATTTATAATAGTAGTAAGATGGATTAGCAATTTGATTCAAATTGATTGAGATTCCGATCGATAGTGTTTTTCGCAATTAGGGTGCTGTATGAGAAGAGGCAGAGGCCTCAGTTTAGGATTTTCCCACTGCAGGGCAGAGGCCCTGCAGTGGGAAAATCCTAAACTAATATTATTTACAGCCTCCAAAGACCTCTATTTATCAATTTATTTTTCATACAAAACTGTGACTTCTTGACAATCCAAATATGAACTGACCTACAAAGTATTTTGGATTGTGAAGAAGTCTTAATTCAATTTGAAATAAGTAATTTATGTTTTGAATTTTGGCTTCCAAACTTTTTTTTTATCCTAGCTTTATTCAATTTCCACAATTCTTTTCTAATCTAAACTGTTTTACATTGCGTCCTCTTTATTTGAGTTGTTAAAAGGTAATCAATCATGGCTGGGACCTACTAGCTAGGCAGCAACGACCATATAGCATGGGCTATATGGTCGTTGCTAGGCAGCTTTACGAGTATTTAATTTAATAAATGAGTGAAGTCTCGACCAAGTCAAAACGTCGGTATTTTAGACCACTTTGAAAACTTAACCTCGTCTTTGGGAGGAGATTCTTGTAATGTAACCGACTATCAGTAAATAAGTGGATTTTTTATTGTTTCTAATAATATGCAGGTCATTATACAATAATAGTGGCGTAGTGTGGGACGCCCCCCCCCCCCCCCCCCCCCAATTGGACCGACAACCTAAAAAAAAGTGTCTGGGATAGATTAGGAAAGGCCTATACAACATTACTTTTAACCGACTTCAAAAAAGGAGAAACTAATGAACCAATTTTGATGATTCTTTCATAGTGAATTCTTTGATAGTGTTTCATAGTGTGTATACCTTCCTGAAAGTATGTAGATTACGCTATCGTAATTTCAGGTATACATTAGGTAATTATTCTTATGTCCGAAGTTATATGCATAAATGTACTATATCTCCGACATTTCTAAGCGGATTTTGTGATGATTCTTCTTTTCGTTCGTCTTGGGCTCATGTAATTGTCCTAATTGTATATTCAACTACAAATGAAAAAGTAAATTTTTAGTATATGCGAAAGCTGAATATAGTTCAGAATAAATAATTGAATCGATTCCAATAGATTTTATACCGTGTTATATTTAGCCCCAAAAATCTTAAAAAAAGGTTACAATATGGACACCGCGCGACGAACACAAGTCACTGAAGGTCAAAGCGGCACTAGGCATGGGCGCATATCGGGCACCGCGTGGTGATCATGTTTTTGTACGGACAACCAGGTAACATAACAAGCTTATAACTTTGTGACTTTTCATGATACAGTTTTGAAATTTTGTACATAGATTCTTTACTTAAAAATACTACACACGTGATTCTGGTTTCGCATATACTAAAGATGATGTAGTATATCCAGCAGTAAACTGTGATAGGCTAAACTGATATTGATTTTGATATAATAATAATTACTTGCATTGTAAGGAGGCTCGTGGCGTGCCTAAGCCACACGAGTCGATTGATCAGGTTAAGCTACTCTTGACGCGGTCGGTCCGTGGATGGGTGACCATCTTTGCATTACGTACCGAGACACCTCCGTGCCTCGGAAAGAACGTTAAGCTGTTGGTTGGTCCCGGCTGTCATTCTTGGATCATTGATATTCGTTACGGGTCGTCAGAACCCCGAAAGTCTGACAACCAGTCTTACCAAGGGGTATCGTATTACCCAGTTAATGGATTGTGGAGGTCAGATAGGCAGTCACATAATCACATAATCAGCCTATAACGTTCCCACTGCTGGGACACAGGCCTCCTCTCTGTGAGAGGGAGTGAGCCGTAATCCACCACGCGGGCCCAGTGCGGGTTGGCAGATGTCACAAGTCTTCGATTTTTTGATTCTAGGACATGCCGGTTTCCTCACGATGTTTTCCTTCACCGTTTTGAGAGCAGTGGCGATGAAATAATTTACACAAAGTAAAGCGCCTGCTTGGGTTCAAACCTACGACCTACAACTCGTAAGTCGCGACCGTTACCACTGGGCCACCACTGCTCCACTGATAGGCAGACTGGGCTGCACTGATAGGCAGTCGCGTCATGTAAAATACTGGTATTCAGCTGCATCTGGTTAGACTGGAAGCCGACCCCAACATAGTTCGGAAAAGGCTAGGCAGATTGATTACTTGGATTGTAAAACAACACTTGTGTGGATTGCCTTGAGGAAACAATACCTTATTCCACTTTTCCTGTTGTGGCTTGGCTTACAGATGTTTTACTAAAAATCTACGAATACATAACATACATCTACAAAATGTCATACACATTATTAGTTCCATAAATGGTTTTATAACTCAATTCCGCATTGCAAAGTTCCAAAACTAAAAGAAACAAAATATGAATAATTTATATTTCTCAATTATGATGTTTAGATCCGCCCAATTTCCTTTTGAGGACAAAATTCAAAATGACCTAATGTCTAAAGCACGCCCATTCAATATCATTGTGAGAATAAACTTGTCCATAGTACAATTTGCATATTTGATGCATGATTTGATTATGGTAATAGGGTTCCGTAGCAACTAAAAGATTATTTGTGTACCCGCAGGCACTTTTATTTTAACTTGTTTACTGCTTAGATATTTTTGTGAAATGATTATGAAATGAAGTGAACTGACTGTCATCCATATCTGTTGCTTCCTAGGGATTGAAAGCTCACTTCACCTTCTACAGAATAGCACTCCTATCAGTGGCGTAACTAGACTGTCCGAGGCCCGTGGCAAATTCATCAATCGCCCCCCCTTTTTTTACTAAATGTGTAACAATAAATGTTGGGAGTTGGGATTCTCCTCTGACCGGGGGCCCCTTCCGGCTGGGGGCCCGTGGCATTTTGCCGAATTGCCACCCTGTAGTTACACCACAGGACTCCTAATGGGCCTTATTAGAAGGCTTATAGTCACCCAAAGCGCAATGGAGAGGGCTATGGTTGGAGTTCGAGACGTGATCAAATCAGAAATGAAGATATCCGCAGGAGAAACATGGTAACCAACATAGCCCGAAGAATTGCCAAACTTAAGTGGCAGTGGGCAGGGCACATTGCTCGAAGAACAGATGGCTGATGGGGCCGTGGTGGGGAAGACGTAGCGTTGGAAGGCCTTCCAGAAGGTGGACCAATGACCTTGTGAAGGCCCCAGAATCGAAGTGGCGGTGCTTGGGGGAGGCCTATGTGCAGCAGTGGACGTCATTCGACTGAAATAATGATGATGAGCACTACTGATCTCTCAATTAAAATTATGCCAAGTGACGTTACCAGCCATTTGGGTTTCTTTTATAAGCACGAGATATTTAATGGTGTCGTCGTTTTTACTACTACTCGTCCCTCATAGATGGCACAGGGACAAACTCGGCACTGGCACAGGCATCCATTGGTATTGCATTAAAACATACGGAACCCTACTTGATGCGTAGGCAGGCTGTAAAATATAAATATTTTAATAGATGTTTATTGTCCTACAGCTTACTCATTGGGTGTCTGAGCCATAAAATTTGTGAAAACATGGTTCCGCTCTGACTGTTCTGAGAAGGTATTTTTTTTTTTATTATAAGTTTTATATTGACTATTGTATTCTTGGTACGTAGTAGCACAGTGTAATAATGTTACAGTAGTTTATCCGCATATTTATCTACCTAACGGCCAGGTAATTAATTCAAGGACTAGATAGACTACTGTTGCTTATTATTCTGTGGTAGTAGTTAGGTTAGTTAACAATTAAATTGTTAATAGGTCATAGTTTTAGGATTTGGCGGTTATTATTTGCTAGTTAGGACAATGACCGCAAGAATATTTTCATTCTACATACTACGGGGCATTTTAATTCGCAGACATGTAAAAAAGTGAGTCTTCAGATCAGTAAAACACACCACACAGGACCACATATCACAACCACATATGATGTTCCGGTGAATAGCATGGTAATCATTATGATTGTTGCACATCAATGAATAAATGCAGGTTTTGGCCCATAAAGCAGTGTGGTCCTATCATTTTGTCATTTGGTTTAAATTAGTTTTTAATTTTATTATTAATTTTCTTTATCATCTTTATAGATTCTTTTATATTTTGTGTACTTATGTGAGAATGAGAACGTTGTAGGCTTAATAGACTGTAGATTTTGTAGACCATTTTCTATATTGGTTCGGTACCTGGTACTTGTTGACAGGCCTACACTGTCCTCCCATAACTATTAGCACTGTTTTTGAAAACATTGTAAATCCCAATTATTTTTAACAGAGTAACCGTGGAGTTTTTTTCCAGCTCTTCTGCATAGGAAACAACCAATTGGAACCATGCACTTAGCTTCTGACGTTTCATAAGTGCCCATGTAGGTTTATGGGAAATAAATTATTTTGGTTTTGTGAGTCATGGATGGGTCACGTTAAATAATTGTCGGTTTCCAAAGAGAAACTGCCATACAAAGTTATAAAGCCAATATTTAGAAAACTTCTGGTATTGTAAGGTTATCATCCACAGCCCGACTTCACCCACTGCCGAGCATAGCAATCTCTTTTCTTGTGCCAATCCCGACGTTCCTGTGCCAGCCTCATCCAGGTTCTACAAAGCTATGGTAACAATGTCGGCCGCCCACCTCGCCACCGGCCGACCGAAAGTTAAGGATAATCAATTTTAAAAAGAACTACAAGTACAAAAGATTCTCTTAATAATAGGGATGATGCCTGGGTAAAAAAAAAAAAAAACAAGATCTATTTAGTCCGTCAGTCAGATAATAAAAAAATATTAAACACGTATTTTTTGCTTTACCATATAAATAAAAAATCACTTAGATAAAACACATTACAGTTGGGAGTGGGGGGGCTTCTAGCAAGGCGTGACGCAATGCCACATTTTAACTCAATGTATTGCCGTGATCTTTTGATTACGTAAAAAAAGAAGAAATACGTGTTCATTATTTTTTAATAATTTAAAAGACGGACAAAATAAATTTTAGTCATCATCCCTATTTAGAGGGCCTCTTTTACACCATGACTTACGAAAGCAAAGCATGTCCTACACCAATAATAACCCTCCTAACATTGTAACTAGTAATCGCAACCGCACACCGAAACCCTACAAACGTACGTAATAAAGATTATCATCCATACATAGATAGGTATAGATAAGACATTAGCATTCGAACCTCGCTCTCGTAAACAATGGATTCATTCATAAAATCTAAGAATTTGTGTCGTAAGCCAGTATTGCGCGTTTTATGGGCAATTTGTGCGTGCTCGAATTTGGATGACAGCGTGTAGATTGTTTAGTTAGGTTATAGATGGGTTCGGGGGAGCTTGACCAAATGCTCAAGCACTCCAGTACCCCAGCTAAAGGTAGCAGCAGAACACCGTGTGGTTTTAGTCAGTAAAAGTCTGACAGACCCCTCCACCCACCCCTGGGTGGAGGACATCCATGAGGATTTCCACACGATAAAAAAAGAAAAGGTTAAGTATAGATAAGTTGCTGATAACAATTTTTTACTATACAGACTATTTTGGAAGCGACTGCAGAACGAAAACTATGAGAAAGTGCCATTACTTTGAGGTTTTTTTTTTCTTGTTCTTTCTTTTCTTTTTTTGGTCCTGGCAAGGTGCCATAGACCGATTTCGAAAAAAAATTACAACTTTTTTTATTATCCTGTTAGCTTTATAAATGGCTGTTTTTTTGCAGAAACATCAATCTGCCTAGCCTTTTCCCTACTATGCTGGGGTCGGCTTCCAGTCTAACCGGATGCAGCTGAATACAATTATTTTACATGGAGCGACTGCCTATCTGACCTCCACAACCCATTAACTGGGTAATACGATACCCCTTGGTAAGACTGAATTACCTATTGTTATTTCCATTGTAAATATGTAGTTGGTGTGCCTTGCTCAATAAATAAATAAATAAAAGACTGATTGTCAGACTTTCAGGCTTCTGACGACCCGTAACGACTGTCAAAGATCCACGAATGACAGCCGGGACCAACGGCTTAACGTGCTTTCCGAGGCACGGAGGAGTCTCGGTATGTAAAGATGGTCACCCATTCAATGACCAACCCCGGCAAGCGCAGCTTAACCTGATGGATCGACCCGTGCGGCTGTTATTTCTTAGCCACGAGCTCCATTTTTGCAGAAACATGCCAATCATATTATGTATATCTCACAATATTCGACGTTAAATTATATTATTGTAGCGTGTCATATCTCAAAAATCTGTTTGTAATTTACACACCAGTCACTACCTTATTAAAAATATCGAAAGAATCCCTCGGCCCATGATTCCAATATTTTTAACTCAATTCATATTGAGTTTCCGCAGATTTAATTACATAAATAAAACTAACAACACCATAAAACATGAATTCCCTTCAAAATGCCAATTTACGACTGCTTCTCCCACACGAAACAATATCATCCCCATTGACATAGGATTGCAAGTGACTAATTATGCGCACTGCATTCTATGCGCACACGCATGCAGTACCAACGACCGGTGACTCAACGCCGCTTCCGAGCGTTGTTAGACTGATTGGCACGTTGAATAAGTGCAGCAAAATGCAGTAGGAGAAATGCAGGCTGTTGTGTGCTTTGCTGTTTAGTAATTGTGGTATAATCTTTCCAACAACAAATTATACTTTTGACAGCTCGAGTACTAATCAATGAGGGTTTTCTGAAATGACGTTCACTAGGTGGCAGCACTGAGACGTCATGTCCGGGCACCTGTCAAGTGTCAAAGCGCCTATATTTTCTTTAGTTGTGACTGAATGATGAACGAATGAATGAAACGAATGACTAACGTCATCATAAATTTTATATTCATTGTCGAAATGACAATAAATGAAGGAAAGACCTCTTGTCAATGTGGCGCCAACTGGTGGCGTGAATTTTCATGAAAACCCTCATCAGTGCGCGCGCACTACAATAGAAAAGCTGCTTGGTCGTAGAAAGGTTCGCATTAAGATTTCTTCCGGGATAGTACCAACCCTGGAAGAAAGCTTCTACAACGCGATCTTTCACAAGAGGCTGTTCTATTTAAAAACTGCAAGATTTTTTGCATAAGTGGTAATAGCCCTCTTATTTTTAAATTTACAAAACAATGACCACCTCTTCGTGAATAGCCTGATACCTTTAAACAGCCCAATTATGTGGCTTTTCTTATGGACATAATAACCTCGCGGTTTAACAAGACATTGTGGTTGGTGTACCAGCGGAAGCCATTTTACCGTAATTTACTCCTCATGAGATCACGTTAAGACACCGATTGAGGATATTATGGCCTTTGAAATGAATACTGGTTTGAAGACGTGTAAAAGAGCTTTTTACTTGACAACAGGATAAGCTAGTCAAGTGCTTGGTTGCGGTTGGTGTATGGTGACCATAGATATAAGTTTTATATTTCTATGATGGTGACAGTATTGTATGTCCAAGTAACCATAATGTCTTATAGTTTTTGAAAGTTTAGTTGGTTGGCTACAAACTTAGTTTAAAAGCTTTTAAAAAAATCTATCCTGTCTTAACCAATAAACTTTAGAAACGGACATTCAGATTTTAATTTTAGTATAGGTTGTTAACATCACACTTATATTATAAAGGCGAAAGTTTGTGAGTGTGTACGTTTGTTACTTCTTCACGCTCAAACGGCTAGACTGATTTGGATGAAATTTGATATTTAGATAGCTTATAACTTGGATTAATACATAGGCTACTTTTTATCCCGGTCTACGCGGGTGAAACCGCGGCTGGTCAATAATAATGATTCATGTATTTTATTAATTATGGTAGTCATTACGTCTGACAACCAGTCTAACCAAGGGGTATCGTATTACGTAGTAACTGGGTTGTGGAGGTCAGATAAGCAGTCGCACCACTGACTGACTGATTCAGCTGCATCCGGTAAGACTGGAAACCGACCCCAAAATAGTCGGGAAAAGGCTAGGCATATGATGATGATTATTTTCAAGTTAATTTTTTATCCTATTGCACCTATGTTTTGTCTTTGCATCACCCTAAGGAAGACTGGTTTGAAGTCTGCCTTTGTACGGTTATTTTTACATCTGTTTAAAGTTTTAAGTAATAAAAATAAATAATTGACAGATCATACATCCCGTGAGAAACATCAAGAGCGCATCATTAGTTCCACGAAACGAGTAGCCCTAAAAAGTAGCCTCAAAGTTCAAGTGTTTTCCTAACCAATCAGCACACTATACCTCTGGGAACACAACCCATATCCTCAACACATGTATGTACTTAAACGATTCATCACAACATTGCAATTTGCAGTGTAAATAAATGATGACGTAACTACGTTCAATAAACTCTCAACCATTTGTTCTAACCGCAAAAGGATGCACGACACTAAGCATGAATTATCAACTCATTGATAAAACTTACATAATTTGTGGTCTTAGTTATGTACTTGATAAATAAAGCAGGATCTATTCCCAATCTAAGTTCGCAATTAAAGGCATTTAAGGTTGAACGAGTCGCGGGTTCGATCTCACTGGTGGGGTTGGCCAAAACGCACGTTGTCTCGTGTCCGACAGAGATAATATCATTAATGAGCATTTAGACTCACTAGAGTTTAACTGCTCAAAACTACTACTACTACTAAAAATAATAAATAGTTAGTAGTAGTAAGTTAAACTGGTAATAGCGAAACGAGCGCGTAAAAATTTACGAAAAAACCTTTGTAAGATCGAGTTTTATGAAAAAACCACTGCGTATATCAATTACAAATAAAGTTTCTTGAACTCTTCGATAATTGTGTTTTTTTTTTTTTAATAATAAAATTCTTTATTGAACAAAAAACACAGTATGACAATAACATTTAGTGCGATAATACCTACATTACTAAAATACTGTGTCGTAGGAATTAACGCCCACCTCAGGAAAAAGACGATAGCGTTCTAGAATTTATACTAAAAATAGAAGATAGATTACAAACTAGAATAATAGGTTAAAAATGTGAATATGTGTAGATACGAGCGAATGTATTATGTGCGTGTGGGTGTTTGCATAGGTCGGTGCCGACTTTGTTTTGGAGATTTTACACTTCTTTTGTTACTTATTTACGCCCAAAGTTGCGTTAAATTAGCAAGAAAAACGAATCGTTGTTGGCTCATAACTTTGTAATGGTTTGTCTTTGTAACTTTGTATTCTGTTTTCGCACATACAACATTAATAATTAGACAAAACGATATCATGTTTAACTTTGGATGCACAATGTCAAACAGTGGAGTAATACCCTCCCGAAATTTGTATGAAAAAAATATCGACTAGTTCCACCTTAAGGCGGGTATAGCTGCTATCCGGCAGCGCAATTAAAAAATTAATAAGTCTGGAGATATGAAACATTTTGAAATTTCCTATAAAAACGGCTGTTTTTGGCGTTAACTGCTTTAACTTCGAGCCTAGGAGGTTTAATGTTAATTTTTTATAATAGTAGGTATTATAACTCATGTGGCTAAAAATGTGTGTATAGGAAATTTCTAAATGTTCCATTTATCTCCTGACTTATGGTGATTGCGCTGAGGTAGCCCGCAAAATTCAATATTTCTTGCGTTTCTTGCAATTTGCAGGTCAGCGTAAGGTTGTAGTATCTTGATCAAAATATGTTTCGCGACAATTAGAAATATGCTCCGGATTCGTCTGATTTCCGAAATCAGACGAATCTGGAGCAAATGTAACTTAGAGAGATGTATTGATGATTTTTCCTGGTTAAAATTATGTAAATACATATTTCTTATTGTCGTGAATCATATTTTGATCAAGATGCAACCTTACCTGCAAATTGCAAATAACGCAAGAAAATTTGAATTTCGCGAACTACCACAACGGATCAACCTTAAGTAAGTGTAATTTACCTCCTTGGTCCACGGGCCTTTGACTAGTTCAGGGTTGACGACTTTGCACCACCGCTGTTGGCACTGGACGTCGGATCGGTCGGCGAACTCGCCCGATATCTGGTCCCAGTTCTCGTTGTACATCTTAACGTATGCTTTCAGCTTCTTGTCCTGAAAAAAATTAGTTGGGCGTTAGTAAGAGCTGAAACATGTTCTCCGACTAACTAAACAACAGCTGCGTACAGTTACAGCAGCCATAAATGGCCACGGCTCATTTAATAAACACCTCATTGTCATAGGAGTCACAGACAGTCCGTTGTGCAGGGCCTGCATGAAGGACGGCGAGACAGCAGCTCATGTGCGTCTAAAGCCCCGGTGGTCGCCGCATACAGGGTAAAGGACTTCGGTAACCCAGGTACCCGTCAGTAACACCAAAGCGTTGCTGGCCTTCTTTGAGGAGCAGGGTGGATCGAATAATCGATTTTCCCACCCGTACGCAAAATATTGACGAATTGACGTGAAGTTGCTCATACCAGCCCGTATTAACTAGTAAGAGCTGGGGTGGTTTCAGTAATAAATCGTCTAAGCAGCAGGAAGATGTTCTAATCAGAGGAATGCACGAATAAATCAATATACAGGGTTATTTTAAATTGGCTAGCTAAACTCCGCAGACGCTAATTTTAACAGAGAGGAATGCACGAATAAATCAATATACAGGGTTATTTTAAATTGGCTAGCTAAACTCCGCAGACGCTAATTTTAACAGAGAGGAATGCACGAATAAATCAATATACAGGGTTATTTTAAATTGGCTAGCTAAACTCCGCAGACGCTAATTTTAACAGAGAGGAATGCACGAATAAATCAATATACAGGGTTATTTTAAATTGGCTAGCTAAACTCCGCAGACGCTAATTTTAACAGAGAGGAATGCACGAATAAATCAATATACAGGGTTATTTTAAATTGGCTAGCTAAACTCCGCAGACGCTAATTTTAACAGAGAGGAATGCACGAATAAATCAATATACAGGGTTATTTTAAATTGGCTAGCTAAACTCCGCAGACGCAATGGGTTAGATGTCTAAACACGATAAAATAAAAAATAAAAAGATTTGATGTTTTTCTTGGGAGGTCAACGACCGCTGTTGATGTTGTTACTTGAAGTGAGTTGAGAAATGCTGCATTCTTATTTTGTATCGTGTTTCTAAGATATCAATACCCACCACGTCTGTGAAGTTTACACAACATAAAAAACTGATTTTTCAAACTAATATTCCAAGTGACTACAATAACTGCGATCGATGACCCTATCATGTTTAGAGATCGATACGTATCGCATCTGCGGAGTTTAGCTAGCTAATTTAGAATAACCCTGTTATAAGAGGCATCTTAGTAATAGAATGGTCTTGTTCGCCTTAAGTCCCGGAACAAGGCAAAAGGCCTTACAATGATCATAAGAGCACTGCATGCTCATTGTGTAAACTACCTACTTCTCACATTTCTAGGACCACATAGGACTCTTGTTTATTTCGTACTAGTCTAGTAGGATTTTGCATCTTATTCCGAGAGATATTACGCCATCAGTACACTAACGCTTACCACTGCGATTCAGCCACGAAAGGCGATAACCTTTCATGTTGTTTTGTCATCGTCGGCGTTTACTAACTAAAGGCGCTTATTGTCTGCGAAAATGGGGAAACAATTGACTACTTATCCATTATTTCTCGTACCTCCTCCTTCGTTCACCGCCTCCTGTTAATATTCTGCCGCGGCCTCTGGGCCGCTTTTGGTCGCAACGAATTGCTCAACTTATGTTGAGATCTTACTCTGTGTTGGTACAAATGCTGGCTTTTTCGTACCCAACATTGGACAAAGCTTAATATTTGACAAGCAAGTGGTTTTCTTACCTCCTCCTTCGACCACCGTCCCCTAGCGGCCCAGAGCTTTTGGTTGCAACGAATTGCTCAACTAAAGGCGAGATCTTACTCTGTGATGGTACAAATGCTGGTTTTTTCATGTCCAGCATTGGGCAAAGCTTAATACTCGACAAGCAAGTGGTTTTCTTACCTCCTCCTTCGTCCACCGTCCCCTATTAATATTCTTCCGCGGCCCAGAGCTTTTGGTTGCAACCTGGACATCCTCGTAGGCCGCTGCCGAGTCCTCTGAGTATTCACTCGTCTCCGAATCATAGCCGCTACGTCTGTTGATAAGGAGAAATGGGCGTTACAATTAGAGGTGTTAGGGTTATATTTGATTGGGTATGTGAGTTTATTGGTTTGTCAGAGTGATAAACACTCACTCAAGTCTTCTTTATGGGGGTAATTAAAAGAACATTGAAGCCCCTTGCTTATCATTTGAGAGTTCCAGTTTGGTGTTGTTTTTTCAACGAAGATTCTTGTTTCTTTTTGACGTATTTTATGTAAGTACGGGGCAAAAAGTAAAACATGTTTTAGGGAAACAAGTGAAGATTAGTTTGATACCTAGGCAACGACCGCGTGGTTTTATGATATTGATCACAGAAAAGATCTGTTCTGTGATATTGAGGAACAGGAAGTGGTACTAAAAATACCAAATAAGGTAGGTATGTATTGAGTCAAGTTAAATTATTTTCTGCGGTAATCAAGCTTAAAAATGTTAAAGCCTGATAAGAAAGTACTTACTAAAAGAAAACGTTTTATCAAACCGTAGATATTTGTAGGTATTTTATGAAGCTAGAAAAAAGCATAAAAAAAAATTGACAGTAATAGAGACTGCCGATGGAAGCGAAAAACTATTCATAGCATGTCGCGGTGTCGAGGTAAAGAAGTTTTCACTTCAGAAATATTGAATACCCTCAATTTACTTCAACATTACAATATCGTACTTCCAAGCTCCTCAAACAATTATCTCAAGACTTCACTAAGGTAGTTATATTTTTTTCTCTCCATTCCCTCGCCTCATCTCAAAGTTTACAGAAGGATGTCCTTGTTTACATTCAACCTTGCTTAGACACACACAAGTACCGTTGTGTACTAATACGGAGATGGATGGTAGATACTTGGGATGAAGCTGTATATTACATACATACATACCCATAGGTATAGTGACAACTCGCTCACACGTTACTGCTCACGGACTGAGTGAGAGCGAGACTGAGTGCGGTGCAACAATTTGTCGATCGAAGGTTTAGGTTATAGCTTTTTACAGTGAAAGTAATGGTAATTTAAAAAAAATTAAAAACATAAGACCTGCATTATAGTTAATTCAGTTAGTATGCAAAGTTTCATGATCTAATTTGAAGTATTTTTCGAATACCAGCGGTTTATTGTTCGGTTTGGAGGTAACTTTGGTTTTTTTTTTCTATCGAGAAAATTTTATGGAATCGTGTTTTCGTCAAACATAGCACTTAACATTAATCCTCAAATTCACCATATATTTATTTCAAAATTAATTCTGCAGTATTTTCGACATACAGATCGAAAGATCATGCCCAGCTATTTGAGGTTAGCTCTTAATTTGACTGAAGATGTGTTCTATTTAGTCACTTGCAGACTAGAAGGGTAGAATATAAAGTTTAAGTAGGAGATTTTAAAACAACATTAAAAATGTAATAAAGATACCTCGTAATTATTGCCCCTAAAATATCTCACGCACTTCCGCAACGGCTCAATTCAACTATTGGTTTATTAATTTCATCCGAAAGACTTTTTATTTACACCGTTCATTTAAACATTTTGAAAGGTCTTTCCTAATCATTTGCGGTGCTAACTGTACCACTTAAGACTTCCATGTAAACAAGCCACAACCACAAAATTCCCAAAAAAAAGAAACAAATGAATAAAACCAAGTCACGTCTATTAAAGTTACCACATAAAGACATTTGTCAAAACAGAGAATGCAAAATACATTATGCAGTTCACGGTGGCGCTGCTTACAAAGGAAAATGTCAACAATATGTCATATTCATGTACATTTGTATTTTAGTTCCATGTTTTGCCGTCTGCAGAGATATTTTGGTGTTATGTACAGTCAACAAAAGAGATATCTAGGCAGGGTGTACTAATATATTTGTATGTAAATTGCTTCATGTTCAATTTCGTGACAATATACAATTTTGTGTTGGTGTTTTTGTAGGTATTGCAAAAACAAAGTAATATACTGGGTGACTTTTTTTACCGTCTCGAAAAAAATAGGGTATATTCGGTGAACGGAGTAGAAGCCTATGGCTTATCTAGTTTTTTTTTTTTTTTTTCAGGTTGCATATGATTTGAATTTCGATATTTTTAAAGGATTTATTATGTTTCTTCAAAATTTATTTTTTTATTGTTCTAAAATGAAAAGTTTACAACGAATTTGTAGTTTTTATTGATACTTAGAGATTTTTTTCTGATTAAGATATAAAAAAAAAAAAAAAACTAGATATGCCATACGCTTCTACTCCGATCACCTAATATACCCTATCTTTTTCAAGACGGTAAAAAAAGTCATCCAGTATATAAAATTGAACATGAAGCAATTCACATACAAATATGTTACTCTACCCTGCCTAGATATCTCTTTTGTTGACTGTACACAGATCCTGTTTTTATCGTCCGTCTAAAATATAAATTTTATCTTTGGGTTACGTAATCCCCTGAATTGTCCCGAGGCCCCGTTTGGGCAAAGCACATGATATTATTACTAGCTGTATAAACATTTGATGGATAATAAAAATATAGTAATTATTGTGTCGGTTTTTAAGTGTCTAAGAGATAATAGGAAATTGCTATTCTGTTTGTCTGAAAGATATAATATTATGTTTAGTTGTATTGTGCAAACACGATCTATAACTTCATCTTCAACTTCATCTTATTTTAACTACTGACACTGACAGTAGTAAAAATCGGAATTAATTTCAGTTTAATAAAAAAGAATAACTAGGAAGAGCCAGGTAAAACTTGAAATACCATGATACTGATCCAACCATATAAACAACAGCCTAAAAATACAGCAAAAGCAGCATTAAAAATTTCGCCATAACGACCTCTGCTCTGCCACTGAGTCACCGACTACGATGCCGTGGAAACGGCGAAATTTTGGACCAACAAAATTTTATACACTGTCGTGCCATCGATACCACGAAGAAGACAACACAAACAGAGATAATAAAAATAATAATAATTTTATTAACTTCAGTTGCACACTAACACTTATCTTAAAACTATGCAACGTTTCAACAATGGAAAAGAGTGTTTTCGATGAACTCTGGCACCCAAAGTAAGATTTAACTTGTGTTTAGGGTGCCAGCGTCCTCGCCTAAGATTTGAACATATAGCAACAGTTGTAAGACGAGCACAGTACCTAATCAAATTACAATATAAAATACTAAACTAACTAGCCAAAGCAGCTATGATGTGGCCTATTTCTGTACCTATGTATGAGTGTTTGTATGAGTGTGAGGGAGAGATAAATATGATGAAAACCTGTGTATATGTAAGTCTGTATAAATATAACTATAAACATATTACTTTATTAACTACATTAGGTTAAGATATTTCTGTCAATGGAAGATTTTGAAAGTATTACAGTAAAACGAATGCAATTCCTATTACCTGTAAGTACCTTTATTAATTTGGGGTTTTACCAAGAACAAGAAAAATTATACAAAAGAATTTCGTCTTTTTGTCGAGTCTTCTAACGGAACTAGAAATCTTGAAATCATGGCCGAACACAGATGCAAAAAAAAAAACCGGCCAAGTGCGTGTCGGACCACGCACAATGAAGGGTTCCGTAGTTGGGATGAATTATTCCAAGAACAAACTTAACACTGTAGTTGAAAAACATGTTCTTCTGTACATTCCAACTGTAAATGTAAGTTTGTACTCACAATATTGAGAAATTCACTATGTTATTTTAAGACCACAGACTTCTTATAGGTTTTCCTGTAATCTACAGATATTTATCTATTTTCTGTTATTTTTTTCAAAGTTTTAGGCTCAGTAGTTTCGGAGATAAGGGGGGGAATGGTCAATTTTCGTCTAATTTCTTAACCTTCAAGCGGTCGCGCGGCGTCGAATCGACCGCACTCGATACATTTTCGTTTATAATATCGTTACTTCTTATCGCATGTATTTCCTATTCCTAGTAGCCTGTCATTGTTTCATTGTGCACGAAATAAACATTTTACCTCCCTTCCCCGTGCCCCCTGGAGTGCACAGATCACATTTGCTTTTGTCGCGGCGCAGTCGTCGAAAGCACGCCACGCGCCTGTCGTCGAAAAAGTTACGCGCGACGTTCTACGCGAGATATTATTTTTTGGAATATCATCGAATTAAGTTTGTAATAGTGTTTTTTTATATAAAAATGGCTCGTAGGCCACTAAATAGTAGTGCAATACTTGCGCAAATACAACGAGAAGATGACGAGAGTGAATCGGAGCTCAGTGACCATGGTTCAGAAGCTTCCGACCACCTTCTAGTTCCAGAGGAAACTCAATCTGTTGAAGAATCAAGCAGCTCAGATTCAGATGAAGAGGATGTGCCTCTTTCAGATATAAGTACATATTTTACGGGGCGTGATAAGGTAACAAAGTGGCAAAAATCTAATAATAACAGAGTGAGGCGCCAAGTTCAAAATGTTCTTACAGAAAATTCGGGTACTCGGAGAAATGGCGTGGGGGTGACAACGTTTGTGGATGCCTGGAATTTATTAATTACTGAGTATATTATTGAAAAAATTGTCATACACACCAATGAATTTATACTAAAGAAGGCGCCATCGTATGACAGACCCCGTGACTGCAAACCGACTGATGCTGTAGAAATTCGAGCATTATTTGGATTACTGTATATTGCAGGTACCTTGCGGGTGTCACACGCGAATTTAGAGGATTTATATGCAACTGATGGCACAGGCGTACCTATTTTTCCCACTACGATGTCACTGAAAAGAACAAAATTTCTACTAAATTCGTTGCGGTTTGATGAGGCATCCACACGAGCATCTCGTCGTAGTCTGGATAAAGCTGCACCAATAAGGGGTATTTTGGAAACGTTTACACAAAACTGCCTTTTACCTTATTCTGTGGGACAGAACGTTGTTATTGATGAGATGATGGCAGGTTTTCGAGGAAAATGTCCTTTCAGACAGTACATAAAATCAAAACCCGATAAATACGGAATAAAACTTTATCCGCTTGTAGACGCTGCTACGTTTTATGTCCTCAACATTGAGCTTTATGCCGGCAAGCAGCCAGAAGGCCCGTATCAGTTGAGTAATGCTGCAGCAGACGTAGTGAAGAGGCTAATTACACCAATTTCTGGTACCGGACGGAACCTAACAATCGACAATTGGTACACAAGTGTACCTTTGGCAGACGATTTAGCCGTAAATCATAAGATTTCTGTTGTGGGTACCATGCGTAAAAACAAGAAAGAAATACCTCCTTGTTTTACAGATAAAAACAGACCTGAATTTTCAAGTCAATTTGGATTTTCTGACAGGGCTACGCTAGTCTCGTACGTGCCCAAAAAAAAAAGATTTGTGGTTTTATTATCATCACTTCATTCTGCTGCTGAAATTGATGAAAGTAGTAATGAAAAGCGCAAGCCAAGCATCATAACTTTTTACAATAAAACGAAAGGCGGTGTCGATGAAGTCGACAAAAAGGTGAAGATGTATTCGACGTCAAGGAAGAATAATAGATGGCCATTGACACTCTTCTTTCGTCTTCTGGATATTGCTGGAATAAATGCCATGGTAATATTGAGGGCAAATCAAGTGGTTATACAGAAAAGGCGAAAATATTTACGTGAATTAGGCATTGAACTGACAAAAGAGTACGTTCAAAGAAGGGCTACAATCGTGAACCTTCCAAGAAAACTCAAAAGAAACATAAGAGAGCATTTGAATATGAATGTTGAAGACGCTGGTTATGAACCAAGCAGTAGTTCCAGCACATGCAGAGGAAGCTGCAAAATATGCCCTGCAAAAAAAAGGAGGCAATCAAAGACACAATGCACATCATGTCTGAGAAATATTTGCAGGTCCCACACTACATTCATTTGCAATGAATGTTATCAAGTCAAAGAAACTGATTCTGAAGAAAACTAGACCCAAGTTCATGATAAATACTTTGATTTTAATTATTTGATCTCACGCAGCCAACTTATTTTGTTATTTTGATTGTTTTTTTATTATGTAAAGCTAGTTAGACGTATATAAGAAGATTTTGTGTTGAGAAATTGCTTTTTCAATCCAAAGACAATTTAAGTTTTTTATTTGATTTTATAATTTTGTTTTTAGCTGATTTTAAGTTTATTTTTTTCGTAAAATTGAGTCCTAATATAATGATAACATGTCTAAATAAGAAATAATAAATGATTATTAATTAATTCGTATTTTAAATCCCTATAATATCCAATAGGTCTTTTAGGTTACGCGCGACCGCTGCCGTTACAAATGACCGCGCGCCCGCTTGAAGGTTAAATAACTTTAAAACAATTTATTTTAAAATTATAAAAAAAAATATATTTGAGACCCTCATAGTGTCCTTCCATTTGATATGTAACACGGTATAGTTTGCAAAACGTTTTTTTTTTAATTTTCTTATTTGTCCCCCAAAAGTGACCCCCATATTCAAAATTCATTTATTTACCCGTCCGTGTTTGGATCACAGAAATTGTGCAAATTTCAACTTAATCGGTCCACTAGATTCGGAGCAAATTGGCTGTGACAGACGGACAGACAGACAGACAGACACACGAGAGATCCTATAAGGGTTCCGTTTTTTCCTTTAGAGGTACGGAACCCTAAAAAGGCGAAAGATAATTAGAGAGCCAAAAATAAATATGACGATAGACGGATAGACCACATTTAATTAAATAATATCTTTATCAGTACTTATCAGAGCATGTACCGAACATTTCTTAGTGATGTATATTTTGGTTACGCTTACGATAAAAGGAGTGTTGAGACGAAAATGTAAACATACGAGTTCAAACTGTGTGGTCTTATTCGAGAGATTGCATTTCAAAACATTACCCTGTAGACGTAATAAGATGAAAAACTGAAAAACTATTCATTTATTTCTTTGAAGGTAGGTAGGTAGGTTTTTTCTTTACGATAGGTATCATTGTGACTTTGCCGGAATAAAGATAGCTTATCAATCAGTTTGAGGGGGATGAAAAATACCTTCTTGTTTTTTACTATCACAGTATAATAATTATACAGTAGTCTATCTACATAGGAAACGGCAGAAACGACGCGCTCCGAAATCTCAGTCAGTACCAGTAAGCACGAACGAACGGACACGTGTTTATCTACTGAGCGGCCGTAGGTAATTAATTCAAGGTCACTGCCCAGATAACTGTAGCTTTATTATTCTTTGCGACTATTGTTTTCTCAAGTAACATCCTTAGTTTCAAGAGCATGTGTCGAAAAAAAAAACTGCAATAAAATCCAAAAAAAAAAACTCGATTTTGCACTTGTGCTGTGTCACATCTATGATGTCAGGCGGTACAGTCAGTCAATAAATTATTAGAGCAAAAACGTATAAGTATAAACTTTTTACGAATATCTTTTTGAACAAATAAAATGTGTTTGCCACCCAAGAGAGTGAATATAAAATAAGAATTATTGTCGTCATTATCCAAGAGATCGCGTTTAATAACATGTAGCAATTTTTTTGTCGACACCACAATGTTACTAGGTTAACAATTTACTTCTCACTGTTCACATTATTTGTCGCGGGCTTGCTTTTGACAAAAACACGTTGGCGCCAGACAGAATCCCCCGTAGACACACAATAAATTTCGGAGAAGTAACCAGCCCTTGGAATTTCCAATCACAAAAATCCAACTTTATACCACAAGCAATAAAATAAAAAATTGAATGGTGTAGGTAGATCAATTTCTTCGAGAAACGAGTTTCTTATAGCTAAGACACAGTATAATAAAATAAGCAGTATTACATTTTATAAAACGGTAGAAATGACACGCTTCGAAATCTCAGTATATACTAGTACGCAATAGATCGATCGCGCGGCATTTGCGTACGGATGGACGCGTATTTATTTACGGCGTGGCCGTAGGTAATTAATTCAAGGACACTGCCCAGATAAACTACTGTAGGTTTATTATTCTGTGGTATAGAGAAGACCAGATGTTAAGACGACTAATAATTCTTGAATTGGCATGTTTCGGCGAGGTAGAAAAACCTGCGTTATTATTTATGCATACCGTGCTCGCCATCAGCTGATATGGAAACCAGTTTATGTTCTCAGTTCTCATTCATTGCAAATAACATGGATGGAATAAGGAATCCGGAGCGATGCGAACTTATAGAGACTTATTTTAAAGAAATTTATAAAGGGATCCATCTTGATCTTGACTTTGGTAATATATTTTTATTGATTTCGTTTTAGTGTTTTCGTGCTATCGTTGAAGAAAAAGTGGAATCTTGAGATGTCGCCTTGATCTGACTTTCGTATAAGGAATGTTGGACTCATGAACAATGTATGGGTATACTTCACACTTACATTATATAGGTACGGTCAGCAACAGAAGTCGGTTAACACTACTACTTTTTGACATCATCTAAATTAACACAAAATGATTCGATAAACTGCTTTCTTTTCGTTTAACTGTTAAGAGTTAATGTTCTTTAAATTTTAAGTACTTCTGTTCCGATATAAATTAATAATTAAGATGAAGAAACTGCGTGTTAATCGACTTTTGTTGCTGACTGTACAAGTAAGTTAACCTCACATGAAAAAATATTGGTACAAAAGCATTGGAATTCCACTGATATTTGTCATTAAAAGTATTCTCACGTAGATTTTGGGAACAATAAAAAACACAAAGATAAACGTGTATAACAAGAAACCTTACTCACAAATTTATCATCACGACGAATTATAATAACAATCTCCGACATCCAAAACCCCATTATTCACTTAGAAACATCACCACACAGTTCAAAAACAACATTAATAATTACAAAACGCCATACATTTTAAGGTTATATACCCCAAGTTCCCGCCAAAACGCACCCAACTCACATTTCGGGAACCCGAGTTAATCCGACTCACGCGCATCGAATGCCGAAACAACACTGCCGAAGAAAAAATCTATTCGTACATGTTCCCACACACACACCATGAATATTCACAAACACCCACATGGATCGCATACTCAGAACGTAATAAGGGTGCGGGGAACAACAAAAACCCTGTAAGGGACGCGGCAATTCCGATGAAGGAGACAGCAAATACGAGAAATAGTGATAAAGACAAGGATAAAAAATCAGGTATAGAAATCATTACCCCGCAGTGGGAATGTGACGCAACACAGGCAAAGGTAAGCAGGTGTAGGCTGGCTTAATAGAAGGTACAAAGAAAAATTGGATCTTTTTTATTGGATAGGTCATCGTAGTCGCCATAAAGAAAATAATCACATGGAATTATAATTCCTTAGGGAAAGGAAACAGGGTGATATTTCAAAGCCTTAGGCAATAAAGCAAACATAATACAACATTAATGGCACATTTTAAGTGCTTTGTAAGCACTTTGTAACCTTTAGGATTAAATTAAAGCCAGCCAAGAAGGCATTTCTTCCTTGCTCTTACATCGACTGTAAAAAGTACAGCAAAAGACATGAAAATCAATCTTTGTATAATATTACTCAACCTGGATCAAAGGACCAGCACTCTAACCACACTATCAAACGGAATCTGAATAATTTTGAAGCAATTTGCTAATTTGCTTCAAAATGAAGTTCGAAAAATTTGTCTGCTCGACAACGTAAATAACGCAATGAATGTTGTTGAACTGTCAAAATGAAACCGATTCGGATTGATGGTGCGTTACGCAATTGACGCGCAGTCTTTGCAGTCACGAAGAGATTTCTGGCTACCAAAGACCACAACAATTTCATAAGACGAAAGTGAAACGAAACAAAATCAATGCACAAAATGGCAAGAATTTCGGCAACCCCAACATACGAATGTTGCACAAATTCGGGAAATCGCGACACTCAAACCAAACCACATGTTTTGGACGAACGGCACTTTCGATTGCAACAAAAAATGTTCAAACAAGAGGGTAGGAACGTGTGCCGGCCGGATGAACTAATTTTGGATAACGGTGATTCTGTTTTTGCAGGGATGGGGTGTTGCGAATGTGGAACATGATGATTTTGGAGCAACGGCAGGAATCCATATCATAATCAACGTCATTGCAAGTATATTATGTTTCTTTCTGGCTCGATTCTTGTCTTAAATTTACGTATTACCGTGAATCCTCCCAAGATTCAAGCTTTTTCCCAAGACCAATAAATAACTCTACACACGATCTTACGAGAAATTGAGGAAGGAAATTTTTGTTCCTATATTTATATTCAATACCCTGTGTAATGAATCGGAAAGGATATTCAAAACTTGCAAAATATAGATATCACCCTAATCAATGTTTACCAAATTCCATTTTCACAATTCCATTGAATCAAATCGTTTCCGACAAGCTTTGTCAATTACTCATAAACTGTTTGATCAGACGTCTGGTTTTCGTCCAAATATTAGTTTAAATTAATAGGCGCTATCAACCTTACTTCCGCAGCCACACAATGATAAGAATACTGTGAATGCACTATGTGATCATGTTAAATGTAAGGGCAATGTCAGATACGAATTTATGTAATCATATATATTTGATAAGGAAGACGTTTCACATTTGTATCGTTTCTCTGAATTGTTGAGTTACGTTTTCGTTAACCATTCATCTTACTAGAATTAGAGACCTCAATCAATCTGCCTAGCCTTTTCCCAACTATGTTGGGGTCGGCTTCCAGTCTAACCGGATGCAGCTGAATACCATTATTTTACATGGAGCGACTGCCTATCTGACCTCCACAACCCAGTAACTGGGTAATACGATACCCCTTGGTAAGACTGTTTGTCAGACTTTCGGGCTTCTGACGACCCGTAACGACTGTCAAAGATCCACGAATGACAGCCGGGACCAACGGCTTAACGTGCTTTCCGAGGCACGGAGGAGTCTCGGTATGTAAAGCTGGTCACTCATCCACGAACCAACCCCGGCAAGCGTAGCTTAACCTGATGGATCGACCCGTGCGGCTGTTATTACTTAGCCACGAGCTCCTCTTATCCTCCTGTTATTACTTAGCACGAGCTAGAATTAGAGACCATTGATAACTTGAGTTGAAAAGAACTTGGTTCGTTTACTTTATTGTCATCATTTATCATTTTTATTTGCGGTGGTTAGTTTCTGCGAAGTAAGGAGAGGGGAACGCCCTTCTCCTTTCTTCGCTATTCTACCTAGATCAGTATCTAATGCATCTTCTAGGTCATATACAGGAAAAGTTTTTAAGCAGTGCGCAAATTTTCACAGGGTGAAGTGAACAACTTTCACTATGGGACCAAACTATGCAATCACGAAATAAAAATCAGCTGTTTCAGACAAAAGTCCAGTACCTACTCGACCAAAATGTATGAAACAGCTGATTTTGTTTTTCGTGATTTCAGTTGGTCCCATAGTGAAAGTTGTTCATGTTCATGGTTAGAACACCCTGTTCAAATGTGCGTACTGCTTAAAACTTTTCCTGCTAACATTGTTGCTCTCGACTTATACTTTCTCTTAAAAATTTTGGACAGGGGACTAGGAACTTAAAAATTAGGTATATATGTTACATCGAAATTACTACGGAAATCAATCAATCTGCCTAGCCTTTTCCCAACTATGTTGGGGTCGGCTTCCAGTCTAACCGGATGCAGCTGAATACCAGTATTTTACATGGAGCGACTGCCTATCTGACCTCCACAACCCAGTAACTGGGTAATACGATACCCCTTGGTAAGACTGGTTGTCAGACTTTCGGGCTTCTGACGACCCGTAACGACTGTCAAAGATCCACGAATGACAGCCGGGACCAACGGCTTAACGTGCTTTCCGAGGCACGGAGGAGTCTCGGTGTGTTAAGATGGTCACCCATCCACGGACCAACCCCGGCAAGCGTAGCTTAACCTGACAGATCGACCCGTGCGGCTGTTATTACTTAGCCACGATCTCCTCAAATTACTACGGAAATGTCGTAATTAAACGACAATAGAAACGCTATTGAGGGCAATAATAATAATTATTCATAACTTCCACAATCTTAGATTACATTTTAATCACATATGAGGCATAACTAATTTAAATGAGGAAATGGTGGCCATTTTGTGTCGTCATTTCACCTGTCCAGTCGTGATCACCCCCTGCGGTACATTTTGATTTCACGAGCGATTATTTGGGGAAATGGAACAAAAAGGGACCTGTAACCTTGTTAAAGTTAAATTATGTTCCTTACAGATTTTTATCGGAAGGTGGGTAGACAGCGGCAGCCCGTGAATCCGTAACTTTCGAATTGGCCTGTGGTTTCTTTAGGGTTGTGTTGACTTCACATTAATAATTGAGACTAATGATAGTCGCAAGGAGCTCGTGGTTAAATAATAACAGCAGCAGCAGGTCGATCCATCAGGTTACGCTGCGCTTGCCGGGGTTGATCCGTGGATGGGTGACCATCTTTACATACCGAGACTCCTCCGTGCCTCGGAAAGCACGTTAAGCCGTTGGTCCCGGCTGTCATTCGTGGATCTTTGACAGTCGTTACGGGACGTCAGAAGCCCGAAAGTCTGACAACCAGTCTTACCAAGGGGTATCGTATTACCCAGTAATTGGGTTGTGGTCAGATAGGCAGTCGCTCCATATAAAATACTCAGGTGCATCCGGTTAGACTGGAAGCCGACCCCAATATAGTTGAGAAAATTCTAGGCAGATTGACTAATGATAGTCGCAAACATTTCTAATTCTCGTGCTTTGTCATCTGCTTCTACTAGGTATGTTAGTCTTAATTTCTAATATGAAACACTTTGCATGCACTGAAACTCATCAGCAAGATCAATGCCAAATTAAGTCTAGCCTTTTTCCAACTATATTGAGGTCGGCTTCCAGTCTAACTGGATGTAGCTGAATACCAGTATTTTACATGGAGCAACTGCCAATCTGACCTCCAAAACCCAGTGACTAATACGATACCCCTTGGTAAGACTGGTTGTCAGACTCTGGCTTCTAACGACTCGTAACGACTGTCAAAGATCCACGAATAACAGCCGGGACCAATTTAATAAACCAGGTATTAATTTTTTGGTCTTGGTATGTAAAGATGGTCCATCCACGGTCCAACCACGGCAAGTGTAGCTTAATCTGATCGATCGACCCGTGCGGCTGTTATTACTTAGCCACTGGCCAAATATTAATTAATGTAAGACAAAATGACTCGACACGCAACTTCAATGAAAATACACGTTTCAGCGTGGCTATTATCTACTCCGCCTCAATTCATGTCTACATCTACATATAATTTTGCACGCTCTCAAATTACCTACTTCTTTATCAAGACCACCCACTACCATTGACACAAACCTAGATTCCATTCACGGCTACCAATTAACTAGAAACCATTTCTTTTCATTCGAAACAAGCTTGGACATCGCCAATTTTAAAAGGGGAACAAGACATAAAAAATGTCAAGGGGTTCCCTAAGGAAGCGTCCTGTTAACTCACGCATCACCCGTGTTTCCTGTCCTTTGTCCCCTTCTGTGTGTTGTGTATGACCTGCTTATTAGCACTTCGGGTTACTCAAAACATTCTTAGTGCCCGTTAGAATTTATAACTTCTTTACGTGGTCAGTGACTTGTATTTGGGAATATTGCTGCACGTGGCGTTGATTTACGTTTGGTTTGTAAATGCATTGAACCGTGGTAGGAAAATGTTTCTGTTTTATTGTTCTGGTTCAATTCCCCTATGTGCGGAAAGCAATAAGGACATGGCCAGTCGAATGTCAAATTAGTAAAAAATGTGTGATTATCAATGGACCAATAAATTTCTGGATCTAAGGACCAAAACTTTCGAAACAAATAGCGATCCCAGAAAAGCAAATTCTGAAGCAACATAGTAGATAAGTAATTAATATTAATTACAGTAATAAAATACTAAACAAATATTACACGGCACAGAAATAGAATTGATGGCACATTGACGATGCTTCACATTGAATGAACAAATGTAGCAGCTCATTCATAATGCATCTCGAATTACGAATGAGATTGCACCATGGGCTTAATTAAACAGATCGATATATCAATATCCTGTTAGGTTGATATTATTATGTGTGATATTTAATCGATACTTAAACACTTCCTCTAACTCAACTTTAATACACGCCGTTCCAAAGAGTTGGTCAAGCTAAAATAAGGCAATATAGAGGTCAAAATGAAACACCACCGCACAGGAAATAACATACGAACACATGCAAATGATTCAATTACAACTTATCGGTAAGCTTTAAACATTTCATAATATCGCTCATATAGGTCAAGCGATAAGCACAAAGTTATATCGGAAACATAATATTAAATGAAACATAATCTGGTGTGATCTGGGCATGAAATCGAAAAAAAATCAATATTTGTTTTTATTAAGAAACGCATATTATGTAAGTTAGTCAACTAACGAATGAAGGCGAGCCTCTCAAATACATATCATTTTGAAATTCTGTACCCACTTACTCAAAAACTTGTAAAATATCCCTATGGCGAAAATGAGGGATCATTTTCGCATTTTTTGTCAAGCCTTTGAGAAAAACGATACACAGTCCCCGACGCATATCAATCTGAAAGTGCATGATATCAACCTCTACTTAGCCCGTGGGAAGGGATGCACGATAAACCTTGCAATCCTTAGTAGCGCCTAAAGTCAAAACATGTACTTTACAAAATGTACTAAGTGTAGTAATATAGCAAAAACAAATCGACCCTACAACACTATTTAGTCTTTCGGTTTCTAACTCCTAAATATTATTTTTTCTATCCGAGACCGCCTTTAGCACTTGACTAAAATCCTTGCTTTCTCATAGCGTCAGTACTATTCTATTAGCCTTGCATGAGACCACACGTTACACGTAATATTAGTAAATCACATCTTCCAATATACAACATTAGTTTTAGTACATATGCGAAACACGAAACACGTATCTAGTATTTTTATGTAAAGAATCTATGTACAAAATGTCAAAACTATATCATGAAAAATCACAAAGTTATAAGCTTGTTATGTTACATAGTTGGCCGTACAAAAACATGACCACGTGGCGCCCGCTATGACCTGCCGTGACTTGTGTTCATCGCTCGGTGTCCATATTGTAACCTCTACGTCTCACGTAATATTAATAAATCACACCTTCCAATTCCTTAGAACGGTCTTTCCTTTGGCTATAAACCTTGTAATCCTTAGTGGCGCCTAAAGTCTAGACATGTACTTTACAAATGTACTAAAGATGTTTTATCAGGTCATTCAAGCGATTGAATGAGCATATTTTATAAACACCGTCGTATTTACGAATGTGATGACGTTGACGGGTATGTATGGGCCAAAGGATCAATATTTTGGCCCATGGTAGCACATTCTAATTTCGAATGTAATAAATGAAGGGGCCACATTCCCAATTGATTGCAGAAAAGACAAAGCAAACTAGGAATGTGCCCAGACTATTAAAATAACCTTTTACAGCTGAAGCAGATCCTGTTCTTGGATGGAAACCACGAAAAGTCAATCATAATCAGACGCAGAAGACGAAAATTGACATGCAATGCAAAGGTCAGGTACTCATCTAAGTGCTTATACTTGCCCGATTAAATCAGGCACAACAGACACAGAATGTAGCAACAAAGCAAGTCTTACTGATTGGATACAAGAATTACGCTGACAAAAACAGTAAGGGCGCTTTCAATTTAGGCGTTTCGTGTCGGACCGCTGCGGTGCCGAAGCGGTGCGTTTGTCGTATTGCGCACGGACGGTCGTTTATTTTCATACAAAGCGCGCGGTGCGACAACAGTGCGGCGTCGATATCGCGAACGCTCGGCAACAGGACGGCAACGTCGCAAACTCCACGTGTATGAAAACAAACGACCGTCCGTACGCAATACGACAAACGCACCGCTTCGGCACCGCAGCGGTCCGACACGAAACGTCTAAATTGAAAGCGCCCTAAGACAGTACTTATGGTGCGTGCAACACCTATTAACTAAATTGGTAAATTACTTTATTAATAGGAACACGCCACTCATCGTTAACAATACGAAATCTTTTCATTTGCTAACACGAGTAATATGTACTATCAATAGGAGAATTTGAAAACACTAGTTCGCATATATCTCTTCTACTAATTTCCCATGATCACAATTAAAACAACAACATATTTTTTTTCATATCAGATTTATATTCTAGTTCAGCATCGTTTCTTCGAAGTCACGGTATGCATTACAAATGACGTCTCTCACAATTAAGGCAAAGCTGTAAGTGTAAAGAGTCGAGTTTGCAGTAAAAATAATTAAGATAAACATTGGCTCATTGGCTGGCTCTTATTACGCGATGAATAAGATGCCTTGTTGACATGTGCATTCGCCGTGGAATGGTGAATGAATGAGTCTTGCGCGACAATTTGTAGATAAAGTAAGGAATGTTTACTGAAGACGCAACGTGTGTCTATATTATTTAAAATGATAAATAAATGTTATCGAATGTGAATAACCTGTATTCCTAGTTTAAATATTTGTATGGTGGTAAAAATATGAAAAGACATTTCAAAAATGGTCTTTAGAATCGCCTTTAATTAACATAGTATTCAGTTATTAGTTTAATCACCATCAACATTCCACCCTCGCACAAGCCATCCTTAGGTTAATTAGATTGCACGATATTGGACTGCATCACGCACTACCGTCCATATCAAAATCCATATTATTTAACTTTCACATCCTTCAATATTATACAAGTTAGGAAGACCATCAACAAGAAATACCAGGACCATAAAAACTCCTTTCGAGAGACCTTAAATCTCTATGTTGTTTTTGCTCAGCAATATGACACCGGAATCTGTGCCGATGAGAACTGAGAAAGTCGATTCGATGTGGTGGCCCACTGCGTAATTTAATCCAGAGCAATCAAGAGTAATTAATTTGTCGTCCTTTGTCCTTTAGAATAATGGCGAAAAAAATCTTGTGAAGCTTGCCAATGTTTTAAGGAGACCAGATAGCTGCAACCTAAAGCGGACAACATCATTTGGAAAAAAAATCTTTTCCGAAGTATGGCTGGGCTTCCAGTCTAACCGGATGCAGCTTGAATATCAGCATTACGGCATTAGAATCGTTCCTTGTAGCAATTACTTTTTTCAAATAACAGCAGTTTTGACTTCGCTACGATTTTAATATATGAATTCTATGAATTGGGACTTCCTGCAATATTGGTTTGCCGATAGCTATGACCTGACAGTCTTCAAATCATCATTACCTTTTCTTAACTAGATTGAGCTGGACTTCCAGTCTAACCGGATGCAGCTTGAATATCAGTATTATTATTGATACTTCTGAATTTGACTTGTTACTATGTCATGCCATAGGGATAAGGAAATAAGCATAGAAATATTGCAGTTTGGTGAACTTTAAACAACAAAAAATGACTCATATTTCGTTAACCGGAAATTCCATACATTATTATAACAGTAAAACAAAGGTTTTCCTGACATAAATTGGGGGAGGAAACCTCCTACCTAAAGAAATGTATTTTCCGCAGTCACATTACAACCTCATTCCACTTTACATTGTAGAATTATAGATCATCATCAGAGAAGATTGCTTTTGTCCCAGACATTAAAAATTCAGCGATATTTACTCAAGTGTTCTTGCCATTGAACCGCCATGATAGTCAGACAAACGAGATGACCCAAATGAATGATTGCCTATTCAGTGGTCGCTATTTTCTATTTAAAGTCATAGGATAATAGATGGGTCTTTTATTATTTAAACACCCCTTTGCGAAATACAAGCTACGTTAATACGTTCTCACACTGTCTGGATATAAATTGGTTGGTCCGCTGGTTTATGAGAACATAAAACTTGGGTTTTATTGCAAGTAAGCATGATGTAGTGACTATTGAAATCTACAATGTCGAATTTAAGATGACTATAGTTGAAATCTTTTACCATTCCAGAGAAACGAAATTGAAGTAATTCAGATTGATGATGAAACAAATGAATCCAACCATACAAATTTAATTGAAACGCCACGCATTTGCTTTCTCACTTAGCTCGGTAACTATAAACACGACCACTATCTTGAACGAGGTCTTCATCATGACTATTGAACAGATCAAAAGGATAGTAGTTGAAAGCATCGCAAATTCGCAAGCATAAAAACACATTTAGATGAAGTTCTGGGAACTGTTATTGGAGTCGACACAGATCTAATTGATACGCCCTATATCCTACATCGTGACATTGACTGAAATACTCATCAAGTTTGTCAAATGAAAGAAAACTTAAAAAAAAAGAAAACAGACTAGCCACTAATTTACCCTCAGCTCTTTCTGATCTCACCCTTGAAAATCTATTTAATCTCCACACAAAGCGTAGAACACCTGAACTAAGATAGATTCCCTCCAAACTTTAGGCAGGGGTTAGAAACAGGTTCTTAGCCTTTACAAAGAGATAAATAGACATTAGATGAAAGGATGGCTCGCTACGTTTACACAAAGAATGATAGACCAAGTTGCAAGGGGATGTATGCGAAAACAGAAACCCTTGTCTATTTTAATGTACTTTCTCACGCAATGCATAAAGGTCTTGCGTGGCCATGCGCGATTCATCATAGTTATTGTGTTAGTCCGTACCTATATCAGTCTTATCGGAGACAATATATTCTTGTAATTAACTAGTGTTTGTTTTAAATAAATAAGTTTTTAAAGGTTACTCCAAATTAGTCGAAGTCCTTGCGGTTTCTTCTTTCATATCTGATCTTTTTTGCGCACATCAGCGCTGTCAGTAAATAAAATTTTGATAAGCCCCGTTACGAAATTACAACAAAAACATATTTTCCTTACAAAATCTGGAAGCAACTTCCGACTTGCTAGTCAAATATAGGGGGACTTTTTTCATACCTATTTTGATGTGTCAAAGGCAACAGCCGTACAGCCATATGCCGCGGATGACACATTTAAAACATATGTGAACTTTTTGCTGAACTCGTCCACCATTTAACGTCTGTTTGTCGATCGTCTCCATTTTATCAACAAATTTTGTTGATAAGAATTAATTGCGTTAGACGTAATATGAGAACATGGAGATTCTTTATCTACCAATTTTTTTCTTATGAGATTACGCTTCAGTTGTTTTGGTATTTGAAAATGGTGGTACAGGTTTATTGTCTGACTGTTGGGGTTTTAAACCATAACCATTTTATGGAATTCTACAAAGAGAAACATATGCATAATATATTTAAGACCTGCAGAATTTAGGATCACTTAGAAAGTATACCAGAATAAATAGACTTGGATAGACTTAGAAAAACCGGCCAAGTGCGTGTCGGACCACGCACAATGAAGGGTTCCGTAGTTGGGATGAATTTATCTTAAGGACAAACTTAACATTGTAGTTGAAAAACATGTTCTCCCATACATTCCAACTGTAAATGTAAGTTTGTACTCACAATATTGATAGATTTACCATGTTATTTTAAGACCACAGACTTATTATAGGTTTTCCTGTAATCTACAGGTAAAGATCTATTTTCTGTATTTTTTTCCAAAATTTTAGGCTCAGTAGTTTCGGAGATAAGGGGGGGAGGGGATGGTAAATTTTCGTCTATTTTCTTAAATAATTTTAAAACAATTTATTTTAAAATTATAAAAAAAAATATATTTGAGACCCTCATAGTAAGCCTTTTCATTTGACATGCCACATGGTGTAGTTTGCAAAACATTATTTTTTTATTTTCTTATTTGCCCCCTAAAAGTGACCTCTATATTCAAAATTCATTTATTTACTTTACCCGTCCGTGTTTGGGTCACAGAAATTCATATGTGTACCAAATTTCAACTTAATCGGTCCATTAGATTCGGAGCAAATTGGCTGTGACAGACAGACGGACAGACAGACAGACAGACACACGAGTGATCCTATAAGGGTTCCGTTTTTTCCTTTTGAGGTACGGAACCCTAAAAACTCAAGCACACACTTCGCAATACCAAGGTAAATGTCTTCAATAACATAAACAGGAAAATAACTACCAAAGCTAAAAAACGAAGTAAACTAAGTACCATAATTAAATTCAGTTATACATAGATGACATTAGGACCCATACGAGGGGTGCGTACAAAAGGGCCAGCTGCTACCTTTGAAAACGATTAGCATCAATACTTGTTGCAACATGTATGAAATTACTTGAGGCTCCAAGTTAAGGAGTTCGATAGAATCTTTAAGTTGTGTAATGAATGTAATGACACTTGGACACTTGGCTTTGAATTTCGCTCTCAGCATGAACAAGATGCAAGTTATCTGGAAGTTATGGATCCGTTTGCGAATGGAAGAGATCAAGTAAGATGAAGCGATAATGTTGAGTAATCGAATAGGTTGCAGGAATGTTAAAAACTTGTTGCTTGAAAAATAAAGATAATAGACCTAAATGTGTCCTGTTATAAAGCTGCAAATTGTTCGATTAGCATAGCATGGTTTTTGCATTGCAGATAATAGACCTAAATGTGTCCTGTTATAAAACTGTAAATTGTTCGATTAGAGCATGGTTTTTGCATTGCACAATCTAATATCAATGGAGATTTTGTGTAAAAATGTTTCCTCATCCCAGTAGTCATTTCCGTTAGGAAAATACGTATGAAAATATTTTGATGGATATGATGGAATTACCATCAGATTTAGCCAACCAACCAGATTCTAGATTCTAAAATTGAGTCGAATATTTAGGAATCACACGATAACTATAACTCTGTGACCCAGAAAAAAAATCTGCTGTACAAAACGGTCAAAATTTTCGGCTTGCACTACGTATTGTTGAAAGCACAAAGGTTCAAGGGTGTTCACCTGGCCACCCCCCAAGATTAATGTCTTAAGACAGTACAATGGCTCGCCCCCGCACACATGGCCTGACATTTCTACCCCGACTTATATTTTTTCTACTTCCTCGCTTATTATATCGTCTTACATTACGCACGCGCCCTAAAGGTGTTTAGAGAAAGCGTTAATGAACTATTTATTTATATGTATTTTTTTTTTCATTAATATAGAGCTTTTTTGTCGAGGATTTTTTTGTGAAATGTCGCGTGCTTAGGAAATGTGCAGTTTTGTTAATGTTCTTTTGTGCTTTGAAATCGGAAGTTAAGAGTAAATATTGAGAAGGCAATTTGTTTTTTTTTACTTGTATGCGAATACTTTACCGTTCGTTAGCACTGGTGAAACATTCAGTTATGAACATGTTGATATTTCTGTCAGATATATTGACAGAAATAAAGATATGAATATGTTTTTATACTGTTTTGCCAGTGCAAAAGCGCGTTTAGAAAGCAATGAACTCAGCTTTCAGAGACAAATTAAAGCTCAGGGTGACAGTCTGATGGCTCGCGAAGGAGGAAGCGGAACGCGTGAGGGAGAGGCAACAGCCGCTCCCTCGCGCCCCTAGCCGCCGCAGGAGACGCCCTGGGCGGCGGGAATCTATCGCCGATTCCCGGCCACCGTAGGCGCCGGCTTGCGGACGACGAGTAATGGGCAGCTCGCCGTCCGGTAAGGACCAGGCCCGGGTCGACGGCGCGTTGTGTTCCACGCGCGCCTCAAAGAGATGTCAGCAGTGACGGGGTCAATTGGGCCGATGCCGCCGGGGTCGCGGGTAGTTCGAAAGAGATACCGTGGCCCTGGCACGGGCAGTTGAAGGAGCATGGGTGGGTTTTAGTCAGTAAAAGTCTGACACGCCCTCCCGCTCTGCCCAGAGCGGGAGAAGTCATTTGATGATTTCCCAACCACAAAAAAAAAAAAAAAGGGTAACAGTCTGATGGTCTGACAGATCAAGTAAGGAGAAACCTTAGAATTAATGAATCTTTGGTTACTTTGTGATTGCTTGCTTCCATAAATATAAAGTTCCTGATACAGACGGTGGTACCGTAATAAAGTTTAGAATTACACTAATCGCAAATATGGAACATATCGCTGCAGCACCATAAAAATAAACGATGCATAAAAATGCAATAATACTAAAAGAACTTACAGAGAGCCCTGTTAATGGCTTCATTTCGGATCAAAAAACGTTTGAACCTATTTTCTTATTATTTTGACAAAAACCATAAATTATTTTTTTATCGAATAATTGCATGCCACTGACTTGTTGATTGATCCAAGGTTCTACAAGGACCAATTTAAAACAAATTGACTATCTGAGATGTGTTACATCGTAAATCTATCATGGTCTCCTATAGTTTTATTTCAAGATATCGTCACGGTGGCGATGAAGATGAGGCATGCAGTCTCTGATGATAGCACAGACTGTAATATGAATGCAATTAGAATCAATGGATTTTTTACTGTAATATAGGATCCATCTCACACTCGGACAGAGACTGTCTGTAGAAGAAATATATGACCAAGAAAAGAGCACAAGCATAATAATGGTGGGGTACTGACATCTATATAAATAATACAAACTTTTTTACAAAAAAAATACAACCGACTTCCAAAAACAACACTACAAAGTGAAAAATAACTTTAATTTCGGAAGTCGGTGTCTGGTTAAATGTAGTTTCGTTTTTTGCCACCGATTTCCGAAATTAGTTATTTTTCACTTTGTAGTGTTGTTTTTGGAAGTCGGTTGTATTTTTTTGTAGAAAAGTTTTTATTTTTCACTTTTTAGTTGTGGTACCTACCCCACACAAATTCTAATACCACTACCTGCAAAACAAACTAGAACATCATCCATATAAAAGTAGCGAAAAAATACGTATTATTGAAGCTAACTCTAAAACTACCCAAGCAAAGTTATTCAATTATATGGGACCAACATTGATGTATACCCTCTCGAATAAAACAAAATGTTTTCAAATCGGACGACTGTAAAAAGTTATGCGTGGTCATATATATATATATATACGTGTCGAATTGAGAACCTCCTCCTTTTTTTTTCGTCGGTTAAAAACAGAAGTCCTGACTGACTGACTGACTCATCAACGCCCAGCCCAAACCATTGAACCTAGAAAGCTGAAATTTTGCACAGTTTCCCTTTATATTATAATGTAGACAAGGAGTAAGATATTTACTAACACCCACGCGGGCAAAGACGCGGGCAAAAGCTAGTTGCAAATAATTGGACCATAAGTATTAAACACATCAGAAATTCCTCTTTGGGACTGCGGAAACAAAATGCAGCATTGTATTGACTCAACAAGATCCCGCCTGTAAGTACCTGTATTCACTTGCTGTTTTGTGAAAATCTCATACAATTTTCCATCTTTTAGCTCTTTTTATGCTCCACGTTAGGGATTGCCACTTCAACAATTGCCTACCATATCATAAGCAGTAAGTACTTACGTGTCAACATATGAGAAACAGATTGTGCCCGGGCACTGGAAGACCGTATTATTGTATGAGGTCATTGTTCCTAGCCGTGCCTCTAAATTGCTACAGTTTATTACATTATTGCGGAGTTATGGGCTACGAAAATGGTGGTTGATTTATTTTTGTTCTAGCACTAGTGGCGTTTGTATGTTCGTCATTTGCAGGAACCGTTTAGTCCTTAAATTCTAGCTTTCAAACTCCTAATTTCACATAAATCTACATGGGCGCTTAGGTTACGTGAGAAGTTAGGTGTACGGCAAGAAACTCCACTCTTTTAAAAATAATTGGCTTTTACAATATTTTCAAATAACATATTACTAGGTAATAGGTATGGGAGGAGCTCGTGGCTAAGTAATAACAGTCGCACGGGTCGATCCATCAGGTTAAGCTACGCTTGCCGGGGTCGGTCCGTGGATGGGTGACCATCTTTACATACCGAGACTCCTCCGTGCCTCGGAAAGCACGTTAAGCCGTTGGTCCCGGCTGTCATTCGTGGATCTTTGACAGTCGTTACGGGTCGTCAGAAGCCTGAAAGTCTGACAATCAGTCTTACCAAGGGGTATCGTATTACCCAGTCAATGGGTTGTGGAGGTCAGATAGGCAGTCGCTCCATGTAAAATAATGGTATTCAGCTGCATCCGGTTAGACTGGAAGCCGACCCCAACATAGTTGGGAAAAGGCTAGGCAGATTGATTGTATGGGAGGACAGTGGAGGCCTTTCAACAAGTACCAGGTACTTACAAAATAGAAAATGGTCAACATATCTACAGTCTATAAGCCTACAACCTTGTCACATTCACAAAATAGAAACGAATCTACTTATATAAAAGCTAAATAAAATAAAAACCTATTGACATGATTGCCATTATAACTACAGTAACAAATCTGACTAAATTAAACATCATGTCCACAAAAGCCACTAATAAAGTGTTGAAATTAGAATTGTAGGTATACTGTCAAAATAATGAGATGATTCATTGATTAGGTCACGGAAGAATATAAAAAACATCGTGATTAGGAGCAGTTAATAGACACTTTGATTAGGTATGTCAAGGAAGAATAAAAAAAAAGACATCGTAATTTGAGAGGCTCAGTTAATAGACACATAATTACGTCCCTAATGAGGTACCAGGGAAGCCAGTAAGCCACAAGGAAGGTTCGAAAAAGAGGTCAGCGCTTGCGTAATCTCGGGATACGCATTGAATAATATACTTTGTATCATGTGCAGAAGGAATTATTGCTAGTCTTTCTCGTCTTCAACGTCTTTGTCTTTAAGTTAGTTTGCAATAAGTTGATAAGAAGGTCTAACTTTACTCAAATCTGGCTTTTGGATGTAAAAGATGTTTCAGTCATCAGCTGTTTTAAGGCTCCTCAAGTTATTACTCAGTTTGTTCGAAACTAAAGTGACTGGTCTATCGAGAGTGGAGAGACTTGTAGCTCACCAACTAAAAAGTAAAAAACCAGTTCCTTCCTGGATGTTATGACTAGTTAGATCAAGTAGAACTTGTTCACACACATGTAGTAGATTTCGTTCAACCAAATAGAGAAAGAGAAGATAATATAAAACATGAGAACTTTGCTAATTAAACAAGACTTCCAAAATCCGCAAAAAAAGTGCTAAAAAATTATAAGAAATCGAACAGCAAGTCAACGACCGAGTAGTAGTGATGGGAATTCGTTTTACTAAAGAATGCGGTCCCGGACCGTCTTGTTCCGCAAACCCATATAGGACTATACCTCTTTACTCAGACGGCAGGTGATACGCCATCTGGCTTGCCACGTGTCAACGAACGGCGAATTTACGATACCGATTCGCAATAATTATCGGGAGTCCGGGACGATTCCCGTAAAGTCCCCGTACGGAAGTTTTTTTTTTTTGTATTTTATCGATTTTTAAAGAGCTATTAGTTATCGGTTAGCTTTAGTTCGCAGTTGCTAATTATAAAACAGTTTGTAAACATTTGTAGATGGACCTCCTCGAAGTTGGGAGTATTTTGAGAGTATAGTGATGTAACTAAATGTCAGGGCAGGGATGGAATACAGTATTGATTTTTTGCGATGCAAAATATGATCTCAAAATATAAAGTTTCTGTTTTCAGTGAACCTCCACAAACTTGCACAAAAAATTGCGTGCTTAGTAGAATTTAAAGTTTATTAGGAACCTAAGTTGTTGATAAATGAAAAAAAATAACATTCACGTCAAATGCCAAAACTTAATTTGTCTTACCCATATATTTTTATTTAGTAACCTAGTAAGCCCGCATACTTCATTACTATTGGTGTCATTTGATGAGACTACAACAGCCCGAATAAATTACTTCAAGAGTAAGTTACAGAAAAATTATAAAAATCGTACAACGCCATATGACAACGATAACTCAACTAAACTCACATTAAACAAAAAAACGACACAGTCATACAAAATATCGATTTTTGGTACGTGTATTCCCAATTCCGGGCGGGAGTGCGCTTACGCCATCTGCGACCCCCACGCACGGAGCAGCTGCGCTTGGGCATGAGGGATGCGCGTAGCGGACCAATCACAAACCAAGAACGTAATGCCTTTCAGTACTGGATCAGTCAATGGAGAGTGATTAAAGTAGGGGTTGCTTTTGTGTTTAATATTATGTTTATTTTATGGTGTTATCATTTCCTTTTTGCTATAGTTTTGGGTAGTATAACAAATTGTTTTGATGAGTTTAGAATTTTATGTTGAGTATCTGTTTCCGATGGTGTCAGGAGGATACTATTTAGATTGAAAACAGGCCGAAATCAAAATAAAACATGATCTAATTAATTCTCGCAGTAAACCTTAGGGCGAGGCGAACACTTTTATTTATTTATTTATTATTATTTATCAAGTAACATAGACTCATTATCTTTTATAACTTACGTCTTATTCTAAGAATACATTTTTGACGTCTGAAAAAATGCCAATTTATTTGCAGGATACGATTTAAATAAGTAGTAACTGGTAAGTGTAAAAGTTAGTTCGAATTCGCCCTAGAAAAGTTAGTTCGAATTCGCCCTTAGAAAAGTTAGTTCGTATTCGCCCTTTATTTAGGTTCCCAGAGCGGGAGAAGTCATTTGATGATTTCCCATCCACAAAAAAAAAGGGGATTTAGGTTGATCCAAACTATTCCAAACGGATGACGAATTCCTAAGACAAATAACAAGAAAGTGTCCAAAATCCCGGAATTTCCCATTAGGAGTTATTTAACTAAACAATGCGTAATATAAAGCTTAATTTACATGCTTCAAAAACCCTTTAGCAAAATGATCCATTTAGAGGGCAATGCACTTTCAAAATCTTAACAATAGTCTCCTTTTAAACTAAAGGGGTGCTTATTAAAAAATCTTATTCTCGAAGTACCGAAACAGGTTTGGAGGTACATTTTTTATGGATAATCTCGGTCAGGAGCGTGAGTCCTTACTAATGGATAGAAGAAACTTGTATTAATTGTGTTGTTGAAAGTAAGATCTATAGAAGATTTTGTAAAGGGACGCTACCAATAGTTTTGAATAATGTTAAGACGACCAAGATCGGTTCTAGTTTTTTTAGAATAAAGCCTTTTTCAGTATCAATGTCAAGATCAATTTGAAAAAGCCTTTATTACCAAAACTAAAGGACATTAGTAAAGAAGTAGCCAATAGACACCCACTATTGAATACGAGTTTCCTTACTTTTCCATGTATTTGTAATACAATACTTTTCTAACACAGCTAGTTCTACTCATCTTACCCAATTCTGGGGTTTAAATCACATGGGAACATCGGAAATTTAATAAACATGCCGTCGCCACATCTGCTGGTTCATCGTTTACAAATTTAGATTAAAAAGATCAGAAAGGACATGCACCAATGCTTTGGCCCCTTGTCCGAACCTATGCAAGCCCCCTGTTTTTTGACTCGTGGGAATATAGCGTAGTTACCTGTAAAATAGGGTGGTTCGTCTACCCTTACATTAATTATAAGTGCAATAAATTACAATCAGTATTTTGATTCCATTCACGCGTGATTGGGTAATTCGATGCGGGAATTACATCGAATATATCAAATCTTATTGTTGGGTGCATAAAAAGTTGAATTATGAATGTAGATCAATAGATGCAGATCCCAAGTTAAGAATAAGACTGGTTTTCATTTTGAATATTATGCTTTAAGAACGCGGCACATTTAAAGAAACCAACCAAATCTTAACTCCAAATCTTTCTTGCCCAAAACTCTAAACAAAAAAAAATCCGTACCACACAAAGGTTAACAGAATCATTCTAATGATAAATGATGAACGATATTATCAATAGGCAAATTGTGACCGAAAAAAAACGTGTACAAAACCAGAATTATTACAAGGTTCTTAATATATTCTGGTTCCCATGTAGCCACATCTTCGCAAATCATCAGAGCATGGCATGACCATGACTCACGAACAATATGGCGTTCACGCTCGATGATAACTAAACGATACCATTACTACTTAATTAGGAATGAGAACGATTATATGGTTGTTGGGCTTAAGCATGATCTTAATCAAGGGCGTGGAAAAAGGAATCTTTATGCACTTGATTTAAAATTTTAAATATTGATTCTATTAGGGAAGCCCTACAGAATGATTGTAATCGTAATAATCGTGGACATGCTCTTCAGATTTTAAAGGCAGTAGATATGTATTCCTATTAACTAGCTAGGAGTCTAGGAATGAAAGAATTACTACCTGAAAGCTTATAAATCTTTCAAAAAATTTTAGACGATAACTCAGTCAAGAGCATTACGAGCACACAAAATTCAAAAAAGTCAAGAGAGTAAAATAATATGTGTAAGGCGTGCCTTGAAGATTCAGAACGAGCCAAAAAACCACAGAACCTGTTTAGTGATTTCACCAAACATTTACGAAATCATCAAAATTGGTTCACGTGCTTTCACGAAAGATACTTAACTAACATATTCACGCCTTAAAAGTAACTTCATTTATTCCAAGGTAAGTAAAAACATTCATGAAGTGAATACTAAGAAATATCCGACGGAACCGGTCCAAAATGATATCAGAGTTTAATTTTAATATAAAATATTATGTAACATGCCAGAAGAACCAGAAAATCGATTCGTTCGACATATGGTAGACGGAAATAAAGGAATTGATAACTATTTAAAAAACCCTCATGGAAGGTAATGGGAAACTAACAATTTTTTCCATAAAACAGTGAAATTATCTAAAACATAGGGGCCCCTTGAGAATTTCTCCACTGAACATAAACCCGCATTTGCAAGCAGTTTTTACTGCTTAAGTTTATAGTTGTGGTTTCGACAACTGCAAGATTATTTAGGAGTGGAAAACAACTCATAAAAGTGTAATTCTACATATCATTGCTAGTTGCTAACTCAAGTAGAAAAGACTTGTTTTCTAAAGATGCCTTCATGAATCCTTTAGTTTTGCACTACATACTCGTAAATGATGAAAATAAAACTGTAATAAATGTAACATATTTTAAATATCCTCCCAATTAATGTCAATGTTTAGCAGAATAAATTAATGGGACAACTGCTAATAAGAGAATCTATATGAAAATAGAGAAGGCATTGCAGCCGACGACACAACATATGCCAGGATTTAAAAACGAATAAAACGTGATGGACGATACAATAATAACACTGTTTTATTTCCTATTATTCAGCCTTTTAAACAAACACTTGTTTGTTTATAACAAATGCAAGATTTTAACATAATTAGAGCACATTGAAAATAGTAATTTCCTGTAACACACTGATAAACACAACACAGTGACGAATATCCTGGACATAATTCCAACGATGGCAAAGGGCATTTAAGATATCAGAACGCACGCCATATTACTGGTATTAACGCACGTCCAAGAACTCGTACATGAATTCAATATGTAGTTTTATTCTAAACAGGATTTCATTCTAATAGAACATCAATAAGGAACTTTTTTCGGTTGTTTGCCTTTCACGGTAAAAGATTTTGAGACAAAAGCAAACTTTGACCAATATAGGGATAGGGGTACTTGATAAACATCGTCGCTCTTTTCAAACGAATACGAAGAAATTGTCTGACACACCGTGGGGGTAGCAAAAACCTCATTTGAATAAACTCACGACGTTAAACATCTTCGGTGCATAAGTAATTTTGAACGCACCCGGCTTGAAGGCATAGCACGCGCCAGCGCGGGCGCAAGTTAACGAAACACCTACGCGTTCTACGCAAAACTGGCATAAATCGATTCATTCATCCGTTGTGCATACAATCGATATTTCTGCTGTCGGGATAGCGAATGCATGAATCAAACTTTTTACGTATTTTTTGAGAACATGATTCCGAAAAAAAATAGTGTTCTTCAGAACTTTTCGATTTTAATGTCAAATTTAGAATTATAAAAAATCGTCCTTACAACTTTGATCATAAAAGTATTAAACCGTATATTTTAAGATTTCAAGGCTCGTAAAATTTGGGGCTGTCAATAAATTTCGATCTCGTTCCGCGATTCCGGGAACTTTTGGCAACACTACTTAAAGGGTCCTTGATGAACTTTGACATAAATACAAGACCGACCCATGTAACTTATTCATGGCCGAAAAAAAGCGTACCTACTCGTCAACCATTGCGAATCCGTCTCGTAAATAACAAAAGACGGCTCGTACGAACTTTTGTTGACGGTCCCAAAAAAGAATACATAGCTCCCTCAATTTCTTGGTCTCCCCTCTAAAGTGTATACAATATTTCTTCTGACATCAAACCAGCTGGTCTATTCAATATTTAAAACTATAAAAAACACGGCCTGTCTCCACGTGGTCGGAAATTCGACTGGTTATACATATTATTAAAACGCTTGAATGGTGACTCAAAGCTATTTTGTCATGACTATGGTAATAAATTATTCATCATAAGTGTTCCTTGTAGCAATTTATTGGTGTGTTATTACGTGAAAAAACGCCTTCCTAAAATGTCAACTTTGCAAGGCATCAGCAAAAACTATACTGTCATGTTTAATAAACTCGTAAAGAGTACATAATAATATGTGCTCTAGCATTAGGTGCAGTTGCTATCGTGTGAAAGTCAAGTCCTACACTCACCCCAATTACTTTAGTAGTCATAGAAAAGCCACGTTAGATACGGCTGGACTGCTCACTTATCGATATTGATGACACACTTGGTGTACGTTCGACTTTTGAGAAGTTAAATGCATACTATAAACATAAAACTTGAGCAGAAGAATTTTTGGTCTGTAACCAAAGAAGGAATTGGCAAAAATGCTAACTAAGAAATTAATTTGGACATATTGGTTAACCCGAACATACATGGTTCATAAAAATACGATTTGGTATTCGAGTTCTAACTGGAAGAAAGCGCAAACCAAATTCTAACTACTTCAGTTAACAAAATTATAGCACTTTTATAATAGTCGGTCTTCTTAGCGTGTTGATGGCAAAAGTAATTGGAAAAAAAATATATAGGTTACAGTTTTTTAATTTTATTTGGTCAAAATTCAGCAAAGAGAATACCGTTCGCTGACGCAGCCATTAGGTCCTCACGTGTGCAGGTGACCGGGCATGCGATGCAAGATGGGAGTTGAGCCATTGTAGAGACGAGACGACTTGTGAAGGTGGTCCTTGCTGCGGCCAACTTACGTACGAAGATAGCTCCTAACAGCGCCACCATTGAGAAAAACATCAGGAGTATTGGAACGTTTTGAAATTTCCTATGCTCACATTTCATTTCATTTTTTGGCATTAACTGCTATAACTTCGAAACTACGAGGTTTAGTGTTGATTTTTTTGATTCAAAAAATTCTACCTCATCTGACTAAAAATGTGAGCATATGAAATTTCAAAATGTTCCATATCTCCAAACTTATTAATTTATCAATGGTGACGGTTAGCATCTCTACTCGCCTTAAGGTTTTTCAAGTAGACCAAGGTAACTCGTGCCCGGATGGGAAGCTCTCTGAAGGTTCAATAAAGAAAAATAGTCGGTAATAGTTTTAAACTACCATGGTGTTTAAATTCTCTAGGGTCACTATCTCATGGAGTCCACAGCTTTATAGCCCGTATTACTCATAAAGAAAGAATAACTACAGCATGCAATAAAACAAAAAGAACAACCATAAAATTCAAACCACCCAACAGAACGCAAATAACTAAATACATTTATGAAAATAAAAACAGAAGTCCAAGCGCAAAGATCAAAAGTCGCAAGCGCATTTTATCGATAAGCGAGGGACATCACTTACTCGCACCTTGCTTGCCATCTGCCGCGATGCACGTGAGGCAATTAAGGCCATCGGTTCTTTGGGGGTGCCACCCTCTGTACAATGGTCGTTTACCTCAGTACGGAGGGGTTGCAACGTGGTCAATGCACCAGGTTCATTGTTTGATGTTTAGACTCCCACGGCAGACAAAGAGGGCTAACGTGGTAAGATTTTTGACCCTCTTACTAGATTCAGTGTAAGGTGGTGAGATTTTGAGGAGGACGTGGAACTACGGCAATAAAGGTACTTTAATATTTAATCCATAAAATTATCGAACCTAGAAATACATAAGTAATTCAAATAGCTCTTCCTCTTTGTTCTTAGTTTGATACAATGCATAGGAGAAAAAATATTTTTGGGACAGAATTTACATGAAACGTTTAGAGCAGTCTAATAAAAATTATTTCAGACACAAATGGGCAATAATTTATGAGCATGATTTTTTCTTTATAAAACTAAGTAAATCCTGATGAAAAATCACCTTGTATTTAGCAATATTTTATTATTATTTGCGTAATACAAATGGCCATATATAGTATTTTTAACCGACTTCAAAAAGGAGGAGGTTCTCAATTCGTCGGAACCTTTTTTTTTGAGACTTCTAATAATCCAGAAAACTATCGTATTTTGTCTTTCTTTGAACACTTAATTTTTCAATTGGGCTGTTGTAATTAAGTTTACATGTGGAGATGGAATTCCTCAATAAGTAGTCTCGAAACCATTCACACAGCTATTGAAAAAAAAAATGTCTAAACAACATCCTCAAATTCCTTCCAGAATAATAAATTTATGGTGCCACAAAAAAAAAAACATAATCCAATGACAAGGCCGTACAAGTACATTATGACTGCTAAAACTTTGAATGAAGCCGGCTATGACTTCATTCAATCAGAGTACAACACCCAACTAGTTACACTACCTTCGCTGAGACAAAGGCACCTCGCGAAGCTACGTGAGGCCTTGGTAACACCTCAAGGTCTCCGAAAGCACGCAGGATTATCCGGACCATTTGCTAGTCAAGTCGTAAGTCGTACTCGTAACCAACTTAAGTATATTTAAATTTTATTCGCATGTGGCTTGCTTCGTAAGTCATTTCTATTAGTATTATCATCTGTTGTCAAATTTTTGATGATTCTGACGCTTGTAAATGTAATGGCTTCAATTATATTATGTAGACTAGAAGCCATTACAAGCTTCGGACACACACAAACATAAGTAGGAGTCACTACTACTTTCGCTTTCAAATATGCTGTAAGATTTTTCTTCTACCCCCGTCTTGATCTTCTTTACTTGATATTCGGTGCAATATAATTATTTTCTCATACATCTTAGTTTGTGCAATATCAAAATCATGGCAGTGCTCTTTTTAAGTTCCGACTGTTTCGAGTAAATATCGCCAGCTGATAAAGCGCTTTTTTGGATTCCAACTGGTCACATACAAAAAACGACCTTGTTCTTTTAAAAGCATTAAGATAACATCTTTTTAAGAGGAACGAGTTATTTCTTACTAAATATCTACTCCTTCCTCTTTGTTGTACGTATGACAATATTAGTCTAATTCTACATATTATATCCTACAAGCAATTGTGTAAGTAGTTTCTCCTTGGGCTCAACAAGTTCATGCCGAGTACCTTTTCCAATTCCTTTGTCATGTCATAGGACTTGTTCTACATTTTCAATTATGATTGGGATGGTTCAACGAGCAAACTTGGGGCCCCAGCCTCTAAATTATTGGCGAGGTCAAAAAGTTCAAGGAAACAAGGTTTTAAACGAGCTTGCTTCCACTTAGTTACCGCATTCAAATATCGGCATATAATCCGCTGTGACTGTAATCAAGGTCTCGGTTTTACATAGGTAGTTTAATCACTTGTGTGTGAGGTTCTCAATGGTGCTTTATGCTGACAACTTGAAATGTGGCAGTGTTACCGGCAGCATGTTGAAAAATTTCTATACTCAGTCTCAAGTGTGTAAATCTCGCGTAGATTGGCTGTATCAGCTGTGGGCAATAAGGTAGGTGTCAAAAATATTTCAAGCATTTGTTGTTGCTATCGATAACATAAAGCAACTGATGCTCACATTTCTGAATGAAGCTGGCGCAAAATGCCAGCTTCATTCAGAGCTTTATTTGCATCGCCAATTTCATGTGCAGTATCGCATTCAATCTGCTATTTAGTTTTGCAATTTATTGTTTCCATTCTCTTATAATTGTTTGCTCTAATGCCCGGGCCACATTGACGTCAACGTCAATGCCCATAAACGCCATAAACATCGCGGTAGTTAAATTCGGTCAAATTATCGCGGTAAATGGTGGCTACCTACGGCTAACGCCCTTCAACGCGATAATCAACGGCATATCCCGTTAATGTGTCAATGATGGTGTCTTCGACAGTTAGCCATAAACTCGTGCAACACTTGAAATTGAGAGATATTTATACCAGCCTATTATTTCTCTTTACTAGCTCATATAAATTCTCCACTCTAAAAGTGATCATTCATTTTTGTAAGATATAGGTATACTCACCTATGAAGACTTTAAAATATTTACTAACAAGTATTTCCAATCCTCCCATCATCGTCGTCGTAGAACTATGCAAGCGCACGTTCATAAACACAATTTTCTCTAACTACCCTATTCTGAGAATTGTTTTTAGCTATGTGACATCTCGTAGGTATCAAGATATTCTTGTTTTACGAAACCTCGTCACGTCATGACGTCTACAGACATGTTCAGTACATTAACATTTTTACCAATAACGCGAACCATTATTAAAATTGTTCGGAACGAAGACAAAAAAAAAAAAAACAAGTTTAGTTTTTTCTGTCGATAATTGGTAAGAATGAGAATGTTACGTAATAGGGAAAGAATATGGTTTTGGAATTAATAGAAGGAAGGAAACCTTAGTTTATGACGTATTTGTGTTGTACGTTCACATGGCACAGAGTTACAGATACAGAATCGGGTTTGCTTATCTATACCTACGGTAGGTAGGAATTAAGTACGTGACGTACTTACCTACTCTGATACCGGTCAGACTTGACCGCTTGTTGAATTGGTTTTTGTAGCAAAATAATACACCACAGACAACAGGACCAAAACGCAAGTTTTGTAATGCCTAAAAGTACTGATAAAGATCTATTGCAGTAAACAATATCAGAAAAATGTATGATATTCTTCAGGATGTATGTTACATAGTTAGCTAATTTGTTACGATAGAAAAAAATACGAAAATACCTCTAAAAAAATTATTTTAACGATTAAAAACCATTTATGGTTAATATACTTATTGGTAGTCTAAAATACTTCGGAACTTCCCTCAAACTAGGGTTAAAAAATAAGACACTCGACGTAGGCGTTTAAAAAAAAAATACTAAAAAAAAATCTTTGCGATCAAATTCAACATGAAACAAAAAAAAACTACGGTGTTTCAATAATTAATTTTAATCTAAGTTCGAGCCCTCTAGTTCGTCACCTTTCCAACGTTAAGTACTAAATTTGTATTTAAAACAATTTACATATTTCCTAAACTATAAAAGTTTAGCTAGGGAAAGTAAGGTCTAATAATTAGCAAATTACCGCGAATGCGAATATTCTATATGCAAATTTCGAATATCGAATACTCTATTATGCGAATTTGCTATGGCGGGTCCAGATCAAGTCACCCTGTATACTTTCCTAAGGATTTAGTAAAAAGCTGTTATTTTGACATTAAAAACTCATTTATTAACAGACACTTTATTTGTCTAAAGTTGTCAATTATTTTCTCGAGTCGACACGAGCTATACTATAATCGCTCATGCAGAGCGTGGTAAAAGTTTAGCCTTACAGCATTACAGCAAGATTGATCAGACAGAATCGAATCGTCACTCGAATATTTTGCAACATAATTTCGTGAAAATAGTCCCTCAAATCCAAGTTTAGTCTTAAACTTAAACAATAACCATGCCTGCTATTAGACTATTAATATTTCCCATACACCATAATGTTTGAAACTAGAAATAGACCTTTTTAAACAATGCGACGGTACTTAAGGCAGTTTAGTGAGCGTATCGAATGACCTAGGCCGCGGACCTAGCATTAGTGGACTCGCAAATGGCTTGGTAATGTCGTGGACTGGGGTAATATCGCTTATCATAGACAGTAAAGCAAAGGTGCATGGAATGTATAGTGCGGAGGTGTGAGATTATTTTGTCAGATTAATTTTGAAATTCGAACGCGATGCGATGATTCTTTTATTCAATAAAAGAATTCCTATAACATTGAACGACAGAAGTGTTGGGATGGGTTGGACCTACTTTAAAGCCTTATTATTTATTACGCTACGGGATATTCAGGGACCATTTCCCTAAATCAGGATGGTGTAAGAAAAGAAAGGCAGGAAAGATATTAATAAACACAGACCACTTAAGTACGTAAAAACGTAGTAACGTAGTAAGTAGTTAAAACGTAGGGTTTTAGCTAGACCATCTGCAACTTCTTAGTTCTTTTTTTTTAATGATAAATTATTTATTTCTGTAAGTACTTTTGTACAAACACTTTTACACGTTAATCATATTTTTAAAAACTAGACAAGTTAATCATATTTTTAAAAACTAGACAAGTTAATCATATTTTTAAAAACTAGACGAGGTCGGTTTAACCAGAAAACCCTGAACCCCCCCCCCCCCCCCCACATCCACCCCACCCCACCTACCTAATTGTTCTACTTATTTACCTGATGAAACAGGTGTCTCGATACGCTCAACTAGCGCCATCATTGAGAAAAAAATAACAAGTCTGGAGATATGAAACGTTTTGAAATTTCCTATGCTCACATTTTTAGTCAGATGAGGTAGAATTTTTGTATAAAATTAAAAAAAAAAAAAAACAGATTTAATATGTTCTGTGAGTTTGGTGCACGGTATCCTAAAGTCCGAAGCTAGGTACTTAAATAGCTAGTTAGGTAGGTAGTTTACCTACTAATCTTACATTGTTATTGCAGAGTCGTCGATGTTCCCAACCCAAGCTACATAAGACATAATAACATTATGTAGCCTTTACAATAACTTCTAATTAGGTAGGTGTACGTGCAATGCCCCCACGACCTGAGTATTGCCTGCATAATCAGCCTACAATGTTCCCACTGCTAGGACACAGGCATTCTGTCTTCGAGAGGGAGTGGGCTGTAATCTACAACGCGGGCCCAGTGCGGGTTGGTAGAAGTCACAAGTCCTCGAATTTTTGGTTGTAGGACATGCTGGTTTCTTCACGATGTTTTCCTAGGTACCATCGCGGACATTTGCGGTGAATCACTTTTCGACCTATGGTAGTAAGTAGTACTTACCGACTATGGTAGTAAGGTTCACAAGAGGTTCACCGCAAATGTCCGCGATGGTACTTACAAATATTGAGCATTGAGAGATGAAAATTGAGTCGGTCATCTTCCTTCTCGAGGATACTTTACTTCGCGTTCTTTCGAGAGGTTTCACAAGAAGATTAGGATAAGACCACAAGTCAGTGGTAACGGAACCAGTATAAGCTGGCGGCAGGACATTGCTTTATCTGACATCGATTTAAGGGGAAGGGGGGAAGGTGTAGAACCTATGAAGGAAAAGTTGCGGAACCCTTTATTTTATGAAGTTTTCGTATTTTTTTTTTGATATCATCTACCTGATTTATGGGGGGGAGGTAGTAGGGGGAATCAAGGGAGGAGACCCCCTGTACCACTCGACGTAGTCATATCGACGGAGCCCCAGGGGCTCTTCGTCGACGACCATTGCGGGGTCTGTTCGCTCGCTTCGCTAGCTCTCTTGACCCCGCCATTCCTTTTTAACCGAACCTGTCCGAGTCGGGGTGCCCCAAGTCCCGAGATCTCTTCGCTCGCTCTTGTATCCTAAGTTCTCATTACCTATTTCGTAAGTCGAGCTGTGTTGGGACTTGGAGCACCCCGAATCAGATAGGTTAGGTTCGAAGGGGATGACGGTGTCTTTGTTCACTCGCTTCGCTCGCTCACTAGACCCTGCCGTCCCTTTCGGACGATTTTGTTTTTTGTTATACAGAATGATTGGATCTGGACCTGCCATAGCAAATTCGCATAATTATAGAGGCGGTCATTAGGGTTCCATACCAAAATGGTAAAAAGGAACCCTTATGGTGCGACTCAGTCTGTCTGTCTGTCTGTCACAGCTGGATATCTCAAAAACTACTAATGCTATCAATTTGAAATAGTTTTAGATGACGTTTGCCCAACTATTTTGTAATAAGAAAGAAATAAAAGTACTTATATGTTTTTTTTTTTTGCAACAGGTATTGAAAGGGGGTCTTAAAAATTCGAAGTGGGGCTGCTAGATATGGGGTATCATATGAGAGAGCGCTGTTTGCACATTCTCAAACATTTTTTTCCTTTTTTTTAGGCCGCAGTTTTCGACTTTTGATGAAAAATGTAAAAATAAATACAGCTCCTTATCTCCCAAGTTTGCATAGAGAAAAATTTGAAATTATTCTAAGAAGTTTATGTAAAGATTACAGGGAAAAATATGTAGAACGATGTTATGTGACGATGTCTCTAATTTTTCACACTTTTCAGAAACCGGAACGGAACCCTCTGTGCGCGAGTCCGACTCGCTCTTGACCGGTATTTTTTGCTAATTATTATAAATACCTTTCTTTCCCTAGTTAAAGTTTTATAGGTAAGTAGTTTAGATTTTTTGTTTTTTTTAACCTGTTTTTTTTTTATTTCAGGTTGAATTTGAACGTAAAGTAAGATTTTTTTTTTAAAGCGTAAATACTATCTTATTATTTAACCCTAGTTTGAGGGAAGTTCCGAGGTATTTTAATCACCAATGTTTATGACTACCTACCAACAAATAATAAAAAAACTAGGTACCTACTTACTAAAATAATGCAAAAAAAGTCATGCATGCTTGAAGGTCAAATTTTGTAAAAATCTCAATAAAGTATAAAAATTTGGTCAGTGGGTCGTCTTAGGGGCGGAGTTTCTATCCAACCTACATATTATCTCCCAAACTATAAAACTTTAGCTGGGAAAGTAAGGTTCAATTGGCGGGTCCCATAATTGGAAGAAAGAAGGCGGGTCCAGATTCAGAGACGCTGATGGCGCTGGATTATGGTTTCCTCTTCATAATAAACTACCAACTGTGCCATCAGGAGCGAAAAGCGATGAAATAATAAAACAAACATGGTTTCGCTTCGGGTTTTTCGGAAGATTGAAAGATAACTTTCAAGTTTCAAATCGTAATAAAGTAGGTAGGCAGTACCTATCCGAAATAGGCTGTAGTACGGTTTGCTTGCGTAATTAACGAAAACAAAACAAGCTATCAGTATCAGCTTTTCTGCAGATTTCAAATAAAGAATGCAAAAGCAAAAAAGTATCATTTCAAGGAACTCACTTTCTACGCCGGCCAGCGATTGTTTTGTTCTCGATGGCAAAGTTGAAGGATTCGCCAAAAATCCGATATTGCAGGTCGTCGTCATTACTTTGATATTGCATCTCTTACACACAAATTTCTACGTATTGAATAAATAAAACACCCTTAACACTATTTAATCTTAGAATCATTGTTGCAAAGCATTATTTTAACACTTTTTTGTTTGATTTTAACGCGAACATCACGTTTGGCTTTACGATACCGCCAAAATGATAAAATTAATCGATGGTTTGGTTAGTTTTTAATAGTTTTTTTTTTGACGCAGGTCGCGGTGAATCTCGGCAGTAACGCGCGCGAAGCCGGACTGACTGAAGAACGAACGAAACGTGCGGCGGACGCGGGAACCCGGCGCGTTATCCCTCTACAATGGTGTTGCCAACGCAGAGATTCTCCACTTGTATTGTGATTTTAGTTGATGATCTTGACGTCATAATTAATATTTTATCCAAGGATTGTATACTAAATGAGTATTGTAATAAAGAAATACAAATTCATGGAGGACTTAAAGAAAAAAAACATAGAAAAACAAAACATAATATTATTATAACTTATAAAACTTTCGACTGCAAATCAGCATTGAAAGGCTTTTCTACAACTAGTAAAAGTTTAATGCTAATTATGGGCTGTTTATTGATCTCTATACTTTGTTATAATAGTAACCAAGAAGGGCCTTTTCTAAAGCTACTATAATAAATCTTGTAGCTTAGGTAGGTACGCTTGTGTGTGATCATTGGGTGGGCCACACACACGCTTACCTACAGATAGGTATGTATTACGATTACGAGTTTGAGCAGATTAGATTTCGATTAGTTTTTCTAATTATACATGTTACAAACAAAAGTCACCACACCAGGAAAAGTTTTCTGATTAAGTTATAAAGAACTGCATCCAAATAACAATACTTTGTTAATCGTCCGCGATCGGCGAGACGTTTTGACATTTATAATTTCGAGCTAAAAACCGTCAAGGCTGGTCATTCACTCTACATGAAATATGCACATGATATTACATATTATTAATAACTTAGTTATCATTTTAGTCTAGCATCAGATTTTATTTTAAGGGACATTTAAAAATAATTTCTGGCAACATCGTCATGTCCCCGTATGGCCCGAGCCGTGCTCTATAATGACCACATGGAATTCCACAAGACTAGTCTGTTCAATTTATTTATTGATTTGTAGAGATGTTGGATTCTGACCCCTACGCAGGTGTAAATGAAAGAATTTGTAGGGAAAGTAAGTAAAAAAATCTGCCTCTAGTCTAGAATAAATTCGACCTTCGTAGAACAAGTTTTCGCATCTAAATTCGAAGAACATAATTCGCTAGGTAGCTATTTTTTTTAATTTATCACCGGCTGATTAAATTTTATTTATTTAAATCTGAGTGGCTTGGACAGTGATAAGAACTTTTAAAATAATGAAGTGTCAAATAATAAAATTAAAGTCTTGATAAAAGCGGCCAAGTTCGAGACGGAATCGCACACGTAGGGTTTTTACCACCGCATAATATTTACTTATCTACATATTTTTTAAGGTACATACCTACACACCTATCGGCAATTCAATTTTTTTTCCTACAATTTAAACTTGAGCGTTTAAATTTTAGTTTTTCAATTAATGTTTAAATGCTATAAACGTTGATGTGCCTAGGTAGGTATTTACTTAGTAATAATATATCAATGGCCTTAAATAAATTAGGTTGTGTTAGGTTAGGTTATGTCTTCTTATTTTGGTAGGTAGTACCTAGTAGTATAGTAATGGTATAATTGCCGGCACGAGTCGAGCACAAACTCTTCTTTTAAACTTACCGAATCTTATTTCCTATCACGGCAGGTTGCACACGGGTAGGAGCAATGAAATTAATATATTATCAAGCATATTTAGATACAGATAGAAAACAGAATACAAGAGCACGCTGACGAGAGCAATAATTTGTGCTCACGACTCGTGCCGGCAACTATACATACCTACTTATTTAATTTTGTCATTATTATGTTTTCGAGTTCTTCAAAGAATAGGTAATTAAAATGTAGTTTGTACCTACTTGTTGGAATCCTTGGTATTAAAATAAGGCAATCTGTGTCTTCGATTTTTTTTTTAGGAGTTCTGTATGAAAACTCAACTCTTGGCGAGTAGAGCAGCTAACCGGCTGCGCTACCATTGAAAAATTAATAAGTCTGGAGAGGTCTGGAGATATGGAACATTCTAGTAACATTCTAACCTAGGAGGTTTAGTGTTCATTTTTTAGAAACAAAAAATTGTAATTCTAATTGAAATTTCAAAATGTAACGCCAGACTTATTAATTTTTTTCTTATTAGCGGCGCTGTTAGCAGCTCTGTTTTCTGCAAAGGACTATACACAATCAATCTGCCTAGCCTTTTCCCAACTATGTTGGGGTCGGCTTCCAGTCTAACCGGATGCAGCTGAATACCAGTATTTTATATGGAGTGACTGCCTATCTGACCTCCACAACCGATTAACTGGGTAATACGATACCCCTTGGTAAGACTGATTGTCAGACTTTCGGACTTCTGACGACCCGTAACGTCTGTCAAAGATCCACGAATGACAGCCGGGACCAACGGCTTAACGTGCTTTCCGAGGCACGGTGGAGTCTCGGTATGTAAAGATGGTCACCCATCCACGGACAAACCCCGGCAAGCGTAGCTTAACCTGATGGATCGACCCGTGCGGCTGTTATTACTTAGCCACGAGCTCCTCCTTTTATATATTAGGTCCATGGTGCAAAGGACTATACACCATGGACCTAATATATAAAGTTTCAAACAAACATATTATTAGGTCCATGCTATGATGCTATACGCAAGACCCTCGTCTCGTAAGACACAATAACGTCTGATATAATGTACTCGTACTATACCGGACTGACTGCTTCGCTTGGTCAGATAAAAGCTATCTACAAATACGCTAAGTAGTTTTCCATGCCAATAGCATAGGAGGGGCTCGTGGATAAATAATAACAGCCACACGGGTCAATCCAAGGTTAAGCTACGTTTGCCGAGGCCGTTCCGTGGATAGGTGACCATCATGTGACCATCCATTACCTACATATCGAGTTCGAGTCCCCTCCGTGCCTCGGGAGAGCATGTCGTTTTGTAGCTCGTTCATTACGGGTAGGTAGTCAGCAGCCCGAAAGTCTGGCAACCAGTCTTGCTAAGGGATATCGTATTACCCAGTAACTGGGTTGTGGAGGTAAGATAGGCAGTCGCTCCATGTAAAAACCTGGTATTCAGCTGCATCCGGTTATATCAGGAAGCCGATTAGCCAACCCCAACATAGTTGAAAAAAAAAATACATAATTAAAAAAAATAAAAACACGACTGCCATGCCAAAAAATTAAGTAAAAAAAGTAAAAAGTTGTACTTACTTACTCCCTGACTAAACGGTCCGCCGACTGCAATGACATTTTATTTATCTGTTTAGTCAGGGAATAGGTACCTACAACTTGTCTTGTTTTTTACTTTTTTCAGTTCGTTTTTGTCATGGCAGTCGAGTTTTTTAATTTTAATTTTATACCTATTAGTGGCTAATCAGACATTCGCAGTCTTACTAAAGTCTGATTAAATCGTTTGAAATATTTGTTTTGCATGATCACCCTACATACTGGCAAATAAATATTCTATTCTTTATATGTAGGTATATGTAAAATTTATGCCAATAAATTATATATTTTTTTGGAATGTGCTTATCAAGGCCTTCCATTTGATACCCATATTGTAATAATTCAAGATTTTTTACACATTTGAACTGCCGCCATGTAATTAAAAAAAAATATAGCCAGTGTCACTCGGGATGACGTAAGGATTCATCGAAATCTGTCAGGCATTCAAAAGTTATGGTGAAATAAAGAAACTCACAAACATACAATCATGTACCCTGAAAACATTACACTCCTTTTTGGGGTAGACGTGTAAAAATGATGTATGTTATGCCAATGGCGGTAAATGGTATTTATAAGTGTCAGTTTCATGTCCCTTCCTATTATGATCCACAGATGCAGTTAACTTTCATAATCAATATCAATCTGCCTAGCCTTTTCCCAACTATGTTGGGGTCGGCTTCCAGTCTAACCGGATGCAGCTGAATACCAGTATTTTATATGGAGCGACTGCCTATCTGACCTCCACAACCCATTAACTGATGGGTAATACGATACCCCTTGGTAAGACTGATTGTCAGACTCGTGCTTCTGACAACCCGTAACGACTGTCAAAGATCCACGAATGACAGCCGGGACCAACGGCTTCACGTGCTTTCCGAGGCACGGAGGAGTCTCGGTATGTAGAGACGGTCACCCGTCCACAGATTAACCCCGGCAAGCGTAGCTTAACCTGATGGATCGACCAGTACGGCTGTTATTACTTAGCCACGAGCTCCTCGAGTTAACTTTCATAATCATTATCATTTATTTGTCAGAACATGGTCGGTACGAGTATATATATTACATGGTCTTAAGTTAACATAGATTGTTTCATCACATTCTACCACATGGGCGTACAAATGTCAAACAGATTACATTGAAGATAAATTACCTATTATTAATAATATTTTTAATAAATAAAGTTCAAATTCAAAAAGGGATGTCAGATTAGAAATTAAATAATATAAATAGTAATTGGATTAAATTAATAATTAATATTATTTTTTTTTTATTTATATTTTTTGCTGGCAGATAGTTTCCTAAGTTCCATTTTTCGATAATTGTGAAAGAATGCATTCTTTGAGGATTTGATTACACTTCTTTGCCTTCGCTAGGCTGGAATTGGTTTAGTTCATCATCGGACTTTTGATATTTTGCAGTCCATTTTTGAGTCATGACGTCATCGACGCACCTTTGAATTTCGCGTGCGATTAAGATGGCCAAACAGGCTTCACACCCACGTTTATTATTCAAAATATCTTCGTAAAGCGTAGGCGTACAACTTCGAGTTGTAGTGATTTGTAATAGTGGGTTTTACTAGATAACGTTACGTCAAGGAGTATCTAGGAGACTAATGAATGGGTCTTCCTTTTAGAATACAAGAAAAGGTCGCGGTCGCTTCTTGCACGCGAGTTTACAATCGCAATGTGCAATTCTGTTCCATATTATAGTGTACCAATAATCTAAAAATGTCCGTACCTACTGATTTTTTTTTTCTGCTAGGTATTGCAATGTGCTAAAAGTTTGCAGTTCAGTCTGCAAATAGGTTTTATGCTGACTATGCAAGCTGTCTTGAACACGTGTAAGTACATCTAGATTTTTATAGTTGTAAGTACCTACTTACACCATTGTGTATACTTTATTTAATTACCTCTTATTCTTCCTTTACTTAGGGCCTATTTCACGATGTCATTCGGACATTGTGAACTACTTACCGAATAAATTCAAAAATGGAACAGAATTTGTATGAAATTATCTGTCAAGTTAATAGTAACCGTATAGGAACTTAATCGTAGGTGGTGAAACAGCCGAATATCATTGGTTGTACAAGGATCTTTTGGTGCGTGGCCAAAATCAGAACTAATGCGTTACTCACAATAGCAATGCCTTTCATTTTATTGTAATGAAAAGCGGGGTAATTGCGTTACACAGTTACAATGGCAATCTTTCATTTATTTATAATGAGCAGGGGGCCAACCACCACTTCTTAAAGCAGTATTATTTTAATGTTACTTCAGTGTGAGAAAGAGATGGAGCTATACAGGACGTCTAGCTCCATCTCTTTCCCACGCTCATGTAAGATTAAAATAATACTGCTTTAAGAGGTGGTGGTCTAGCTCCAGAGGGGTAATTGCGTTATACACTTGTTCTCTCAGCAGAGACAGCTTGTGTATGAAAAAAACTTTTTTACAAAAAAAAAAAAACCGACTTCCAAAAAAATACTACAAAGTGAAAAATAACTTTAATTTCGGAAGTAGGTGTCTTTCGATCTATATTTTAGCTTTTTGGCACCGACTTCCGAAATTAAAGTTATTTTTCACTTTGTAGTATTTTTTTGGAAGTCGGTTGTTTTTTTTTTTTTTTGTAAAAAAGTTTTTTATTTTACACTTTTTAGTGAAAAATAAAAAACTTTTTTACAATTACAGACTGACCCTGTAATTTATCTAAGTTAAAATAGCATAATGTCAACTGCTCATCACCTTTTATAAAATACTTATTGCTTTTCCCGATACAAGAGTTCTCCCAGTAAGGAACCAGGAGAACTGGAACTGATGGTGAAGTCAGCATCAGCTCCACTTCAACATAATGTATTGTGACGCACATAAATTATTTAGTAATAGGTAATCGAATCGCAATCCGTGCAATACGTATTATTGAGTAGTTCCGATGACTATCTGTGGTCTTCCTCATCAGTTCCACTTCACCAAATGGTGCTTTCCAGGAGCAAATGCTCGAGTTACTATAAAAAATAACCAAATCGATACAGGTGTGCCTATAATATTTGAAGGTTCCCCTCGATTTCTCTGGGATGCCATCATCAGATCCTGGTTTCATTATCATGGTACCACCCTTGGGTTATCTCCTTTACAACAAAAAAGTATCTTTAAAATCGGTTCATAAACGACGAAGTTATCCGCGAACACACATAAAAAAAAGTAAAAAAATATATACGGTCGAATTGAGAAACCTCCTTTTTTGAAGTCGTTTAAAAATAAAATATGTTGTGTAAGGTTATTTGTGTAATTTTTCGCAGAGACGCGCAGGAGACACGGCTTTCAGTAAACAATCAGAGACAACCAAATATCTGCCGAAAGTCGAGGGAGCTTTGAGTTCGTAACTTTCATGATTTCATCCCTGCCCCGACAGACTCCTTTACCCTTGGTCTGTGCCTTTACCTTTCGTGCAATTTCGTGCGTCAACTTCAAACCACTTTAGTTGTTCTTGTTTCCCACATTAGTAGGTAGGACTATTATTTAATATGATTCAGCTCGAAGCCTTTTTATAGATAGCAGCAAGACTTGTGGTATGGTATTCGCAACTGGACAAACCACTCCAGCCTTGATAGATAAAGGAATAGAATAGAAAAATAAAAATGTGTGTGTGTGCGTGAGTGAGTGAATGTGTGTGTGTGCGTGTGTGTGTGTGAATGTGTGTGTGTTGTGGAATGGTTATGGGAATAGATTGCTTGGATTTAAATGTAAGTAGATGTTTCGTAATTAGTGTAAATATGCAATGGTAATTTATCTACGATAAGTCGCCGCTGAAGTAATTAATTTTTCGACTCGACCAAAAACATTGTCCTAAGTATAAAATATAGGTACATGTAAGTAATATGATTTACTATACCAACCTACATAAGCCAATTATCCATAATATCACGAAGACACTGAATTAATCAGGAGCTCGTGGCTAAGTAATAACAGCCACACGGTTCGATCCATCAGGTTAAGATACGCTTGCTGCGGTTGGTCAGTGGGTGGGTGACCATCTTTACATATCGAGACTTCGAGACTCCTCCGTGCCTCGGAAAGCACGTTAAACCGTTGGTCCCCGCTGTCATTCGTGGATCTTTGACAGTCGTTACGGGTCGTCAGAAACCCGAAAGTCTGACAACCAGTCTTACTAAGGGGTATCGTCTTACCCAGTTACTGGGTTGTGGAGGTCAGACAGGCAGTCGCTCCATGTACAATACTGGTAGCTGCATCCGGTTAGACTGGAAGTCTACCTCAACATAGTTGGGAAAAGGCTAGGCAGATTGATTAAGACTGAAAACTAAATCAGTGTAATACCATTCTTCAAAAGCCCTTCAATAGGACTTAATAATGCCAGCACAAAGGCCTCGAATGTTTGTAATTTCATAAGACATCTTTGCCAAATCGAACCATCTTCTTTTTGCTTTCTTTATTTTTGTCACATAACTTATAGCTAATACTTACTCTTCTTTTATTATGACGTAATCTTCTTCAGCTTCAGTTGACAGTTTCGCTTGCAAGACTTTCAGCCTCTCTATCTGGAACTGCAGATAGGATTTTGTTCGTCTTTCTTCAGCCATTCTGCGAACAAAGCATGGTTTGAATTAGGAAATTAGGCGAGCGCCATAGAATAGAATGCGAATTTGTATGGAACATTCCAGTAAGGGATAAACTGGATGCGGAAAATGAAGAACCGTAACTTGGGGGAGTATCTAAATATGGAAGATTCTAATAATTACGACCTCAGACATGGTGAGGGTCTTTTTAGTGAACGAGGAGAGCGTAACATTGGACCAAAATCTTGAGGTCGTATATTAGATCTTTTAGTACTTACCTACCATTCTGAGTCTTTGAAATATTGGCATTACCTAGCACGGCATTCCTCGACGACCTAGTAGATTGAATATAAATCCTTCATTCATTCCTTCATTTCATAGCTGACAAACGCGCCGCTCCGGCCGTGCCAACAGAGTTTGCAAAAACCATCAGTTCACTCCTGTCCTGTGATTATATGTCATCAAGATTCCTCCTCTCAAAATAGAAATAAGTTGCCGAGTATCCGGTAACGTTGATTGATTGAACGAAACCTGTTTCTAGAACGTAGGAATACGTGACAGTGCAACTCTGGAGAGTGGGACGACGCACATTACTTGTGCAAAAATGTAATTAAAAGTGAACTGGGGACCACCGTGTTTGGTGGGAATTGATTTTCACCACTGTCACACTAGTTTACTAGGTATTACAACTCATTGACAATAACTTAGGAGAAAGTAACTCATTAATTTGGGGAAGAAAATTATACAAGACACGAGTTGTTGAAAAGAGTAACAGTGGAGTATCTGCGTTTTAGGCCTCTGCCTCGAATTTCGCGGGCAGCGGGGCGGCAGCGGCGGCGGCGCGGGAGCGGCAGGATTTTATGCATAAAAACAAATGGACCGGACCTCGAAAACAGCGGCGCGGGACAATGCGAGACGCGCCGCCGCCACCACCGCCCCGCTGCCCGCGAAATTCGAGGCAGAGGCCTTAGAACAGCGGGCTAATTGCGTAACACACTAAAGCCCGATTTCGACCACGAGCGCAGCGACCCATTAAGGACTCCGTTTAACTCGCAAGAGTAAACTGCATACTTGTATTTCCACCAACAAATAGTGCAATAGTATGCAGTTTACTCTTGCGAGTTTAACGGAGTCCTAATGGGGACCCTTTAAGGACTCCGCTCGCGGTGGAAACTGGGCTTTACAAAGGCCTTTCATTTTGACGGTTCCACAACATTCATTGCGTTATTTACGTTGTTGAACAGACGAATCTTTCTAACATTTGAAGTAATGGATTAGCAATTTCCGTCAAAATCCTTAGGATTGTGATTGAAAGTGTGTAACGTAATTAAGGTGTAGGGGACCTAACTTTGTGATTTAACTAATGGGCTCCAATTACAATTCAAATTTCAAATGTAGAGCTTGTCCACTCTGAAATGACGCTCCCCACTACTGCATTTACCCTACTTAGTGAAGTCGGTAGTGGGGCGCGTCATTTCAGAGTAGACAAGATCCACCATGTAAATGGTCTAATTGGACATTTGGACTTGACTTTGAATATGAGTGCATTCCTTTCCATAGATCCATTTTTACTTCTGATAAAATGGTGGTCTTGAAGAGGGAGGGACCGAATAGCTAATGAATCATACGCCCGCAGGGCATGTCTATTACTTATTCACTACGATAAGTATCTTAAATCCAACGTACTACCGACATGTGGCTTGGAATTATATTGATGCACCTGGTGCCAATGTCATTTAGAGCTCCAATTACTGCGTGAAAGAACCGTGAAAATAACGTGTGATGTCTTGCCTTGTGGAGCCTACTAGCCTTCCTAAGTAGAGGTCATTCCATCGTTTTCCGTTTGGGTGTGCCAGCTTAACTCCTTGGGAAGGACGAAATTTAATGCCTCGTTTTTAATAGTGGTCGGTTACTAAGGCATTCTTTACAGGAATTGAGCTGTGCTATTGTGCGCTTTTATAATTTCTAATGTTATGATTGTATCGTGGACGACCACGGCATCACGATATCACAGGTAAAATGTATGGAAATTTAAGATGTCGCCTTTAAATTTCCGTCCACGATAACGTTATAACGTGCATGTATTTCCATACAATTTATGGATGTGGACGTCCACGATATAACATCGTCAGGTTAGAAATACGCACACATATAGGGTCGATATCTTGACAAATTGCGTATTCCTAACACTCGGTTAAAGAAGGGAATTTGCTAAAAATAGATAACTTTTCCGAATCCATAGCTAATGGGTTCATCTGAGTACCTACATACCTCCGAAATTAGGCAAAATTGTTTGATCAAGCATACCACCGCTCCTGCGATAAATAAATACTTAAATATTTAGAGCGAGCGAAGCTTCCTAAGTTAATCACAAAATATTCAAGAACTCTCCGCGAACAAACGGGTAGAGGCTAAGGCCACACATACATTAAGTATTATAAGGAAGGCTACTAGGTCTGATATCATAAGACTTAAATAGTCTGGTTCTCCTTAGGTTGTATCATAGATAACACAACTACTCACTCACTACTCATTTTGTAAATATAAAAGTGCAGACCCAATAATATCTGGATGACATCATTATTTTCGCATTCAACACATATGATTTAAATTATGATAATCCTCCAGGATTTAAACGTGTTTTCTTCTCTCAGAAATAAAAATATCATCAGCTGTTTTTCAACATTCACGTAGGAAACCGGTCCGCGTCCATTTGTAGGTGATTGAGTTATTGGCAACTTGAATGGAAGGCAAACGCATGTATTAAAACCAAATTGAGTAATTCGTGCGGTTTATTCCATTCACGGACCCAAAGCACGGACCATTAGTAAGTTGTGTTCTAGCGAAACTAGGTTCCGAGATTTTCAAGGGAATGCTACAAACAAATAGTAGCTAAGTATACCAATGTACATTGTCTCATTGTACAATGAGTCACACCGCGAAATCCTGCTTACCTTGAGATATATCTAGGTATATAATAGAGTTTATGGCAGGAAAAATGCTCCTCAGGCTTTACCCTTTTCAAATGAATCTCTTCAATGTCGAGATTCTTCGAAATTAATTATTAATACCCATCAGTCAAAAGATTAAGACGAGTCTAAACATTAATTTGAAACAATAGCATTATAATGGCTCTCCCAAAAGCCAGAAGTCAGAACAGCTGGACTATTTATCCTTAGTAAATTTCCAATGATTAGTGACACCTTAGTTTCGTCGTTTTTGACTTTCAAACATCTCTGGCTTTCCCTTTCATAGGGCTATCATATCTAGGTAGCCAAATCCTTAGCCAAGCCATAAAAGCCTGAAGACAAAGTTCAGTGACTGGCATTACTTACCTACCTAAAAAAAACCGTCCAAGTGCGTGTCGGAGCACGCACAATGAAGGGTTCCGTAGTTGAAAAGAATTTATTCCAAAAACAAACCTAACAATGGACCACAATTTTTTTTTTATGTCATAAAAATACAAATTAAAAATTTTCGGACTTTTTCCTTTACTTGTGCTGGGATACCTTGCTTCTAGCCAAATTTCATTATTCTAGGTCAACGGCAAGTACCCTATAGGTTTTGATTCACTTGCGACAGTTGCGAGCAATGATGTTGCGAGTATCAAAATGTGTCGCAAAATAGCCGTATTTTTTTATTGCGTTGACTTAGAAGCTTGATTTTTTTTAGAACTCGAAGGGACCATAGACGTAGGTATTTGATATTAATTTCAACTTGATATCTCCACGCGTCCTTGGGAAAAAGGCTCTTGACAGACTGAGAGACGTTTTTTTTTTGTGATAGAATTACAAATTAACATTTTTGAGACTTTTTCCTTTATTTGTGCTGTGCGACCTTGCTTCTTGCCAAATTTCATTATTCTAGGTCAACGGGAAGTACCTACCCTGTAGGTTTTTATTTACCGTCGACAGTTGCGAGTATCAAAATGTGTCGCTAAATGGCCGTATGTTTTTATTGCGTTGACTTAGAAGCTTGAGTTTTTTAGGACTCTAAGAGACGTACGTATATACGTATTTGATATTAATTTCAACTTGATATCTCCACGCGTTCCTGAGAAACAGAGTCTTGACAGACTGCAGACAGACAGACAGACGGACAACGAAGTGATCCTATAAGGGTTCCGTTTTTTTCCTTTTGAGGTACGAAACCCTAAAAATGGCTTCGCAAAACTTTTCTTCCGACTGTGGCTTGTGGGTTCATCCAGTATACTCATAATATAATACTGGATATAGAAGGCTGCGCTCTCAGATCCCTTCTTCTATAATCTGAGGCTGCGCTGTAAGATTTTTTAGGAACCAAATGGTGACATGGGGCAAATGTGAGTGAGAGAACATGTGCGAAAGTTCTTAGTGCCTATGTTCAGACTTGCCATGATATTTCTAGTGTAGTGTAATCATTGACTTGTATTCGTTTTTATATCAATGAGTGTAATACTGGAGAACTCGGAAAATCGAAACCGGTTATGTAGTACCTACTTACGTATGTAACGTAATGTTACCTACGGATGGTAGAGGAGAACAAAGATGGTTTTAGTTCGCAAAAGCAAAAAAACCCTCAATGGCCTTTTTTAGTAAGTAGGAAGTAGTAGGGGGTAATGGGGAGGGGCACCGTATCCTCTTAAAATACCTACAGGACCTACGTCACCCCAGACCCCCTTGTTCAACACCTGTTAGGGCACGTCCACATCCCTGAAGACACTGTAAAGAGTCAGAACCTCGCTACCATCATGGCTCTTTACCCTAGCAATCAGTTCCTAGGAAGTCAAGGAAGGTTCAAAGATCATTCACTTCCCCCTCGATCAAAAAAGCACCTATTAGGTATAAAGACGTAAGTATTATAAACATCATTGCCTAGGTAGGTGCCTACTTGAATCTCCTTTAATGACTTAATCTAAATTAAAGCTTCTCTATTGTTTTCCACATTACCCAAATAATATAGACTACCAAAAAACACATTGGAGCTAAAATTAGATAGTATTGTTACGTACGTCCCGGATAAGGAAAGTAAACACAGAAGAGCTATCATCGAATGTGTTTACTATCTTCATACGGGTTACGGGCAGTATAATTATCTAATCCCCTCAAGTGCGTTCATAAACGAAAATCATGTTTCACAACATTCAGTTTTCTGCGAGTTTGAAAATCGAACAAATAAAATGGCTGAGTTAACGTTGCATAATCATCGCACCTAATCACGGACGACATTGAACCGTATTACGTAGTTATGCATTGAGTTAATGTTCATGAGATAGCGAAAAACGCATTGAATCCTCAATTTAACAAGCAGAATTTGCTCACAGTGTCTATGAATGCTCAAATAAAACACAAAATAACGAATTTCTTTCAAATTGGAATCCGTTAAATATTCGAAGATCGAATTCGAAGGAAAAACGTTATGGCCAACGGTGAACGTTGTGCCAATGATATCCCAAAATAAACAACTCCTGTCATCATTTTCCCTAAAATACCCGCATTAATGTCAACAATGAGTTTGATAACAACAAATAAGCGAGATTTAAGTAAAAATATATGAGCAAGAAAGTGTATTTGTGGTTAGAACACATTCATAATGACGACATTATCGATCGTCCACATACCTTGACTGTTCATTTTTCTCCATTTATCCTCCGTGCCGTAAGGATAGTACGAAAATAAAATTACAATTAAAAATTATAGACAATACATTAACTATAACAACGAATAAATTACTCTGGATTGCACAATAATTAAGTAAAATAAATAAGAACTTTTTCAAGTCATAACCACAATTCGTTAGTATTCGTTACAATCAAAATGGAACATTGCCTCTCTCATTCGTACGAACGAGCATCAGTGTATGTACGACAGAGAACGAAGATGTACCGTAAATAGAACTTTATCAACACGCCAGCGCCATTCAGAGCCATCTTTGTAGGAAATGGGAACGCATAGACTTTGTCTATGCTTAAAATGATACCATTCTAAAATAACAAAATCGACTAAACTGGGCCCAAATAAAAATAAAAATCATGTGTGAGTTAACTAGCGTGCAGAGGTTCTATGCATAGAAATCTGCTATCTACTCTCTAGGGTTTCGTGAAACACTGCAAAAAGACTCTCTTTAATCTAAAACAGATATTAAGTCTTGTCATTTTTCATTTTATTTCCTACATAGAAACAAATATTACGAGAAAAAGCGGGTTAGCTCAGTTGCGCTTAAAAGTTTCATAAACTTGATTCCTCTATGACCTCTATCCGTTCCAGACAAAGGGTCTTGACTTGATGACAACCGAACCGACTGACAACAAAGTGCTGCTTTAAGAGTTCCGTTTTTCTTTATAAAGGTACGGCACCCTAAAAACACAAAACAAATAATCTTCAAGACTTGATGATAAGTCTGACTTACATAATTTACTAGTCATCAAAAAGTAACTCATTTCATCTGCTATTAATAATCCTGTACATTAATGTTACAGGGACACGTTTTAGAATAGAATAGAAGACCACCATAAACAGGGTGAATTTTTCAAGTGGGCGTGGATGCCCAAATCCGGAATTATGAGGAATAGCGAAAAGTACGGAGTCTCGGGCTCGATTTTATTGAAAATTAAAACGGCATCTTTGAATTTTTGAAAAATCAATATTTCTAGCCAGGTATCGAACGCGTTGATTTTGAAAAAAAATAAACTTACTGTATTATTACACCATTCGATAGTGTCGCTAATAAGGATTGAATTCTGGGAAGTAATGACATACGGCAAACTAAAGGAAAGAGCTCATTTTTAACAAAATACTTTTATTAATTTCCTTAAGTTACCTACCTATTAAACGTTAACTGATTAATAATTGTTCAAAATAATGACCATTGTTTTCAGTACTTATCTAGATTTGACATCTCAAGGATTGTGCAGTACAATTCAGCATTACAATATTCCTCATAGTTTTTAATTGGGCCATCCACACCCACTTCAAAAATTCACTCTTATATTAAAAATTAATAAATAATAATTATGTAGAAATTTTACTGAGAATGACACAATAGGGGATCTTATCGCTAAAAGCGATCCTTTAAAGACAGAATTGATGTATAAAATAGGGAAGATATGGTTCGCGCTCCTCGACGTGGACCGCATAAATTGTGCTCACGAGCCTAATTTACCTTAGTCACAATAAAACTGGCGTTTTGTAGCACATGTGTAGCACATTAAGTAAAATTACCGTAATTGTCTAAATAAGCAGCAACAATGGCTTCCTGTGTTTTCAAATTGTGCACAAATAGTTCAAAAACTAAAAACAAGTTTCTCGAAATTCTTTTTCACTCGTAAGTACAGCCAAAAATGTTAATTTGTTGATAATTAGAATAATATTTAATGTTTGCTTCGCCATGTTTGTGAGAGCAACATAGATAATCATGCAATGTCATTCATAATCGTAAACATTCGGTGGTTAACGTGATTTCATTTACACGACAGCGCCGGCTCCTATCTCTGTCCTTGTTTATCGGTAACTGTAGGTTTGCGACTGTGATCAGTTTGTGAGTGTGTGTGAGTTTCGGTGCGTGTGGTCGTGCGCCGAGCCCAAGATTAGTGATTGCGATGTTAGCGCGTAACATATCTTCCTCTAGTATAACAATGAAAGACAGCCTTTGGATGGAATAAGGAAGAAGAAGAGACAATACTGCAGGTATTATGTGGTGTACTATTTACATATACAATAAATTCATACATATATATACTAGCTTTATCCCGCGGCTTCGCCCGCGTGGATATTGGAAAGTATCCCACGGGAACGTACTACCGGGAAATCCTTCCTTATTCCTTGTCTACATTATAAAAGGAACCTATGTGCCAAATTTCAGCTTTCTAGGTCCAAGGGTTTGGGCTGGACGTTGATGAGTCAGTCAGTCAGGACTTCTGTTTTTATTTTTAAAGATATAAAACATAAAAATATTTTGCATTCAAGCGTAAACTTCATCTTTTTCTCATTCCAGAAACTAGAATAACCCACAAGCAACTTACTATTAGAAACTCTTTTTATTTTTTTTGCGCATTCATCTTGTCAAACACCAGTTGCGAATTACTTTACTACTCTCCTGATTTTTTTGTCTGCCTTTTTTGAATCTTTTTACCTATAGGGCATAACACCACCATGATAACAAATAAGATAAAATCATATTAATCATGAAACAAGAGCAAATGACATAAAAATGTATGATGTTTAAGGAGAGAGATACGGAATTCAAAAGATAACGTTGAACACATGAATACAGTGTCTATAGGTATCTTTTGTATTAAGATAGATAGTATTATTTTATCATAATTTTAAAAGTAGACAATGATTGAATAAGGTTTTAGTCGATTTTAAAGTTTATCTCCATTTACCTAAAACATATTAATTACAGCCACCCTAAATTTCTTAACGTCACTAAGGTTGTCTATGCTTCTTCGCCGTGCTGTCAAAACAAACGAAATTCGGCTCTGGAAGCCCGCGAACTTTTACTTTTTTTTGAGAGAGAGCTAAAGATAAATGCGTCAATTGTCTCTTAAATCCGACATAAAATATGAAATTCCGCGCTGTAATGATAGACGCTGGGCCGATGCGAGAGTTCTCAAGTACTTACTTAACCTCACAAACAAAATGTAAACAATCGTGCCATTTCATTTCTATTTTACTTATGAAAATGTTTATTTGCAGATGTAGTGACAATAATATCGAAGTTATCGAAAGAATGTGTGTTAAGGTTGACTGACGACCAGTTGTATTTTATTGTGAGCGAAGAGAATACCGGGCCAAGTCCACCGATATTGTGGTGCGAGATTCCTCAGGCGATGTTTTGCTCTGAGTATCAATTGATTGGGCTAGATGAGGAACATAAGGACATTTATATGACTTTTAGTTCAGGTTAGTGCGAATGCTACACTATTTGTAAGTTTTCGGTGCTAATTTTATGTGCAAACTCTCAAAATACTCTGAATAATAACTGCATTAGAAATGGATAAAAAACTGTTTTACAGGTAATTTAGCAAGATCTCTAGTCACTTTAAAGACAGCAAAATCTTTGAAGATGAAGTTAACAAAGAAGCAGTGTCCATGTCTTACTCTAGAAATTGAAACGGTAAGTGTTTATCTTTGTAACAATTATTCTTTTATAATATGATATTCGTTATTCAACTATTGATGACTATTGATTTTATTCCTGATGGTTATTTCTGCATGTAAATTATATTATTTTCTTTTAATAAACATATCCTGAGTAGTTGGGATAGGCTAGGCAGATTAATTGATTGCTTTAGTACAGCAAATTAGACATTGTAAATAAATTATATAGTCAATTCAGTCAGTTGATCACAGAACTGTAAATTAGAATGAGTGAAAACCAGACTCACTTTCAAAAACTACTAATGCAAACTAATGTAATGTCTAGTAGAAGAAGAACAAATGAATGTATGTCTAATGAATGTGGAGTAGTGAAAGATGTGCAACATGTTTTGATGGAGTGTGTGCGGAACAAGGCTTTGCAATGTAATTTACTTAGTCCAACAAATAAATACGGTATTGGAGAGTGTAATGTTATCCTGGCTTGTCCTTTATCAGAACAAGCTAGGATACTGTACAAACTAACGTTTTTGTTCTATAGTAAGTGTTAACTGTTTTTAGGTTTTGTGCAAATGTTCCAGGATGACATTATCGCTCAGCGATAAAGCCCTTAATATAAAGAAGGCCAAAAAAATGTCTAGTAGAAACAATATCTAAGAAATGGCATTGGATAGCATAAGAATAGAAAGTCTAAACAGCATTGGCATACCCGTTTAGTAATATCTTCTTTCAGCATGCAAGATGTTAAGATACTCCAAGATTTCCTTATTAAACCTTCAAATATCATCATCATCCTAGCCAAACCCAGCGATGTTGGAGTCAGCTTCCAGTCTAACCGGATGCAGTTCAATACCAGTATTGTACATGGGGCGACTGCCTATCTGACCTCCACATCAACCACAACCCAATTACTGGGTTGGTACCCATTGGTTTGGTTTGGTTTGGTTTGGTTGGTTGTCAGACTTTCGGGCTTCTGATGACCCATAACAAGTGTCAAAGATCTACAAATAAGAGCCGGTACCAACAGATACCACCAACACAAACCTTCAAACAATAACGAGTAATTATCTCACTTTTCAGCCATGTGTAATATCACAGCAGACCAGACAAGTGACGCATGATATACCAGTAACGGTGATACCTAGGAAATTGTGGTCAGACTACCACGAACCTAGGATACCTGACCCAGATGTAAGTTATTTCAATAGTCTTATATTTTGTTCCCAACTGTCAGTATTACTAGAGATAAAATGTTATCAAGAATGTCTGGGCTGATATAATCACATAACACATGACTGTGTTAACATTATTGCTAAACAATAGAATATTTACTTACCATCTGTCCAGCATGATTGCTGTGAGACTTACTGCAGGGTATCGCACTTGGTTGTTATCCCAACCAGTCGTACTCGGTGCTCCTCCTCCGCATTGATTATACGCACAGCCAGTGTGGAAGTATCTGCCAGTACCTGTGTTCCCTTGCACATATAACCCTTAATTTGATTGGTTGAAACTATTGCGTGACGTTCTGTAATACGGGACTTACACATATTAGTCCATATCTTGAAAACTGCTGAACCGATTTTGATGAAACTTGCGTTGTTCCCTAAGTTGAAGTAAATGTAAGCAAATAAAAAAAAAAATGGTCGCTATCCGATTAATGGTTTCGGAGAAATACATACATACACCTATAAAATTTTGTATACAGGGTCAAATTAAATTAGTTAGCGAAACTCCGCAGACGTGATTTTTTTTGGACCGCGTCGGTAGTGTTGTTACTTGAAATATGAGTTGATAAAATCTGTTTTATCGTGTTGAGATATCGATATTCATCACGCCTGTGAAGTTTACACAAAAAAAACCGGCCAAGTGCGTGTCGGACCACGCACAATGAAGGTTTCCGTAGTTGGGATGTTTATCCCAAGAACAAACTTAACATTGTAGTTGAAAAACATGTTCTCCCATACATTCCAACTGTAAATGTAAGTTTGTACTCACAATATTGAGAAAGGAGAATGGGCATTTTGGTACTCGCTCCAATAGCAATCATTGTGGTGTCATTGGATAGGTCTTTTAATCAGGAAAAATATTTACTATGGCGACATGTCCCAAATCCTTGTCTGAAAACCACGGCAAGCCCCCAAAAGTTCCAGTTTTAGTTAATATCATAATTGCAAGTACGATAATATTACATACCTATCATGGTTGAAATACGAAAAAAACAATGTAAAACAACATTATTTAAAACGAGAAATGTATTGTGTTACTCATAGACTCATAAAAAAAGGGAGGACTCCGCGCCACGCATATCGAAAGTGAAGCACAGTAAGTATGCCAGGACCGTTTGTACAAACACGCCTCACGCACACATTTACATCATAGTATGCCAACCGGACGCCATTACGTGACACAAGCGACGGCGTCTTTGCAGGTACTCATATCACGCACACATAGATCGGTACGGTGCTTCACTTTCGATATGCGTGGCGCGGAGTCCTTCTTTTTTCATACGTCTATTGTGTTACTATTCATACATTATATCGTGATATGATATGATAATGGTGAAGACTTTTGAAAATATGTTTTTTTACATAAAAAAAGTAGTATCTTTAACATTTCAGTTTTTTGTTACAACGGTGACTATAGACCTCGGGGATAGGGAACCAGCCGCGGGGTGGGGTAGGTGGTGCGCTGTGCCAGTGGACAGCCTTTTGTGTCGCGACATTCACTAGTCGTTGTATCGTTCTGTGCGTGAAACGACGTTCCGCAGCTGTATATTCTACCTAGTACTTTGTTATACCGTTTTCATCACTGATCCCGTCGCCCCTTTTGGACATTGTTACCCGCTACAAACGTTTATCTTGGCTAGTGTTGTGGACTATTGTTGTGCTTATCGATTTGGAACATCGTTATGGAAGAAAATCGCAACTGTGTGATGTGTCGGCGAGGCCTACATCATGCTAGATACCAACAGCATGTTTTAACTGATGATCTTCCAAGAATGCACCCCGAGTTTGTGGCTTATATACGAGAACATGCCGTTTTGGAGGTTAGTACATACTTCATTAAACTATTTCGAACTTCACCAGCTTTAGTTTTTCTTTTTAGAAGCGGTTTGTTTATATTATTATTGTCTGTTATGTTTTTATACCTGAGCCATTACAAACGTGCGAATTGAACCCTAAATCATTTTAATCGGACCTCTTGCTCGCACTTACAGGTCTTATTGAACTACTCTAGTGTTGTGTGTAAAAGTGCGTTTTCGAACCGAGCTGCAAACTACCAACTGCACGTGTTTATTTTCTATGTAGCGCGGCTGTATGGTCCGTAGCTAAGGGTGTTCGCTTCATAGAAAAAAAAACACGTGCAGTACTAGCTACCTGCTTCCGAGCGGCATCCCTTTATATCAGTAATGACTTGTGCAGCTTTCTCACAATCCTTTAATCCTTTTATGACTCAGTTCGCACGTTTATAGTTCTTCTTATTAAAACACTTCTCTGACCACCTATTGTGTGTTTGCTATTGTTATCTATTCACTAAGCCATCACATCGGCTATACATAAGATATATTTTTACTTGCATTACTTAAAATATGAAAACAATACAAGTATGCCATGACTTTAGACCTGAATACCTACATACCGCATTGTTTTAAATGTTTTCATAAAAATACAACATAACATCAGCAAGATCGTATTCTACCATTTTCAGGTAGAGTTCGACAACACACGACGTGTGTGTCACCGATGTTGGCAGAGAATTGACAACGTTGTAGGAAGACCACCTGTCATACCAGAAGTAGAACAGAATGTACGAGAGCTTCAGGTTCCAGACTACACTCGAGCTCCAAACACTCCAGGGCATTGTATCTTTAACACTTGCCAAAACGCAACCCACCATCGAATACCAGAGACGATCAAGATTCACATTTTCTGTGAATATAAGTTATATATTCCTGACGGTGCTAAAGTATGTGGACAACACCTTGAGAGCAATGCTTGGGAAGAGCTGCCTCAATTCTGCAATGTCACACATAACTTCAATGCGCAACAGTTTAGGGACGTTTGTGACATGTTGAGAATGGCTTTAAATCGTGGACCTAGGCTAGATTTCAACACAAGAGGTGCTTTAAGCAACGAGGACATGTACTTTTGGACAGGACGCAAATGCGAACAGTTTGATTCCATATTAGAACAAACACCCTCACTAAGTGGGAGGTGCAAGGAGCCTCGAACTGCGTTAGGCATATATCTGACGAAACTACGTACCGGAGACTCAGATGAAAGACTAGCGACGTTATTTAATATGTCACGAAGAAAGCTGGAACGTTTACTAACTATTGTGTGCGAATGCCTCATGAATGAATATGTAATATTACACTTGGGAGTGGACCATATGAATAGAAACGACGTTTTAGAAAAGAACCTCATTATACCAAGAGGGTTATTTGGCAATGAAGAAAACAATAAAGCTATCGTTATATGCGATGGGACTTATATATATATCAATAAAAGCTCGAACTTTTTGTTCCAGCGTCTATCTTATAGCCTGCATAAGTTCCAGAACTTGCTGAAGCCGTTTTTAATTGTGTGTTCCAATGGCTATATAATCGATGTTTTGGGACCATACGCTGCCACTAAGAGCGATGCGAACATCATGAGCGATATAATGAATGATGGAGAAAACCCATTGCATTGCTTTCTTCAACCGAACGATGTCTTCATATTAGATCGCGGCTTCCGGGACAGCTTAGATGCTATCGAAGCATGGGGATATGAATCCTACGTTCCACCATCTAAAGACAGATGGGAGACACAGCTAACTACTGAGCAAGGTAATGAAGCTCGATCAGTTACACTATGCCGGTGGGTAGTGGAAGTGGTGAACGGGAGGTTCAAACGAGATTTCAAGCTTTTGCGGCAAAAATATTTTAATAAAACACTACCAAAAATGTTCATTGATTTTAAAATCGCCGCAGCTATGTTTAATAACTTCCACATACCCATCGATGACAACATTCACGCAGAGGCCTTCCTAAACATAATCAGGGAGAAAATAGATTCCCCGAATCTACTTTATGATTATGTTGAAAGAAAACATTTGAATAACCGAAGAGCGGATTTTCAAAGAATAGAAAGTCACAAAATACAGAACTTCCCACAACTGACGGAAGAACAGATTATTTTACTTTCATTGGGCACCTATCAACTGAAGCTAGCCCGATCCTACTGCAGCGAGCATTTATCAAATGAACTGTACATTCTACAAGTATATAGAGAAAGCGCACTCCAAGATTTAAATGAATATGGTATAAACGAAGATGCCTGGCTTTTACGCGGACGCATACAGTCGCGTCACGTACGGTCAAGAACTTATTATTGTTATGTATTAGTAAAAAACAATGTTAATGAAAACGAAACCAATATCCATAACATTTTATGCAATTATTACTGCACGTGTTTGACCGGACGACGAACAATCGGCACTTGTGCTCATATAGTTTCAATCGTGTGGTATCTAGGATATGCCAGACATGTAGGCTTCACTGCTCCTTCAGCGTTCCTCAACGATGTCATTATTGTTGATAATAATGTTTAAAAAAATAAATAACGTTTCTTACTTTTTCTATTTTTTTTTTATTCCCGAGTGTTTATTCATTTAAGTATCTATTAATCAACAAACACAGGATTCTATAGAAGAAAATTATATAATATCACCATTATCTTAACAAAATCAAACAAAAACAAAAAAAAAAAAAAAATACTTAACACAAAATAACTCCGTTCCGACAGCAAATGGAGACAAGCGACTCGGTTATCATTAATCCTTGTAAAAAGACCTTTCCAATGATATATATATTATGGCTATTGGACCGAGTACCAGGCTTCATATATTTTTGCCCATGATCCATGATGTAGGTTCTAAAAATATTGTATTATCATGAATTTCTACGTTCTGCATGTCAAAATTATCATTATTAGAATTAGAGGAATGATTAATGGCAATGTCAATGAACTGATTATTGAATTTATTGGCTGTGTCAGATCCGGAGGTTAGCGTTATACATTTGTCTTCGATTTTACTGATATAATCCTTAGACTACTCGGAGCCCGTATTGGACTTTACAATATCCCATGTAGCTTTAATTTTGTTTCGCGAATATGTAATATGCTTTTAACTTTATGATGTTATTCTTATTTAAAATCTTGCTGTTTCTTGCCCTACGATATCAAGTGCTCGAAGTGTCCGCCATTTTGACGAATACATAAATTGATTCGTTTCTGTACCGACCTAGTGGCTGCTGACAATTTATTTGTCACTAAAAAAGCTTTTGCGTAAAATTTTCATACAAAATGTACGGGAAACGTTTTTTGCAATTTTTGACTTTTTGAGTACTCCAACGATGGTTGGTCCCATAGAAGTTTTTGATCAGTATTAGAAACAGGATCGATTGGAATGAAAAAATGTTTTTGTGTAAAATGGGTATGTTCTTGCTAACTGTAATTTTTTTTTAAAAACTGTGAATGGGGATCAAAATTCCATAAAAAATTATGGATAGTCTCCTAAGACCATTTTCGTGTAGCTCAACGGATAAGGTACTTCCCCTTACTGCCCCGCTGAAAGTTTCCAGCCTGTATAGATAGTTTAGTTTAGATATACCCTCACGTCTGCGGGCGGAGTTTCGCTAGCTAATTTAATTTGACCCTGTTTTTGTTTGGAAGCCCTAATAGATTATCATATTTATGTAAATATACACATATTGTAGCAGGGCCCAAACAGACACAGATACTTCTTTTAATTTTCGTAATATTTAACTAGTGTGGTTTTATTTTCAGATATCAATAGAATTACCATCTCTAAAACAGCTGCGCACAACCATAGACAGAATGAGGACCATGGCCTCTGAGGTTGTAATCAGAGCATCGGCTGAAGGGAGATTGACTTTACAGATCAAGACTGATATGGCTAAAGTGTCCACGAGGTTTAAAGGACTGAGAGTTGAGTCTTTTGGAGGTAAATAATATAATAAATAAATAATAAAAATGCTTATTTTCTCCACCACATAATGAAAACTTACTGGAATACATAATTTGTGTATACAAAAATACATTGATGTTGTGGAGACTGGAGCCTGTACTAGGAATACCTGTGTTACAGGTCTCCAGGCCTCCAAACTACACGGACAAGTCACAGTAATACAAATTATTTATGAAAATGTTGGGATAAAAACAATTTAAAACAAGGAATAAGGAAAAACAAATCATTAATTAAACAGCATTAGTAGGGTCTGTTGGTGTGGGTGTGTGTGTGTGTGTGAGAGGGTGTGTGTGGGTGCATGTGAAGGTGTGCGGGTGTAGAGTGAGTGTGTGATATTTAAAACTGGTCTCCTAAAATGTAATACGTAGGACATGTCGAGCTGCGTTTTATTTGGTGATTGAGACTGTTCTGAGCGCCTAGCTAGACAAAGTAACATTCGATTAGCGATGACGCTAGTAGAAATCCAAAAAATGTATGGGGATCACTAAGTTATCGAAATGTCACGTGATCATGTCAATGTCACTGAAGTTATAGCGATTGTAGAAATATTAGGTCTTTACCTATGAAATTGCCGTTCTGCAGTACTGGCCATTTCAAATCAAAATAATTTTTGTTTGGCTAAGAATTCTAATTTCAAATTAATTTTATTTGAAAAACATGGATTTTTTTTTCCAAAAGTAGTCATTTGTTTATTGATTAGTGTTACATTTTCATCGCATTTCAATCTTTTTCGTCCTCATGGAAACGTTAAAAATTCGAGTAATTATGGAATATGAGTACCGTCGTGGCAGCAACGCGGCACAAGCGGCACGCAACATCAACGACGTTTACGGAGCTAACACTACAAACCAACGCACCACTTGTTATTGGTTTGCACGCTTCCGTTCTGGAAATTTCGACCTGAAAAATGAACCTCGCGGTCGTCCGAAGACTGGTCGACAATGACGAATTAAAGGCGATTGTGGAAGCTGATGATACACAATCTACGGCTGAATTAGCAGCAGCTTTCGACGTTAGCGTCAAAACAATGTTGGTCCATTTGCGTCAAATTGGCAAGGTAAAAAAGCTTGACAAATGGGTGCCCCACGAACTCAATGATCGCCAGCGCGAAGTACGCGTCGAGACGTGCCTTGCACTGCTCAACAGACACACAAATGAAGGAATTTTGAACCGCATTGTTACCTGCGATGAAAAATGGATTCTGTTTGATAACCGCAAGCGCTCAACAAGTTGGTTGGATCCTGGTTCAGCACCTAAACAATGCCCTAAACGAAAACTTACCCCTAGAAAAGTGATGGTCACTGTTTGGTGGTCTAGCGCACCGGCGCGGTGAATCACACCGGTGATTTATCACAGCTTCTTACCAAACGGGGTGAGCATTACTTCAGATGTGTACTGTGAAGAACTGAACACAATGATGGAGAAGCTGGCACATCTCCAACCAGCATTGGTCAATCGCTCGTCTCCGCTGCTCCTGCACGACAACGCGCGACCTCATACTGCACAGCAGACGGTCTCCAAGTTGCAAGAACTGGGGTTGGAAGCTCTCCGTCATCCGCCCTACTCACCAGACCTTGCGCCTACAGACTACTACGTTTTCCAGAATTTGGATAACTTCTTGGCGGGAAAAAAAATTCAATACCCGAGAGGCAGTACAAAATGCCTTTGAAGAATTTCTTGCCTCCCGTCCAGCTGATTTCTTTAAGAAGGGCATCAATAAACTGCCACTGCTTTGGCAAAGATGCATTGATTGCATGGGTGATTACTTCGATTAATACAAATAAAAAATGCATGAAAAAAATTCGTTTAAATTTTTTCATACAAAACGGCAATTTCATAGGTAAAGACCTATTAGAAGCTTCGGAGCGAATGACATTTAAGTAGTCGACCGTAAATAATTGTTAGCAATTTGATATTGATGGCGCCTGCATGTCGTAGCAGTAAGGGAATTTCTTCCGCCAATGTTTGTGTGTTATCGGTATATGCATACTATAGTTATTCATAGGCCAGCACATCAAGCTGCAGCAATCTGTCATATTTTCCCAATTGAATATGAACCTTATTCCTTTGTAATAAAGTTGAAAAACTATCAAAGAAATTTGACAGATTGTGGTAGCTTGATGTGCTGGCCTCTGTACACGGCAATTAGTGTGTACCGATAACACTCAAACATTGGCGGAAGCTTGCACACATAGACTATAAACGGTTAGGAGGAATAGTGGGGCGCGTCTTCGTGGATTGCACTATCTGTAGCTGTAGTTTTATAATCTAATATTTTTCACGCCAATGTTGCTGTTGATGCAAATCTACTATTACAAATAAAAACTTTTTTACAAACAAATACAACCGACTTCCAAAAACAACACTACAAAGTGAAAAATAACTTTAATTTCGGAAGTCGGTGGCAAAAAACGAAAATACATTTAACTAGACACCGACTTCCGAAATTAAAGTTATTTTTCACTTTGTAGTGTTGTTTTTGGAAGTCGGTTGTATTTTTTTGTAAAAAAGTTTTTATTTTTCACTTTTTAGTTGTGTACCTACCCCACAAACTCAAACTCAAACTCAAAGCATTTATTTCAAATAAACCAATTACAGGCACTTTTGAATTGTCAATGGGTCGGTCAGTCAGAAAGATGAAGCTAGTTGCCCATTCCAAAGCGTAGTAGATCCCTATGGAGAAGAACGGGCAAGAAACTCCACGGACACTCTTTTAAATCATAATATTTTTACAAAATATTGGTTACATCGTTCAAGTTGAAAATATACATGTGAGAACAATGTAGAAAGACGTGCACGTTAAAAAGCGTCCGTAATAAAAAGATAATAACTAAAACAACTAAATTATATATTAAAATTAAAAATAAGCCATGGCAGCTAAGAGACGACCAGTCCCAACTGACGGCGCCCGTTCACGAACATGACGCATGGATCAGCACCATTTAGCTCAACCATTTTGAGGGGAACTTAATGATCCAACACACACGCCACCATCAGCGAGACATTTGAGTGAGCATGACATACTCTCAACCGCCAGGGCACACTCAAGTCAGTGAAAGACGTACCCAGTAAAAGGTAGCTTAATAGTAGCTACATAGTGCTCACACGTGCTATGCAATTATATAATACTAAGAGATTGAATCTAAACAATGCAAAGAAAGTTTTCTCTCATCTTAATCTTCAGCAGGTCCAACAATATATCCAAATGCTAATCAATTAATTAATGCGTCCTTGTGGAGCAGGACAAGCATTCAGCCAAGCATTTTTGTCAGCGATGTAATCCCCCAACTTATAATATGCCTGGCTGCATAGTGTGCGTTTTATACAAGATTTAAATTTCCTTTCATTCAGCTGGAGTATGTGGGGAGGTATTTTATTATAACATTTTAAACAGTACCCCATGAAGGATGAGTCTACTTTAGCCAGTCTGAAACCTGGTTGAACTAATTGGTCCCTATTTCTAGTCCTATAATTGTGTCCTTCACCTCTTTTACCGAAAAGATTTAGATTTTTCCTTACGTACATGATGTTTTCGTAGATATATTGACAAGGTACCGTCATGATGTTAATATCTTTAAACAGTTCCCTTAGAGAATCGCGCCTGCGGAGGCCATATATTGCTCTGATGGCTCTTTTCTGCAGAATAAAAATAGACTCTATGTCTGCAGCCCGTCCCCATAGTAAAATACCGTAAGACATAATACTATGAAAGTAACTGAAATAGACCAGCCTTGCGGTGTCTACATCAGTGAATTGACGGATTTTTCTCACCGCATATGCTGCTGAACTTAGCCGTCCTGCAAGAGATGTTAAATGCGGACCCCATTGCAGCCTTGAGTCGAGCGTGATCCCCAGGAAAACAGTTTTATCGACGAATTCTAGTTTCTCTTTATTCAATACTATGTCACAATCAGTACTTTTAACATTTGGTAAAGCAAATCTTATACATTTAGTCTTTTTCCCATTTAATACTAAATTATTAGCAGTGAACCAATTATGGATCTGCAGTAGGGCGTTATTTACGTCGTCAAGATTTGATGCACGTCTTGCACACAAATTCTAATACCACTATCTGCAAAACAAACTAGAACATCATCCACATAAAAGTGGAGAAAAAATACGTATTATTGAAGCTAACTCAAGAACTACCGAAGCAAAGTTAATAAATTTTATATGGGACCAACTGTGATGTATACCCTCTCGAATAAAACAAAAAAAATCCAAATCGGTCCAGCCATCTTCGAGTATACATAAAAAAAAAAGATTCCGACGAATTGAGAACCTCCTCCTTTTTGAAGTCGGTTAATTATTGTATTATTTTACATGCATTCAAGCATAAACTTCAACTTTTTCTTATACCAGACAATATAAACTCAACAAACTCTTTTTTCTTTTTCCGCCAGCTATACTACTCTCGATTTGTTTTGTCTGCATGTCTGTTTTGTATATTTTTATCTGTGGGCTATCATGGCGTAACCATCGTCATCTGTGTAGCCTTTTTAACCCCCGACGGAAACAGGGGTGTTATAAGTTTAACGTGTGTATCTGTGTATGTCTGTGGCATCGTAACTCCCAAACGACTGAACCGATTTCGTTTATTTTTTTTGTTTTGTTTAAAAGGTGACTTGATCGAGAGTGTTCTTAGCTATGATTCAAGAAAATCTATTCAGCCGTTTGAAGATTATCAGCTCTTTTCTAGTTGATGAATGGAAATGAGCATGAGACTGAGATTCCTCCGTGCCTCGGAAAGCACGTTAAGCCGTTGGTGCCGGCTGTCATTCTTGGATCTTTGATAGTCGTTACGTGTCGTCAGAAGCCCGAAAGTCTGACAACCAGTCTTCCCAAGGGGTATCGTATTACCCAGTTAATGGGTTGTGGAGGTCAGATAGGCAGTCGCTCCATGTAAAATACTGGTATTCAGCTGCATCCGATTAGACTGGAAGCCGACCCCAACATAGTTGGGAAAAGGCTAGGCAGATTGATTGATTGAATGGAAATGAGCATCTTTCACAGGTCTGATCGAAATTTTCCTCGTCGTTAACTTATACCCCGGTAGTTGTTGTAGGTAGTTAGTTAGTTCATACCAAACCACTGTTAAGTCAACAGTTTATTTATGGAAACAGTTTAAAGTTAAGTTATCTGATCCGCACTTGTTGTTATGTTATTAGGATCGACCCGCACATTGGCGCGTGACGTAGCTTTAGTTACGACTGAAGTTATGTTAATAATAGGTTGGGGAAAAAGTTTCTTCGCATTTTTTTAAGAAAATTCAAAATATTTTTTAATATACATTATTTTCATTTATCTAAAGTATGTAGGTACCATTTTGTTCGATAACTTTTTGTCATCTTGTAGGTAGGGACATGATCCCATTGCTATAGAAATTTTGGGACTTCTGATCAAAATACCGCGACAAGTGGTTTTGGCAGTCCTCTCGTGATGTTAACCTGACACTGCCTAAAGAATTCTGAAGAGACTGAAACAGGTGGAAATCTGAAGGTGCAAGGTCAGGACTATACGGCGGATGCATTAACACCACCCAGCCAAACTCTCTTAATTTTTGCTGAGTGGCTAAAGATGTGTGAGGTCTAGCGTTATCATGATGAAAAACCACACCCCTTCTGTTGATTAATTCCGGCCGCTTTCTCTTAACTTCTTGCTTTAATCTCATCAGTTGTTCGCAGTAGAGTTCAGAATCGATGTTCCTGCCTGGTGGTAACAGCTCATAATGAATAATGCCCTTCCAATCCCACCACACACACAGCATCACCTTGTTGCGAGTTAACCCGGGTTTCGCCACAGTATGTGAAACCTGACCGGCCTTTGACCACGACCTGTTTAACACGTTCTTGTCGTACGTGATCCACTTTTTATCACCAGTTATCAGCTTCTTCAAAAATGGTTCGGTTTCATTACGTCGTAATAAAGAATCACAAATGAGTACACGGTTCATTAGGTTTCTTTCAGTGAGCTCGTGAGGTACCCAAATATCGAGCTTTTTTGTGTACCCAGATTTTTTCAAATGCGTCAAAACTGTTTTGTGGTCAATTCCCAGTTCTTCAGCTACGTCGTAACTACTGATATGCCGATCTTGCTCTACTTTTTCAAAAATGGCATCCATTTTATCCGTAATAGGGCGACCAGAGCGACGTGCATCTTTGACATCAAAATTTCCGGATTGAAAACGCTTAAACCAAATTTGTGCTACTCTCACAGACACTGCACTGGGTCCATAAACATCGCAATTTTTTTTCGCGGCTTGCGTTGCATTTTTAACTTTTTTGTAGTACAATTTTAAAATGTATCGAATTTCTTCATTAGATTCACTCATCTTGACAGTACGAAAAACAAATGAAAATCACACATTTTCCTAATTTGAATTTAGAATTATGTTCTTTAAAATTTAAACTTTCAATGATACCAAAACCAGCCAGATACAAATAATAAAGCCAAAGAGATTTTATTTTATGTTCATACATACTATAATGCGAAAAGACTTTTTCCCCAACCTAATAAGTATCAATTAGGTACGCTTAAACGACTAAACGTACTTTTGCTGTATGAGTATTCTTGGCTCGTAGTGTAACCTTGAACTGATGCTGCAGCATTACTGGAATTTGCAGGATACCCAACTTCCTCACCAACTTACAGCAGAGGTATCGTGTTTGGGCTCATTGGAATGGTCTCAATGAATAGGATCTCAACACTTGTCTTCCTCAATGGCTGTAGGACTTCGCAGTACTCTGTCTTAGGATGTAGATAGATGCAGGCCTTCAGTGTCTGATGATGGAGTAGCAAAAAGAATTGAGGGTTAAATATATATCGGGGATTTTTTAAATTTAACTTGTTCCAACTATGTTGAGGTCGGCTTCCAGTCTAAAAGGATGCAGCTGAATACTAGTCCTAAAAATACTGATAATCAATTTCAACTTTTTAAATGTCATTTTTTCATTACATTGTTTAACATTAAAACGTTCAATGCCGTAATTACAGACACAATTAAAAAGCCATTGTGTCTCGCGTGGATCCACGTTCGATAAGAAGGGTTATAAAAACTTTTTTTACAAAAAAATACAACCGACTTCCAAAAACAACACTACAAAGTGAAAAATAACTTTAATTTCGGAAGTCGGTGTCTAGTTAAATGTTTTTTCGTTTTTTGCCACCGACTTCCGATATATAAAGTTATTTTTCACTTTGTAGTGTTGTTTTTGGAAGTCGGTTGTATTTTTTTGTAAAAAAGTTTTTATTTTTCACTTTTTAGTTGTGGAACCTACCCCACACAAATTCTAATACCACTACCTGTAAAACAAATTAGAACATCATCCATATAAAAGTGGGGAAAAAATACGTATTATTGAAGCTAACTCAAAAACTACCGAAGCAAAGTTAATCAATTTTATATGGGACCAACTGTGATGTATACCCTCTCGAATAAAACAAAAACAATCCAAATCGGTCCAGCCATCTTCGAGTAATCGGGGAAAGTTCCGACGAATTGATAACCTCCTCCTTTTTGAAGTCGGTTAAAAATAAACACCACTGTTCTTATTTTAGTAATCTAAATGCAACTAGATGGCGTTGGCGTCGAATTGAATCTCGCCATGGTTTAGTTACAAGAGGATACTTTTATAAGGCCTGAGCCATTCGTTGACATTTATTTTATTTTTAAAACTCAGTTAAAATAATTTTTAGGGTTCCGTAGTCAACAAGGAAACCTTATAGTTTCGCTATGTCGGTCCGTCTGTCTGTCCGTCCGCAGCTTAGTTCAGTTCAGAGACTCTTAGTACTAGAAAGCTATAATTTAAGATAAGAAAGAAAAGAAGAAAAGAAATTAATTATTATTAAAGAAGAAAAAAAATTTGAATTGAGATTTTTTTTTTGGATTTTTATTGTTTAATTTAAGATTTATGTTATGTTATGTTATTTGGTATGGATATACATATTCATCACGCCGACAAAGTGGTAAAATAAAATCATGAAATAATTTTTTTAGGGTACCTTCTGTACACGTAAAGTGGGGATGTTTTTTTTTTCTCGTCTACCCTACGGTGTGGGGTGTTGTTGGATGGGTCTTTCAAAAATATTGCGGGTTTGTTTAAAATATTTTCCGATTTAGGGATCCGTTTTTGAAATATTATGTAATATTATTCTATTTTTGAATATTGTGCTTTAAAATGCTATTTTTTTTTAGTCAAGTGTCCCCCCCCCCCCTGCCAGCTAACCGGTTAGTTTTGGATGTGTGAAAAAAATCACGGTAGTAGTATATATAACGAAGTTAATAGGAAAACTATCACAGCTAAGTAGGCTTTTCAAGTTTACGAGTAATAGTCAAACAACTACGGAACCCTTCATTGTGCGTGGTCTGACACGCACTTGGCATTGCATTCAATATAGCTACTTGTTGTAGTTATGTTGATATTTTCCATGCAATGATATGATCGGTTTTTCCAATTCCATATTGACTGGTAAAATTTGTAAGCCTTTCCGCACAATGAGAGGTCAGTTATATAATTTATTTATACTGGTTATTTACAATATGTACAGCTTGATGGTGTCGACTGTCGTTGTGTGGACATGTTTAAAACATCATCATCTGGCAAGCCTGTTTACGACTGTCAAAGATCTACAAATGGCAGCCGCGGGACCAACGGCTTAGCGTGCTTTCCGATGCACGGAGGGGTCTCTGTATGTAATGGATGAACTACCACGGACCGACCTCGACTGTGGGCTGTTATTATTTAGCCACGATGCATGAGACACCACCATGCCAGTTTAGTAATTGTGATAAGATATCCTGAAATACAAATCGATCTCGTACTTTCCAGGCCCAGTAGACCATTCAGACTCCGAAACAGAAGAAACGCAAGCAAACGAAGACTTATCCCGTATTTGCTACTGCAGGGTGGATGCCAAGAAACTCTCAATGTTCCTAAGTGCTGACCAGATATCAAGCAACAAGACTGTGTGTAGTATAGTGCATAAGAAGCTAGTGATACTGTGCTTACAGACGGACGAGAATGTTAAATTACAGTGTTTTATTAGTGGGATTGTTTATTGAATTAAATTGTTGAATAATTTTATTTTTCATTTCTTTGATTTATTTTCGTCGTCGTGAAAAGATTTAGGCCCGGACTCTACCAAAGCAGAGATGGACGGAGATGTGCGAAGCGGAGAGGAGAGGAGATGCTTAAGGGGGATGCGTTAAGTAGCCCGCGAAATTCAAATTTTCTTACTTTTTTGCAATTTGCAGGTCAGTGTCAGTCACATACACGTCAGTGCCATATAGCATACACCTACTTCATAAAATATATACATACAGCAGGTAAAAAACGCGGCAGAAAACCTGGAACATAGTTAGGCCTGGACTTCAAAGCGAAGATGAGACGAGAGGGAAGTTGGAAACAACTAATAGGATTACGTTATAGGGGAGGTATACTTACCTACTGCTCGATTTTTGCAACAAATTTTATAGGTACCGAATAAATGTCTTTTCTAGTAGTTTTAATATTCAATAATCATGCATGTGAGTCAACCAACCGCCGCACCCAAGGTGGGAATCTTAAAGTTATAGCATGTCAAAGTTGTAAAAAAAACCTTATAAAAAAGTGGTTTCATACCGCGGCAAAACCGTTTTGTTTTGGTTAACTTATTCATATTTATCAATATTAAAATCAGACGTCTTTACAGTTTCGTTGGCAATGCTGTACTCAACTGTGATCGTTGCTTTACTATTTAACTCGGCATCAATACGGTGTACCTACACGCGGATCCGGTGCGACTCCGGTGTGGCGGCAGCATCTGTGTGGTTTTCATTCCTATAAACAAACATGCGGTCCGGCGCTGCCGGTCGATTCTGTAAAAATCTCACCGTGAAAACTTAGGTGAAGTGAGTTTGTTTTTGCTAGGAATCGACACTACTGACAGCTTACTCCACGCTCACTTCACCTAAGTATTCACGGTGAGATGGTTATACAGAATCTCACTGCTGGCGCGACTCCAGCGTCGGATAGAAAGCAGTTTTTTTGAATAATAAACATTAATCTTCCTGCCCTTATCCCATATTACTTGGGGTCGGCGCAACACGTTTTCTTCTTCCATTCTCCCCTGTCAACCGTCACGCTATCATTCAATCCCTTCTCTTTCATATTTATTTAATTAAGGTTCACCAACAGTTGTTACAGATATTAAACAGATAGGAACATATAGGTAATTGTCTTAAATCTAACTGCACAACCAATTACAGGCAAACACCACATGCAAATTGCTCTTTGTAATTATAAATTTAATTTAATCAGACACTTAGTGTACTTAAATTCTAGATAGTTATATTAAATAGGTACCAATGCTTGTTACGTCTGACAAACGTCGCTATTGAGTCTGTGTGGACGTCAACCAGGTCGCTGCGATCGTTTATGAGTTTGCACATGCGGGGTATAGGCAAATTAGCACCAAACACTGTACGGCGAAGAGGTGGAGCTAAGGGTGTTATAGGTTTGCGAGGTGGTCTACGGGGTACTCTGAAATTGAACTTGGATAAAAATTGTGGGCAGTCAATGGTGTTATTGAGCAGTTTATTTGCGAATCTCAAATCCAAAAGCTCCCAAGGTACTCATTTTGTAGCAGCCTAGTCTATCAAGGTAGGAGAGATATTTAAAGTGCCTTCCCTTTGAGTACCCTAGGTATCGGACAAACCTTTTTTGGACTCGTTCCATCCGCAGCGAGTGGATTGCATAGTGAGGCCTCCATACTACCCCCCCGGTGGGTTCCCGCATTGTCGAGGCGGGGGGGCTCAGTAGCCGTGGCTTGGTCACCCACGGTGAAGCGAAGAGGAACCCGAGGAGGGGCCGCTCGTCAGGGCTTTTCCTGATAAGCCAACGACGTAGCGGCCAACGGGTAGGTTGCGGTGGCCGCTTGGGCGACACCGCAACTGAGGCGGGCCGCGGTGTCTTTTTGAAGGCATCGCGGCTGAGGGTTGGAGGCCGCGGCGGGAGAGGAGTGCCGGTATTGCGGTGCGCCGCTCTCCCTACCTTCCGCGGCCTTGACGGGGCCGCCACCGTTTGATGGCGGACGCGGTGGGGCCGCAGGGGAGGAGGAGTGTCGGTATGACGTTGGCCGTTCTCCCTATCCTCTGCGGCCGAAATTTGGCAGGCGGCGGGGCCAATGACCTGACCCGTCGCAGGGGGACCAAGGGTGCCCAGGCACGGGGTCGTCTGGCGTCCATGTGCTGGTTTGGTCCCACGGGTGGTCTCGGCGTGCAAGGTGTTCTGGTGCGCCGGTGATGGGGAGTAGCTACTCCCCAGAGGAGGGTCCGGTGACGGACAGCCGTGGCGGGCTCGCGGATGAGTGCTAACGCGTGCCCGTGTTCCCGCCATTAAGCGGCAGAGGAGGACACCGTGGAGTTTTAGTGGGTTAGAGTCCCACATAACTGCACTATCTCCGCGTGGTAGTGCAGTATGCATGAGCATTTCTCCACGATAAAAAAAAAAAAAAAAAAAAAAAAAAAAAAAAAAAAAAAAAAAAAAAAAAAAAAAAAAAAGGCCTCCATACTACACTGCCGTATTCCAGGATGCTTCTTATTGTAGAGAACTAATTTAGTATGTGGGCATTGAAATGCCTTTCCATTACGAATGACAAATCCAAGCATACGTTGGGATCGACTGATTATGTTCTCAATATGTGGTACAAATGTGAGTTTAGAGTCCAAGATAACTCCTAGATCTCGTACAACATCCACCTCGCATAAGTTCACTCCGTTTATTTGGTATGCCGAATGCACTATATTTACATTCCTGGTGAATTTTATGTCGCTACATTTATAGCTTTCCAACGAGATTTTATTACGAAAACACCATGCAGATAATCGGTCGATATCTTCTTGCATTAGGTTTACATCCTGTTGAGACCCAATGACTCTAGAAATTTTCAAGTCGTCTGCAAAAAGGAATATGCTAGTATTGTGAAAGCAAGATGTCACGTTATTTATGTATATGATAAATAATACTGGGCCCACATGAGAACACTAAGGGACACCCGAGACAATCGTATACCTGCCTGACCGGAACCCATTGGCAACCACATAAAACTCCCGACCACCCAGATAAGAACCAAACCACTTTAGAAGACTACCGGTGACGCCGTACGTAGTTAGTTTTTTAACAAGCAGTTTATGTGAAACCTTATCAAACGCTTTGCTAAAATCCGTATAAACAGCATCAACCTGCATACCTTTATCCATGGCTTCGCATAAGGCTTCAACAAAGGACACTAGATTTGTACTCGTCGCTTAAGAACTTGGAAAAATAGCGCTGAATATGTGGACAAATCAACGACTCCAATATTTTACCAAAAATCGAAAGGATGGAAATTAGTCTATAGTTCTTTACGTCACAAGGGTCTCCACTCTTGTAGACCGGTACTACTTTCGCCTGTTTCCACTCTTTAGGGAATTGACCAGATTCGATAGAGGCGTTATTGTTGTTATAAATTAAATCCAAGCCTTTTATAACTATTCGTTTATTACACGATGTACTGCTTACAACAAGGTTCAAGCAAGAAGAAAAAAGGGGCGCACAGAGTAAAAATATCAAATATGTGCTATCCCAAAAAGTGTTACCAACTAAAAATAAGTAAAGTATTACATTGCAATTAAACTAGATCTCAACAGTTATATATCTTCACCAAAGGAACAGCCAGGCTAGGTGCACACCTGGCAATAAATAGTGGAGGTATATCGTCTGGGCTTGCCCCCTTAGTAGTATCAAGGCTTTTGTTTTTCCTCGATATTTTCATATTTGATGTCCACTGAAGCTATACTGTCTGACTGTGTACACTGACTGACTCGGTCTACTTCGCCATCCCCTTGGACAAGCGACCCGAGGTACCGAAAGTCGGAGCAGATCGGTAAGGGCGTTCCGGCAAGAGATATGGGCACAGGACCGGAGGGACCGCCAAAATAACAAAACAAATACTCTGTTTTGGTCCGACTTACTCTCAGGCCAACGGTCTCCAGTCTTTTCCACCACACCTCCAATCTGCTCTGGACCTCTAAGCCACTCTCGGCAACCAGCACAATGTCATCAGCGAACAGCATAACCCAGGGAGCCTCTTCCTGGATATCCGAAGAAAGAGCATCCATTATCAGCACAAAGAGGTAAGGGCTGAGTGCAGACCCCTGGTGCAAGCCGACAGCCACATCGAAGCTGCCAGTAGTGCCCACTGTAGACCGGACTTGGGTACTGCATCTACTGTACATTGCGCGAATCAACTGCACATACTTCCCTGGTACACATTTTTCCTTAAGTGCCCACCACAAAACTTCACGAGGCACTCGGTCGTATGCCTTTTCGAGGTCAACAAATACCATGTGCAAGTTTTTATGCGCACCTCTGTATTTCTCGCACAGCTGGCGGATAGCAAAGATGGCATCTGCTGTTCCTCGACCAGGCACAAAACCGAATTGGTTTTGCGAAATTTCACTCTCTTCTCTTAGTCGCCTTTCAATAACTTTCTCCCAAGCCTTCTTACTATGTGACATTAGCTTTATTCCTCTATATGAATAATAAACATTATGAACCAATAATCACTTTTAATTTAGAGAAATACACTTTTAATACAAATTACAAACAATTTATCCAGATTTAAAGATCAACACATTTTAATGTAGTTTGTTTAAATTTTTGGCCATGTCCAAAGTTATGCCAATGAAAATATATTTTTGTTCAAGTGTGTTAATCACATCTTTCACAGCATTATTATAAGTCTATAGGTTATCACAAAAGTTGTAGCTACATAAATAGAGAATATTTATTAGGACATTCACTGCTTGGCTAAGGAAGAGGGTTTATTTTTTATAAGTTATGGCCTAAGTACTATTTTTAATTGCAACATGCCAGATCTGTACAAAAAACAAAATGTTAAAATATTCGGGAGGTGCCGTGGGACAGAACGAAGTTACTTTCGCTGTATAGTATGTATTAATACATAGCCATCTAGTATGGTATCAAGTTTCAAGTGTCAAAAGTTTTTGTTTTTAAAAGCTTTTATTTAATTTCACCAGGGGACGTACTATGACATGAAAAAAGATCATGGATCTGTTGAGAAAAAAGGATGGTGCTAGGTCGTATATAGCTCCGTCTCTCTCTCTCACACTGGAACCGTTCAACTTCTGCCCTGCTATAAGAGCTCATACTAAGCCGGTGTCCGTCTGACTGTAATCGAATCTTGCAAGCTAAAGACCCACTTCCCGGTTTTCGATTGTGCTGAAATTTTACATGCATATGTAAATCTGATGACAATGCAATGTTATTATGACATGGAGCTGATCCGATGACGGAGCGGCCATGGAAACTCAGTAATAAAACGACGCAACCCTATCGAGTTTGTGCTCGTTTGATTGGTCTTGACAAAGACTGGTCCTAGATGATATCCAGAGTTCTAGACTAATGACAGCTTGTATTTAAATTGTTTTTTTTTTTTAAATTATACACTTGTTCAATAGGGAGCCACCTAGTATAGTTTTTAGCTTGCTAAAAACCAACGTTATTATATATGAAGGCGCTTTTATCCTCGATAACTTATTATCGTACACGTATTTCCATACATTTTATGGACGTGGACGTTCATGATAATATTGTTACGTTAGAAATACATTCCGGCCATCGAGTCAATGCGTTCTTGACACCTGCCAGTTTCATACTAACGAATATGTGTTTTGCGAATTTGATCCTTATTGCAACTAGAAATTGTCCAACTGATAGGTGGCAAGAACGCATTCTCTCGACGGCCGGACTGTATAAGAGCGCACATTCGCACGGACGTAAAAATATCGCGGCGATTTTTTTTCGCACACTGGATTTTCAACGTTCTGCTTAGCGCCGAGAGTAGAAAATACAAGTGTTTTTTCGACGCGCTGGGATGCACGCTGTTGTTATTAGGTTGGATTCTCGAAGATCGGCTCAACACTGAGAGCTGAAAATCCAGTGCGCGATAAAATCCCGCTGCGATATTTTTACGTATGTAATAACAAAAGTGGAACACGAGATTCCACAGCAGTTTTGCCAATCTGGCTTTTGAAACCGAGAATGATTAATTATAATATGAAATATTTAATTGACAATAAAATGAAGACTAATTCCATCTGACATTTATTAAAGTGGTCCTCACCTCATAATCACAATACGTCATACAAAATATCACGAATGCAAATCGTATTCTTTTACATTTTTTAATATACAAACTATGGCACTGATTCTGCTATGCACTGAGACTAGACTAAAACTGTTGCTATCTTTTTCTTACGGACAGAGCAAGAACGAGACGGAATAAAATATATCGAATGAGGCTGAATTAATCTTCTATACAAGTTTAGATGGAAAAGCATGATTTAACATTATAATTATTATAAACTTACCCAGACCGGTGGCATTAAGTATAAATTATTTATACAAATATAACTCAAAATTATAATGAAATCAGTTTAGTTCTTTTTAATATTAGCAATTCGAAACTTTCAGCTCAAAACTATCTTCATCTCGTTCTCACTTTACCAATGGGGTTGTTTTCTGCCGCAAGAGAGCGCTGTGTGTTTGTCATTTGTCAAAGTTATCTTGAAGACAAAGCGACCAATCGGCGACAAGAAAAAACACTTAGCGCCATCTCGCGGCAAAGTTTTTCAACAAGGAACTCCATTGACAGTTCAATGTAAATAACAATAACTTAGCGACATCTACGCGGAACTAATTTGACAGTTTTCTTCCCCATTAAAAAAGATAGCAACACATTTAACCTAGCCAGTACTTAACAAAATCAACGCTAAATAGCCCAACAATCAATTCTTATTAACTTCGAGTACTGTTAACATCAATTGTAAGTTAGTTGGTATGACCTTTCATTGTCTCTCCGTAGAGTGTCGTGGGTCGCCTTTAGCTGGTCCAGTTTTGTAGATATTTGGGCTATGGAGTTGTCGATCCATTGCATTGATGACATGTGCGCGTTGAGTATGCGGCCGATTTGGACGATCTGAAAAGATAAAATAGGTATTTCAGATGATAAAAAATGTTTAGAAATCAGGACCATTGTCATCGTCTAAAGTAATTTATTTGCCAGAAACAAGGTACGGTCAGCAACAGAAGTCGGTTAACATGTCTACTTTTTGACATCATCTAAATTAACACAAAATGATACGATAACCTGCTTTTTAGCATTTCATTTAAAGAGTTAAGAGTTAAATTTCTTTTAAATTTACATCTGTTCCGATTTTAATGAAGTATTTTTCGCAATAATTAAGATTTAGAAAACTCAAGTGTTAATTTCTGTTGTTGTAGATATAATGTATGTTCAAACATTTAAGAATAGGTATGTTTCAAAATTAACTAGTAAATATACAAAAATCTGCCTAACCTTTCCCAACTATGTTAGGGTCGGCTTCCAGTCTAACCGGATGCAGACTAATACCAGAATTTACATGGAGCGACTGCCTATCTGACCACCATAACCCAGTAACTGGGTAATACGATACCCCTTAGTAAGACTGTTGTCAGACTTTCGGGCTTCTGACGAGCCGTAATGACAGTCAAATATCCACGAATGACAGCCGGGACCAACGGCTTAACGTGCTTTCCGAGGCACGGAGGAGTCTTCGGTATGTAAAGATGGTCACCCATCCACGGACCAACCCCGGCAAGCGTAGCTTAACCTGATGGATCGACCCGTGCGGCTGTTATTACTTAGCCACGAGCTCCTCTTTATTAACTGGTAAGTATACAAATATTAGTTATAACATTTCAAATAATTGATTAATTAGAGATAAAATTCAATAATTCTTCTGCTCTTATCGCAATTCTTTTGTGGTGCGGCATTATGTCTTTTTCCACACACTATCACCCGCCATCTTAGTAGTCACGCCCTTTCTAACTATATCTTTCACAATACATCCATAATTATTTTACTACTCCCCTACTCTTACAGACGCCCACATTCATAGTCAAAACTTTTCTCAAGATTGTAATTTTCTTTTTTTGATGTAGTCTTGCTATATACGTACGTAATGTATAACGTACGTATTTAATGGTCCTTCTCTTAAGGGGTCATTGTACTCATCATTATGAACAATTTTTACTATGGGACCAAAAAAAATCTGTTGTTCCCTACATTTATGTTCGCATAACTCGTCAAAATGTAGGGAACAACTGATTTTTTTTATTAGTAAAAGTTGTTCATAATGACGAGTACAATGACCCCTTAAGAGGTGGTCCATTAAATACGGGACACCCTGTATACATTCTATGTGAAAATGATAAAAGCAATATGAGGTGATGATACCATTGCAGGACAAAGGCCTACCCAACCCGGACCCGGTGGAGTGATGTGGTTAAACTATTTAATTATTAACTATAAATAAAGGTAGAACTATCTGTAGAATAAATCTGTTATGCATAAAATACTTACAGGGTCATTGCTGTCCTGACTCCTATTGGTCTCGTTGAGGTGTTCAATAACTTCTTTCAAGTCTTCTGACATCTGTCTCAGCTGTGTGTCTAAGTTCTCAGCTAAGGAATACCTGAAAATGGGAAATAAGATTTTTAAAAAGGCAAATAATTGTATTTTAAATAGTAGTTAAAAATACATTAATTGCATTGCATTCCCCGCGCAGCTTCGCCCGCGTGGATGTCGGAAAATATCCTACGGGAACGAAAATCCTTCCTTATTCCTTGTCTACATCATAAGGGGCACCTCTGTGCAAAATTTCAGCTATCTAGATCCAAGGGTTTGGGATGGCCGTTGATGAGTCAGTCAGTCAGCCAGTCAGGACTTCTCTGATACAGGGTGGATTTTTGAGACAGAGCAGTAAGGGTAGACAAAAGTAATTTGGAGTTCCATTTCCTACGAAATGTATGGGAAAGTTTTTACGCTTTCTAACATTTCTAGTACTACTCAAAGCTCAGTTGGTCCGAAATAGTTTTTTTGATCGTTATATTGTTACGTTATGGCGTCTTTCGATGAAGTTACCAACATATGCTCTCTCAAGATCTCGCAGTCTGTCGAGTATCCTCAGACAGCTGTTTCTTCAACACGGAGTCTAACTCGTGTTCAAGACTCTGTTGTTATATTAATATTACTTACTTAAGCCCCTCTCAGGATCTCGCAGTCGACAGTCTCCTCAGACAGCTGTTTCTTCAACACGGAGTCTAATTCGTGTTCAAGACTCCGTTGTTCTATTAATATTACTCACATATGCTCCCTCTCAGGATCTCGCAGTCTGTCGACAGTCTCCTCAGACAGCTGTTTCTCCATCGGCGCCAGCAGATCTTCCAGCTCCTTCTGCTGAGCTAACACGAAGTCTAACTCGTGCTCAAGACTTTGTTGTTCGTTCTTCACTGATTGAACGGCGTCGTTTAGTTCTACGATCTGTGGAAAGAAGATATGTGAATGAGATTTAAAATACCTTATGATATATGATATCCTTGATGGAACAGTTTTCCTCGTTCTTTATAAATGGTATAAGTAGTAGCAACCTTGAGACAAAATTATTATTTATTTTAGCAACATAATCAGCCTATAATGTTCCCACTGCTGGGGCATAGGGCCCCTCTCTTTTGAGAGAGGGACTGGGCCGTAATTCACCACGCGGGTCCAGTACGGGTTGATAGATGCAACATGTATTCGAATTTTTTATCCTTAGGACATGCCGGTTTCCTCACGATGTTTTACTTCACCGTTTTGAGAGCAGCGGTGATGAAATAAATTACTAGCATAATTATTTTGTCACACATCTAGCACCTTATGCAAATAATTATGATAGTTATACCTTCTCCCCGTTAGCTATGAGCAATCGGTCCCACGCGTTGATCTGCGTCGCCTGGTTGATAAACGTTTTTTCTTGTTCTTCCAATTCTAACGTCCATTTGTTGATGTTTTCTTCTAGTTGTCCGAAGGAAATTGACGTCACAGCCTGAGGGGGGACTGAGGCTGTTGTACTGGAAATAAAATTGCCTCAGTTAGTGTCTCTATATACGATGTGGCGAAAATTAAGTTTGTGGTACAGACCATCAATCTGAACAACTTTCTCCAGGGGATCATCACCGTTATCGTGAAAAAAATTTCAGTCATCCCATTCAAAACTTCAATACATACTTGATCAAAAGTATGGCACGACTGATAATTCAAATACGACTGGTAGTTCTACAGATTAGCGCCTTCAAACATACAAACATACTCTTCAGCTTGCCAATTACATGGGACTTAAAACATAAATGTTGAAATGTATACACCTCTGCCTAACCTATCCTGATAATGCCGTAACGGCGTGTTGTATGTACTTAATGTAATTTAGATTCCCACAGACCGTATTTTGTGCGAGTCTTTGACCTCTCTAAGACATTGTTGAGCTACACCAGGGATCACCAAATACTATCATTGCCATTCGGGGTCCGTTTTAAAAAATAATATGATTGTCGCGGTCCGTTTGGTATGTACAAGATTACTCAAACATTGTACAAAGTTTCAAAGCCAAATATCTTAGTTCTGGGTATTTATTACCACACACAAATTATATTCAAAATTCATGGTAAGCAAGTTCCGTATTTACGTATTGTTAAACAGTATTTTCTTGGAAATTGATCATTTCCATCTGTAAACTAGCTTTGTTAAATAAATTAAGTTACTCAAATATTTTATTTAATATTTTTAGTTTTAGTTACAGTTATAAATTTTACTGTATAAGGACTTAAGGACGCTGTTACAAATGGATAGTCAAATCATTACTTTTTTACACAAAAGTATGTTTATTAAATAAAATACTTTACATTCTTAAATTTTTTTTTGCCCAAACTGTTGATAGATTTGCATGGTACGATTCTGAAATATAAATATAATTTTAATTAGGTACATTTTCTCAATAAATGTACCGAAGTAAAAATTTTCATTCCGGTACAATTATTGAGAAACTGTACCTATCTAAAATTATATTTATAGTTCAGAATCGTACCATGCACATCTATCGACCGTTTGGCTAAAAAACATTTTAAGAATGTAAAGCATTTTATTTAATAAACATACTTTTGTGTAAAAAAGTATTGATTTGACTAAACATTTGTAACAGCGTCCTTAAGGTCCTCACAAAATAGGTCGGCGGTCCGCCATTTGAGCTACACGATGAATGATTTAACTGTGCCAGCTGCCAGGGCCGAGTTACTGAAATGTATGTTCATACTTACGTAGTAGCTGTAGTCAAAGACGCCATAGTAGTAGTAGCAGTGGTTTTACCAAGAGCTACGATACCAGATGGCGCTGTTGTGGACGCTGAAATATAAAGAAAATGCATAAAATAAATAAAAGGATAATGATTTTCGAGAGATCCAATTTTATACAAAAATGTGCTAAAAACCAATGATATTATAAGTAAAAAGACGTAGATTCCCCAACCCAACATTCGATGTTCAAAAACGGCACAATGTCGAACTATTAGATTATTACTTCTCCATAGGTACCTACTATGCTTTGGAATGGGCGCCTAGCTTCATCTTTCTGACTGACCGACCCCTTGACAATTCAAAAGTGCCTGTAATTGGTTTAATTGAAATAAATGCTTTGAGTTTGATGACACGTGGAAGTAGGACGGCATGTCGTAATTATCGAGAGCGAAAAAGAGACAAGACGAAATGTGGCTAACTAACCAGATTATGACGTGCCACTTGCGGAGCGTGAACAACCTATCTACCTCTTTTTATTTAAAATATCATTGCTACAAACAGAAAAATACAATGAAATTGAGTTTGTCAATATATCTCGTTTTGATAACTAACCAATATGATTCTGATATATTTTGTCAAAAAGTTAACTAGGTGCGTTTAGGTTATAATAATCTTTATTTATAAAAAGATAAGTGCTATATTCGATTACTAATAATTTTGTAAAATAGTGAGAAAGCCTAAATCATTTTATGACAAACAATTTTTAGACAGCGTCATCATGACATGATTTTGAATGTTTAATTTGAGAATCGGATTCGTTATTTTTAAAATAACAAAATTTTATGTCATTCATCAAAAAATACAGTTGGATAAATAATGAAATGCAAAAACTACTGTAATGTACGATTTCACCAACCGAAGCACGTCGGGCCGCATTTTACCTTGTCAATCAATCTGCCTAGCCTTTTCCCAACTATGTTGGGGTCGGCTTCCAGTCTAACCGGATGCAGCTGAATACCAGTATTTTACATGAAGCGACTACCTATCTGACCTCCACAACCGATTAACTGCGTAATACGATACCCCTTGGTAAGAATGGTTGTCAGACTTACGGGCTTCTGACGGCCCCAAACGACTGTCAAATATCCACGAATAACAGTCGGGACCAACTGCTTAACGAGCTTTTTTAGGCACGGAGGAGAAGGTATGTAAAGATGGTCACCCATCCACGGACCAGCCCCGGCAAGCGTAGTTAACCTGATGAATCGACCCGTGCGGCTGCTATTAACCCCCGCACGGGCGTAATAAAATCGCGGCGGGATTTTATAGCGCACTGGATTTTCAACGCTCTGCTTAGCGCCGAGAGTTCAAAATCCGACAGTGTTTTTTCGACGCGCTAGAATGTACTCTGTTATTGTTAAGTTGGATTCTCAACGCTCGGCTCAACAACGAGAGTTGAAAATCCAGTGCGCTATAAAATCCCGCCGCGATTTTATTACGCCCGTGGGAACGGGGGACGGGGGCTTACTTAGCCACGAGCTCCTCTCCTTTTACAATGTGTTAAAGGAATTTAAGCTTTGATGAAGCAGTTAAATATCATATTTGCATGCGCTGCACACCGGGGCGGCGTGGCTCGGCCACGCCGGCATCTCTAAGGGGAATGCACTGTGGTAGCCCAAGAAATTCAAATTTTCTTGCGTTTTATGCAATTTACAGGTCCGTGTCGGGTTGTATATTGATCAAAATATGATACACGGCAATAAAACATATGTATTTACATAATTTTAACCATAAAAATCATCAATACATCTCTCTAAGTTAGATTTCGTGCAAATTCGTCGAACGAACGAAATCTAACGAAGCTGCACGAAATCTAACATGTAAATACATACCTATGTTTTGTTGCCGCGTATCATATTTTGATACAACCTGACACGGACCTGCAAATTGCATGGAAAACAAAAACATTTGAATTTCGCGGGCTAGCACAGCGCATCCTCCTTAACATAAAAGGAAATGTTTTTTCCAAAAAACATCTGAATTCAAAATATTTACCTGCAGACGAAGCAGCAACAGAAGTAATCGGCTTTCCAAAACCAAGCACACTTTTAGCACTTGTACCAGGCAATCCAAAACCAGATTGCATCGTCGACGCGGCCGTAGATACCGCTCCGAAACTAAGGCCAGTAGGAGCAGCGGTACTGGTACCAAAACCAAGACCAGTGGTGGATTGAGTTGTGGTAGCTAGTGGGGTTGACCAGGCTGTAAGACCTGTTGATACAGCTGCTGTGGTTGATGAAGCACTGACGCCTGCGAAAGAGAGAAACGTTCATTTAAAGGGAAACGCCTATTCTTGGCCATGTTTTGCCCATCAATGTGACAAATACAAAAAAAATACCCATTTAGTAACTAAAATATTGCTAGTACTTATTTGTATTGAAACCTCCGGAATTATAAGCCAATTTAATCAAGAAACTCAATCGTATTTACTCTTCCGGTCGTTGGTCAAACCTGTCAAAGTAGGGATGACAACATTTACTGAAAAAACGATACACTAAAACCGTTTACCAAAAATACGTATTTAGGTAAATCTATTTTTGACATTATGTAGTTGTTTCGCTTTTATTTTCTTTAGAGACAAAAAAAAAATGTTTGTCTATTTTCGGGCTTCTAAATACGATCCATTTAACCGATTCCGTGTTTCAAGTTTTACAAAACTATAGATTTTTCGACAAATCGATTTCTTAAAGACATCCCTACGTCAATAATAATCGTAATTGACAACTGATTGACATTGACATTTCACATTTTGTTTGGTGCTGCTTTCTTGCGACTCGTGATTTTTTTCTCTACTGCGTTTTTCTATTTAATACTCCGACGACTTTGATTACGATTATGGACCCTGTAACCGATTCCGATGACTACCTTGGCTTTATATTGGATTCTGTACCCGCCTCTCTCGACGACACCGGCTTGCCAATGGATACCGTACCTGTTTCTCACGAAGATTCTTGGGCTGGGCAAGGTTTCAATCAAATATAAATCCCCCAGCCCAATTTCTAGATGACGTGCTCCTCATATATTTAAATGAGAACGAATTAAAAATCGGAAATCTTTAAGTATGTCTTTTATTAACCTTGAATTTTTATACCATGATTTTTAAAAGTCCAACCGAGTTGTATGTAAAAAATAGTGTTTGTATCTTTATCTATGATGTCAACCCTAATGCCTCTAATTTGTTTCTTTTGTGGGCATTACTTGGCCAAAACCTCTTTATCAAATGGGCATTTCCCTTTGGTCTAAGAATACTTGTAAGGGACTTTTTGAAAGTTTTGCCATAATAGCTATGTATATATTCGTCTAACTAGCTTTTGCCAGCGGCTTCCCCCGCGTTGAGATCGGAAATGCGCGCCAAATTTCATCCAAATCCTATTAGAAGCAAAATACTATTGATTCAAATATTATCGTTAATTCATGCAATTCTAGTACTTTTTACTGCTCAGAAATTGTGCCGTGTCGTGTCGTCAATTGAAATACTACTATGAATTCATGCAATCCTAGTACTTTTTACTGCTCAGAAATTGTGCGTGTCGTGTCGTCAATTGAAATACTACTATGAATTCATGCAATCCTAGTACTTTTTGTTAGGTTACATAGGTATTTCTTTCCGACTTGCTAGTTTTTTTTTTTCATTTTTCCAATCTGACATAACTTTCTTATTTATGAACCGATTGTAATAAAACAAATAGCTAACCACAATGCATTAGTGAAAACCGCATCCAAATCGGTTATGCCGTTTCTGAGATTAGCGCGCAAACGCACAGACAAAAATTCTAAAAATCATTGTTTTGGGTTCTATTGCGTTAATAAAGACCCCCAATAAGCTTACTATTATGTATACTGTGGTTACGTTTACGTCGCGCGTTCGTGCTAGGGCCTCTGAAAACAACTCACCTTGCGCAGTAGAGACTGGAGTAAAACTGATTGAGGCAGCAGAGTCTTTGGGAACTGTCCCACTGGCAACGGCTGTCCCAACATTAAAGGCTTCTGATTGGCTGTCGACGTTCCAATCACCCCTGCAATACTTATATGGGCTCTTGGGTATTGTGCTAGAACCTTTGAAAACAACATTTACTCACCTTGCTCAGTAGAGACTGGAACAAAACTGATTGGCCCCAGATGTCTTTGGGAACCGTCCCCCTGGTCCCGCTGGCAACGGTTGTCCTAACATTAAAGGCTTCTGATTGGCTGTCGACGTTCCAATCACCCCAGCAGTACTTTTAGGGGTTTATGTATCGTGCTAAAAACCTCTGAAAACAACATTTACTCACCATGCGCAGTAGAGACTGGAACAAAACTGATTGGGGCAGCAGATGTCTTTGGGAACTGTCCCCCTGGCCCCGCTGGCAATGGTTGTCCCAACATTAAAGGCTTCTGATTGGCTGTCGACGTTCCAATCACCACAGCAGTACTTTTAAGGGTTTGTGTATCGTGCTAGAACCTCTGAAAACAACATTTACTCACCTTGCGCAGTAGAGACTGGAGCAAAACTGATTGGGGCAGCAGATGTCTTTGGGAACTGTCCCCCTGGCCCCGCTGGCAATGGTTGTCCCAACATTAAAGGCTTCTGATTGGCTGTCGACGTTCCAATCACCCCAGCAGTACTTTTAAGGGTTTGTGTATCGTGCTAGAACCTCTGAAAACAACATTTACTCACCTTGCGCAGTAGAGACTGGAGCAAAACTGATTGGGGCAGCAGATGTCTTTCCCCCTGGCCCCGCTGGCAATGGTTGTCCCAACATTAAAGGCTTCTGATTGGCTGTAGACGTTCCAATTACCCCCGCAGTACTTATAGGTGCTTGTGTAGGTAAGGTCGTTCCAAAACTAAGGCCAGGTTGGGAAGTAGTGGGTGTTCCGAAACTAAGTCCCGGTTGGGATGTAGCCGTTGATGTAGGTGCGAAATTAAGCCCAGTTTGTTGCTGTTGAGGTTGGCTTGTTGATAGGGTGGTGCCGAAATTGAGTGGAGCTTGTTCTGTAAATTTAAATAAAAATAAAAAAAATAAAAAATTATTTATTCTCACCATTAAGGACGCTGTTACAAATAGGTAGTCAAATCATTACTTTTTTACACAAAAGTATGTTTATTAAATAAAATGCTTTGCATTCTTAAAATGTTTTTTGCCAGAATTGTTGATAGATGTGCAAGGTACGATTCTGAACTATAAATATAATTTTAGATAGGTACAGTTTGTCAATAAATGTACCGAAGTAAAAATTTTCAGTTCGGTACATTTATTGACAAACTGTACCTATGTAAAATTATATTTATAGTTCAGAATCGTACCATGCACATCTATCAACAATTCGGGCAAAAACATTTTAAGAATGCAATACATTTTATTTAATAAACATACTTTTGTGTAAAAAAAGTAATGATTTGACTACCCATTTGTAACAGCGTCCTTAAAGTTACAATTTCAGAACAGGTACTAAAACATTTTGTTTTTTGGTGATCATAAAAGGTGCACAGAATATTGACCCTAGCCCCTGAACTAGGCGGGAACCTGTATCTCAGTGGATAGTGTTCAGCTATTATCATACAATATTTAACTTAGTACATTTGTGTGTCACTACTACAACAAATATTTCGACTTAGTACTAATCATAAAATAATTGAGTATTTTCGTTTGAGTGAGAATGTTATTGGAGTGAATGGTAGTGAAGTGGCAGTGGGCTTGCCATGTTTGTCGAAGGACCGATGCGATGGCCGGTGGAGCAAACGAGTCCTGGAGTGCGTACCGATAAGCGTAGTGTGGGACGCCCCCCAGCTAGATGGACCGACGACCATAAGAAGGTGGCTTTGATAGACTGGATGCGAATAGCGGCTTCAATTTTATTTATTTATATAGATGTATAGATTTTATAGTAGCTGTTTTGATTAGTTGTCTGAAATTGCCATTTAATGGAAGATTTTGATAAGAGAATTGACAACAGAGTGAATTGAACAGGCTTTTCAGCAGAAGTAAGTTTTTGATCTACTTCAAGTCTTGTATTTACAAAATATATCAATCTGCCTAGCCTTTTCCCAACTATGTTGGGGTCGGCTTCCAGTCTAACCGGACGCAGCTGAATACCATTATTTTACATGGAGCGACTGCCTATCTGACCTCCACAACCCATTAACTGGGTAATACGATACCCCTTGGTAAGACTGATTGTCAGACTTTCGGGCTTCTGACGACCCGTAACGACTGTCAATGATCCACGAATGACAGCCGGGACCAACGGCTTAACGTGCTTTCCGAGGCACGGAGGAGTCTCGGTATGTAAAGATGGTCAACCATCCACGGACCAACCCCGGCAAGCGTAGCTTAACGTGATGGATCGACCCGTGCGGCTGTTATTACTTAGCCACGAGTTCCTATTTACAAAATACGTACAAAAGATTCGATTACTTTAAAAAATGTACCAGAATTTTATAGGAGTTACGTAGGTACAAAAAGAAACTATAAAACCAGCCAAGTGCGAGTCGGACTCGCACCGTACAATATTTAACATGTAGTGTTTTACATATTATAATAAAATATTTCAGTTTAGAAAAACACGTTATTTGTATGGGGGGATTGGGGGGACCCCCTTTAATTTTTCACTTATTTTATTTTGTTGTTATAGCGGCAATAGATATACACAATCTGTGAAAATATTAACTGTGCCTATTACGGTTCACGATATACAGCCCGCTGACAGACAGACGGTCAGGGAGGCTTAATTCCATTTGGCACCTTTCAGAGGTATACAGAACCCTAAAAACGTTTTTTTTTTTTATTATTTATTAAAACTATAAGCACAAGTAAAAAAATACCGTACAAAGGCTGACTTAATGCCCGAGGCATTTTCTATTAGTGAACCTTATTATGTTGTCTGTAGTCAAAAATATGTTGTCTGTTTTAAGTAATGCCATTTCTATCTAATAAAGCTTTGTAAAAAATGTATAACTTAGCCTTTTCTCAATGTCTCATCATCTGCCTAACCTTTTCCAAACTATATTGGGGTCAGCTTCCAGTCTAACCGGATGCAGCTGAGTACCAAAGTATTCCCAAAAAATAAGATTGAAGGATGAAATAAATAGTTTAAACTCACGTCCACCTCCAAGCTGGGTATTAAACTGTTGTCCTTCGACAGCAAGTTGAGCAGAACCTTGGAAGCTCGGCGTCATGGTGCCAAATGCCGGCGCCGTGGTGGCTGCAGCTTGGGCACCGCCGAAGTTTAGTCCGGTACTAAGCCCAGTGTTCTGACCAATACTACCGGTCGGGGCACCGGTGGAAGCACCGATGGCGCCGAAGCTTACGGCAGCTGGTTTTTGCCCGAATCCGCCTGGGGTTGATGCTAGGGGAAAATGGATTAATTTAGCTAAATTATTTTTATTTATAATAAATTATAGGGTTGACTCTGGAGTTAAAAGGATCCGCGAGCCTCGTAATGTCACTACACATGTTTGTACTTTCTAAATATATCTTAGCCAAAGAGATTTATGATACTGTAGAGAGGCCAGTGGCGTGCACTCCATACATGCAAATAAGCTCTGCATACCCTGTAGTCCCATACATACATGCCCCTCGAAATGATAAATAACTTTAACGCAAGAAAAATCATGGTAATAACTATATTAATCTAACTTACTCGCTATCTCACTGTTTATAACGCGATTTACGCGCCATCTACACTGGTGGACAAAAAAATTAGACCACTCCTATTTTCATGATTTATTTATTAATTACGGTCTGTTTAAAAATTAAAATAAATAATACGTTTTTGAACGTTAATTTTCAATCTTACTAGAGGGTATATTGATAAAATTATCAAGTGTAAATGTGTCAAATGTCATTTAATCAGTTTTCTTATTTACCCACACTTTTATTCTTTTATGTTTAATGTCATGTCACTAGGACGCTATTTAAAATTATCGTTAAATTCGTATTACTGATTTAAGTTCTGTGCCTCCCACTTCCTTTTCACTGATAAATATGGATCTACGTGAAGCAGAAGTTGTTCGAATCGTAACGTTGTTACAAACTGGAATGAGCCAGCGAAATGTCGCTCGACAATGTGAAGTTAGTCGATCAACGGTTCAATATGTCTACAAAAGGTATCTGGAGACCGGTGGCTACATCAGAAGACCTGGCTCAGGTCGAAGAAGAAAGACATCTGAACGGGATGATCGATTTGTAGTGTCAGCAAGCCTCAGAAATCGTCATCGTTCTGGAGTAGAATTGCAGCACCTGCTCAGAGATGTCCGAGGTGTTGCTGTAAGTGATAGGACAATAAGAAGACGCCTTAAAGAACGTGGTTTAAAACCATACAGACCCGCAACAGGTCCTAAACTTACCACAGCTCATAAGGCAGCAAGGTTAAATTTTGCTCGTGAACACCGTGACTGGACTTTGGCACAATGGGGGCAAGTACTCTTTTCTGATGAGTCCCGTATGTGTCTTTATGGTGCTGATGGTCGCAAAAGAGTATATCGAAGACCGGGAGAACGATATGCACAATGTAACATATCTGAAAGGGTGAGCTTTGGAGGTGGTTCAGTTTTGTTCTGGGGAGGTATAAGCTTAGAAGCCCGTACAGAGCTGGTTATCGTAGATAGAGGAACTGTGACTGCTGAATCATACATCACTGACATTCTTGAAGACCATGTAGTGCCATACTCAGGATTTATCGGTCAAGAATTTAAATTAATGCACGATAATGCGCGCCCCCACACTGCGGTATGCGTAAGAGATTACTAGCGAGAAGTGGGGATACAGGTTCTGGACTGGCCAGCACGAAGTCCAGACCTTAATCCAATAGAACATCTATGGGACGAGCTAAGACAGCGAGAACCAGCTCCGGAGAACATGCAACAGCTGAAACTGGCTTTATTGGAGGAATGGGAAAACATACCCCAATTTACCATAAAAAATTTGATAAAATCCATGAACAAAAGGATGGTATGTGTTATCAAAGCCAGAGGAGGCAACACCTCTTACTAAAGAAAGATTGACATCAGTAAAACCATTTAATTTTTTTTTATCAGTGTGAAGTCTTTGTAAATTTTCCTTCATTTTTGGTTTTTCTTGTGTATTGCTAAAAAAATAAAGTTGTGTAATTCAAATATGCATTTTTTCATTTAAGAATTAACAAACAATCAATAAAAAAAATATTTAAAAAGTTTTTATTTTGAAACACAGTCATGACAACCGGTTTGGTAGGTGGCCTAATTTTATTGTCCACCAGTTTATTATTTTCATTTGAAACGAATTTCTTGAAGCGAGCGGCGACAACCGCGCAGGCAGCGCTCCCGGTGAGCATAAGCAGAACAACGCCGTGCTTATTTTTCATACAACGCAACCCGTGTAGTACACAGCAATAGTGTGACTGTGTGCGTGAAAATGTATGTATTTTTTTCAACAATTGTGACACGCAAACTACCGCAAAATTATTATCCGAAGTACTTACTAGGAGCCGGAGCAGTACCAAGCGCAGGCGGCGCCGCAGCATTCCCTCCTCCAAAGCTGAACGCAGAGCCCGGCTTTGCGCCGAACGCAGTCTGAGCGAACCCGCTCGGTGCGCCGCCGGATAGGAACGACTGAGTCGGGGCAGCCGCTGATGTTGTTGCAGCCTATAAAGGATAAGGAATATTAATCATTCTCCTGCCCTTATGCCAATTTACTTTGGATCAGCGCAACATATATTTTTCTTCCATACTTCTCCATTACCTACTTGCATCTCGGTAGTCACTCCTTTTCTAGCCATATTATCTTTCACACAGTCCATCCATCGTTTCTTTGGTCTTCCCCTACGCGTATAGCCATCCACATTCATACTCAGAACTTTCCTGCCGACATTTTCCTCATTCCTCCGCATCACATGCCATGATAACCGATTTCCACACAACTTTTCAGTCACCAGTGTCACTTTCAGACTTCCTCTTGTATACAGGATGAAATTTAATTCATGGGCATCCTCTTACTAATCATTATGAACAACTTTTACTATGAGACCAAACATGAAATCGCAAAAAAAAATCTGCTGTTCCACGAACATAAAAGCAGGGAACAGCAAAGTTTTGTTTCACGACTTCAGGTTTGGCCCCAAGTTGTTCATAATGTACATTGACCCCACCCATTTGCAAATTATAAACTGAAAGAAAATTAATGGCCTGCTGCCAAACTTAATGCGAATATTTAACAGGCTTTCAGCTCATAATATAGTCCATTAAACCGAAGTAGGGTTGACTTAATTTATAGTTTATTTTAATTTTGATTACTATTCTCAATCTTGTTTCGGTCTTTTTCGTGCAATGCTTATAAGTTGACTTTTTTGCAGTCGGGTTTTTTGATTTTTTAAATTATTTATTTTATTTTAGACTTTTTAGTGTAAAATAAAATATTATATACTCCTATGAATGAAAACTGTGTACTTTTATTAGGTACTTATAGAAAGAAATCGTTTAAGCGATCAAATTACTTATATGCAGCTGTTATACGAAAATTAATCTGAAAATATAACCGTTCCTTGGTAGTCGGTTATTAAGTTACTAACCATTACGAAGATTAAGATTATGAAGGATCTACCTAAAAAGAACTTAAAAAAAAAAACTAACCTAGAGAAAAGTATGTGACTAGTAACAGAAAATAATTTCTTTGAACAAATAAACATTAGCTTACTAAATTAAAGGTACCTATTACGAGGTAGTACCTAAAAATTTAAGAAGAAACTAATTTTATGGAATTTTTTAAAAAGATAACCATCAAATCTAATAGTTACCTAATGTTTTTGAAAAACAACAATTATAATTTAAACAAAATAAAGAAAAGGTTTTAAATGAATATGTAGTACAGTGGATATTATTTCAGAATATCAATAAAAAAAATATTTGATAATAAACTTGTAATTATTTTCCCACTGAAAAAATGCGCACAGAAATACGACCCTCAACGACGTAGACGTAGACTAATATACAGTGTGTCTGAGAATGGTGTGGCCAAAATTAAGGGTGTGGTACAGACCATCAAACTGAACAACTTTCTCCCAGGGACCAACATCGTAATCATGAAAAAAAAATCTGTCATCCCATACAAAACCTCAATACCTACTCGAACAAATGTATGGGACGACTGATATTTTTTTCGCGATTACGATGTTGGTCCCCGGGAGAAAGTTGTTCATTTTGATGGTCTGTACCACACCCTTAATTTTGGCCACACCTTTCTCGGACACCCAGTATATATAATGAGACTCACGCGTCTGCCCCATTGAAGTGCATTTAAGTGCAGATTAAGAAAGAAGAAAGAAAAACTGTTTATTCAAGTGAAAAAATAGATAGATAGATAATAGATACCTAGATAAAAATAATGATTGATAAGATAGATAATAAAAACAAAGATAGATAGTTAGATTGCAATAATATTACATGAAATAATATTTTCAATTTATGCAATGATATACCGGGTAAATGGTCCGACACACACTTGCGACGATTTTTACGATTGTCAATTTATTATTCCTAATTAAATTTAAACTTATGACTTATATATATTTTTGTAATCTCCTTTTGTTTTCCTTCATTTTGATATCCTACTCGATAAATTTGGTTAAAAAAAATATTAACGACTAATAACCTATATAAATATTAACCTATGAAATTGCCGTTCTGCAGTACCTACTGGCCATTTCAAATCAAAATAATTTTTGTTTGGCTAAGAATTCTAATTTCAAATTAATTTTATTTTAAAAACATGGATTTTTTTTCCAAAAGTAGTCATTTGTTTATTGATTAGTGTTACATTTTCATCGCATTTCAATCTTTTTCGTCATCATGGATACGTTAAAAATTCGAGTAATTATGGAATATGAGTACCGTCGTGGCAGCAACGCGGCACAAGCGGCACGCAACATCAACGTCGTTTACGGAGCTAACACTACAAACCAACGCACCACTTGTTATTGGTTTGCTCGCTTCCGTTCTGGGAATTTCGACCTGAAAAGTGAACCTCGCGGTCGTCCGAAGACTTTGGTTGACAATGACGAATTAAAGGCGATTGTGGAAGCTGATGATACACAATCTACGGCTGAATTAGCAGCAGCTTTCGATGTTAGCGTCAAAACAATATTGGTCCATTTGCGTCAAATTGGCAAGGTAAAAAAGCTTGACAAATGGGTGCCCCACGAACTCAATGATCGCCAGCGCGAAGTACGCGTCGAGACGTGCCTTGCACTGCTCAACAGACACACAAATGAAGGAATTTTGAACCGCATTGTTACCTGCGATGAAAAATGGATTCTGTTTGATAACCGCAAGCGCTCAGCAAGTTGGTTGGATCCTGGTTCAGCACCTAAACAATGCCCTAAACGAAAACTTACCCCTAGAAAAGTGATGGTCACTGTTTGGTGGCCTAGCGCCGGTGTGATTCATCACAGCTTCTTACCAAACGGGGTGAGCATTACTTCAGATGTGTACTGTGAAGAACTGAACACAATGATGGAGAAGCTGGCACATCTCCAACCAGCATTGGTCAATCGCTCGTCTCCGCTGCTCCTGCACGACAACGCGCGACCTCATACTGCACAGCAGACGGTCTCCAAGTTGCAAGAACTGGGGTTGGAAGCTCTCCATCATCCGCCCTACTCATCAGACCTTGCGCCTACAGACTACTACTTTTTCCAGAATTTGGATAACTTCTTGGCGGGAAAAAAATTCAATACCCGAGAGGCAGTACAAAATGCCTTTGAAGAATTTGTTGCCTCCCGTCCAGCTGATTTCTTTAAGAAGGGCATCAATAAACTGCCACTGCGTTGGCAAAGATGCATCGATTGCATGGGTGATTACTTCGATTAATACAAATAAAAAATGCATGAAAAAAATTCGTTTAAAGTTTTTCATACAAAACGGCAATTTCATAGGTAAAGACCTATTATATAAAAAAAAAAATGGCGGATTTTTTTAACACATAATCTAAGAACACTTGGGTTTTTAAGACGAATCTAACGATACCTTAATTGTCGAAATCCATCCAGCCGTTTGGAAGACTCGTGTAATAAAGAAATTTACATACATACAAGATACGCGCGAAGAACATAACCGTTCCTTGGCAGTCGGGTAAAAATAAATTTCTTATGTTAACAATTAAAAAATAAAATATTATGTACTTAATGGATGTACTACAATTTTTATTCTGTTTTATTATATTTTTTTTGTGTCAGCTCATTCAATTTTTTTATATTTTATTATTAGACTAGCTTCTGCCCGCGACTTTGTCCGCCTGAAATTTCTTGTCACCCCCCCGACCCACTCCGTCGCATCACATCGCATCGCTTGCCTACGCTATTACTCTGTTTGAGCTTAGCAAAAAGAAAAAAAATTATAGAAAGGATGCTAACGTCTTTTCTGTCATTTTTTCTTTTTGCTCGGCTCCTAAGGGCCCTAGCGTGATGTTAAATAGCCTATATCCTTCCGCATCGCCAGCCCGCGCTACTTACTTCTTGCGCTTAGCGTTCCTTCCGACTTTTTTCTTTTTGCTCGGCTCCTAAGGTGCTCCTAGCGTGATGTTAAATAGGCTATAGCCCTCCTCAAGAATTGGGCTATAAAATGCAAAAAGATTTTTTCAAATCCGACTGGGGTAGTTCCAGAGATTAGCGCGTTTAAACAAAAAAACAAATTCTTCTCCTTCATTCCACCGACAATATTGAAATAATAAATCAAGATGGTCATCAATCCGCGGAAAATCTCGCAATTAAAAAAAAATTACTTAAATTACGCACAACGCCATCTATGGGTAAATGGATGAAACGTCCGCACTAAGCATGTTCTATGCTCAAAAGCGGGAATGAAAGTTATTTTGCGTTTTAGTAATTAATTTTATATTATCTCCGAAACTGTATGACCAATTGACATACTGTAAAGGCCAAATCTTATCTCCATGATGTCCTTGTGATCATAAAATATTTTTTTTTAATAAGGATTAATATTTTGTTGTTTAAATAATCATCCAAACCTAAGTAAGTCGAAAAAATACTTTTTTAAAACAAAAAGGCCAAACATGAATGCTCAAAATTTTATACTGTAATTGAACAACTTGCATGCTCTGTATATATACTCATGTTATGATAAATAAATAATCTGGAATCTTGAATAAAAGAAGTATAAAAGATAAAATACAAAAGATAGAAATATGGTGTTGAGAAGTTTTTTGTAGAATTATTTAAGACGAACCAGGTTGCCATACATTGGTTTTAATTTTAAATAACCGTTTAGGCAGCGCATGCAAATAATTATGTTGTAAGAGGTATTTCTTTCAGACTTCTTAGATAAAAATTGTCATAGCTCGGCTAATATGCATGATATAAATATAATTTATAGCCAATAATAATGCACTTTTCTACCAGTGAATTTTTTTTTAGAATTGGATCATTAGTTCCAGAGATTACTGCCTTCACACAAACTTGTACAAATTTTACCTCTTTATAGATACATACACTTTGTAGTTGTAGTTTTTACCCGACTAGGGCGAAGCAAAAAGGAGAGTTATGATTCTGACCGGTATGTATGTATATGTTCATCTGTTCCCTCATAACTTTTAGACTACTTATCATAATTTGACAAATGAGGTATCGTTGGTAGCGTTTTGAGTGTCTGCTGGTTATAAGCTTTGTGACGTCACACTAAATTGAATATGGCGCCCTCTAGAGGACATAGTCATGAACTAAAAAAAAAATTTGTATTGATGCCATGTGGGTATCAGTTGAAAGGGCTTAATTAGCACCCAGCCTCAGATGTGTGCTAAACATATTTTCTCTCCAAACCTACACAAAATACATGTGTAATAATTATTCTTCTTTAAAAATGTAAATTGGCTCTAACATAACGAAATAATAACCCCAAAATAATTTTAATAAAAACTAAAACCCGACTACTGAAAAATCACGCTCTAAAAAGTATGAAACAAGAAAATATTCTCATCTGAAATTAGAAAAAGGCAGACAAATTAAAAATCCGGAGTCACACGTCATGTTAGGGCATAAATCGAGCAGATTACGTGTGACTCCGGATTTTTAATTTGTCTGCCTTTTTCTAATTTCAGATAAGATAAGATAAGATAAGGTTTATTTCTCACCACAATATAAATCAACATTTCAAAATATGATTAAAAACACATAATAATATTTTTAATTATACTGTGGGAGACTGGTGCCTAAGCTAGGCCTTACGGCCTGTATTTCAGGACACTGAGACATGAGAATATTTTCTTGTATCAAACTTTTTAGAGCGTGATTTTTCAGTAGTCGGGTTTTAGTTTTTAAACTTACTTTTATCTCTTTATTAAACTAAATATCTAACAAAAAAAGGAAAATTGTAATTTTCTAAGACTATACTTTGTATGACGTAAGCGGACGTCATACAAAGTATAGTCTTAGTTAGAAGTATGACGTGATTGTTACTTCCCTTCGATGTCAATATAAGCGGATTCTGCTGCATGTACAATTTTTCCACAACACTCGTTTGTAAATTCCTTTCTTTGATGCGTAATTAAGAAAATTCTATCCCTCTTGTTTATTCGAAACAAATTATAAAGTAATATTCCATAATATACTCACAGCAACAGCTTGAGGCGCAGAGAAACCAGAAACAGGTGTGGAGAAACCGAAACCAGAAGTCGCAGGTTGAGTACCAAAACCGATAGCAGCTGGTTGAGCGGGTTGGCCAAAACCGGTGCTAGCTGGCTGAGCGGGTTGGCCGAAACAGGTATTACTTGGCTGAGGCGGATGGCCGAAAGCCGAAAGTATGGGTGGATTGGGTTGGCCAAAACCGAAACCAGAAGGCGATGCACCGAATCCGGCTGAACCTAGAAAAGAGGGAATGATCTAATATTATACAGTACTGTCATAGTCTATACATCATACAGTCGTCCGACGAGAGCCCAAGCTGCTTACGAGTTCGCCGAACTTTGTATGCAGCTCGGGCTTCGTCGGACGACTGCATTATTGTACTATACTCCGTTTGAAGTATGATTAGACATTCAAATCATCATCATTCATTTCATTCATTTGACATTGATAAATCGTTTGATGTGTAAATATTACCTCTCGCTTTCCTGCTATCTGCGGGAGTGATTTCGTCAAAAGGGACGGAAGTGTGTAACAGGAAGCCGGGTAAGCGCGCGCTATTTGATTTAACCAATGAGCGCACGCGGTGCTAGAGTTGTATTAAAGTTAATGTTGCTTATTACCAAGGTGAGATGATGTTACACATCATATGCGACTACTGCAAAGCTCGCGCGTTTCTTTTACAGTCCGTTCAACCGATTTTGACTTCAGTTCCGTAGGCATAAGGATGGCATTAAAAGCAAAAAACTGGTTACTAAGTCGACGTTCGCACGGACGTAAAAATATCGCAGCGATTTAATTTCGCGCACTGGATTTTCAACGTTCTGCTTAGCGCCGAGAGTTGAAAATCCAACCACAATCCACTCTGTTGTTGTTAAGTTGGATTCTCAACGCTCGGCTCAACAACGAGAATTGAAAATCCAGTGCGCGATAAAATCCCGCCGCGATATTTTTCGTCCGTGCGAACGTCGGCTAACTGTTTACTGCAGCTGCAATTTGTCATGCCACCAGCGCAATAAAAATAAAAGTGTGAGGTCAAAGATGGCTGCCATTTCCATGAGTGAAGACTATGAAGAGAGAGTGTGGGAGTGAAGTCGGCAAGTTCAAAGTGATTTTTTTGCAAACTCCGGTACGTTTGTTTAAATGTATTGTAAATGGAGTTTCAGGACGCTGTTACAAATGGGTAGTCAAATCGATACTTTTTCACACAAAAGTATGTTTATTAAATAAAATGCTTAACATTCTTAAAATATTTTTTTTGGCCAAACTGTTGATAGATGTGCATGGTACGATTCTGAACTATAAATATAATTTTAGATAGGTACAGTTTCTCAATAAATGACCCAGAGTGAAAATTTTTACTTCTGTACATTTATTGAGAAAATGTACCTATTTAAAATTATATTTATAGTTCAGAATCGTACCATGCACATCTATCACAATTCGGGCAAAAAACATTTTAAGAATACAAAGCATTTTATTTAATAAACATACTTTTGTGTTAAAAAAGTAATGATTTGACTAACCGTTTGTAACAGTGTCCTTAAGTACAGAATTGTACTAATTTTGTTAGCTTGTATATTGTATTTAATATGATCAGCTATTGATTGAAACAAAACTAACCTTGTGTGGTAGGAGTACCAAATGCTGGTGCCGGTTGTTGTGGATTATTTCCTCCAAGTGAGCTTGCACCACCCTGAAAAGAATAATAAAATTAATATTTTATTTCCATGCCTTTTCTGTCATTGAACAAATAAGACTTATGAGTTATGACAATGCACAAAAGTAGCCTATATGTAAATCCAGGGTGTCAGCTACCTCCGTACCAAATTTTATCAAAATTTGACCCGCCGTTTGATGGTGAAGAAGTAAAAAACATACAAACATACACACTCACAAACTTTCGCCTTTATAATATTAGTGTGATGCTCTGCTACCGGTGTGAAGCCCGTGCTGGTTGTTGTTATTTCAAACCAGCTTCTGTCCGCGACTTCGTTCGCGTGGAGACGTTAGACACCACAATACCACAGCCGGTTTGGATGGGTAAAGGGAACTGGTTATCTAGGACTATGGTAACAGACTATGAGCCCCTGTCTGACCAATATTTTATATAAATACATAGATAAAATGGCAGGCGGCGACTTGAGCACTCAGTAATGGGCCCCCGGAAACGGTCGCTAGCACATAGTGACGTAATGACAAGGAGCAACACATCCTGAGGTGCTTGAGGAGTGGTGAGTTAATCCACAGCTATCGGAAGTACGGTTAAAATCTTACTGGAATAATTCCTCCCTCCGAGCACGTTTGCACAAGGAAGGAAAAGGCAGCACATTTATAAACATCAAGATTTCAGAAACATACCTGTATTTGTCCAAAGCCGGGACTGCCAACAGTCTGGTTGGGTGGTGATGCAAATCCTCCAAAGCTCACCGGTGATTTAGCTGCACCAAAGGCTGAAGTGGCACTGCTGCTTGTGGTTGGTGTTGAAACTGTGGATGTCAATGTTTTACAATAAAGAAAAAGGTTACAAATTGTATGTTGTGCTGATCTTAAGAAATAACGATGTTCAAGTAAAGATTAATCGCAACGTGGGTTTAATTAACTGACACCTCAACAGCAAAGACAGGGTAACGATTTTCATGCATATCCAAGTATAGAAACTTTGTATGTGGAATTCTTTATATCCTCGAAGCATCCAAACAACTGGTTGGATTTTAATACATTAGGTGTCTATCGACTCGTCTAAATCACGCGATAGTGTTAAAGGCCACGTTTTTTTTATAAAATCAAAGTGCCGTATTTGGATGTAATTAAGTAACGTCTTAAAAATATATTTTCATTACCATGCCCATGTAGGGGATAGGTTACCTACCCAACATTCGATGTTCAAAAACGGCATAATTTCGAAGTATTAGATGGCACGTGGAAGTAGGACGGCAGGTCGTAATTGTCGGGAGCGAAAAAGGGACAAGACGACGAAAATGTAGCTAATTAGCCCGATTTTGACGTGCCACTAGCGGAGCGTGTATAACCTATCTACCTCTTTTTACTTATAAATAATTGATGTAGGGAATCAAAATAAAGGGCTTAAAAAGAACACCTCAAAAGTTTGATTCTATTTAATCCTATAAATAACTTAGTTTAGTTCTTGTGTTAGGAATCACAGGATTACAATTGCAATGCAACTCATTGCAGCTCACCAGACAAAGTTGTTTGGTTATTATATTGCAGCTTCAAAGAGAAGAGTAACGGGAGCCGTGGCTAAGTAATAACAGCCGCATGTGTCGATCCATCAGGTTAATCTACGCTTGCCGGGGATGGTCCGTGGATGGGTGACCTTCTTTACATACCGAGACTCCTCCGTGCCTCGGAAAGCACGTTAAGCCGTTGGTCCCAGGTGTCATTTGTGGATCTTTGACAGTCGTTGTCAGAAGCCCGAAAGTTTGAGAACCTGTCTTACCGTTACTGGGTTGAGGAAGTCAGATAGGCAATCACTCCATGTAAAATACTGGTATTCAGCTACATCCGGTTAGACTGGAAGCCAACCTTAACATAGTTGGGAAAAGGCCAAGCAGACTGATTTTTCAGAGTTACAGTATTAGGAGTTAAGACTATTACCAGTAAAAAATTCCTAGTGACTCCTATTACGGATTTACTTAATTACTACGTACAGATCACTTCATTAATTGGGCACTACTCCCGTTTCTTAAATATTTTTAAGGGGACTACAGGACCTACAACAAAGTCACTGTTGGACTGTAAAGAAAAGAGAAGCGCAATGACACAAAGCTGGTAATTTAATGTAAAATATGAAGCATTTTTTATCTCAATCTACCTAGCCTTTTCCCAACTATGTTGGGGTCGGCTTCCAGTCAAACCGGATACAGCTGAATACCAGTATTTTACATTGAGTGACTGCCTATCTGACCTCCACAACCCAGATACTGTGTAATACAATACTCCTTGGTAAGACTGGTTGTCAGACTTTCAGGCTTCTAACGACCTGTAACGACTGTCAAAGATCCACGAATGACAACCGGGACCAAGGGCTTAACATGCTTTCCGTGGCACGGAGGAGTCTCGTTATTTAAAGATGGTCACCCATCCACGAACAACCCCGACAAGAGCAGCTTTAACCTAATGGATCGACCCGTGCGCCTGATATTTTATCTATTCACAAAAAATCTATTGATTGGACTAAAAAATTAAAACACTATTACGTTAATATGCTGCTTGTAGAATATTCTGACAAAAAATCAGAATGGCTGATTTGATGTTTAATATTATGGCTATTAATTGTTAAAATAAATTTTTAGAAGTATCTTCTTGTTTTCTTCTACCGTATCAAATTAGTTGTATTATATTTTCAACACACTATCTAACTAGCATATATCTTGAAGAATATCGTACATTTTTCTGATTTTATTTAGTGTAATGGATCATATAATTTAAGACATTATAAAAGTTTAGGTCCTGTAGCCCCCTTAAGCATAAGTTGTAACTTGGGCTCAAAAACAATGTAAAAGTACTCACATAATGAAGATGTGGGAGCTGCTGTAGTTTTAGCAGCGCCAAATGCAAACCCTCCATCTGAAGGACTTGCAAAATTGAAAGCTGGCTTGTTTTCTGTAATAGAAAGACAAAAGTAGGTATACAATTTGATTCCCTGTTTAGAATATTACTACAACTGTAATCTATCTATATTAAATATAAAAATCAATTGTCGAATGTATGTAAGCGCATCACTTCAAAACGGTTGCTCCCATTTGACAAATTTTTTTTGTTGGGTTTGTAATTGTCAGGATTGTTTTGTTGTTGTTGTTGTTTGTTGTATCACAGTTTTTTTGGAAAATTCACCAGAAAAGTAGAAAATTTGGATGGTGTTTTGTATGGAAACAGACAACACACAGACTAAACTACTGGAGATATGAAATTCACCCGAGCGACACTGGGCACAAAGAGCTAGTTTTGAATAATTTACATACTACTGTATTATGGCAGAATGTGTCCTGCAGTAAAAATATCTGTAAGTAACATCCTTTATATTTACCAGATTTTATGCAAATAAAGATACTTATCCAGTGAACAACAACATTTTAAGATACCATCAAGTCTAATGCTGTTTGTAATGGTGCATTGTAGTGACAGAAACATTTTTAGGAGCGTCTTAATGTTGTCATGAGTGAATATGTTACTTTGAGACAAGCAAGCACCTTTGTCAACTGTAGTGCTATTCTGTAAACATCTCACTGTGATAACTCAGGTGAAGTGAGCGTGAAGTGAGCCGTCATTCCACCTGATGCTAGGGGTTGACACTATTGACAGCTCACTTTAAGATATATACAGAATAGCACTACTGCATCTTCAATCATCATCAGGTTAAGCAGTGGTAAAATGAGAGCTAGCACTCGTACATGAGTCACTATAGAAGTACAATTGATTTTGATCACACAAATATGGAAGAGTAATAAAATATTATAATAAATAAAATACTACAGAAATGATTTTACCTGCATTGCCTCCAGCTCCAAATAGTCCTTGTTTAGCAGCATCGCCACTGCCAAATGCAAACCCAGAACCTGAAAACAGTCACAGTTGTTTGATTTTATATCAAAAAAACTAATAATTTTACCATTGACAGTACAAAATTAAAATTACAAACTATTTTGGTTTTGTCTAATAATTTTGCTAAAAGAAGATAGTCTTCAGACCTTTTTATTTGCCTGAAATGTAAACCAGTAACCAAATTAAATGGAAAATGGAATGGAATGGAATTTAATGGAGTATTTCACAATGATAGAAAAAGTTATAGGTTATGACAAGACATCAAAGCCAAGCAATTTATGATCAAGTTATCTCTAAATCCAGCATGGAAATATAGCAGAATAACAGTTATTTCTTAGTGATTAGTAGGAATTAATAGAGATATTTAAAGATATTTACCTGTAGAAGGGGTGGTAGTTCCGAATGTGCTTCCTGCCGTCGTAGTAGCCGAACCGAAGTTGAAACTCATCTTTCAACTTTACAAAACCCTGCGATAACTATATAGGCACTGCCTCTTTATTATATTTATTTAATGCCAATAGTAGTTTCTAATAAAATTCACGTTTTCCGTTACAACAACAAATAAAAGTCAACAAACGCGGCCCGCCATTAACGACTTTATGTTCGGGTGCGTTCGTTCGTTAATAAATACTATGTTTTATTTTATAAAAGGTTGCGTTCAGTTTTTAAATATTCTTCTTATTCTTTGCGTAAAATTGTGAAATCATGGGAGGAAAGCAGCTAAAGTTACAGGCACGACAAATAATTTAAAGCGTATACTTGTATTTTTTACAAGAAGCCAATGGATTCAAGAAAGAAAGCAATGGTTACTTTTAATTTGTTCAAAAACGTGTTTCTGAAGCTTGTAGTGTTTCATTCGGAACTGTAAAGAATAGGTATTGTAAAAGAAATTGATTGTATCATACGTAACATGATTTACGATTTTTACAGCGTAGCTTCTTTGAGGACTTCAAAAACGAAGTTGGTAGAGGCTATCCAATTTGGAGACTGTCTGACATTAAGAAAAATTTTGAAAGATATTATTGGTTTTCGATATAACCACTGACGCGTCCCGCTCGCCCCGCGCGACGTCATTAGGATTGTCTGTGGGATTGTCCTTGAGTTGAGATTTTTTGTCGGCGCGCCTCCCCCTCACCACACCCTCCACTTCCCCCATTCCCTCCACACCACCCCCTCCTCTTCCCCCTTTACCTCTTCACCACCCCCTCCTCTTCTACCCTTCTTTCTGGGGGAAAATCTATTTATGACAAACTTATTTATTACTTGCTTAGGCAAGTATTTGTGCCAAGTTTCAAGTTAATTAACCAAATGAATAAGATTTTTCATATAAACTATATTCCCTGTTTTCATACTCAGAGGTGGAATTTAAAAAAATCGTTTGGAATATTTCCGTAACTTGACTGAAAGATTATTTACACCAATTTTCGAGTTAATCAAGCCCCGTAGTAAAACGTGCCCTGTAAAATTGACTACCCATTTTCACCACCTCAGGGGTAGATTTACGAAAAACCCTGATACACGTTGTTCTTCACTTTTGGTCTCAAGTATAAATACTGACTTTCAAGTTAATCGTACCGCGCGTTAAAATTCCTCCATACAAACTTTGACACCCCCAATTACCCTTTAGGGGGTAGCTTAGGAAAACAAAAAACCGGCCAAGTGCGAGTCGGACTCGCGCACGAAGGGTTCCGTACCATTATCTATAAAAACGGCAAAAACATCATGTCTGTTGTATGGGAGCCCCTTAAATATTTGTTTTAATTTAATTATTTATTTTTAGAGTGAATATATAACTAAATATTCTGTGAATATTTCAAGGTAGGTATCACAGGTAGACGACCTGTTGCTGTTATCAATATCGAGCAAAAACGAGCAAAAAAAAAATCACTTTTGTTGTATGGGAGCCCCCTTAAATATTTATTTTATTCTCTTTTTTAGTATTTGTTGTTATAGCGGCAAAAGAAATACATCATCTGTGGAAATTTCAACTGTCTAACTATCATGGTTCATGAGATACAGCCTGGTGACAGACGGACAGACAGACGGAAGGACAGCGCAGTCTTCGTACTAGGGTCCCGTTTTACCCTTTGGGTACACGGAACCCTAAAAATTACAAAAATCATAATTTATTAGATAAATATTCGTGCCAAGTTTCAAGTTTATTAGCTCAAGGAATAAAAATTTTCATACTATCTTCCACTCCTTTACGGGGTTAGTTTCCTGAAATCCTTTCTTAGCTGACCTCTCCTACTCATAATCTACCTCTGTGCTAAATTTCAACTTCGTAGGTCCAGTAGTTTTTGAGATTTCGTGTTTAATCAGTGAGTGAATGAATGAATGTATAAATGAGTGACCTTTCGCTTTTATTATGTATATGGTAGGTAGGTATAGATTTTAAGTTAAATTTGTTCCAAAATGTCATGATTTCCGAAATCAAACTTAAAGAGAACAAAGCTAAATTAGAGAGATGTATTGATGATTCTTATGGTTATAATTATGTAAATGTGATTTTTATTATCCATGAATATTTACAAAATTTAAAATCTAACAATCTTAAAAACAAAAAATATGTACAAGTATATAAAAAGGAGGGGAAATAATCATAGGGCATCAAAAAATTCGTCCGCATCGCTGTCGACAGGAAAAGTGCCCAAAAGACTGGCAGCATTGCCACGTTGTATGGCAATGCTAATTCTTTGGCCAAAAAATAGGCCAGCCCTTTGGTAAATATGATGATGTAAATACGTATAAATAAATAAATATGATTTGTGGTCACAACTGACCTGCAAATTGCAAAAAACGTAAGAAAATTTGAATTTTGAGGCTACTACTGCGGGTTGTTGCGCGCTTTAATTGCCTCATTGGGATTAAGGAGGATGCGCTAAGCCAGTCCGCGAAATTCAAATTTTCTTACGTTTTTTTGTAATTTGCAGGTCAGTGTCAGGTTGTATGTTGATTAAAATATGAGACGCGGCCGTAGCTAATATGGCTTTATAGAATTATAATCATTAGAATCAGCAATACAACTCCATAAGTTAGAATTGACCTGAAACCTCATGATTTCATGAAATCGCTAGATTTGCTGATTCTAATGATTATAACACTGTAAAACCATATTAGCTACGGCCGCGTCTCATATTTTAATCAACATACAACCTGACACTGACCTGCAAATTGCAAAAAAACGTAAGAAAATTTTAATTTCGCCCTTAATGCATCCTACCCAAATGTCTACTTTTGAGCTTTGATGTAGCCATCCATTGCCACGTCCGTCCCTCGCATAAGCCCTTCCCTTCCTTCCTTCCTTACATAATCAGTCTATAACGTTTCCACTGCTGGGACACAGGCCTCCTCTCTGTGAGATCCCTCTCACAGAGAGGAGGCCTGTGACCCAGCAGCCAGCCGCAGCAGTGGGCCGTAATCCACCACGCGGGCCCAGTGCGGGTTGGTAGATGTCACATGTCTTCGAATTTTTGGTTCTAGGACATGCCGGTTTCCTCAATGTGTTTCCTTCATTGTTTTGAGAGCAGTGGTGATGAAATAATTTACACAGAGTAAAGCGCCTGTCTGGGTTCGAACCTACGACCTACAACTCGTTAGTCGCGGTGGTTACCACTGGGCCACCACTGCTCCACCTACTCCGTTCAAATAATAACTGGGAACACCATCGCAGATCACAAGATTTAGTTTATGCCTGATTAAATTAATAATCTCCACTTACCAAAACAGAGGCCGCATGCAGTATTTCCTGCGCTAATTCAAAATGGCACCTTGCCAATTTGCTAACACACCTGATTTTGCATAAATTCCCTATCTAATCTTTTCATTGGGTGAACTTACCAAAGCCACTCAACACCCACCTTCGAGAGTGGTATCTGGGCTTGGCACTGGCAGCGTGCCAAACGGCATTGGCTGCAAATCATAGGCATTTACACCCCTGTAACTTACTTGTAAACAAGGTCTTTTGTTAAAAAATTATGGTAGTATCGTGGTTGTATTTCGTATTATTGTTTTAACCAAGGTATTGTGTATTTCGAGGAAGTGTCAGCTAGGGTCCTATGGTTATTACAAAGCCCTGTAAATATATCACCTAAACTAAATGTTCAATTTGTTTTATATTTTTTTAGACATCCTCGATCCATCCTCCATCATCCTCCAGAGGAGCTCGTGGGGTGTGGTGAGTAATGGTTTCTTTAAAGTCAAGAGGAGCTTGTGGCTAAGTTATAACAGCTGCACGGGTCGATCGATCAGTTTAAACTACGCTTGCCAGGGTTGGTCCATGGATGGGTGACCATCTTTGCATATCGAGACTCCTCCATGCCTCGGAAAGCACGTGGTCCCGGCTGTCATTCATGGATCTTTGACAGTCGTTACGGGTTGTCAGAAGCCCAAAAGTCTGACAACCAGTCTTACCAAGGGGTATCGTATTACCCAGTAGACCAGTAATTGGGTTGTGGAGGTCAGATAGGCAGTCGCTCCATATAAAATACGAGTATTCAGCTGCATATGGTTAGACTGGAAGCCGACCCCAACATAGTTGGGAAAAGGCTGGGTAGATTGATTGATCCTACAGTCTCTGCATGAATTTACTATTTTATGTACTATGGGCCAAAGTTCCGCATGATCACCTCAAAGGCGATAATCGCATGCACGGCTCACGACTCGATCGCACAATGTTCGTTTGTCACTAGCTGCGCTCTCACAGGAATATTTTCTTAAGTGAGCATGCCAATGACTGACGCAGGCCATGCGACGAGTCTGGCAGGCATTCTTATTGCTTCAGCAAAAAATTCTGGGGACATTTTTTTTCCATTATGCTTCTGCAAAAAAGTTTAGACATTGAACATTTTATTTGCTTTCCTCTTGTTTTTGCTGAATGTCCATGACTTGTTTCCGCGAGATCCTAGATACTGTCAACTCAACTGATCACCATCATGCCCAAGGACATCCAGTTGGAGCGCAGGATCAGAGGCGAACGCGATTAAACTGCTGAAGTTACAGTACACATCGCCCTCCACGTGGACTGCCTTCGTGTGCGTGCACACGTGTGTGTGCAGCGTGTCTGTGGCTGTTGTTGTTGTTGTTGTTGTTTAAACACCAATTCAAACTAAGAATCATACCATATAATATTTAATACTGATCACACAATGTTGCTAAATAATATAATACGACAAAGAAAAATTAAACCACGTTATACCTAGTTCTTGGTACAAATGGTACTGGCAGCGAGTCTGGTGTCAGAAGTAGTCTGACATTGACGTTAGCTCTTCGCCACCGGTTCCACATGACGTAGTGGTCCTTCCACAGGAGGTAGACCGTGACAGAGTACCCGCAGAGGACTATAGCCATGAAGAAGTCCATGGCAGTTTCGGTGATGCGGTGGGAAATGCCTGAAAGTATACCAACTGACATTTTCATAACATATCTGTTTTGTATGCGCACATAATGCTATCAGAACTGTTGTGGACTTTTAGAGAGACGGTTTCCGATGACTGGTAATGCTGCGTACACACTGGCCCAACGAACGCCATCGAGGGATATTCGTCGTTGGCTACCGCACGTTTGTTGGCCTTCGAAGGTACGTCCAAATACATTTAGTGGTTGAGCAAACGAACGGTCGATTGCTTCTGTGCTTATATCCCTTTGATGTTACCGCCACGATAACGATTGTTGGTGTTTGCTAAACCGTCCAAACAGGACCAACGAAGACCAGCGAAACCCAATCGTTGGCGTTCATTGGGCCACCCGGCCGGTGTGTACACAGCATTAGATGAATGAAACGAGATGAAACATCTCTGTACAGTAAATTGGTAACATGTAAACTCAAGAAACTTAATTGCTAGGCAAATTGACTGTCAACTTAAATCGTCAGCTATCAGCATCAAATCACAGCTGTCATTCTAACTTATATGACCCGGTGGCTTTAATTGGAACTAACAAAATCACTATGAAAGGTGACAATGACAAGCACAGAGCACTTTTTATTACTGGTAATGACAAGGCTTGTCATATTTTGTTCACAGACATCGCCGCCCGCCGTTGTCGGGTCAGATAAGTTTGTGGCTGTAATGGCTACCAAAGACATGGCAAATTGAAGTAGGGTGTCAATTTGTTTAACAATTAATTTCTTTGGTTGGACCTATCTAGCACTCGAACGTGGTTATTCTACTCGTTCCAAACGAGATTGGAGTTTCACGAATAACAGATTAAGGTCTCAGGTGCACCTAGTACCGCCGGGGTCGCGGGTTGTTCGAAAGAGACACCGTGGCCCTGGCACAGGCAACTGAAGGAACACGGGTGGGTTTTAGTCAGTAAAAGTCTGACACGCCCTCTCGCTCCGCCCAGAGCGAGAGAAGTCATTTGATGATTTCCCATCCACAAAAAAAAAATATGAACCTTATTTCTTTGTGATCTTCGATCAATAATAGTACTAGATTCCCGATAAGCGCTTCAAAAACGGCCCGAAAAATAAAAACACAAATACTTTTGTGATCTTATTTCAAACATCGACTGTTCGGGAACAGGGAAATGCATGGAGTAGTATTGTTACTTTATATGTTGTTTTTGTTTGTAGATTTCCTAGTGAACCATTTCGCAATGCAGAATGGGTATCTATTGTCACGAAAGAAAGAGGAGAAGAAATATATAAACCTTGTAAAAATTCAACAATTTGTTTTAATATTTTTATTAAAATAATTAATTATCAAATTAATAATCAAAATTAAAATAACTATTGTACTAATTTACTCCTTCTACTTTTAAAAATCGGTCAAAAATATTTGCTACCATATAAAACGAACCTTGGCCTAAAAAATATATTATTATTCTGCTACTCTACATCTTTCAATACTTACTGTGTTCTGAGCATTGAAATGTAAATACCAAGAACTATGTCTAGTTCCAAAATAGAGTAAGCACAAAATTTTCAACAAAATGTTTTTAACCTTATTGCTTAAGTTTTAAGTACACTTTAGAATAAATATTTTTGTACTAATTATAAAAATGACCTATTATTTTCAAGCGACATTTTTAATTTATTGCTTTTACCTTTCTCCGATGATAGAAGGACTTAAATATAAATATTTTGCAATCGTAATTAAACTTTATGTTTGATTGTTAAGGTTTATAATGAATTGAAGTTGTAAATATTATAAAACTTTTTTCTATATTTCGTAGTAACAAATGTAAATGTTTATGTGTGTGTAAACGTGGCCACTACAGCGACTTATTTTTGTTCCTGATCCTGTATCTAGTGCTATTATTGATCGAAGTTTGTGATACGTTAAGTTGAAAATCTATCAAAGAAATTTGACAGATTGGGGTAGCTTGATGTGCTGGCCTCTGTACTTTAACTGTACTAAAAAAAGTAAGTTTAAAAATAAAAAAAAAAACCCGATTGCTTAAAGAGTAAACTCTAAAAAACATGGAAACAAGATGAACTTTGTTCTGTGATACCCACTTATAATCGGGTCATAACAGCCTCTCCTCACTCACTCCAAAAATTCGGGATTTTTTTTTAATCATATCTCATTCCAAATTACATTTATACTATAATTTATATATTTTTGTAATCATATTTTAAAACCCTGAATTTTGATACCCCACGCGATAGGTTAGGGAGAATTTTTTTTTGCAGACTTACATTTTGGCGCCAAAATTCCGCCATTTTGATTTTTTATAATTTTAATGTATGTACCCAGTGACACTCGCGCATTATAGATGAATCTAACGACATATCACTCTTTAAAACCTATCAAGCCGTTTAGGCTGCAGGAGGTCACAATGGAACGGACTTAAATAGGTAGGTACACGCGCGAAAATCATTAACATCTGGGGCAGTCGGGTAGAAAGGAATTCATCTTATCCCTACATCACCTTGTGGGCCTACTAAAGCAGTACGAGGAACAGGGTGAAAAGTTCACTCATTCTCCCTAAAAAAGGGAGGATCCTTCGACCAGACGGGTGTTGTGTCTGGTGGGCAACTGTCCGACGGTTGATGTCGAGATGTTGACTTGCATACTATGCCAGCTTCGCGATAAACTCAGTTTGCGTGACATTGGTGCCGATTCTGTTGTACACCGAACTAAACTAACTAAACTAAGTATCACAAAAAATTCCTTACTTTTTGCTATGAGAATCTTAGAGCTATTCTGCAAAATAAAACCTCTAAATTTAATAACAATTTTGACACAACTAAAATCGAGTTTGACAATCGTGATTCCGCGTGTTATAGTGCCTGTAGTATATTTTACCCGGTGGCTTTAATTGGAACTAACGAAATCACTATGAAGTGACAGGCTTGTCATATTTTGTTCAGCGACATCGCTGTCGTTACCGGGTCAAATATCTTTTAGAGCTGGAGGGGCGCAGGGAGGGGGCAGCTTCAACGTGTTTTATATGGAGTGTAGGTACCTTTTTTTTGGTATTTTTTTTTGGTACCTTTTTTTTGGTAAGTACCTACATGTTGAGTCATATGGGTTTATGAGCTTTATAAAGGGGGCCAAATTTTCATTATTTTTGCGATAGGACTCACCGTTTTCGAGATATATGCAAAAGAAAAGAAAAAAATACACTACTGTTTTTGCATCCGAAGTCAAGGTCTCGGTGTGAATTTTAGTTCATGTCAACTAATTTTGTTCCACACCTTTTTAATCGCGATTAAACAGTCTGATTTAATTTGACAATTAAAATTTTAGGTGAAGACAGTCATATTCAGAATAGCAAAATTGCCATTTTCACTAAACTAATAACTCCGTACAATCTTAGTCCTGTCAAACTAAAATAAAGTTAAGCTGTGTTACTTTAGTCAATTTCAGAATGGGAAATCGTCGTTTGACAGGAATAAACTAAATTTTAGTGATTTTTAGTCTAGTTTAGAGGCATTTGTGACGAAGAGAATCGGCACCATTATTGTGCCGCGTAGTTCGCATGTGGCGATATAGATGCCGCCACAGTCGCTACACTACCATGACGTCCACGGTATCATTTGCAGCTGTTTGGAAGCAACAGCTGTTTAAATTTAGGACGGCTTCTATAAATAAGACGTACCTATACTTATAATTAAAAGATACGATGATGATGAAGTTACATAATTATATTATGGCTAGGGAGGACTATACCGAGATGACGACTAAGCCAACGTTCGCAAGGACGTAAAAATATCGCGGCGGGATTTTATCGCGCACTGGACTTTTTTTTCTGGATTTTTTTTGTTGAGCCGAGCGTTGCGAATCCAACAACAGAGTGCATTGTAGCGCGTCGAAAAAACACACTGTTGGATTTTCAACTCTCGGCGCTTAGCAGAGCGTTGAAAATCCAGTGCGTGAAATAAAATCGCCGCGATATCTTAACGTCCGTGCGAACGTCGACTAATAGAAAAATTAGGAGTACTTATACTTCTGTGTTCTGTGTAAACTTGTAGAGAGAGAAGTAGAAGAAAAAGACATGTTGCGCTGACCCAAAATAAATTGGGATAATGGCAAGAGAATGATATGATGATGAAGATGACGATGATGATGAATTAAATGATATACTCGTAAGTACCAGTAGAGAAAAGGAACTCGTAAAAACTAAAATACAGCCTTTCTCAAACTTCTGGAATTAGGTTCAGTCAACAAAAGAGATATCTAGGCAACCCTGCCTAGATATCTCCGATATCTAGATGCCTGCCTGCCTGCCTAAATATCTCTGACTGAACTAACATATTTGTATGTGAATTGCTTCATGTTCAATTTCGTGACATACGATTTTGTGTTGGTGTGTTACAATGTAGGAGTATTGCAAAAACAAAGTAATGATATAAAATTGAACATGAACCAATTCACATACAAATACACACATCAAAAGTGTCTAGGGATCAAGCATTTTTATGCGGATTTCTTGAGATTGAGATGTGGCTTTGTAATAAATTTATGATTTTATAAATTTATATGGATCCTTTTTGGTGCATTTCATAATTTGAATCAGGAACTGTGAATCAAATTCGAGTAAAAGATGAAAATCAGCTGTCAATATTTTCCCTATAAAAACATACAACGCATTGAAGACATTATTAGTGCTACTGTTTCCCTACTACTGATTAAAACCAACGTTATTATGGAGCGGCGACGTCATTTAAGCAGGGAAGAAATGCTCAGAGCCGTGGGAATGATAGAAGCTGGTTCCCGGCAACGTACTGTGGCTTTAGCTCTGAATACAAGTCAGAGTGTTATCAGTCGACTTTGGACACGTTACCGAAGCACTGGTACCGTGGCTGAGCGCCATGGAGGACGGTATCGCTGCACCACACGGAGACAAGACCGATACATTCAAATCTTAACTCGAAGAGCTCCAACTATAACCGCCATGATGTTAGCCGTGAGGCTTCATCACTCTTCAGGGAACTTAATTAGCGACCAAACAGTCAGAAACCGCTTGCATGAAGTGAACCTTCATTCCCGAAGACCGCTACGGGTACCACCTATAGCAATGCACAATCGTAGGATTCGATATCAATGGGCTCTTGAACACAGAAATTGGGCAGAAGAACAATGGCGTTTCGTGTGCTTTTCTGATGAGTCTCGTTTTGGTATGAGACCGGATACAAGACGTATACGACACTGGAGAACCCCTGGACGCCAACAGCGATTAAAATCCTGCCAGGAAGTCCATCCTTATAGTGGTGGAACCATCATGGTATGGGCGGGTATTTGGATCGGCGGAAGAACTGAGTTGATTTGGATCAGAGGCAACCTCAACGCTCAAATTTATGCTGAGACGATTGTATCAGACGTCATCGTTCCTCTACAAGTGCAAATCGGTCCCTTATTTCAGTTAATGCATGATAATGCACGACCGCACACCGCAAGAGTTGTAAGACAGACTCTCGCCGCAGCTAACATCAATGTCCTGCCCTGGCCTGCTCAGTCGCCAGACTTGAACCCGATTGAGCATGCATGGGATATGCTACAGAGAAGAGCTCTGCCGAATATGGAGGGTATCCAGTCGCAAGAAGACCTTTTTTTGTTGTTGCAACGAACATGGGCGGCCATTCCACAGCGTGATTTGGATGAACTCATTTTGAGTATGCCAAACCGATGTTCTTGTGTTGTTAGTGTTCGCGGTAGAAACACGGATTATTAATTGTTTAAGTTACCCAATAAAATTTTAAAGAAAACTGTTATTTCAGTCTTTTTTTCGAACTTTAATGTTAGTGGTTCAAATGTCAAAAATCCCTTTATTAGGAAAATGGCAAATTTCTTTATTAATGCAAAGGTGACTTGGTTTATCGTTACTGTGACAAACGAAAACACTTTATTTGATGAATCCTTAAAGAAAATTTTAATTAATATCAATCAGGAGAAAAGTTATTGCAAAAATATATGTTGATCCCTAGACACTTTTGATGTGTGTATGTTAGTATACCCTGCTTACATATCTCTTTTGTTGAATGTACCATTAAAATTATTCAAAATGCAATATTGCTTTAATTGCATTTCTCACGACAAACAAAACGTTCACAAAATAAAATACAACTTCAAAATTATCAAACAGCAAAATTTCCTTTTTAATCCTAGAACAAAATTAAAAAAGCAAAAACAAAACACACCTTCCTCTTTTCGAGCGCTTGCGTCGAGCTTACCAAAATTGGTTCCCTCAATCACAAAGTATTGAGTTCCGACGATGCATACTGCGAGGAGGCCCGCAGTCACGGTCGATAGCAACCAGAATATCAGACAATCCGACTGTGGAATAAAAGGTATGGTTTGAGTAGGATGTAGGTAGGTACTGCGTAGGTACTGTGCAGGGGTCATGCAATGTAATGCTTCTACAGGGGAAAATGCGTTGTGGTAAATATTTTCATATCTCTGGCATAATGTATAGACAACGTGTCGTTTTGCATCCTCGTCAAATTTAAGGATGACAATCAAACCGAACAACTTTTTCCATGGCACTAACATCGTAATCGCGAAAAAATAATCAGCCGTCCCATACATTTGCGTTGAGTAGGTATTGAAGTTTTCTATGGGACAGTTGAAATTTTTTTCGCGATTACAATGTTGGTCCCATGGAGAAAGTTGTTCGGTTTGATGTTCTGTATCACACCTTGAAATTTGTCGAGGATGCAAAACGACACGTTGTGTAACTCTTCCTCCTATTAGTTTAACGGCAATTATTTAAATATTAAGGAAATAATACTAACTTCTAAGTAATTTCTTACATTTTGTCTTCAAAGAGAATTGTTCCAAAATATCAGTTTTAAGTACAAGAAACTGAAACTGTTTTTCAGCGTTCCCGAATGAAATATCGTCGTAACTAACGAAGGGGGAGTCCACGTCAAAAGGATATTTGTCAAAAGTGGTACCTACCCCCGGAATTCTGGCCAAACCCGAAGATTTGAAACGACAGTGTTATATCGCCGGAATATTTCATCATCTACCTACTTTGCAACTGTGATATTTTCAAAAGACTGGGTGTTGCAAATCGATTTAAGACGCAGATATATGCCAAACGGTCTTAAGGGGTTCTTGTTCTTTGCTGAGTTCACGCAACGCGTCAGTTCGTCCACCCAGTAATAAGGACTCGCCCATCAAGGAGCGCTGTCCCAAATTAGACGCATTATTAATTAATTAAAAATAAAACAAAAGGTATTATATTATAACACGTGTACTAAAAGATAAATAATTAAATTATCTTTAAAATGGTGCAGGTTCATAAAAATATGCTTGACAGTTTATGCGTGATTCTCAGTTTTTTATCAGTTTTAGACGTAACTTTACAAAATTAAATTAATTACATTAAATATGTAATATAAACAATCTGAAATATTTACATAACTTATCAAGAAAATGTTCTTATTTAACATATATTTTTTCCAAATTATTAACACTAAGTACTCGTTTAGTCGTGATCTTTGGTTTAAAATTGGTTATAGTCGCCTTGAGGGTGATTTTGTCAAGTTTTGGGACAAAGTTCTTTGTAACTTTAATCTAAGTAGGTATGGAAAATAAACGAAAGAAACGTAGCAACAGCAGATTGACCCAATCTAGATGTTCTTTTGTCATAGCCTGTTGGCTTTTTATGCTACAAGTGGGTAATAGCACTCACTTTTCCTACACCAATTCATAATATAGGCAATAGGCTTCATGTCTGTGAGCTGTGGTAACAAAACCAGTATTATGATATTATGATGGGGGGGATAATCAATTGAAACTCCGTACTACGCTAGGCCAGCACCCTAATTGCGTAACGCACTATCAATCGGAATCGGTTTCATTTTGACAGTTCAACAACATTCATTGCGTTATTTCCATTGTGGAGCAGACAAATTTTTAGAATATAAGAAGCAATGGATTAGCAATTTGCTTCAAAATGAATCAAAATTCCGATTGATATTGTGTTACGTAAATTAGGTTGCAGTCTAGTTTAAAGTGTTACCACCGACGTGCAGTCAACTGTAGGTACCTAGTACCTACCACAGAACACGGTACGGTACCTACCTAGCAGGGCTATGAAATGTTCGTAACTTATATACCTACATAAAAGTTATATAAAACCAATCATTATTAGGAAAGGTAACCCTCAATATCTTGTAGAATATCTCTTTATGTGTCCCTCAACACAACATTTTGTGCCTAGGCTTTTCCTGGCAATCTCGTCACAAGCCTTTTGAAATACACCTGAGTATTTTGAGCTACCGATGAGCATCATCGCAAAAACCCTTCAATAATATCAAACCAAAAATCCACATAAAAACTTCATCTTTAATAATTTATATTTCATATCTTCGAGGACAACAAAGCGAGCCCGTCGCCGCTCAACGCAAGTTAACGTAATTCAATAAACGACAGTCTGACAACAGAAATCCAATATGCGTGACGTGTCACGTCAACTCGTGGCAGCCATCTTTGAGACGCCATTTTGCGGTCAGTGGGCCCGCGTGAAATATCGTCAACGTTTGAGAAACACTTGACAAGACTTTAATTTTGAACGATGTGACGTTGTATGTTCTTGAATTTAATTTGGGGACGTCAAAGGCTTTGTTTATGTTTTGGGGACTCATATCTCGCTTACCTACGGGCAATCAAGTCCCTGAACGGTAAATCTGCCGTACAAAATTCTTAGACCTTTATTTATCCAAAGGGGTTGACTGTCTTTCGGCATCTACGAGTATGTGGTTCATTTATGTACCACAGTCGTGTAATACAAAATAATTGACTGCAAGATTTGCCATCAGAGGCGGATTTTCAGTCTTGGCCGCCGTAGGCCCCAGGCCATGTAGTAAAAATAGGTACCAGCCGCCCCTTTCTCAGCACCCATCATAAAGACTGCATAATGAATTTACTGTATTGCCAACTTTGATCGAAATCGAGTTACCTACTGATTTTTTTTTCGCGATTTCAGGTCTGGTTCCATAGTAAAAGTTGTTCATAATGATGAGTACAGTGACCATGAGTACAGTGATATTGGTCAATAACGAGTAACCCTGTATATACGAGTGATTTAGGAAGATGATTGTTATACGATGCGGTGCAGTGCGGCCCGCCATAATGTGAATCTTTAGAAAATTCAGGTACTTTCAATTATTTCTTGTTACATCAGTTTTTTGCCAGATTGGCCGCCCCTAATATCTGGCCGCCCTAGGCCCGGGCCTAATGTGCCCTAGGGCAAATCCGCCTCTGTTTGCCATTCAATAAAATCGGCGTGTTGTTTAGATGGTGCCAGTTAATTGCCCTACAATTTTATGGTATATCAGATATATGCCACAGGCAATAAACTTGTACCGTGTAAATGGAGCTTTAGAGTGTTACGCAATTTACCCAGCTGGAACAGTGCTGCCTTTCACCTAAATCTTTGTTTTGAATCTACATGAAGCTTCATTCTGGCTTTGCTATTAAAACCGCTCTGTTTATTCTTCAAAGGACTTGATTCCGCTTAGCAAGGGCTAGTAAATGGTAGAAGTGATTTCAGCTTCTAGTCTTTCAAAGCCAACCACTTCATATTACTTAATGAATAGAATTGATACAGTTCCATTTACTAAAGAAACCTAAACCGCTCATTTATCTGCTTAAAATAGAGAACAACGTTATTAAGGCGACGCTGAATATCACATATCAATCTGCCTAGCCTTTTCCCAACTATGTTGGGGTCGGCTTCTAGTCTAACCGGATGCAGTTGAATACCAGTATTTCACATGGAGCGACTGCCTATCTGACTTCCACAACCCAGTAACTGGGTAATATGATACCCCTTGGTAAGACTGGTTGTCAAGACTTTCGGGCTTCTGACGACGCGTAACGACTGTCAAAGATCCACGAATGACAGCCGGGACCAACGGCTTAACGTGCTTTCCGAGGCATGGAGGAGTCTCGGTGTGTAAATAATGGTCACCCATCCACTGGCCAACCCCGGCAAGCGTAGCTTAACCTGATGGATCGACCCGTGCGGCTGTTATTACTTAGCCACGAGCTCTTCAACTGAAGATCACATCTAATCAAAAATATACAACGTGTCGTTTTCATCCTCGTAAAACTTCAGAAGGCTGTTATGAAAGACATATATATTCAAATAAAACCTTTTTTACACAAAAATACAACCGACTTCCAAAAACAGCTACAAAGTGAAAAATAACTTTAATTTCGGAAGTCGGTGTCTAGTTAAATGTATTTTCGTTTTTTGCCACCGACTTCCGAAATTAAAGTTATTTTTCACTTTGTAGTTGTTTTTGGAAGTCGGTTGTATTTTTTTGTAAAAAAGGTTTTTAATTTTCACTTTTTAGTTGTGGAACCTACCCCACACAAATTCTAATACCACTACCTGCAAAACAAACTAGAACATCATCCATATAAAAGTGGGGAAAAAATACGTATTATTGAAGCTAACTCAAAAACTACCGAAGCAAAGTTAATCAATTTTATATGGGACCAACTGTGATGTATACCCTCTCGAATAAAACAAAAACAATCCAAATCGGTTTAGCCATCTTCGAGTAATCGGGGAACATACATAAAAAAAAAATAAAAAAAGGTTCCGACGAATTGATAACCTCCTCCTTTTTGAAGTCGGTTAAAAATTACGATACTTGCTCAATAATTAATAAATAGGCTCTTGTTTTTTTAGTTATTTAAGGTGGCAGTGTCGCACGACTATGTCGCTGTGTGCGTGCGTGTCGACGACCGGCAGGCCCCGCCCACCTAACAGAGCGGCGCGTGCGGCTAGCAATAGCCTAATCCGAGAAAATAAAATACCTACTTATTTTATTATTGATTCGTGTCGAGAATCATTGGCATAGTTACCGTCCGTATGTCACGAGCACTTTTTTCCGAAACTATAAGAACCTCTTATAAGAACTATACTGTTGAAACTTGGCAAGTAGATGTATTGTGTGAACCGCATTAAGATTTTCACACAAAAATAGAAAAAAAAAACAATAAATTTCGGGGTTCCCCATACTTAGAACTAAAACTCAAAATTTTTTTTTCATCAAACCCATACGTGTGGGGTATCTATGGATAGATCTTCAAAAATGATATTGAGGTTTCTAATATCATTTTTTCTAAACTGAATAGTTTGCGCGAGAGACACTTCCAAAGTGGTAAAATGTGTGTCCCCCCCTGTAACTTCTAAAATAAGAGAATGATAAAACTAAAAAAAATATATGATGTACATTACCATGTAAACTTCCACGGAAAATTGGTTTGAACGAGATCTAGTAAGTAGTTTTTTTTAATACGTCATAAATCGTAAACCGCAATTTACCTTTCATTCAATCATGAATGAATGAATTGCACCGATCCCAGCGTGGTTTAACCAGACTCGATCACTCGAATGAACCCAAAGATTCACACTAGCCCCTGCTGCCTCATGTTACATGGTGCAACAGAGACCATTGCATATCAAGGAGTAGACCGGGGGGCGTGGTAATGGTAGGGAAGACATGCCCTTAGGATATGGAGGGGATATAGAACCTATCCAGTATGCACCGTAAAATAAGCATTGGAATAGTGGAGAGACGGGTGATATAATATGGATGGGCTTTTTTACGACGTTGCTGCTATGTTGCTTCTAGTCCAGCTTCCCCGGTGAATCTTTTGGCGGTTAAACTCCATTTTCGACTCTTTTTATGTCGCTGCTATGCTGTATTACAGGTAATCTGCCTTCTCGACTCTTTTCTTCTTCGTTCTGATGAGTTGTCAGCAGCAGAATGTCCAGGACGCGGTCGGACCGTTCCTCGTTGTTGTCCAACTCCAACTTCAAATTATGTAATTTTTGTTTTTATTCAAAGTTCGACCTATAGCTCGCCGCTGTTCAGTTCAGGTTGACGCGATTGCAGATATTACAGTTTTAAAGTACAAATTAATGCACACAAATTAGCACAAATATTTATTTATTTATTTATTTATATATACTTTATTGTACACCACAAAAATACATAACAAAAAAAAAGACACAAACTACAAAATATACAATGAAAAAAATAATTAAGTAAACTGGACCCCAACAAAAATCCTGTCGGGTATGGCGACAGGGCGGCGCCAGCGCACCATCCGTGTCCGTAGGTACTTGAGTTTAATTCCCGGGTCGTGTCAGAGCTTAAGAATTGAATGCGCCTTCACAGAAACAACGCACATCACCACTCACAAAAAAAAAGCACCCTTGAACACTCCGATTTTGGGACACAGGAACACTATACACTAGTAGTTTAAGTTTTTTGCCTTGGTTTGGGTTACGAGTACCTGAAAATGTCTAAGATTGCTTGCTTGCTTTGCGATTGTCGTGATTAACTTTATTATAACTGTCACACACGTATTGTTCAAAGTTACATTTATTGCACATATATTGGGTAGGCAGAAAATAACCTAATGACTTTGCAGAGAGAAGCGTATCCCTGAAAGACATGAAAAGATCTCACCCAGCTTGGCGCTCGGGAAACTGGATCCTTCGGCAGGCAATTTGTCTCTCGTACTTTCAGGAGACCATTACAAACTCACTTGGTACCTATCATAGAAATAATCACAGACAATCACACACCACACACGAAATATACACTGCACGACACGACCACATGCTAAACAATAAAAAACTTTGAGGGAGCTTGCACTCAAAGAACGACCACTCGTCTCGGCGTCACCCGAGCTAATCCCGCAATTTACCTTTCATTCAATCAACTCAATTATTAAAACATCCATCAAAGTTACAACGAACTACAACAACTTTTATATTAGGTCTTTACCTATGAAATTGCCGTTCTGCAGTACTGGCCATTTCAAATCAAAATAATTTTTGTTTGGCTAAGAATTGTAATTTCAAATTAATTTTATTTAAAAAACGGATTTTGTTTTCCAAAAGTAGTCATTTGTTTATTGATCAGTGTTACATTTTCATCGCATTTCAATCTTTTTCGTCATCATGGATACGTTAAAAATTCGAGTAATTATGGAATATGAGTACCGTCGTGGCAGCAACGCGGCACAAGCGGCACGCAACATCAACGACGTTTACGGAGCTAACACTACAAACCAACGCACCACTTGTTATTGGTTTGCTCGCTTCCGTTCTGGAAATTTCGACCTGAAAAATGAACCTCGCGGTCGTCCGAAGACTTTGGTCGACAATAACGAATTAAAGGCGATTGTGGAAGCTGATGATACACAATCTACGGCTGAATTAGCAGCAGCTTTCGACGTTAGCGTCAAAACAATATTGGTCCATTTGCGTCAAATTGGCAAGGTAAAAAAGCTTGACAAATGGGTGCCCCACGAACTCATCGCCAGCGCGAAGTACGCGTCGAGACGTGCCTTGCACTGCTCAACAGACACACAAATGAAGGAATTTTGAACCGCATTGTTACCTGCGATGAAAAATGGATTCTGTTTGATAACCGCAAGCGCTCAGCAAGTTGGTTGGATCCTGGTTCAGCACCTAAACAATGCCCTAAACGAAAACTTACCCCTAGAAAAGTGATGGTCACTGTTTGGTGGTCTAGCGCCGGTGTGATTCATCACAGCTTCTTACCAAACGGGGTCAGCCTTACTTCAGATGTGTACTGTGAAGAACTGAACACAATGATGGAGAAGCTGGCACATCTCCAACCAGCATTGGTCAATCGCTCGTCTCCGCTGCTCCTGCACGACAACGCGCGACCTCATACTGCACAGCAGACGGTCTCCAAGTTGCAAGAACTGGGGTTGGAAGCTCTCCGTCATCCGCCCTACTCACCAGACCTTGCGCCTACAGACTACTACTTTTTACAGAATTTGGATAACTTATTGGCGGGAAAAAAATTCAATACCCGAGAGGCAGTACAAAATGCCTTTGAAGAATTTGTTGCCTCCCGTCCAGCTGATTTCTTTAAGAAGGGCATCAATAAACTGCCACTGCGTTGGCAAAGATGCATTGATTGCATGGGTGATTACTTCGATTAATACAAATAAAAAATGCATGAAAAAAATTCGTTTAAATTTTTTCATACAAAACGGCAATTTCATAGGTAAAGACCTATTATTATGTTACTTGCTGCTACGGAACCCTTCATGGGCGAGTCCGACTCGCACTTGGCCGCTTTTTTTTTTTTTATGCAAACGGTATCTATCCGACTTGCCCAAACGTCAAACAGTCGGATTTATCGACTAACTAGTGTATACATGACACTAACGCGCGACAGAGCGAACGTGTCGTTCTCTATAAAGCGCATGCTCTTCGCCGTACAATGTTGTCTTGTTACCTGGACTGATTTCAAAATTAATGCTGCAGTATTTTTAACCGACTTCAAAAAGGAGGAGGTTCTCAATTCGTCGGAACCTTTTTTTTTTTTTTTATTTTTTATTTTTTTTTTATGTATGTTCCCCGATTACTCGAAGATGGCTGGACCGATTTGGTTTTTTTTTGTTTTATTCGAGAGGGTATACATCACAGTTGGTCCCATATAAAATTGATTAACTTTGCTTCGGTAGTTTTTGAGTTAGCTTCAATAATACGTATTTTTTCCCCACTTTTTAACCGACTTCAAAAAGGAGGAGGTTATCAATTCGTCGGAACCTTTTTTTTTTTTTTTTTTTTTTTTTTTTATGTATGTTCCCCGATTACTCGAAGATGGCTGGACCGATTTGGATTATTTTTTTTTTGTTGGAAAGGGTATACTTCCCAGGTGGTCCCATGATCATCAAGTCAGGATCTGATGATGGGATCCTGGAGAAATAGAGAGAACTCTTCCAATTTTATAGGCACACTTGAAGCGATTTGGATAGTTTTTGGAAGAGTACTTTCTTGGAGTGGTCCCATTTCAATTTGGTGAAGATCTGATGAAGAACTTCTGAGATAGGCAACGGAACTCCTCAATAAATGATAGCAAATGGACTGGGATTGCTGAAATCTCATGTCTGTTTGTTGTTCACACCAGTTCATAGCATAACATCACGCCAGTACGCTGTGAAGGGGTAAGCACATGTGAACCACTAAAAAGTGAAAAATAAAAACTTTTTTACAAAAAAATACAACCGACTTCCAAAACACTACAAAGTGAAAAATAACTTTAATTTCGGAAGTCGGTGGCAAAAACGAAAATACATTTAATCAGACACCGACTTCCGAAATTAAAGTTATTTTTCACTTTGTAGTGTTTTGGAAGTCGGTTGTATTTTTTTGTAAAAAAGTTTTTTATATGGATGATGTTCTAGTTTGTTTTGCAGATAGTGGTATTAGAATTTGTGTGGGGTAGGTACACAACTAAAAAGTGAAAAATAAAAACTTTTTTACAAAAAAATACAACCGACTTCCAAAAACAACACTACAAAGTGAAAAATAACTTTAATTTCGGAAGTCGGTGGCAAAAAACGAAAATACATTTAACTAGATACCGACTTCCGAAATTAAAGTTATTTTTCACTTTGTAGTGTTGTTTTTGGAAGTCGGTTGCATTTTTTTGTAAAAAAGTTTTTTTGAAATAACGGAGGATCATGATAAGCCATTTTGTAGGTTCTTAAATAACGATTCAAATACAACTCAGATTCATTAAGAGTTTCAATCCACAGCATAATCAAATAACTTTAATGTTAATCGAGGTTTCGTCAAACAATTCAAGAGTTGATTGAAGCAGTTGGAATTTCCATTGAAATTACACGATTAATGCCCGGGTTACATGAGGCTAGTTCTCAAGCCAGGATAGTAAGCTAGTGTTAGGAAGCTAGCAAGTTAGTTACTCTGGCTTCGTGTATACAGGGTCAAATTAAATTAGCTGGCGAAACTCCGCAGACGTGATGGGTACCGACATCTAAACATGATACATATTTGACGAGTTATGCGAACAGCTGATTTTTTTTCGTGATTTCAGGCTTTTACTGAGGTTCTAGCTGCTATAAAAAAAAAAATAAAAAAAAAAAAATAAAAATCGTTTATTTTCAGGCGTCGACGGCCCATAGCGTGTTAGTAATCAGTACAAACTTAAAAAAACTATGTTAGTAGTAACACTTAAACACACATGAGTACAACAATAAAAACACAAATACATACTAAAAATACAGCCAAGATAAGAGGAGGAAGATTCATCAAGTCCCATGTCTGACATGCAGTTTGATAAATCTATCCATTGTAGGCCCTTCTAGCCTTTCCTAGCTTTGAAAAACTAGCCTCGTGTATCTAGGGCATAAGTCTCAGCTCAAACTAAAAGTGACTAAAGAGCAAATTCAATGGCCTAGCTAGGGCGGGGGGGGGGGGGGGGGGGTCCGCACAGGGTGCCCTCTGTTTCAGCGTGAAACACGACCGTGAAAAATAATTGGCCAAGTGCGTGTTGGATCACGCACAATGTTGGGTTCCGTAGTTGGAAAGAATTTATCCCAAAAACCAACCTAACATTGCAGCTGAAAAAAATGTTCTCCCATACATTGATACATAGATAGATAGATAAAACATTTATTGATGTACGTCACGGTCAATTCTCCACTGCAAATGTTAGTTTGTAATCGCAAAAAAAAAAAATATATGATAAAACTGCAAATTAACGATTTTTGGACTGTACGGTGAAACTATACACTACCGACGACTAAGCATTTTTACATTAATATTAATTGAGCAATTAGTACACGATTAGCGGTCATCGCGTGTGCTCCCTCGCTCCTTTATATTATAACCTTTGGTCCGTTAAATATACATTTCTTTTACCTTTAGCGCAGCAGTATCATTGACTATCTTCCTATCATCTACACGGACTTTTTCCTTTACTTGTGCTGTGAGACCTTACTTCCCGCCAAACATGATTCTAGTCAACGGGAAGTACCTACTCTGAGGTTTTGATTTATTTGCGAGTATCAAAATATGTCACTTCAATGGCCGAGCTCCAACGGACCGTAGAACTACGTGTTTGATATTAATTTCAACTTGATACCACCACGCGTTCTTGAGAAAAAGGGTCTCGACAGACTGACAGACAGACAGACGGATAACGAAGTGATCCTATAGGGATTCCGTTTTTACCTTTTGAAGTACGGAACCCTAAAAACACAAATATCTCGTTTTTCAACGATAGATCACTTAGGCAAACTGCACCTTAATTGCGTAACACAATGTCGATCGGATTTTATCAAGCAATGGATTAGCAAAGTGATTCGAATCCCGATTGATAGTGCGTTACGCAATTAGGGTGTGCCAAATGCTGTATTTATACGCTTGATAATGTAGGATATCTTGTCTAAAATCTTTGAAATTGGTTTAGTATGTAAGTACTTGTTAGGGGTGCCTGCCGTTTTGTCAAAAAGATTTTGACAAAATTTCATTACCCAAACAAATTTTAGCAACCTTTTTTTATACCATTGCAATATTTCGAATAATTTTAGCACGCATATTTTCATTTGGTCAAATTTTTACTTGGCAAAATATTACTAAGTATAATGTCATTATGGAATTTGGTCTTTAATCAAATGATTTATTACAGCAAACAATCTTCAGACAATAAACGTTTGGTGAAATGATTTGCTAAGACAAAAAATATTAAGGCAAAAATAAGATTTTTAGACATTTGACTTGCTGGTTAAATTTGATGTCTTTTGCGTACTTCTTTGTAAGTTTTTGTGCTTGAATTTGTCTGAAACAAGTCAAATTTATGGCTACTTGATATTAGTTTATTTATGGAAGTAGTTAGAGTAGGTTAATTATTTAAAAAAAAAATGGTTAGGTTAGGTTAGGTTAAAACTGTGACCTCCTACGCACGAGCCGAGCGAGCGAAGGGAGCGGTGCCGCGGCAGCGGCCGGCGAGTGCCAGACACGACTTGCATTAATAGAAAAAAATATATTGTTTTTAGTAGGTTATCCGGAACTCAACAATTTAGATTAGGTTAATTTCTTCTTTAAAAAAAATGGGTAGGTTAGGTTAGGTTAAAACTGTGACCTCCTACGCACGAGCCGAGCGAGCGAAGCGAGCGGTGCCGCGGCAGCGGCCGGCGAGTGCCAGAAACGATTTGCATTAATAGAAAAAAGAGATTGTTTTTAGTAGGTTACCCGGAACTTGAATTATTTAGATTAGGTTAATTACTTATTTTAAAAAAATGGTTAGGTTAGGTTAGGTTAAAACTGTGACCTAATACCTACTGTGCCAGGAACGACTACATTATATAGAAAAAGAAGAGCACACATTGAGCGCCATTTATGATTTACCTCCTACCCACTTAGTAGTTCACATTTTTGTCATTGAAGTTTGACTGAATAGGAAAGGGTGAATTGAAAACTGACGATACTAAATAAGTAATAGGTTAGGGAAAAAGTCTTTTCGCATTATAGTATGTATGAACTTAAAATAAAAATATCTCTTTGGTTATACTATTTGTATCTGGCTGGTTTTGGTATCATTGAAAGTTTAAATTTTAAAGAACATAATTCCAAATTCAAATTAGGAAAATGTGTGATTTTCATTTGTTTTTCGTACTGTCAAGATGAGTGAATCTAATGAAGAAATTCTATACATTTTAAAATTTTACTACAAAAAAGGTAAAAATTCAACGCAAGCCGCGAAAATAAATTGCGATGTTTATGGACCCAGTGCAGTGTCTGTGAGAGTAGCACAAATTTGGATTAAGCGTTTTCAATCCGGAAATTTTGATGTCAAAGATGCACGTCGCACTGGTCGCCCTATTACGGATAAAATGGATGCCATTTTTGAAAAAGTGGAACAAGATCGGCATATCAGTAGTTACGACGTTGCTGAAGAACTGGGAATTGACCACAAAACTGTTTTGGCGCATTTGAAAAAAACTGGGTACACAAAAAAGCTCGATATTTGGGTACCTCACGAGCTCACTGAAAGAAACCTAATGAACAGTGTACTCATTTGTGATTCTTTATGACGACGTAATGAAACCGAACCATTTTTGAAGAAATTGATAACTGGTGATGAAAAGTGGATCACGTACGACAACGTGCGAAAAAGGTCGTGGTTAAAGGCCGGTCAGGCTTCACAGACTGTGGCGAAACCCGGGTTAACTCGCAACAAGGTGATGCTGTGTGTGTGGTGGGATTGGAAGGGCATTATTCATTATGAGCTGTTACCACCAGGCAGGACCATCGGTTCTGAACTCTACTGCGAACAACTGATGAGATTAAAGCAAGAAGTTGAGAGAAAGCGGCCGGAATTAATCAACAGAAGGGGTGTGGTTTTTCATCATGATAACACTAGACCTCACACATCTTTAGCCACTCAGCAAAAATTAAGAGAGTTTGGCTGGGAGGTGTTAAAGCATCCGCCGTATAGTCCTGACCTTGCACCTTCAGATTTCCACCTGTTTCGGTCTCTTCAGAATTCTTTAGGCAGTGTCAGGTTAACATCACGAGAGGACTGCCAAAACCACTTGTCGCGGTATTTTGATCAGAAGTCCCAAAATTTCTATAGCAATGGGATCATGTCCCTACCTACAAGATGGCAAAAAGTTATCGAACAAAATGGTACCTACATACTTTAGATAAATGTAAATAATGTATATTAAAAAATGTTTTGAATTTTCTTAAAAAATGCGAAGAAACTTTTTCCCCAACCTAATATTTGGCTTATTTGATTTTGCATAAAAACTGTTATTCCAAATGAAATATTTGACTAAATAAAAAATGTTAGAAGTACTAGTTGGTAAACAAGTTATAGTTTAAACGTTCATTTGCCAAACATTAGGTTTGCGTTACAACTTTTTGTGAATAGATTTTTTGCTAAGTAATAATTTGGCAAATGAAATTATGCGAAAAATTTTTTGGGAAGTGAAAATTTGTCAAATTCCTTTTGGTCAAACAAGGGAGACCCACTTGTTAGACACAGTCAATCAATCTGTCTAGCCTTTTCCCAACTATGTTGGGGTTGTACTTCCAATGTAACCGGATGCAGCTGAATACCAGTATTTTATAAGGTGCGACTGCCTATCTGGCCTCCACAACCCAGTTACTGGGTAACACGATACCTCTTTAGCAAGACTGGTTGTCAGAAGTTTGGGCTTCTGTCTACCCGTAACGACTGTGAAAGATCTACGAATGACAGCCGGGATCAACCAACGGCTCCTATAAACAAAAACCGGTCAATAGCGAGTCGGACTCGCGCACCGAGGACTCCGTTCCGATTTCTGAAAAAGTGTACTATTTAGAGACATCGTTTTATTTTTCCTATAATCTTCACATAAATTTCTATCATATAGAATAATTTCAGATTTTTCTGTAGGCAAACTTCGGAGATAAGGGCGGGGCCCTTATCTCCATTATCTCACATTTTTCATCATAAGTCGAAAACTAAGCAGCCTTAAAAAAAGAAAACAATTGTTTGAGTGTGCGCAAACAGCGCTCTTTCATTATGATACCCCACATGCCCTAGTAGCCCCACTTCCAATTTTTAAGAACCCCTTTCAGTCCATGTTGCAAAAAAAAAACTTTCTGATTTGCAAAATACACACATCAAAAGTGTCTAGGGATCAAGCATTTTTATGCGGATTTCTTGAGATTGAGATGTGGCTTTGTAATAAATTTATGATTTTATAAATTTATATGGATCCTTTTTGGTGCATTTCATAATTTGTATCAGGAACTGTGAATCAAATTCGAGTAAAAGATGAAAATCAGCTGTCAATATTTTCCCTATAAAAACATACAACGCATTGAAGACATTATTAGTGCTACTGTTTCCCTACTACTGATTAAAACCAACGTTATTATGGAGCGGCGACGTCATTTAAGCAGGGAAGAAATGCTCAGAGCCGTGGGAATGATAGAAGCTGGTTCCCGGCAACGTACTGTGGCTTTAGCTCTGAATACAAGTCAGAGTGTTATCAGTCGACTTTGGACACGTTACCGAGGCACTGGTACCGTGGCTGAGCGCCATGGAGGACGGTATCGCTGCACCACACGGAGACAAGACCGATACATTCAAATCTTAACTCGAAGAGCTCCAACTATAACCGCCATGATGTTAGCCGTGAGGCTTCATCACTCTTCAGGGAACTTAATTAGCGACCAAACAGTCAGAAACCGCTTGCATGAAGTGAACCTTCATTCCCGAAGACCGCTACGGGTACCACCTATAGCAATGCACAATCGTAGGATTCGATATCAATGGGCTCTTGAACACAGAAATTGGGCAGAAGAACAATGGCGTTTCGTGTGCTTTTCTGATGAGTCTCGTTTTGGTATGAGACCGGATACAAGACGTATACGACACTGGAGAACCCCTGGACGCCAACAGCGATTAAAATCCTGCCAGGAAGTCCATCCTTATAGTGGTGGAACCATCATGGTATGGGCGGGTATTTGGATCGGCGGAAGAACTGAGTTGATTTGGATCAGAGGCAACCTCAACGCTCAAATTTATGCTGAGACGATTGTATCAGACGTCATCGTTCCTCTACAAGTGCAAATCGGTCCCTTATTTCAGTTAATGCATGATAATGCACGACCGCACACCGCAAGAGTTGTAAGACAGACTCTCGCCGCAGCTAACATCAATGTCCTGCCCTGGCCTGCTCAGTCGCCAGACTTGAACCCGATTGAGCATGCATGGGATATGCTACAGAGAAGAGCTCTGCCGAATATGGAGGGTATCCAGTCGCAAGAAGACCTTTTTTTGTTGTTGCAACGAACATGGGCGGCCATTCCACAGCGTGATTTGGATGAACTCATTTTGAGTATGCCAAACCGATGTTCTTGTGTTGTTAGTGTTCGCGGTAGAAACACGGATTATTAATTGTTTAAGTTACCCAATAAAATTTTAAAGAAAACTGTTATTTCAGTCTTTTTTTCGAACTTTAATGTTAGTGGTTCAAATGTCAAAAATCCCTTTATTAGGAAAATGGCAAATTTCTTTATTAATGCAAAGGTGACTTGGTTTATCGTTACTGTGACAAACGAAAACACTTTATTTGATGAATCCTTAAAGAAAATTTTAATTAATATCAATCAGGAGAAAAGTTATTGCAAAAATATATGTTGATCCCTAGACACTTTTGATGTGTGTAGTTGGTTAAAACTGTTCCAACTTTCAAGTTGATGGCATTAGTAGTTCTTGAGTTTTAGATGACGTTTGCCCAACTAATTTGCAAATAAGAAAGAAATAAACATATACATATTTTTTTTTGCAAAGAGGACTGCAAGAGGGTCTTAAAAATTCGAAGAATACTAGGGCATGTGGGGTATCATATGAAAGAACGCTGTTTGCACATTCTCAAACATTTTTTTCTTTTTTTTAGGCCGTATAGTTTTCGACATTTGATGAAAAATGTAAAAAAAAAATCCGTTCCCCCCCTTATCTCCGAAGTTTGCATAGAGAAAAATCTGAAATTATTCTATGTAATAGAAGTTTATGTAAAGATTATAGGAAAAATAAAACGATGTCTCTAAATAGCACACTTTTTCTTCAGAAATTGGTACGGAACCTTCGGTGCGCGAGGCAGACTCGCTCTTGACAGGCTTTTTTATTGCCAAACTGGGCGTACAAATAGATTCGTCAGCTAATTTCACCTGTGATAGCTACCTCCATACTATGGGAGGGTCTATTACGCAAAGCTAGAGGTGGTGGTGGTTGGTTAATTATTGGTAAAGATACAAGAGTAATTTTAACGAATTATCTTTTCTGTGGGCCATAACGTGCTTTCCGAGGTAAGGAGATATACATAGGTAGAACTAGCTAGGTATTTAGAGATGGTCACCCATCCACGGACCAACCTTGGCAAGCGTAGCTTAACCTGATTGATCGACCCATGCGGCTGTTATTACTCGGCCACGAGCTCTTGCTAGACACTATTGCTTGTGTGCTTGTTAGACAAGATAATAGCTTGAAAAAATATAAGGCTCGGTACCGTGAAGGTTTCTGAAAGGAAGTAGGTCCATCAGCAAACCTGATTTATGAAAGCCTTACAAAGTCTAGAGCAGTGGTGGCCCAGTGATAACTGCCGCCACTTCATGTTGTAGGTCGTGGGCCCTGACATACACTTTACTTTGTATAAATAACTTCATCACCACTGCTCTCAAAACTGTAAAGGAAAACATCGTGAGGAAACCGGCATGTCCTAGAACCAAAAATTCGAAGACATGTGACATCTACCAACCCGCACTGGACTCGCGTGGTGGAATATGACACACTCGCACTCACAGAGAGGAGGCTGGTGTCCCAGCAGTGTGAACATTATAGGCCAATTATGTAAAATGTTAGCTATCATGATTGCACATGGTTATCCAAAAAGTTTTTACAAAAAAATACAACCGACTTCCAAAAACAACACTACAAAGTGAAAAATAACTTTAATTTCGGAAGTCGGTGTCTAGTTAAATGTATTTTCGTTTTTTGCCACCGACTTCCGAAATTAAAGTTATTTTTCACTTTGTAGTGTTGTTTTTGGAAGTCGGTTGTATTTTTTTGTAAAAACGTTTTTATTTTTCACTTTATAGTTGTGGTACCTACCCCAGACAAATTCTAATACCACTACCTGCAAAACAAACTAGAACATCATCTATATAAAATTGGGGAAAAAATACGTATTATTGAAGCTAACTCAAAAACTACCGCAGCAAAGTTAATCAATTTTATATGGGACCAACCTGTTTTTTATATTTCTATGGGACCAACTGTGATGTTCGTACCCTCTCGAATAAAACAAAAAAAAATCCAAATCGGTTTAGCCATCTTCGAGTAATCGGGGAACATACATAAAAAAAAAAAGGTTCCGACGAATTGAGAACCTCCTCCTTTTTGAAGTCGGTTAAAAATAGCAACCAATCATAAAGTTACCTACGTTGAATAGATGAGGTAATAAACCCGTTAAATCTGCTAATACAACATACTGACAAAACATTTAAAATCCCATTACTCAAAGAGACAATTAAGACATCTTACAAAAATAACCTTACAAAATTCAGTTTCCAAAAATTCCATCCTACGCTTCATTGAAAACTTAAAATGGTGGAAATATTCAACGGCTTTTAAGGAAGCCAGTTTCAATTGGGACAAAGTACCTTTAAACCTAACAGACGCGACTCAATATGCCCTTGTCGCGTCACCGCCCGTCACTCCGACTCGAGATTACAATCGATTGCAGGAACTCTCGATTCTGAGTGACGTTCTTCAAAAATGTTGGGAAACATTTTGTTTGGATAGGACGTTTTTGACGGCAATGTCCTTTTATTTTAAGATAAGGGAAGTTTGTGTAATGGGGTTTAATAGAATGTTGACATTATTTCTTATTTTAAGAATAACAAATATATATGTCCTGGTTTATGCAAGATGAAGGACTAAAATATTGTGGTGGAGCGCTTTGTATACGTCATCGTCGTTCGTCGTCGTCGGTTGTCGTCGTCGTCGTGTCATTATTAAAAATGTACCATTTCCACCTTACGAGTATAATATCACTTCCGACATTTCTCTCAGATATTTCTTATAAACTGTAAACAAATAAATAAAATATTGAAGTGTCTGTTTGTCATCATCATTCTCCTGCCCTTATCCCAATCTATTTGGGATCGGCGCAACATGTCCTTTTTAGGGTTCCGTACCTCAAAAGGAAAAAACGGAACCCTTATAGGATCACTCGTGTGTCTGTCTGTCCGTCTGTCTGTCTGTCTGTCTGTCTGTCTGTCCGTCTGTCACAACCAATTTGCTCCGAAACTAATGGACCGATTAAGTTGAAATTTGGTACACATATGAATTTCTGTGACCCATACACGGATGGGTAAAGTAAATAAATGAATTTTGAATATAGAGGTCACTTTTGGGGGGCAAATAAGAAAAAAAAAAAAAAGTTTTGCAAACTACACCATGTGGCATGTCAAATGAAAGGGCTTACTATGAGGGTCTCAAATATATATTTTTTATAATTTGAAAATAAATTGTTTCGAAGTTATTTAAGAAAATAGACGAAAATTGACCATTCCTCCCCCCCCTTATCTCCGAAACTACTGAGCCTAAAATTTTGAAAAAATACAGAAAATAGATCTTTACCTGTAGATTACAGGAAAACCTATAAGAAGTCTGTGGTCTTAAAATAACATGGTAAATCTATCATGGTCTATCTGTGTGATATGTCCAAACATATTTATTAATTTATTTATTTATTTTTATCAATATTGTGAGTACAAACTTACATTTACAGTTGGAATGTATGGGAGAACATGTTTTTCAACTACAATGTTAAGTTTATTCTTAAGATAAATTCATCCCAACTACCGTACGGAACCCTTCATTGTGCGTGGTCCGACACGCACTTGGCCGGTTTTTTTCCATACTTCTCTATTATTCGTCATCTCGGTAGTCACCCCCTTTCTAGCCATGTCATCTTTCACACAATCAATCCATCGTTTCTTTGGTCTTTCCCTACTCTTATAGCCATCGACATTCATACTCAAAACTTTCCTCATGACATTTTCCTCACTCCTTCGCATCACATGCCCATACATTTCAGTCACCGGTGCCACTTTCAGACTTCCTCTTATGTACTCATTTCTTATTCTATCCATTTTGTATCCATTTTCATCATATCCATTGAAGTGTCTGTTTGTAATGTCAAAAATTAAAAATAAAAACTTTTTACTATAGCTCGATTTTTCTGTGTGCGTTTGGAGCTGTCAAAATCATTAGGTTAGCTAAATGATTTAATTCGGCACCTGCTTACCTCCTCAGCGCCCCACCGCCGCCGATGCCCTGACCCGACCCTGTTGCCTCATGTTACATGGTGCAACAGAGACCATTGCATATCAAGGAGTAGACCGGGGTGGCCATAATGGTATGGAAGAGGTGCCCTTAGGATATTAATAAGAGTTAAAGAGCCTACCGAATATGCACCCTATAGTAAGCAATAGAATTGTGGAGAGGCGGGTGATATAATGGATGGGCTCTTTTAACGACGTCGCCTCCAGGTTCTTTCAAGTCCAGGTTCGCTGGTGAATCATTTGGCGGGGTTAAACTGCATTCTCAACTCCAAAGTCTTCGTATGAGGTCTCACTCTATCCGTTTCAGGTTTCGTGTAAACCTCGCTAGCAGCCTTCTTCATATTATCTCGTTCTTCAGCCGCGTCCATCCAAAAATTGATTTCCTTGTCGAAGTAAATCATGTCCTGTTTTGTTATTCCAAGTGTAAATATTTTAAATATTAGTGGTTGGAATTCACGGAAACAGGAGACAGGGGTAAGATTTATGGGCCGTTCTCTCTAATTTTCTATTGAAATCTTAGTATGAAGCATTACGACACGGGGTACAATTTTTTGTGGACAATATACCCGACACCATCTTGGGACTGCTGGTCGCCCTCCCGAAATAGAGCAAGTACCCGGATTTGAGGAATAACGAGTCCTCCCACTCTCTTCGGACTTCAGATAACCCTACTATACCCCATCGTAACTTGCTCAATTCCTCCTCGAGTTTGGTGATCTTCTCGTCGGTCCGGAGTGTACGCGTGTTATATGTTGCCGAGTGCAGTGGTAGCCGGATCTCTTCCGAGGATTCTTAGTACTTCTTACCTCGCCGTGGCCTTGACTTGACCGTTACCCTAGCCAAGGGTAGGCGGGCCGCCGGGCAACAGGGCAATTTGTTCTTGGTGCTTGTCATTTTTAGGGGGGCGTTTGCCATAATCGCCGTATGGTTTTTAAAAATGCATAGCTGCTGTCCATTCAGTAAGTCCCTTAGTTGCCTTTCCCGATAGCCACGGGAAGAAATGGGGGGGTGGGGGGGTTCTATAGTTTAGATCCGGCACCACACGGAACGACTTGATTTTCATTTGCCTAAGCATCACTGCTAATTTGGGAGGAGTCTAGATAGCTAGTATAGGTATTTTCCGCTCTACTATCGAGATGTACGACCTATGAATGAGATGGGGTCACCTCTACTGTGGAAAATCTTAACACCGCGATCCAGAAAATAACGTTGGAAATCATCGTGTATCTTCTTAATCCGACTACAATTCAATTTGTCAATTTGTAACTTTATATTTAGTAACAAAGCCTTTTCAAATAAAAAATTGGTTCTTCCAAAATTTCAAACGTACCAACAGACCAATCCATTTCACATTGCATCAGAATTTATTCGAACATAAACCTTTTCACCTGCAAATGGCTCCTGTTTCTCGGGTTCCCGAACCACAGCCGAAGCGCCTGTAGCACAGTGTATCTCGGCGTCCGAATTGCGGGGTAGCTGGAAAAAAAATAGGATTTTAGCGGGAACTACTTTTTTGGAGGGTAAAAGCGTGGTGTGGCGTTTCACATGTCAGTAGAGAAGTGTCATTGGAATATAGGCGGCCTAACCCGCGGTTTAGAATCCTTTTTATTTTATCTGCAGTCGTAGCTATTTGGTTACCGTCTTCTTCATCAACAATGCATTGTTTCTAACTATCTACTAAGCCTTTTTCGCGATTACGATGTTGGTCACATGGAGAAAGTTGTTCAGTTTGATGGTCTGTACCAAAACCTTAATTTTGACCACAACACCCTGAACAAACATAGTACTTAAGGGGGATGAGCTAAGGTAGCCCGCGAAATTCAAATTTTCTTACGTTTTTTGCAATATGCAGGTCAGTGTCAGGTTGTATGTTGATTAAAATATGAGACGCGGCCGTAGCAAATATGGCTTTACATCCCCCTTAAGTGAACTCTGACTAAGACCCCACCCCCTTTCTTTCCATGAGCATCGTAAAAGACACTAAAGGATTATCCGTCAAGACATAGTGCCACCGTTTTTCTTGAGCGCACTGCCCGAAAAATCCTCTTAGCAATGACCAGGCACCTGTGATTTTCATTGTTCTTAAGGCGACGATAGCAGACTTTTAATGATTTTAAACTGAAGATCACGCTAAACGAGTAATGTTAATGATTTATGTTAAATTAGAGCATTTTCTTTTACTATATTAATACGTGAATATTTTAGGTTATGTATATATTACATACTTATTGTAAAGTTATGTCTAACGTAGATAAAAAATTGAGAATCACGCAAAAGCCATCAAGTGTATTTTTATGAAACGTTCACCATTTTATAGATAATTTATTTATTTATTTTTCAGTATAAGTACGTGTTATAATAATTATAACACCTTTTGTTTTATGTATTACAAATTAATAATGCGTCTAATTTGATGGGCGAGTCCTATTACTGGCTGGACGTACGACGCGTTGCGTGAGCTCAGCACAGAACACGCAAGCTAACCACTCAATGCCATTGGTACTTATATATCTCATGTATAGACTGTGGTAATAGTCTAGAGGAGGAGCTAATTTATGTGCCTACTAAAAATATTTGAGCAAAAGTGATCCTACGAGTATGCAGCAAAGTAAAAAATCTCTGTTGATTATTGCAAAACTGTAGATGAAACCAAAGTATACATAACGTTGAGTTGTTTCTGTTAACCTCTACGACGAAAAGTCGTGATAATAATATGAGATGAAAATCAGCATGATTTTAATTCTTAGTAACCACACACGTCGCTAAAAAGTTTTGATTTTGGCTATTATTTACCCACAATCCCTTATTGTTGCGATCTATTAGGGAGGATCTATTGTGAGGTTCAGTGGTGGACGCTTCCGAACTGACAATGATTGATTGAGATGCACATTTCTATCTTCTTCGGGTTAACAGGTGTGACGTCACAATGTGATTGATTGCTATAATAATTCAATGAGAGATATTAGCTGCCCCTCTAATCGAACCTCAGCTGCATTTGAATTAAGAATCCCAATCCAACCGAAATCGGGAACAGAATTAAATTCTTTGACAAATTCATCGGAATACGAATGGGGTCGCCGGTGAATAGGATTCTTTATCTTGGACGGCCATAATCCGTGTCATTATTGGAATCAACTTTTTTATTATTTTCTCTTTGGCCCTTCTTTTTAGGGTTCCGTCCTCAAAAGAAAAAAACGGAACCCTTATAGGATCACTCGTGTGTCTGTCTGTCTGTCTGTCTGTCCGTCTGTCTGTCTGTCTGTCTGTCTGTCTGTCTGTCTGTCTGTCTGTCTGTCCGTATGTCACAGCCAATTTGCTCCGAATCTAATGGACCGATTAAGTTGAAATTTGGTACACATATGAATTTCTGTGACCCAAACACGGACGGGTAAAGTAAATAAATGAATTTTGAATATAGAGGTCACTTTTGGGGGGCAAATAAGAAAATAAAAAAAAAAAGTTTTGCAAACTACACCATGTGGCATGTCAAATGAAAGGGCTTACTATGAGGGTCTCAAATATATTTTTTTTTACAATTTTAAAATAAATTGTTTTGCAGTTATTTAAGAAAATAGATGAAAATTGACCATTCCCCCCCTTATCTCCGAAACTACCGAGCCTAAAATTTTGAAAAAAATACAGAAAATAGATCTTTACCTGTAGATTACAGGAAAACCTGTAAGAAGTCTGTGGTCTTAAAATAACATGGTAAATCTATCAATATTGTGAGTACAAAGTTACATTTACAGTTGGAATGTATGGGAGAACATGTTTTTCAACTACAATGTTATGTTTGTTCTTAAGATTAATTCATCCCAACTACGGAACCCTTCATTGTGCGTGGTCAGACACGCACTTGGCCGGTTTTTTTTAATCGTTGGAATTATGTAAGAATGGATTTGGATTATTTTTATTTGAATTTCGATTCCGGTTGACTTATTTGAGGTATCTTGAGAGATTGTTGAGATTATCTTAAAATTTAGATTGAATTTTAAGTGTGTAACTGGCTTTGGCAGTTTCTTATGGATATGATTTTGTGAAAGATTGAGTTTTATAAATTTTTCTCTGAGAGATGTTGATCAATACAAAGAAAAAAAAGTAAAAGTGTTATAAAAAAAAAAAACCTGGCCTAGCGTAGGTAGTACAAAGTTTCAATAGAATAAGGGGCCAGCTTTTACAGGTTTTGCTACCACAGACCTGCGTGAAGTGGCGTGCCTACTGTCAGCTTCAGATTTCCACCAAGCCCTGCAAGGCTCCGCTCCGGCTTAGGCAGGCCCAGCGAGCCTAGAGGCCCCACTCACACAATTCTCATTTTGTGGAAATGTACGTTTTCCTTAATGACAATATTGTAAGTAATATCAAACAACCCCAAAACCAGCATCAAAATTAGTAGTACTAGGTACTTTCGACATATCAATATCAGTTTCATATCATACAATAGTTCTATTTTCAAACAAACTACAACTGAAAATAAGTTGCTCGTACCGAATAGCTCCGATTTGGGCCGAATCAAGCCGAAGGCATAATCTAGTCTCGCAATATTACAGTTGATGGAATTGATTTAAATTGTTACTGGCATTTACCTGAGGACAGGGCTGCCAATAGCTCGTTTATTAGCTTTATAAAATGGTTTTGAATATTGGCTATATTATATTGCATTTTTTATAGATACTATTTAAAGATGTGAAAGAAAAGTTGGTCCTTTAGATGTACCAGAGGACCAGCTTTTCTCTATGTTCTTAAGTCACCATTTCGGGAGGTATCTTTATAAATCAGTATTGAAGGCAGTCGTTTCCTCTTATTTAAGAGAACCTACTGATTAATTTATTTTTATCGAATACCAGGTCCTACATGTGAGTAGAGGAGCTCGTGGCTAAGTAATAACAGCCGCACGGGTCGTTCCATCAGGTTAAGCTACGCTTGTCGGGGTTGGTCCGTGGATGGGTGACCATCTTTACATACCGAGACTCCTCCGTGCCTCGGAAAGCACGTTAAGCCGTTGCCGTTGGTCCCGGCTGTCATTCGTGGATCTTTGACAGTCGTTACGGGTCGTCAGATGCCCGAAAGTCTGACAACCGTCTTAACAAGGGGTGAAAAGGCTAGGCAGATTGACTAGGTCCTACATGTTTTTACATGTTCAGATGCATAGCTAGATTGATCTCGTGGTTTTCGGTAAGAAAACTGCTCTACATGAATTAGCATCTCCGGGACAGCTTTCTGACGTATTTAGGTTGGGGTGTGGTGTGGACAACCTTTGAGGTAGGTATTGAGTGAGTATCTAGTAGCCAGCCCAGCTAAAATGGTGGAAGCAAATAGATCTGCAGGAGAACCACGGTAGCCAACATAGCCCGAAGAATTGCCAAACTTAAGTGGTAGTGGGCAGGGCGATTTGGTCGCAGAACAGATGGCCGATGGGGCCGAAAGGTTCTGAAGGAAGAAGGAAGACGTAGCATTGGAAGCCTACCACAAGGTGGACCGATGCACTTGTGAAGACCGCAGGAACCCGCTGGATGCGGGAAGCACAGAACCGGTCTTTGCGGTGCTTGGTGGAGGCCTATGTCCAGCAGTGGACGTCTTTCGGCTGAAATGATGATTATGATGAAGCGAACTTGAAGACAATGGTCCTATAATTTATTTAAATCTAATCAATTTTTTTTTATTCGGACAATAAAGATCCATAAAGTTAGTAATACCTTATATCTAGTGTTAGTAAGTAATATTATTATTAGAGTAGGAGGTATTTTTTAGAGTTTGAAGCATTTTGCACAGAAGATGACCCAGTAAGGTACAAGTTTCTCACCTGGCCATCCCATTTTGAGGCATCTTGTGGAGACACAAGATGCCTCAAAATGGGAGAACATAAACTCTCCACCACTGTTTGTTAATTGACACCAACATTTTTCCGCTATTTTTGCCTAGCCATCGCCGCTCATGGAAAATCGTCCATTACAATTTTATTAGTGGCAGCCCTACCTGATGATCACGGAGCGAACAAGCCCGCGGCAAGTTGGTCAACTGTTCCACTCCATTTGAAACTGTTAAATAAGTTTTAACAATCGGCTATCGGAAACTTCGCGAGCAACGTTTTTGTTGTTATTCGGTTTTGTTGGAGAATTTATCGTATTTTTTTTTTGTGAATAAATTGCTGGTTTCTGATTTTGCTGTTAATTCAAATTTTGTATTTTATTTTACTGTACTAATAAGTGAAACAGACCGACGGCTCATTGAAGAAAACTTGGAACTGTTGGACGTTGCAAGTACAACGTTGTTAATTGTTATCCTTAGCGGCAAAGTTGAAAAGTAATAGATGCATGTACATAATTTCAATTCTTGAAAAGGTGGAGCTGAAAAAGCACAACTGGACTAGATGTCCCTAGCAAGATGCTGATCAATGCGCGTAAAGCAAATACCTTGAAATCAGACACTTGATTTTTGTTATTTTTTTTTTTTCATTAGGCATCATTTAGGTAGACTGAAAAGTTGTGCGGATATCGGTTGTCATGGTATGGGCATGTGATGCGGAGGAGTGAGGAAAGTTTTGAGTATGAATTTCGATGGCTATAAGAGTAGGGGAAGACCAAAGAAACGATGGATGGATTGTGTGAAAGATGACATGGCTAGAAAGGGGGTGACTACCGAGATGACGAATAATAGAGAAGTATGGAAAAAAAGGACATGTTGCGCCGACCCCAAATAGATTGGGATAAGGGCAGGAGAATGATGATGGGCATCATTTAGGTACTCGGAACAATCTGCGACTCCCGCATTTGAAGATTGTTTTATAAAACAATGGTTAGATCTGCTGACTAGTATGGATCAGAATGTTGGGCCACAAAAGGAATTAATGAAAGGCAAGATGATGGGCATCATTTAGGTACTCGGAACAATCTGCGACTCCCGCATTTGAAGATTGTTTTATAAAACAATGGTTAGATCTGCTGACTAGTATGGATCAGAATGTTGGGCCACAAAAGGAATTAATGAAAGGCAATTGCATGCAGCTGAGATGAGAATGCTAAGAGTGATGTGTGGTGTTACGCCAATGGATAGGATAAGAAATGAGTAGATACATAAGAGGAAGTTTGACTGAAAGTTTTGGTCTTCCCCTACTCTTATAGCCATCCTGGATGGCTATTAGAGTAGGGGAAGACCAAAGAAACGATGGATGTACTATGTGAAATAAGAAAGAAAGAAAAATTAATTAACTTTGTTGCTGGTCATCCAGTCCTTTACGATACATTCAATCCAAATTCCTGATTCCTGAGAGGAGGCCTATGTCCCAGTAGTGGGAACATTATAGGCTGATTATGTATTCACTCCAGTGAAGCGTCTGATATCAGCTTTAGGAACGAGTATTGATCATTAACTTGCTCTATTAAACTACGGAAAGGTGTGAAATGACAGTAACAAGCTCTTTCTTTAGTATCTACTACATTCAGGCCAGGCCAGGCGCACTTCGCATTTTAGTATGAAGCTACAAGTACACGGCGGGCTCGACTTGTCGGGCTAATTCAGTGTCGGCTGTCGCACGCCGGCCGGCTCGCACGTCAGTTCGATACTCACTCACGCACCGCGTCGTAAAAAAACACAACCCTAACGAGTCAGAGTTACGCGATAGAAAGAGATGCAACTTCTAGCTGAATATAACTGTAAGTAATTAACGCTGTGCGACCTGAATTGCACTTTATTATGCCGTAGTAGAGTCGCTATTTATTTAAATGATTTTGCGGAGTGAATCTTTTGTATTTGTGCCTACTATTATAGGTATATTCCGGCCTACAGTTCTGAGGCCAAGATCTATAAAAGTTACTTAGCACGTAGGTACTTTGGCTAAGCGTTATTCCTGTCTCTATCGTACAACAATCAAACTACAAGTGCATGATAGAGCCGGGAAAATGTCTACGCCAAAAAACTCTAAAAAAATTTAATATATAGATACTCACCTAAATCCACAAAGCTCGCAGTGATTCCTACCCACTTGGTTGAGCCATCTCTCCAGACAGCTCAGGTGGACATTCGCCATTGAGCCCTTACAGTTGCACGGGGAAATCAATCTGAGGACAATTTACTATAGGTAAATCAGTCGCAATCCATTACTTGAGGGACTCAAACTGAGATGGTTGATTTTCCTAACAGAACATACAGAAGAAAAACTATGGGGCCCATTTTCAGCTCATATACATTACATTGTTACGGAGAAGTGTTCTTTCAAACTGACGTAGTTCTATAAACAGGGTAGGGCAAAAGTAATCATCCGATGTTGTTTTGCTGTAATTTTTTTTTTTGGAATGAAAGTTTTGGTTCTATTTGTGGATTATGTTTATTTAATAAATTATATTTTTTTTTCATCAAGTCGAGAAAATGATATCGGTCAAGTGGCCGCCGTCAGAATTGATGACCATACGGGCTGATTTGGCATTTTCCATCACTTGTTTCAGAACTTCCGGCGATTGGTCCTCGAATTCCTGTCAGATATTCTCTTTAATATCTTCAAGAGTCTGAGGCTTGTTTACATAAACCCAGGACTTCCAAGTAATCCCACAAAAAAAGTCTGGGCGGTCAAATCGGATGATCTGGCCGGCCAGTGCAAATCGCCAAAGCGAGAGATAAGATGACGCGGAAATTTTCCGCCAGTAGCAAAAGTTGTAGCGTCATCCAATAGGGTGATTACTTTTGTCCCACCTGTCACAATTCTAATAAGGTTCAAATTAAAATTCATAATCTCTCAACAACTGTCAACTGATGATCACACTACAATATTCCGCACGTTCTATTCTAGAATTATACAACAAAGCTATTAAGGCAATTTAGAAAGCCAAAGTTAGTGCAGTTCATAGATGATAGGTAAAGACAAGGCAATATTAGCGAAAACATGGCCTAGCTATTTTATGTCTTACGGCTGCCTCAAATGGGTAGGCCGTTCAGCATTGCCTTAGGCAACATGTTGTGCTTAATGTAGGATTTCGATTTTGTGATGTTCATCTCCTTTGTCGTATCCACGCCATGACATTTATATGTTTTAAAATAGCTTCAACCAGAATTTGGCCATTTCGACAGCGTTATCGTTGGCCTCTGCTGTACCTATACTATTCACCACCAGCCGGTAACTGAGAAAACCTATCTCGGACTCAGAAGCGAGCCTCTTCTGAGTCCTGATTACCAACATAAAATTTACCCCCCCCCTCGCCCCCTCCAGTAAGGAACACCTATTATAAGAAGTCTGCGGTCTTACAGTCAACGTGGTAAGGCGTGTGGGTTAACAGCGTCTGTAAGGATTACTCAATAGTATACTTATTTACAACCTTCCCACGACCTTTCAAGAAATATAGTAGTAATGTAAATACGGTACGAAATGAGATCCCGGACAATATATGATGTCCAATCTACAAAATCAACAGCCAAATAAAAATCTCATTCAATCCCACGACAACACGTCTAGCAAACATGTTAAAAAACGAATATCTTTCAAGTAAATAAACATTTGGGTGCTACATATATATCAGAATTTTCCCTCTACCAACCTTTCCCTACCACGCGTCATACATATTCTGCAAACATTGGACCCAATACTTGAAAGTGAATCTCTCGCTGCAATTCCCAAATCAGGTTTCTCAGAGAAACTTCCAGAAGTTTTCTTTTTATCAGATTTCGATATTTTAGCTTCAATAGGCTTAGTAACAATCACTTCATGCGTATTGATTGGAACACCTTCAGTTTGCACCATACTATTGCCAGCGTTTGGAATTTCCACAATGTCTGGACTGGGTACTATTACTGGGTGAACGCTTTGAACGTTCGGTATTTCACTCAAAACTACGTTCGGGGCTTCTTTGACGAATTTGAAACAAGATGCCATGAATTTCTTTAGATCAATTAGGGTTGTACAATCATCTATAGCAGCTGTTGTGTTATCTAAGATTGGTATCTTTAGTTCTTTAATATTAAGATTTTGTATTGCTTGTGTTGGTGTACCGAAGCTTAGAGATTTCAATGCGTCTGTCACATCTTTGCTTGTAATAATGTGTCGCATGCTATGTTCAGATTTCGATATACCAGGTTTGGCTTGCGTAACTTTAGTATGGTAGACGGCTCCAGGTAAATTATTTGCCCCAGAAGGACCTGCATCTTCGTTTGCAGGAGATCGTTGACTTTTACTATCAGTAGTTTTCACTTCACTCGACGTAGTTTTATTTCCATCTGTTATTTTTTTTTCGTTGTTGTCCATCAATACTTGCGTACCATTTGTAGTATTTTAAAGAAAATATAATTAAAATAAACCTTGTATGAATGATGCGGTGTTTGACATAACAATTTGATGTTTGTTTTGTGTTGAATTTATTTAATTTTATTTTGTTGTCAAACTTTTTATAATAATATGTCAAGGTGAACGGAGAACTATAACGAGGTTTTAATACTTAGAATCATGTGCGGGCCCAGTGACTTGGATTTTTGAAGTGAAAACTTCTTTAGGCGCCGTTCAGCGATTTTTGGTAGGGGGAAATCTTAGGCTTCATACACACGATGCCGCAGCCGCACCGGCGGCGGCGCCGCCCGGACCGCTACACACATCACATGCGGTACACAAGTCTACATATCAAGCTATACATTTCTAGTATAAGCTCACCTCTCATTGTACGGAAATTCTATACAATGCGAGACTAGCTTATCCTGGAAACATAAGCTTGATGTGTAGCCGTGTGCACAATTTATTTACAAAAACTTACAAGTCCGTGATAAGGCCTGTCGTACTTTATGGATCGGAATGCTGGGCAGTGAAGAAGACGGATGAAAAATAAAATTGCATGCAGCGGACATGAGAATGTTGAGATGAATGTGTGGAGTGACGAGAATGGATAAAGTAAGAAATGAGTAATATAAGAGGAAGTTTGAAAGTGGCGCCAGTGACAGAAAAGTTAGTGCGTGCGTGTGTGTGTTGTGTTAGTTAGTTAGTGCTAAATGTGAGTGATGAATATACATGTTGATGGATGTAGAGGCAGAGGAAGGCCAAAGAAAAGATGGATGGATTGTGTGAGGAATGATATGAAAGAGAAGGGAGTGAATGATAGCGTGACGGTTGACAGGGGAGAATGGAAGAAAAAACGTGTTGCGCCGACCCCAAGTAATATGGGATAAGGGCAGGAAGATGGATGGTAGCCGTGTGCACAAGTTCGGCATCAACGCGGTGCACACCACCACCACCACGGTGGCGTTACAGCGCCTGTGCGGTTGTCATTCGTGTACACAAACATGAGGTCCGGTGCGCCGCGTCGCCGGTGCGGCTGCGGCGCAGCTGCGGCGTCGTGTACATGAAGCCACGGGTTCGCGTCACCGCAGCGTTTATAGAAACCTCAAACCTTTCCAGTACTCAGAACCCCAGTAGTTCTGAGCTGGGGGAGGGCTTACTACCATTAATTCACAGGAAGTTACCATAAACTATTCCGCTATTCAGAGTTGCGATCGATCTGGATTCAGGTATTGTTTCCGGTGTAGTATTCAAGATCCCAAGAAACCATAAAAGTACTTTGAAACGCGGGAGAGGAGAGCGATATCATGCGCATCGCTCTGTTGTTTGTGTTGATTTTGATTTATATTAGTTTCATTATCGATTTCTCACGTAAACAATTAGGTACCTACTTTCGCATTTTTTTTTATTTTAACTTATTGAATGTGCTAAATAGAAGAAATTATTGTGAATTTAGATGCGGTTAAGAGTGCATTGTGTTTGAGACTTCGATTAAGTACCTACTAAAGGAAATTAGTTATGTCTTGCAGCAGAAGACTCGAACAATTTTTAAACGACGGTGATTTTATTTGTGTCGTCCGTCACTAAGTAAGTAAATATGACCGAATCTCTGCAGGGAAACCTCCTAAAAAGATGAATTCATTAGATATCTAAAAACACGAAAGAATGTGCCTACGCTCGATAATAACTTATTGATTCGCCTAATTTTAAAAATTTTATTAAAAAGCAATTCAAATTATTTTTATTTCCTAATTCCTAATAGTATGATATTCATCCTTTCTTTAATCTTCGCTCGTTTAAATAGAAGTCCTTAGCGAGCGTAGGTATTTTGTTAAACCTATAAGCCAAATTTTATTTTAGTTTGAGTAGCGGTAGGAATTCATATCCATACCGCTAGTAAGTATTGTGTTTGTAATGCCTCGCATTACATAACTAAACGCAGGGTAGGCTAATCTGAGTAGCGGTAGGAATTTATATCCATAACGCTAGTATTGCGTTTGTAATGCCTCCCGCATTGCAGAACTAAAAGCAGGGTAGCAATTAATCCATCAAACTGCAGGCTCTCGCAGCTCAGAAGTACTGGGGTTCGGAATACTGGAAGGGTTTCCATAAACGTGTCACCGCAACACCTCGACACCGCACTGCGACATGCCATGTCAAATGTTTTACGTTTAAATTTTCACTTCTGTCGGCAGACTCAATTTTTTTAGGAACAAATAGTACTTTATCCGTCTTATTACAAAAAAAAATGCTTAAGTACTGGTTTAAACCAAGACTAAAAGGTCTAGGATTGTTACGGTATTAACCAGGACCAAAATGTGTTCCGATTACAAAACGAAGACCATCCGAGGATCAGTTAGTACCAATGAAGGTCCATGCTTTTAAAATATCCACAGATAAGAAACAAAAATGGCATTCTTTCATTCGTTCGTACAGTATTTATTTGAAGCAACGTTCTGTTTCTCTACATATTGATATAATAGTATCACATGAAATGCTTAAATAATTATTTATCAATACAAAAATAGGTCATCAATTGTATAAGTTACACTATATTGAACAAGCACAACTTGTACTTTTGACGCGCTTTTTATAAACAAGTTGTCATATTTTTTAACACCTATAGCGTGATTTAAATACTGCGGGGGGCGGCGCGCGTAATTTGAGAGTTGAGACGAATGTTTTTGTTGCGTCCTATACCTAATAATAAATACCTGAATGCACTTCTTATTTTTATTAATTGCTTTTAGTACTACTGTTACTGTTATGTGGTTTGTTCGTGAGTTGTTGTATCTGGTTAAATTGTGAGGTACAGTACCTACCTAATTTAAAATGGAACAACAAAAGAAAAAACGGGGTGAAATCTGGAGTTCTGAAGAAAAAGTTAGTAAAACATGGATTTTAAATAATTATTAGGTAAGCAATGCTATGTATCATCTTATTTCGACTACTTAACACGATGGTCTTATTATTATAGGATATATTACGTCAACTTATTGCTCAATCAGCACATATTATAGAAAATAAGTCCACGAAAACATCTGTAAACATGCAGAAAACAAAAGAGTGGAAGAATATACGGATTTCTGAACCTATATACTTGTATCTAAAATCTTCGTCACTCAATTCAAAAGGATTCACACGATAACGTTGTCTGTAAGATCGCTGAGGCGTCTCCATCATATCCAAATATTCCAAATTCATCAAGTCAATCATATTTATGTCCATTTTTAATAATTTGTAAATAAAAAGACACAACAACGACAACTGACCACAACGCTAACTTCAAATAAATTAGTACCGCAGTTAGTCCAATAGATAAACTAGGGGTCTCTGTGGTTTAACTTTAGTACCATGGATAGTTCATGAACTAGTGATAAACTTCATTTTATAATACCGTTTTATTTAGTCATGGTTTAAACCTAGTAATAATCCTAGTACTAAATTTAGATCGCGTTTTGTAATAAGACGGAATAAGTTTAGAATTCAATCAATACCACAAAAAAATCTGCTGAGAAAGTTTAGTACACCTCACCTCGATAGATGGCGTTGCTCGATTTAAATGCGCGCTATGGTTTTGTTACCGCGCGTATAATAAGATCTCCGCGCGCATTTGATTAAGCTGCCATCAGGAGGGTCTTAACTGACTCGACTGAACAGTGAGTGATGAATTTGGGATATGAATCTTTGTGATTTAAGTCCGCTCTCCCACAGGTCAACTATCGCAGACTTGTGGGTTGAATAACTGACGCTGTTTTTGGCCACTTTTTAAACTCTTTTAAATCAAATATACGTACACGTAGTACGGTAGTATACTACGGTAACCTTCATCATCTGCTTAGCCTTTTCCCAACTATGTTGGGGTCGGCTTCCAGTCTAACCGGATGCCCGATGCAGCTGAATACCAGTATTTTACATGGAGCGACTGCCTATCTGACCTCCACAACCCAGTGACTGGGTAATACGATACCCCTTGGTAAGACTGGTTGTCAGACTTTCGGGCTTCTGACGACCCGTAACGACTGTCAAAGATCCACGAATGACAGCCGGGACCAACGGCTTAACGTGCTTTCCGAGGCACGGAAGTCTCGGTATGTAAAGAATGGTCACCCATCCACTGACCAACCCCGGCAAGCGTAGCTTAACCTGATGGATCGACCCGTGCGGCTGTTATTACTTAGCCACGAGCTCCTCTGTGCTCTCGAGTGTTTCTATTTATAGAAATTCCGAAAACTGATAACCTTTTTGTAATTTCGCAATTTCGTGTATTGTCTTATTGTGTATGTGAATCTGTATGCTTAATACCTTAACATAATACAAAATAGAATAATAATAAAATTAATATGGCATAGTTGATAGTTGTCAATTTGTCATGCTAGGGCAATGAATTCTGTGATTACGATATTAAAACATAATGTTTTGAAGCAAAAGTGTTAAACCATGACCCTGGCTAACCTAAAAATAATATTGTAAAATCTCTATTTCAATATTCTATGTACTTACAGTTAATAAAACATGGTCAGAATGACTTCAACCATGCCATTAAATGTTAATATTATTGTTAGGGAAGGTTTTTTCTAGATTTTTCGACCGAGGCTTAGTAAAACTACTCCTACTGAAATATTTATAGCAACCATACGCAGACATGATTGCTATTAAAAAATGTTTAGGAGCCGCCAAAAACTTTTTCAGGGCCATAGATACGGCTATATTGCTAGTGGTCGGTACATACCTGATATTATGAATAGATATAACATAAGTTTAACTCTCTTGGACGCTAAGCCTTTTTTTTTTTTTTTTGTGGATGGGAAATCATCAAATGACTTCTCCCGCTCTGGGCAGAGGCGGGAGGGCGTGTCAGACTTTTACTGACTAAAACCCACCCATGTTCCTTCAGCTGCCCGTGCCAGGGCCACGGTATCTCTTTCGAACTACCCGCGACCCAGGCGGCTGGACGCTAAGCCTGACAGTGATGTATTCGTGGACAAGTGGATGAAAATCTTGATAATATGTCGGCAGAAGTATGACTGTCCAGTAATTGTAAACTTAATGTTATAGTATTTGTCTTAACTAATTGTAATTGGCCGTGGCCTTTACATAAATAAACTCCCTGCTTCTTCCCATGGGGGTTAGCAGAAACTACAGAACTCCTTGTCTGTTAATTTAATAAAAATATTAAGCAAAAATACTTTTATCAGTAAATTCATAATGTTTTAAGTAGATACAAAATCTAGCTTCAAACCTCAAACCAAATTCTCTAATTACCACACCAAAACTAGTATAAACCGGCTAAAACTAAGTAGATATAAATAAGATCTTTAACCAATCCGGAGTGGCTTCACCGCGTCGCGTCGCGGTTGCAACGTCTACCACAGTTTGCGGTCACCCTAATCCTACAATCCTAGTTGCACTGGTGGATTGGTTATTTAGTCCGTTTTAGTATAAGTATTAAATTCTTAATTTATGTAGTTGGATTTATTATAAGAATTTTGTGTTTAGTTTGTAGATGCAACCATTTTGAACATACTAAGTCTAAGTAATAATAATACCTGTCTATTATTGTCTTACTGAGACACAAATGCCTGTTCTCATATACTGAGAAAGCACGCGCACTGATGAACAAATCAGGCAAACTCACTCATCCACAAGACATCCTGTCAACGGGACATCAACGAGACGTCAACGAGAACGAGATGATGGCATCGAAGTAGCGTACATTTACTATGGCCGCGTGTCCACTGCACGACCGTCGACGGGACGTCACGTTCAGTTCGAATAATCTCTTTTCTCGTTGACGTTCCGTTGAAGGTGGACAAACAGTGTAAGCTGTGTAGGTAAGTCTAAGTAATGCGTTAAGTATTAATTTGTTTTTCAAATGGATGTTATTAAGTTAATCGGCCTCGGCTTTATCACCATCACCATAGAGATGCTAAGCTGAATGTCACTTTTACGTCATATAACATCAAAGTCTACAATTGTTTACGTGACAGTTATAGTAACTTGGGGGCCTGTTTCACCACCTAAGATTAAGTTCCTATTAACGGACCTGACAGATAATTTCATACAAATTCTGTTCGATTTTTGAATTTCTTCTGTAAGCAGTGGCTATTCGGACATCGTGAAATAAGCCCTAATGTGAAGAAGTGAAGTTTCAATTTACAGGAAATTGTTGCCAAAAGTGATGAAGCAATTCGACTAGACAAAATTTGTTCTCTAAGATACAAAATGATAGGAGACTGAAGAAAAAGTTAAAAGTCGTATGAGCGTTTTAACTTCACCTCTTCCTTCCATCCTTATGGCATATGCACACGATGCGTTGCGGCGCCGCACCGCTGATTTCACCGCTTTGGCGGTCGCACGTACGTTGCGGCGCGCCGTAACGTTGTTACGCCGCAGCGGCGCCGAAAATTTCTTGCCATTTCTTCTGCTGCTCAAACAATTGGGCGGTGCAGCTGCGGCGTCGCAACGCGTACAATACGTTTCCACTAAAGATGAGACTTGACACACCACGTGGTTTGACTTGCGCAGTAGACGATTTATAGGTCTCTTTAGCGGTATTAGGTCTGAGAGGGGAAGGAACCGGGCGTCACCACGCAGCGTGGGTGGCGCGGTACGGCGCTCTTCAAGCACCTTCAAGTCTCATCTTTCGTGGCGCGTATTGTACACCCCTCCCCGCCTCGTCTCGCGAGTTGCATTGCAAGTACAGTGTACGTGCGGTGCGACCCCGGAACGCACCGTGGATATTTGTATGTAAGACGCCGCAGCGAGACCGTTGGTGTCGCTGCGGCTTCCACCACTGCTCTCAAAACGGTGAAGGAAAACATCGCGAGGAAACCGGCATGTCCTAGAACCAAAAATTCGGAGACATGTGACATCTACCAACCCGCACTGGGCCCGCGTGGTGGATTACGGTTCACTCTCTCTCTCTCTCTCTCACCGAGAGGAGGCCTGAGTCTCAGCAGCGGGAAAATTATAGGATGACAATGTTGTTTACTAAATGTAGTTATCTATTACTTCTGAAATATATTTTGTATTCTCCTGACGATCTCGTAAAATGTCCGTAATTACGGTTGACCTGTAAAAACTCGTTACCGATCAAATTAGTCTAATTAATTAAAGTCTACATTCAGAGTTAGTTCTGAAAACAGTGTTGCTTTGATAAAATCTACTGAAAACTAACATAAATTTGCTGTTCCAAAACCACTTATGATTTCAGCTGAAACCTTATTTCCTGTACATATGATCGATTTTCGCATTAGTTTTTGAAATGTAGACTTTCGGAGTTGCTTTAGTAAGTTTGTGCAGTGTTATTTTCATTGTGTTGCAGTCGTAAAATTGTTGCTCTAATGATAAAAATTAAAGCATAAAAGTTGAAAAAGGTTTTACTAGATGTCGTAATTTACTGTGTAGCAGATTTGAAGTTTTTGCGATGAATTTATTCAGAAATTGAGGGATGTCTAAAATATTTTCTGTAAATAGAGGTCATTCTAAAAAGGGCCCAACCAGGCAAGAGCCAACAAGAAGTGTAAAACCTCTTTTTATAGCTTTATTTTTATTCTTCTTTATTTTAAATATTTTACATCTTCTTTTGTTTTTTCTTAATTTTGATATAATGATACTCTGGGGACTATTTCAATACTATTTGTACACTCCTACCAACTTATCTGTGAAATGGCGAAACTTGGAACTGCGGCCGTCATGTTGAACTGTCTTCGATTGTGTCGACGCATCGACGGTGGCGTCCTCTTTCAGTTCACAGATAAGTTGGTAGGACTGTAATTAGCCAGGCTATGAGCCAGACCAATCGTAGCTGCCAAACATCCCCCAGCCATAATTAAAAAGCCGCTGTTAGTATGAGCGTGAGCGTGATAATTAGATAGTTTGTGTCTGGGAGATGTTTGACCGCTACGATTGGTCTGTCTGTTTACAAATAGTTCCGCGAGTATAGTTATATTAAAATTAAGACAAACTATTAGTAAGATGACGGAATTTTTTGCGAGCTTTATTAAAGCGTCTGGCGGAGAAAACCGCCGACGAGAAGTGTCTGACAGTTTAATAACAATATTCTGTAAAACATTGGTACGAGTACCTACATATAAAAAACTTTTTTACAAAAAAAAAAAAACAACCGACTTCCAAAAAAATACTACAAAGTGAAAAATAACTTTAATTTTGGAAGTCGGTGTCTGGATCTGTATTTTAGCTTTTTGCCACCGACTTCCGAAATTAAAGTTATTTTTCACTTTGTAGTATTTTTTGGAAGTCGGTTGGTTTTTTTTTGTAAAAAAGTTTTTTATTTGTCACTTTTTAATGGGGCAGTCTGTAATTTATCTAAGTTACAATAGCCTAATGTCAACTGCTCATCACCTTTTACAAAATATTGCTTTTCCCGATACAAGGACGTTAATTGTTGAGGAGTTCTCCCAGTAAGGAACCAGGAGAACTGGAACTGATGGTGAAGCTCCACTTCAACATATGTATTGTATGATCATAAATTGCTTAGCAATAATCTAATCGCAACACGTGAAATACGTATTATTGAGTTCCGATGGCCATCTGTGGTCTTCATCATCAGTTCCACTTCACCAAATGGTGCTTTCCGGGAGCAAATGCACGAGTTACTATAAAAAATACCCAAATCGTTATAGGTGTGCCTATAAAAATTGAAGGTTTCCCTCGATTTCTCTGGGATGCCATCATCAGATCCTAGTTTCCTTATCATGGTACCACCCTTGAGATATCTCCTTTCCAACAAAAAAAAAAAAAATCATCAAAATCGGTTCATAAACGACGAAGTTATCCGCGTACAAAAATATATTGCATATACGGTCGAATTGAGAAACCTCCTTTTTTTGAAGTCGGTTAAAAAATCTGCAGTCAGACTTTATGAAAAGTGAGTAATATTTTTTACGTTACTTTAATGATACCGGAAAGTTGGCCGTCACGTCGGCGTCCGTCGGCCCAAGCTAGCAGGTATGCGAACGTTCAAAGTAGGTACATACTAACACTCTATCCCATTCATTTTGGTCTGGCGGCCCCCAGGGCCGCCAGACCAAAATGAATGGGATCTTGCTGCATGGATTTGGTCCTCAGGTCGGTGAAAACTTCTTTAGGCGCGTTGAGCGATTTTGGTAGGGGGAAATCTTACGGGTTCGCATCACAGCGTCACCGCTACACTGCAACACCGCGTTTTCACTTCTGTCGGCAGTCCCCATCCCACGATAGCCTATTTTTTAATAGCAGCCCAGGTTAACCGGTTAATGGCAATTGGCTCGCCTCCTATCCTACTACTACCGACTTGAATACCTATAACTGTCGAAATGTGAGTTTGGTATTCACCATGTCTTGCCCTTCAAAGTCAAAGTCAAATAATTTATTTTTAAAGAGGCTATTAAGAGGCACATTTGTTTATTTATTTATTTATTTATTGGACAACCAACAAAGCATACACTAAAAAAAAATACATGTTAAAATAGCCATGTTATTATCACATATCATAGTGTAGCCTTAATTAAAGGCTGCCACGGCATGCATAAAATATAGGAGTAAAAAAAAGCAGTTACAAAAAATATTCTATTTATCTAGATGATCTATACAGGGTTACTGGTAACTCGACCACTTCCTTGCAGGACGTCATAGTAGGGTTCAAATGCAACAAATTAAGCCACCAAATCTTCTACCGAAATTCAGTTTTTTTTTTCGTAAATTTAATTTTTTCAGACAAAATTTACGAAAAATAAAATGTTTAATTAGTTATCTTTGCCAAATTTTAGGCATTTTTGAACTTTTAATTATTAGCGCAAAGGTCTGCTACTGCATCAGCTATATTACTAACTTAAATTCCAGAATAGTCGCGCCGTAAATAATTTTAAATTGGATCTTTCATATAAAAACTAAAAATCTAAGTAACTCAAAAAGTATTGAATTTCGGTAGAACATTTGGTGGCTTAATTTGTTGCATTTTAACCCTACAATGACATCCTGCAAGGAAGTGGTCGAATTACCAGTAACCCTGTATATCTTAAAGACAACAGAAACTACAATATTAATTTTAGTTTCAATAATATCAAAACTTAAAAGAAAAAAAAAAGTTTGTGTGTGTCAGCTCAACGCACGACGGGAGTTATGTACTACATCCTTCGTGTCTTTGAATTTAATGGATAGATTGACTGCTACAAATAAGACTGGTCGAAAATAAACAAAACAAGTGCACACATACATGATTTCAAAGTGAAAGGTGCGCAAGGTACGTTGCGCAGAAAAACGTAACGCTTTTGAATTAACGCTTGTAATAATTTCACTCCTCATAAAATTTCCATACCGGGGGCCTTATAATAGGTTGGGGAAAAAGTTTCTTCGCATTTTTTAAGAAAATTCAAAACATTTTTTAATATACATTATTTACATTTATCTAAAGTATGCAGGTACCATTTTGTTCGATAACTTTTTACCATCTTGTAGGTAGGGACATGATCCCATTGCTATAGAAATGTTGGGACTTCTGATCAAAATACCGCGACAAGTGGTTTTGGCAGTCCTCTCGTGATGTTAACCTGACACTGCCTTAAGAATTCTGAAGAGACCGAAACAGGTGGAAATCTGAAGGTGCAAGGTCAGGACTACACGGCGGATGCATTAACACCTCCCAGCCAAACTATCTTAATTTTTGCTGAGTGGCTAAAGATGTGTGAGGTCTACCGTTATCATGATGAAAAACCACACCCCTTCTGTTGATTAATTCCGGCCGCTTTCTCTCAACTTCTTGCTTTAATCTCATCAGTTGTTCGCAGTAGAGTTCAGAATCGATTGTCCTGCCTGGTGGTAACAGCTCATAATGAATAATGCCCTTCCAATCCCACCACACACACACAGCATCACCTTGTTGCGAGTTAACCCGGGTTTCGCCACAGTCTGTGAAGCCTGACCGGCCTTTGACCACGACCTTTTTCGCACGTTCTTGTCGTACGTGATCCACTTTTCATCGCCAGTTATCAGCTTCTTCAAAAATGGTTCGGTTTCATTACGTCGTAATAAAGAATCACAAATGAGTACACGGTTCATTAGGTTTCTTTCAGTGAGCTCGTGAGGTACCCAAATATCGAGCTTTTTTGTGTATCCAGTTTTTTTCAAATGCGACAAAACTGTTTTGTGGTCAATTCCCAGTTCTTCAGCTACGTCGTAACTACTGATATGCCGATCTTGCTCCACTTTTTAAAAAATGGCATCCATTTTATCCGTAATAGGGCGACCAGAGCGACGTGCATCTTTGACATCAAAATTTCCGAATTGAAAACGCTTAAACCAAATTTGTACTACTCTCACAGACACTGCACTGGGTCCATAAACATCGCAAATTTTTTTCGCGGCTTGGGTTGCATTTTTACCTTTTTTGTAGTAAAATTTTAAAATGTATCGAATTTCTTCATTAGATTCACTCATCTTGACAGTACGAAAAACAAATTAAAATCACACATTTTCCTAATTTGAATTTGGAATTATGTTCTTTAAAATTTAAATTTTCAATGATATCAAAACCAGCCAGATACAAATAGTATAGCCAAAGAGATTTTATTTTAAGTTCATACATACTATAATGCGAAAAGACTTTTTCCCCAACCTAATATGAAAGTCGATTCTTAATAAACTCTAATAGAATTGATTCTAGTAGCCCTTCTAAAAAGAATACGAAACTATAGTATGGAGAAGAATGGGCAAGAAACTCTATAGTTACTCTTTTAAATCCATCCATAAACTCTGGCCACTGGGTTATTCACTTTTTGACACCTGTCAGTTGGACAATTTCTAGTTGTAATAAGGATCAAATTAGCAAAACACATATTCGTTAGTTTGACAGATTTAACTGACAGGTTTCAAAAAGTGAATAACCCAGTGGACAGAGTTTATGGATGGATTTAAAAGAGTAACTTCGCAGTTTCTTGCCCATTCTTCTCCATACGATAGTTTCGTATTCTTTTTAGAAGGGCTGACAGAGTATAGTTATTCTTTGGGTACTACAGGCATGATGTTACGTTACTGTAATATACAGAAAATCAATTACTACATACAACGCCTTCGCTTCGCTCTCGCTGATTCGGCGAACAGCTTTCAATTACTTCCTATCCCACAGAGCTCGCAATCGTCACGCCCCGGCAGCGTTTAAAGAGAGCAGCACTAATAAAATTCGTGGCACTGAAAGCTCGTTGAGCGCACAACTGCTGTCACGGACCGCTTTCAAAATATACTTAATATTATTTTCACTTCAGTAGCTCAAACATGTAGGTTTTGCTGCCTGAAATCAGAGAGCAAAATGCGATTTTGCTCACTGAGTGAGACCAAGTATGTTTTTAATTTTTTTTTTTCAGAAAGCCGCGAATATCTTATTCAGTCTTGGGGTTAATCATACAATTCGAAACATTCACACTCTATCTCTTTCCCGCCATTAGAAAGGGAGAGAGACAAAGACCAGCCCATTCGAAGTTCCGATTTTGAATTCGACCTCAAAGACAAACACGTTCGGAATTTCATACTAACTAAAGAAATTTTGCAAAAAGATAATTATGTCTTTTAATGTAATTTATTGAATTTTTAACTTATTGTTGTATTTAAACGAAAATAAGTATTTACTGCAAATAAAACTGATATTTAACATGTAAATATTTATTTCTAGTTTCAATAATGTTACGTAATATATTTTGAATACTAAAATAGCATGGGTGCTATTTCCGAACACGCCTTAATTTAAATAAAAGAGCGGGAATAAAATTTCGTGGCTGGCGTAAACAGTTGAATAAGTTAAAAAAATATTAAAATAATCGTAAAATATGAGTGAAACTAGCGACGAGAACAGTATTTTAACACCGGAAGAGTTAAAACAGTAAGTTATTAATGCAGAATTAAGTTTCCTACCTGAGAAGTCTCGCGAGAAATATCTGAAAGCATACCATGTCTTCAATGAATGGAGACTTACAAAGGGCGCAAGCAGTTTTTCGGAGACGGTGTTGATATCTTATTTTTTAGATTTATCACTGACGAGGCGATCATCTACAATATGAGTATTTACTCAATGTTGAAAGCTACTTTAAAAACAAAACATAACGTGCATATTGAAACATACGCAAAACTCGTATCTTTTCTAAAAAGAATGTCAGTTGGGCATAAGGCTGAAAAGTCAAAAATTTTCACGGCCCTTAACATAGAAAAATTTCTTAATGAAGCTCCGGACTGCAATTTTCTTGCCGCTAAAGTAAGTGGTACCTATGAATCTATGTTGTTAGTTATTAAAATTTGTGTGTAGACTGTTATGTATAAAGGTACTTACTGCCTACTACAACTTTTTGGAGTCGCAATGAATCCTAGTCTGGCTTAGCAATACTGCCAAAATATTTATTACGATATGTAAAAGATGCTGTAAATGTTAAATTATGCATATTAATTATGTAATATTTTCATTACAGGCTGTACTGATCATAGGAATTAGTGGAGCGTATCGCAATAATGAGCTATTACAGCTAACAGTTAATATCGCATTCAGATAAATTACTGTTAGTAAAATTGAAAAATACGAAGACGAACCTTGACAGGTATTTTGTCGTACGCGAAGAGTATGACTATTGTAGAAAAATACCAAAATTTACGTCCAGCCAATATAAAAAACGACCGATTTTTCATACAATACCATAATAATAAATGCTCAAAACAGCCTAAGGGAGTAAATAAAATAGGTGCTATACCGCGAGAAATTGCCACTTTCTTAAAACTGGAAGAGCCTCAGCTATACCTACACGGGTCACTGCTTTCGGAGAACTTCGGCAACGCTCTTGGCTGATTCCGGAGCCGATCTCACCACTTTAAAACGCCACGGCGGGTGGAAGTCCAATACGGTTGCTGAAGGCTATATTGAAGACTCAATAGAAAATAAGTCTTAAATCTGTAAGGGTATAGTGGAAACAATAAGTCTGAATTTGACCTCGGATCCTTGGTCCCACCCACGCCCATCCACTTCCAACGACGCACAGTGTACTTATACAGAAAGCCGATCAGAGTCACCAACGTTCACCGTTGTTTCTTCTCAATCCGCCACCGAAACAGAAACCTTAACCCCAGATAATCAAACTCAACTAAAACAAACAAAATAAAACTGATACTTTTAATTTGCAGAATTGCAGTAATTTTACTTTTAACTTTTAAAATTTATTTTAATGTTTTATTATCCATGAATATTTACATAATTTAAAATCTAACAGTCATAAAAACAAAAAATATGTACAAGTATATAAAAAAGGAGGGGAAATAATCATAGGGCATCAACAAATTCGTCCACATCGCTGTCGACAGGAAAAGTGCCCAAAAGGCTGGCAGCATGCTTTTAACTTTTAAAATGTACCATTTTATTGAATTGGCGCCTCTACCTACAATTTTAATTATTTTGATTCACAATAAATAGTTATTTCAATCTATTCCTGTTTATTATTTTATCTCCTAAAGTGTTCTCGCTGCTGAAGTAAAAATTTATGTTTTACATGAGAGCAAAGTTTTTTTGCATCTCATGCCTTTGAATCTCTTGCCACACTCGGGATTCAAAATCAGCACTCGCAGCAAAAAGCGACTTTGCTCTCTTGTTGCACAAATACTATTTGACATTGAAAATGTCTTTTCGATCGCTTCAGTAGGGGCCTATTTCCAGCGAAAGTGCGAATTCTCCGTGGTGTGGTAAGTTTAAGGCCTATGTGAATGATTGGGGTGTCAAAAAACGCGTATCAACGAGGGCTAAGTCGAAGATGGTGAAAAATATTTTGAAAAAATTTGATAGGTTTTAAGAAAATCGCAAAAAACCCCCAAAAAATTCCGTTTTTAGGGGGTTTAAAAGGGCATTTTTAAACATATTTCCAAATTCATATTTTAAACTTTTATATTGTTAAGTATATTGAAAATTCACTTAATATCTGGAGAAAAATTTTCTCATTTCTTGAAAAAATGAAAATATTTCTCGATATTATTTTTTTTTAATCGCCCGTTTCACGATTTCGTAAAACGTGTTGTAAAATGAGAATAATTATATTCGTGTACAAAATAATAGCAGTTTATAAAGACTTAAAAGTATTAATGTTAATGTAATTTATTTTTATATTTTTTGGAAAATCTAATAAAAAACATTTTTTTGTAATTTTTTTATAAGATGTGTTACAATTTTTTGTATATTTGTTTAAGTAGGTATTTTTTGTTTTCTTTAGCATACGGTTCTTTTTACTAGCTTTTTGTATTCAATGATTAAAGTTAGTTTAAAATGATAAATTTCACATTTCTTGTATTTTAGGACAAAAAAAAATCTATTAATTGTATTTGTTGTGTATTTCTTTTTCTAATGCTAGAACCGAGTTCATTTTCAATGCACCTAGAAGGTCGTGTAATACGCGAGATATGTGAATTTTTAATCTGTGAGTCTATCATTGATTTTTATGTTATGCCCTATCCCTTTATAATTAGTAAATAACTGATTATGTTCATTCACATACTGTGTGGTGGGGGGAGCCTGGTGAACTGCTATACAGTTATTCCTAGTGCAGACGCATCTCTCACAAACAAGTGTCACATACTTTTTAAGCCTGTCTAAATTAATAATAGGTCTTTACCTATGAAATTGCCGTTTTGTATGAAAAAATTTAAACGATTTTTTTTCATGCATTTTTTATTTGTATTAATCGAAGTAATCACCCATGCAATCAATGCATCTTTGCCAACGCAGTGGCAGTTTATTGATGCCCTTCTTAAAGAAATCAGCTGGACGGGAGGCAACAAATTCTTCAAAGGCATTTTGTACTGCCTCTCGGGTATTGAATTTTTTCCCGCCAAGAAGTTATCCAAATTCTGGAAAAAGTAGTAGTATGTAGGCGCATGGTCTGGTGAGTAGGGCGGATGACGGAGAGCTTCCAACCCCAGTTTTTGCAACTTGGAGACCGTCTGCTGTGCAGTATGAGGTCGCGCGTTGTCGTGCAGGAGCAGCGGAGACGAGCGATTGACCAATGCTGGTTGGAGATGTGCCAGCTTCTCCATCATTGTGTTCAGTTCTTCACAGTACACATCTGAAGTAATGCTCACCCCGTTTGGTAAGAAGCTGTGATGAATCACACCGGCGCTAGACCACCAAACAGTGACCATCACTTTTCTAGGGGTAAGTTTTCGTTTAGGGCATTGTTTAGGTGCTGAACCAGGATCCAACCAACTTGCTGAGCGCTTGCGGTTATCAAACAGAATCCATTTTTCATCGCAGGTAACAATGCGGTTCAAAATTCCTTCATTTGTGTGTCTGTTGAGCAGTGCAAGGCACGTATCGACGCGTACTTCGCGCTGGCGATCATTGAGTTCGTGGGGCACCCATTTGTCAAGCTTTTTTACCTTGCCAATTTGACGCAAATGGACCAATATTGTTTTGACGCTAACGTCGAAAGCTGCTGCTAATTCAACCGTAGATTGTGTATCATTAGCTTCCACAATCGCCTTTAATTCGTCATTGTCGACCAAAGTCTTCGGACGACCGCGAGGTTCATTTTTCAGGTCGAAATTTCCAGAACGGAAGCGAGCAAACCAATAACAAGTGGTGTGTTGGTTTGTAGTGTTAGCTCCGTAAACGTCGTTGATGTTGCGTGCCGCTTGTGCCGCGCGTTGCTGCCACGACGGTACTCATATTCCATAATTACTCGATTTTTTAACGTATCCATGATGACGAAAAAGATTGAAATGCGATGAAAATGTAACACTAATCAATAAACAAATGACTACTTTTGGAAAAAAAATCCATGTTTTTAAAATAAAATTAATTTGAAATTAGAACTCTTAGCCAAACAAAAATTATTTTGATTTGAAATGGCCAGTACTGCAGAACGGCAATTTCATAGGTAAAGACCTAATATGATGGCATTGTTTGTGAAGAGAAAATAAATTCTTTGAATTTGAAAGCTGCAAGCCGTTTACACTACGAGGTACACGCTCAAGCGACACGGAGCGGAGAAAACAAATGAAAAAATTGTTTGCCACGAGACACTGCGATAAGCCGTGCGGAGTGACGGACGGAAACGGGTGACGCGTGCGCGTATCGCTTGACGCAAGTCGCATCGCTTGAGACGGTGAACGCCCTCAGATAAAGGCACTACTCGTCGCGCGAAACGCGGTACCTTTGTGTTGCGCGTTGTAGGAGCCTTAAGGACGCTGTTACAAATCATCAAATCAAATCAGAGTCAGTCAAATCATTACAGTTTCTCAATAAATGTACCGAAGTGAAAATGTTTACTTCGGCACATTTATTGAGAAAATAAAAAAAATAACAAAAAAAAAAACCTATCTAAAATTATATTTATAGCCCAGAATCGTACCATGCACATCTATCAACAATTCGGCCAAAAAACATTAAACATACTTTTGTGTAAAAAAGTAATGATTTGACTGGGACTTGTAACAGCGTCCATAAGTCATTTGTGTCGTAGTGTGAGTTAACGATGAGACGCTTGATTTGTATGGAAAGTGTTGACATGCCGCCTCTAGCGCGGGGGCGCCTCCGTGCTCTGTGCGCTATTCTATTACGTGTTATTCTCCTAGTAATAATTATAAATCTATGAATATTAATAGCTGTTGTTATAATTAAGCTTTAGTTCAAGGCACTGAACCGATATGACAGTGGCAATTTACCTATTTGTAGAGCTGCTGCCCTAGTACCCTTACCTCGCGTCCTATTTGCCAAATACAACATCCCTCTCTCACACTTTCAACCCCTCAGTCACTCACACAAACACAATACACGCCTTACTAAACTAGCCTCAGACTTGTAAACCAACATTATTCTTTCTGCTCAATCGCACTCCGACCCACAAGAAACAAGCCCTGCTTAGTTTGTGGGTCAATGGTCAAACCATACATTGTTGTGATGTACATAGTTAAATTTGTGTTTATGTAAGTCTGTCATCACTCATCCATCAGTAATCACCTTTTATTTTGCCAATAAAACCAATAATTTTTTTTTGTATTTAAAATACACGATCGTTAGAACTTTTTGTTCGATGAACCTGAACGCGTGGTCTCACCGACTGCGGGCGCTTTCCGGTTTTCTGAACAAAAATACACGATCGTTCGAACTTTTTGTTCGATGAACCTGAACGCGTGGTCGCACCGACTGCGGGCGCTTTCCGGTTTTCTGAACAAAAATACACGATCGTTCGAACTTTTTGTTCGATGAACCTGAACGCGTGGTCGCACCGACTGCGGGCGCTTTCCGGTTTTCTGAACAAAAATACACGATCGTTCGAACTTTTTGTTCGATGAACCTGAACGCGTGGTCGCACCGACTGCGGGCGCTTTCCGGTTTTCTGAACAAAAATACACGATCGTTCGAACTTTTTGTTCGATGAACCTGAACGCGTGGTCGCACCGACTGCGGGCGCTTTCCGGTTTTCTGAACAAAAATACACTATCGTTCGAACTTTTTGTTCGATGAACCTGAACGCGTGGTCTCACCGACTGCGGGCGCTTTCCGGTTTTTTGAACAAAAATACACGATCGTTGAACTTTTTGTTCCATGAACCTGAACGCGTGGTCGCACCGACTGAGGGCGCTTTCCGGTTTTCTGAACAAAAATACACGATCGTTCAAACTTTTTGGTGGATGAACCTGAACGCGTGGTCGCACCGACTGAGGGCGCTTTCCGGTTTTCTGAACAAAAATACACGATCGTTCAAACTTTTTGGTGGATGAACCTGAACGCGTAGTCGCACCGACTGAGGGCGCTTTCCGGTTTTCTGAACAAAAATACACGATCGTTCAAACTTTTTGGTGGATGAACCTGAACGCGTGGTCGCACCGACTGAGGGCGCTTTCCGGTTTTCTGAACAAAAATACACAGTCGTTTAAACTTTTTGGTGGATGAACCTGAACGCGTGGTCGCACCGACTGAGGGCGCTTTCCGGTTTTCTGAACAAAAATGCACCATCGTTCAAACTTTTTGGTGGATGAACCTGATCGCGTGGTCGCACCGACTGAGGACGCTTTCCGGTTTTCTGAACAAAAAGTACCATATGCACGCTTACTTTACTATTTACTTAGCTACGCTTTCCTACGACAGCGGTGGCCGCCACATGGCATACAGGCTCCTTCAAACAGGCGCGACACGCGATATAATCGCACGCGACACAAAGGCACCGCGTATCGGGTGACGAGCGGGCCTTTGTGTCGCGCCTGTTTGTAGGAGCCTTAACGGCCGCAGTGATGGCTGTTATGAAAGTGATGGCAGCGGGGTTTGACTTTACGGTGTCAAAAAATTAAAAACTCAGTAACTTACTTTCAAAAATGAGGGAGTTGGGTATCTAGCAAATTCCAGGCGATTTGCAGCATAACCTAGTTACTAATCTATGTTCTTCTATTATCATTGAAGTAACAGAATACCAAATTTCGACTCGATAAACCTGTAGAAGATGCTCAAATCCATTCATCAACTAGAAAAGAGCTGATAATCTTCAAACGGCTGAACCATAGTTCATGGGCTGAACAGATTTTCTTGAATCATAGCTAAGAACACTCTCGATCAAGTCACCTTTCAAACAAAACAAAAAAATCTAGATCGGTTCAGCCGTTTGGTAGCTACACTGGCGCCGACGGACTGACAGACACACACGTGTTCAGTGACATCATTCGACGGTAAATTACGGACGCTGTGTGACGGTCACCGCAGTCTTAAGAAACCGTAGCTTTAGTGAAGTATGTCACAGTAAACTATCTATGGCAAAAAAATGCTAACTTTTGAAGTAGCACAACTCTATAATAAATTACCGTCCTGTAAGAAAACTACACTCTTTCAATGCATTCAAAACTCAACTTAGCCAGCGCATAATTGCGGATCGATCACTTCTGGAGAAATGAATGCATTGGATGGGTAATTATTTAACTTGTATGTTTTTTAATATTATTATATTAAAGGAGGAGCTCGTGGCTAAGTAATAACAGCCGCACGGGTCGATCCATCAGGTTAAGCTACGCTTGCCGGGGATGGTCAGTGGATAGGTGACCATCTTTACATACCGAGACTCCTCCGTGCCTCAGAAAGCACGTTAAGCCGTTGGTCCCGGCTGTCATTCGTGGATCTTTGATAGTCGTTACGGGTCGTCAGAAGCCCGAAAGTCTTACAACCAGTCTTACCAAGGGGTATCGTATTACCCAGTTACTGGGTTGTGGAGGTCAGATAGGCAGTCGCTCCATGTAAAATAATGGTATTCAGAAGAAGCCGACCCCAACATAGTTGGGAAAAGGCGAGGCAGATTGATTGATGTTTTTAAATATTATTCTCAAGTAAGTGACATATGTCTTTATTGGGAATAAAGTTTCTTTGAACCGAAACCGAAATATATGGACAGTAAGAAAACTATGTACAACGATCGAAACGGCACACTCACACAGACGCGCGCACCAACGAGGCCCTAAACGATAGTCGCGGTGCTCTCAGTATATTTATTGTGGTGTCTGTGTGTGTGCCATTTCATACGTTTGTTCGTAGTTTATCTACTGACCATATTTTATACTGTGGTAATTCCGACTTGCCCTTTTTAATGTAACAAATATTTGACAGTCTTGTGGTTTATGGCTTGTCTAGCCTTGGCGCCAGACATAGCTGCAAACATTTGAACACACTAGTGTGTAGTGTGTGTGTGTGTGTGGTATTTGAAGACTTTGTAAGATGAGATGCAAATTGTAAAATACATATGTGATCAACACACACATGCTACCCGACCCACATATTATTACTTACATAACATCAATCTGCCTAGCCTTTTCCCAACTACGAGTATGTTAGGGTCGGCTTCCAGTCTAACCGTATGCAGATGAATACCAGTATTTTATATGGAGCTACTGCCTATCTGACCTCCACAACCCAATTACTGCGTAATACGATACCACTTGGTAAGACTGGTTGTCAGACTTTCGGGCATCTGACGACCCGTAACGACTGTCAAAGATCCACGAATGACAGCCGGGACCCACGGCTTAACGTGCGTTCCGAGGCACGGAGGAGTCTCGGTATGTAAAGATGGTCACCCATCCACGGACAACTCCGGCTAGCGTAGCTTAACCTGATGGATCGATCCGTACGTCTGTTATTACTTAGCCACGAGCTCCTCTATTACATAACATAATCATAATAATTTAAGACGCAGATATATGATTTAAGTGACTTTTAAATGTTATTACGCCTTCGAATGATGCAAGTAAACTATGCAAAAAATGCATGCTATACTAGAAAGCGTGCACATCAATCTATAAACCGACGTTCGCACGGACTTATAAATATCGCGGCGCTTTTTTTTCGCGCACTGGATTTTCGCCGAGAGTTGAAAATCCAACAGTGTGTTTTTGCGGCGCGCTGGGATGCACTCTGTTGTTGTTAGGTTTGATTCTCAATGCTCGGCTCAACACCGAGAGTTGAAAATGTGTTTAGTGAACATTTAAATACCTATTGTAGTAAATTAAATTATGTAATAAATTCATGAGGTCTACCCAAAACATAAAAGCCCGCCAAGTGCGTGTCGGACTTCGCACATTTAAGGTGCCGTACCAAATCTGATTTATCAATATATTGGTATTTGTTAGTAAAATATACGTAATAATACACATTATCAACAAATTTCAAGTTCATAGGTCAATGGGATGTTAAAAATTCTTCGGATCATAATTTTGTAAAAAAAGCTGACTATGGTGGCTTCTCATCCGACTTCAAAAAGGAGGAGGTTCTCAATTCGTCGGAACCTTTTTTTTTTCTTTAATTTTTTTTTATGTATGTTCCCCGATTACTCGAAGATGGCTGGACCGATTTGGATTTTTTTTTGTTTTATTCGAGAGGGTATACATCAAACTTGGTCCCATATAAAATTGATTAACTTTGCTTGGGTGGTTTTGGAGTTAGCTTCAATAATACGTATTTTTTTTCCCCACTTTTATATGGATGATATTCTAGTTTGTTTTGCAGGTAGTGGTATAAGTTTTTGTGTGGGGTAGGTACCATAACTAAAAAGTGACAAATAAAAACTTTTTTATAAAAAAATACAACCGACTTCCAAAAAGAACACTAGAAAGTGAAAACTAACTTTAATTCCGGAAGTCGGTGGCAAAAAACGAAAATGCATTTAACCAGACACTGACTTCCGAAATTTAAGTTATTTTTCACTTTGTAGTGTTCTTTTTGGAAGTCGGTTGTATTTTTTTTCCAATATTTTTTTTAAACCAAAATACAGTATTTATCTACTCAACGAGTTTTAAACAACGCTATGCCACTCAATGCCACTTCACTCGAATTTTGGGAAATAAATGCTAATCATTCTTAGCTTATTTGAGACCTCAGACACATTTTGACCAGTTTTACTTAAATCTGTTAAGTAGTAGTAGTACTTTGTTATTTAACCCAAAAATTAAAGTGTAATAATCCAAAACTACTCTGGGATACCATAAATCGAATAACAAACACCACAAAAACCACACATTCGTCCGCACAATTGCTATCCTCATCACCCACACCAGCACAGTCATGTAACAATGTGAATTCCTTTTTTGTCAATATTGGCAAGAAACTTGCAGATGACATTATAAAAACGAGGCCCCCACAACAACCACCTAACCCACAAAACAGTTCTATACCAACTTCATCCTTTGTCTTGGATAAAACTGACCCAGAAGAAATTATATCCACAATTAACTCACTGCGACCAAACGCTGCTACTGGTTGGGACGGCATTTCACCTACAATACTAAAGAAATTCTCCACCACTCTGGCGCCTATTTTATGCCATATATTCAATATTTGTTTTGAAACAGCTGTTTTTCCAACTTCTTTTAAAAAGGCAATAATCTATCCAATCTTCAAGGGAGGTGACAGAACCTTGCCGAATGACTATCGTCCTATAGCTGTTTTAACCACCTTATCTAAAGTAATTGAACGCTTGATAAACAAAAGATTGGTTAGTTACCTGGAGCATTGCAAGATAATCTCGCAACAGCAATATGGCTTTCGCAAAAATAAGTCAACCTGTGACGCAGTTCATGACCTAATCAGCTTTGTCATAAATCATCTAAATAAAAATAAAAAGGTCCTTACTATATTTCTAGATCTCGCGAAAGCGTTCGACACTGTTCCCATTTCCACACTCTTAATCAAACTTGAGAAAATAGGCGTCAGGGGGCTACAGCTGGATCTTTTCCAAAGTTACCTCTCTAATCGTTCGCAAAAAGTCAGGATCGATGGCCATAGTAGCGACGAGCTACCAATTCACTATGGGGTACCACAAGGAAGCATTTTGGGCCCCACTCTTTTCTTAATCTTTATTAATGACCTGTGTGATCTCAATATCGTTAATGCCAAGGTAATATCTTTTGCAGATGACACAGCAATAACCTTCGCTGCGGATTCCTGGTCTCAATTGGAGCATCAAGCTCAGCTTGGCTTTGACATGGCATTAAATTGGCTTAATTCCCACACTCTAACCCTTAATGCCTCCAAAACCAAATTTCTGACTTACTCTAACAGCTCGGTCTCTCAACCAAAGACTCCAATTTTTATCAGAGTTCACACTGGTCATCCACTACTACAGGGTTCAAGCTGTCAATGCCCTCTTTTAACCTCTGTTGAAAGCATCAGATATCTGGGAATTGTCTTGGACAGGAATCTCAATTTTAAGTCTCATATCGGTCTGCTAACTGGACGGGTTCGCAAACTGATGTACATCTTTAAAAGTCTCCGGCAGGTTGCCAATCTCATTATAATACGTAATGTCTATTTTGCGCTTTGCCTATCCATCGTAACATACTGCATTTCTTGTTGGGGCGGCGCAGCTAAAACCACCCTCAAGCCGCTAGAAGTAGCACATAGGGCCATATTAAAAGTAGCCACTTTTCGTCCTATTCTGTTTACAACCGATCAACTTTACAATGACTGCAAAGTGCTAAATGTTCGGCAACATTTCATACTACAGACAGTCATTTTGCAACACCGCAACACCCCATACCGAAAAATAGAAAATAAAAAACGTAGTAAACGCCGAAAGGATGGGATATGCACCCTGCCGCGTGTACACTCATCTTTTGTCAAGAGATTTTTTCATTTTCTTGGTCCGTTTCTTTACAACAAAATTAACGAAGATTGCCAAATCTACGGTTTACCGTATTACAAATGCAAAAAGGTTGTACAAACGTACCTGCAAAATAAGTCATATGACGACACTGAAAGGATCTTAACATAGGTGATGAACATACACCTTCTCACACCCACACCAAACACCCACACCACACACACAATCACACACACACCCCCCCACACCACACACCCAATCACACACACACACCCTCACACACATATTATATACTTATCTATCTTAAATTATTGTACTTTAATGTCTAACTCAATTCTCCGAAATTAACAATTAAATCTGAACTATTATATAATTTTACGTCATTGTACCTTAGGGGACCAGACTGCTTCTCCTTAACACAGGTTTCCATAACCTAGCTAGGAGAGCAGTGCTCACCCACACGTTTTGAGATATCTAATAGTGCTTATTTTGTAAAAATGTATTTTTAACGTGTACCTATTTCAATACTTTGTTTTCAGTAATAATAAATAAATAAATTAAAGTAAGTAATAACAGTCGCACGGGCCGATCAGGTAAGCTACGCTTGCTGCGGTCGGTCCGTGGATGGGGACCATTTTAACATACCGAGACCCCCCGGTGCCTCGGAAAGCACGTTATGCCGTTGGTCCCCGCTGTCATTCTTGGATCTTTGAAAGTCTGAAAACCAGTCTTATCAAGGGGTACCTAACGTTTTATCCACTAACTTGGGTTTTGGAGGACTGATGGGCAGTCGCTCCATGTAAAATACTGGTATTCAGCTGCATCCGGTTAGACTGGAAGCCACAATTCCAAACTAAAATATTTTTAATTAAGTTAAAAAAATAAACCATTTAAAACAATTCGCTAACGATAAATCAAGCTATAATTATGTAGGCATTTCAATTATTAATATGGCTATTAATTATTTTCTTCCAGCCACCGGTTTCAGAATGACATCGACCGTTGGGTTTCGCAAAATAATTTACACCGAAAAATGATTATTTTCGCCGAATTTTCGGGCAGTAATTAAGGCCTTACCTTTCTTGCATGAAGTAAGCGAAATATTTTAATTAGGTGGTCCGGACTGGCAGCTGCGGTATACCTATGTGGCATTTGGTCGGGGTCATGTGAGAGTGAGGCAGTGAAAAAAAAAAAAACGCAATAAATTGGTAGTAATAAAAATACTGTTCGAAATTTACGATTACATTCTGTATATTTACTTCGTAGTGACCAATTGTTCGGATTGCAAAGTCTATTTTCGTTCGCTATTCATCATTCTCATTCCTTATTCCCAATTTATTTCGTGGAGCATGTCCCTTTCTTCCATACGTCTCCATTAGTAGTAAAAAAAAAAAAAAAAAAACTCAAAGCATTTATTACAATTAAACCAATTATAGGCACTTTTGAATTGTCAAAGAGTCGGTCAGTTAGTCAAAAAGTTGAAGCTAGTTGCCCAGTTCCAAAACGTAGATCTCCATGGAGAAGAACGAGCAAGTAACTCCACGGACACTCTTTTAAATCAAGATAAGTAATACAACACATCCTAGGTACATTATTCTTTTTACTTCTACAGGTGAGAACAATGTAAAAAAATACTTAAAAATAATTCAAAATATAAGATTAAAAATAAGCCCTGGCAGATAAGAGACGCCCAGTCTCAACTGACGGCGCCCGTTCACGAACATGACGTGTCATCTCGGTAGTCACGCATCTAGCCATATCACCTTTCACACGGTCCATCCATCGTTTATTTGTCTTCCCCTATTCTTAATATCCATGACATTCATACTCAAAACTTTCCTCTCGGAATTTTCCTCATTCCTCCGCATCACATACCATTACCCAACACCATGAAAACCAATTTTCGCACAACTTTTCAGTCAACGATGTTTTTTAATTTGAAAAACAATGAAGACTTATGACGTGTGTATGACAAATTAATAATTAGTAAATGACTATAGCAAAGGTATAAGGCGGGGGGGGGGGGGGGGGGGGGTCTTAGAACGATTTCTATATTATATCCATTCGTTACAACTACCACCCTGAAAACCAGACAAAAAAAAAATGAATAGCGTTTCACGCCTCAACAAAACATACCTATTAAAAAAAAACCCGGCCAAGTGCTTGTCGGACCACGCACAACGAAGGGTTCCGTAGTTGGGATGAATTTATCCCAAAAACAAACTTAACGTTGTAGTTGAAAAACATGTTCGGGCCCACACATACACGGCCAACAGACATAAGGAGCGAAGCCAATGCAAACAGGTTCAGAAATAAATTAAAAAGATATTGGTGCCGATTCTCTTGTGAACGCACTAAACTAAAATTAGAGAATCGCTATCTTTTACTAACAGGCAGCGCGAGAAAAGGACGGCTATAGCTATGAACTAAGTTGGAGATGTCAAACTAGTTCACGCCTTGCGCTTCACCGTGTTTTTTAGTCGACATGTTTTTACGTGTCGTCTAAATGTCTATGGAAAAATTAGTTCTAACTAATTTGACAGCTCTAATTTACTTCCGTCCCTTTCTTGTCATAATAGAGAGAAAAAGTTAGCAATAGCCTAAATTATGTTTAGTTTGTGCACAACAGAATCGGCACCATTATTTGGAAACGTTAACTACAGTGCTACCTAAGCCCTAAAGTAAAGAGTTTAAGATTTTAATGTGTAAAGTAATAGGTAATAATAAAGACTCGCCAGCCCCCACAGTCAAACTATTGACATGGTTTTGTGGGGCTTAATATATTTAAAGCTAAGTAAATCATTGTAATAAAATAAAATAAATAATAATAATGTCACAGTCAATTCTCCAACCACAAATATCAGTTTGTAATCGCAAAAAAAAAATATTATGTTCTAAAACTACAAATTAACGATTTTCATACTTTTCCGTTATTTGTGCTGTCTGTGAGACCTTGCTTCTTTGCCAAACATCATTCTAGGCCAACGGGAAGTACCCTACAGGTTCTGATTTATTTGCAAGTATCAAAATATGCCGCATAAAAGGTCGTATTTTTTTATTGCGTTTGACTTAGAAGCTTGATTTTTTAGAGCTCCAAGAAGGACGCATAGACTTACATTTTTAACCGACTTCAAAAAGGAGGAGGTTCTCAATTCGTCGGAACCTGTTTTTTTTTTTTTTTTTTTTTTTTTTATATGTATGTTCCCCGATTACTCGAAGATGGCTGGACCGATTTGGATTTGTTTTTGTTTTATTCCAGAGGGTATACATCACAGTTGGTCCCATATAAAATTGATTAACTTTGCTTCGGTAGTTTTTGAGTTAGCTTCAATAATACGTATTTTTTCCCCACTTTTATATGGATGATGTTCTAGTTTGTTTTGCAGATAGTGGTATTAGAATTTGTGTGGGGTAGGTACACAACTAAAAAGTGAAAAATAAAAACTTTTTTACAAAAAAATACAACCGACTTCCAAAAACAACACTACAAAGTGAAAAATAACTTTAATTTCGGAAGTCGGTGGTAAAAACGAAAATACATTTAACACCGACACCGACACCGTCTTCCGAAATTAAAGTTATTTTTCACTTTGTAGTGTTGTTTTTGGAAGTCGGTTGTATTTTTTTTTATATTAATTTCAACTTAATACCCTCCACGCGTTCCTGAGAAAAAGGGTCTTGACAGACTAAATGCAGATGGACAAAGTGTTCCGTTTTTCCTTTTGTGGTACAGAACCCTGAAAAGGGAATTCTATTTCTACAATTTAAATAAGACCTAGCCGTATAAAATGTCTATTCATATTCTAAATAGAAGGCCCACATTCAGGTTAAATATCTAACTTTTCCAGAACCTTTTTTTGTGATCCTGTATTATCCAGATCGTAACCCTCTTTTTCGCATTTCAATAGAAAAGAATGGATGCGTGTAGATGGATGGTACCCGGCATGTACAGTGAGACTGGGAAAACGATGGACATATTCATTCAAGATTATGATGATTTATGCTTCCTTGTAATAAATTAAAAAGTTCATTCATAGATCTCTGACAGTCGTTATGGATAGTCAGAAGCTCGAAAGTGTGACAAATGTAAACACGTAAAACTAAGTAAAATAGTTAAGTAATACATAAATAATGACTGGAGTGAAGTCCCAATTGACTTGAGTCTAAACTAAAGTATTTCAAACTCAAACTCAAAGCATTTATTTAAAAGTAAAAACTTTTTTACAAAAAAATACAACCGACTTCCAAAAACAACACTACAAAGTGAAAAATAACTTTAATTTCGGAAGTCGGTGTCTAGTTAAATGTATTTTCGTTTTTTGCCACCGACTTCCGAAATTAAAGTTATTTTTCACTTTGCAGCGTTGTTTTTGGAAGTCGGTTGTATTTTTTTGTATTTTTCACGTTTTAGTTGTGTACCTACCCCACACAAATTCAAATACCACTACCTGCAAAACAAAATAGAACATCATCCATATAAAAGTGGGGAAAAAATACCTATTATTGAAGCTAACTCAAAAACTACCGAAGCAAAGTTAATCAATTTTATATGGGACCAACTGTGATATACATTTGGATTTTTTTTTGTTTTGTTCGAGAGTGTATACACACTCTCGAACAAAACAAAAAAAATCCAAATCGGTCCAGCCATCTTCGAGTAATCGGGGAACATACATAAAAAAAAAAAAAAAGATTCCGACGAATTGAGAACCTCCTCCTTTTTGAAGTCGGTTAAAAATAAACCAGTTACATGCACTTTTGAATTGTCAAGCTAGTTGCCCATTCCGAAGCATAGTAGGTCCCTATGGAGAAGAACGGGCAAGAAACTCCACGGACACTCTTTTATATAAAAATATTTTTACAAAATATTGGTTACATCGTTCATGTTGAAAATATTATATTTACTTTACGCAGCTTGTTTGTAGTAGTTGTGCACAGCAAAGTACAGAATAGATATCAAGTTATCGGTAAATACTTTAGTCTAGACTCAAGCCAATTGGGACTTCACTCCAGTGAAAAAAAACCGGTCAAGAGCGAGTCGGACTCGCGCACCGGGGGTTCCGTTCGGATTTCTGAAAAAGTGTGCTATTTAGAGACATCGTTTTATTTTTACTGTAATCTTAACATACACTTCTATCACATATAATAGTTTGCATAGAGAAAAACGGTATTTTTTTTTACATTTTTCATCAAAAGTTGAAAACTATGCAGCCTAAAAAAAAGAAAAAACAAATGGTTATGAATGTGCAAACAGCGTTCTTTCATAATGATACCCCACATATATACATAGTAGCCCCACTTCGAATTTTGAAGACCCCTTTCAGTCCCTGTTGCAAAAAAAAAAAAAATATATTTCTTTCTTATTTGCAAAATAGTTTGGCAAACTTCATCTAAAACTGTTCCAAATTTCAAGTTGACAGCATTAGTAGTTCTTGAGATATCCAACTGTGACAGACGGACAGACAGACAGACAGACTGAGTCGCACCATAAGGGTTTCTTTTTACAATTTTAGTACGGAACCCTAAATACTAGTACTCAGCTGCATCCGTTTAGACCGGAAGCCGACTCCAACATATTATGATATTATACCAAACATAGCGGAGTAAAAAAAAAAAATTACAGGCATGGCTATAATGAAAATAATACATCATGGGAGCATCCCGAACTTGGTGAAAAGCCTGTATCTCGGCATTCAGCACCAAGCCTCTCTGATACACACATATATTCCATTTGCAATAAGATTAGACATTTCAACAAACCTTTTTTACAGTCCGTTTAAACGATTTTGACTTCTATTCCGTTGGTGGCATGAGAAATGGCAGCTGCAATAAACAGTTGGTATTGTAACCACGTTTTTGCCTTTAATGCCATCCTTAAGCCTACGGAATAGAAGTTTTAATCGGTTGAACGGACTGTAAAAAGGGTTTGTTTAAATGTCTAATCTTTTGCAAATGGAGTATAGACTGACTGACTGGTTACAGACATAGTTGACTAGGCTAAAGTTTGGAACGAGAATCGAATACAGAATGGGTTCCTACAATAAGTCCCTCGTTTAACTAGTCAGTCTGTATAATATTTGACGTGACAATGACTTATTTTTGCGGCAGGCAGCGTGTTTTAGACGTTTATAGATGGATTACTAAAACTCTTTTGGTTGTCGACGTCAGATCATTTTAGGGTTAGGCTCAATACATGTCGCTTATATTATACAAGGTTGATATGAGCGAGAGGTATTAAATTAAACCACCTAAACTTTGTATCATTTTTAGCCTCTTTACTAAAAATCAGATAAATAGAAGCAATAGTTTAGTCACAGGATTATTTTTTAGTTTTTTCTTTGTTGGAACACGACGTATCTGCCCTAACAGCTGACTAAGTATGTTGTTGAAAATTCTGTCGTTTAAAGGTGTATGCCCTACGCATAGTTATCTAGGGTCATACACCTTAAAACGACAGAATTTTTGACGCGACGGTGCCGTTTTGTTACGCACGTCAGTGGAAAAATGTCTACAAAGGATGTTTACATTATAATTAGATCATTAAGCTATTTTATTTGTTCGAAAAAAGTTTTTTCTTTTTTATCTTCTAGACTTTTTTTTTAATAGTTCCGAGTTAACACTATGCATCTATAGTATATCTGGTTTAATTTAATGCCTCTCGCTCATATCAACCTTGTATAGAGGTGTAGCAGTTGAAATTTTGTGTCTCTAAATTTCGTTATAATGGAGTAAACATTGTTATTATAAAATTATACCTATTATACCTACTAGACCTGCCAAAAAACCGGTTAAGAGCGAGTCTGACTCGCGCTCTGAGGGTTCCGTACCGATTTCTGAAACAGTGTGCTATTTAGAGATATATTTTTATTTTTCCTGTAATCTATACATAAACTTCTATCACATAGAACAATTTCAGATTTTTCTCTATGCAAACTTCGGAGATAAGGGAGGGAGGGAACGGTATTTTTTTTAACATTTTTCGCAAAAGTCGAAAACTATGCGGCCTAAAAAGAAGAAAAAAAAATGTTTGAGAATGTGCAAAGAACGCACTTTCATAATAGGTCTTTACCTATGAAATTGCCGTTTTGTATGAAAAAATTTAAACGAATTTTTTTCATGCATTTTTTATTTGTATTAATCGAAGTAATCACCCATGCAACCAATGCATCTTTGCCAACGCAGTGGCAGTTTATTGATGCCCTTCTTAAAGAAATCAGCTGGACGGGAGGCAACAAATTCTTCAAAGGCATTTTGGACTGCCTCTCGGGTATTGAATTTTTTTCCCGCCAAGAAGTTATCCAAATTCTGGAAAAAGTAGTAATCTGTAGGCGCAAGGTATGGTGAGTAGGGCGGATGACGGAGAGCTTCCAACCCCAGTTCTTGCAACTTGGAGACCGTCTGCTGTGCAGTATGAGGTCGCGCGTTGTCGTGCAGGAGCAGCGGAGACGAGCGATTGACCAATGCTGGTTGGAGATGTGCCAGCTTCTCCATCATTGTGTTCAGTTCTTCACAGTACACATCTGAAGTAATGCTCACCCCGTTTGGTAAGAAGCTGTGATGAATCACACCGGCGCTAGACCACCAAACAGTGACCATCACTTTTCTAGGGGTAAGTTTTCGTTTAGGGCATTGTTTAGGTGCTGAACCAGGATCCAACCAACTTGCTGAGCGCTTGCGGTTATCAAACAGAATCCATTTTTCATCGCAGGTAACAATGCGGTTCAAAATTCCTTCATTTGTGTGTCTGTTGAGCAGTGCAAGGCACGTCTCGACGCGTACTTCGCGCTGGCGATCATTGAGTTCGTGGGGCACCCATTTGTCAAGCTTTTTTACCTTGCCAATTTGACGCAAATGGACCAATATTGTTTTGACGCTGACGTCGAAAGCTGCTGCTAATTCAGCCGTAGATTGCGTATCATCAGCTTCCACAATCGCCTTTAATTCGTCATTGTCGAGCAAAGTCTTCGGACGACCGCGAGGTTCATTTTTCAGGTCGAAATTACCAGAACGGAAGCGAGCAAACCAATAACAAGTGGTGCGTTGGTTTGTAGTGTTAGCTCCGTAAACGTCGTTGATGTTGCGTGCCGCTTGTGCCGCGTTGCTGCCACGACGGTACTCATATTCCATAATTACTCGTATTTTTAACGTATCCATGATGACGAAAAGATTGAAATGCGATGAAAATGTAACACTAATCAATAAACAAATGACTACTTTTGGAAAAAAAAATCCATGTTTTTAAAATAAAATTAATTTGAAATTAGAATTCTTAGCCAAACAAAAATTATTTTGATTTGAAATGGCCAGTACTGCAGAACGGCAATTTCATAGGTAAAGACCTAATATTATGCTACCCCACATGCTAGCCACATGGTAGCTCCACTTAAGACGAAAAACGACGACGACGTAAGACTGAAGATTTACTACGTATATCAATCGCTTAACCTAATGTAGTTAATAAAGTAATATGTTTATAGTTATATTTATACAGACTTACATATACACCGGTTTTCATCATATTTATCTCTCCCTCACACTCATACAAACACTCATACATAGGTACAGATATAGGCCACATCATAGCTGCTTTGGCTAGTTAGTTTAGTGTTTTATATTGTAATTTGATTAGGTACTGTGCTCGTCTTACAACTGTTGCTATATGTTCAAATCTTAGGCGAGGACGCTGGCACCCTAAACACAAGTTAAATCTTACTTTGGGTGCCAGAGTTCATCGAAAACACTCTTTTCCATTGTTGAAACGTTGCATTGTTTTAAGATAAGTGTTAGTGTACAACTGAAGTTAATAAAATTATTATTTATTTTTTTTTTTTTTACTTCGAATTAAAAAAAAATATATTTTTATTTCTTTCTTATTTGCAAAATAGTTGGGGAAACGTCATCTAACACTGTTCCAAATTTCAAGTTGATAGCAATAATAATTCTTGAGATATCCAGCTGTGAGATAACGGTCAGACAGACAGGCAGACACACAGACAAACTGACAGACTTAGTCACACTATACCTAAGGGTTCCTTTTTACCATTTTAGTATGGAAACCTAAAAAGCGACAAAAATAAAAAAAAATTTGAAATTCGAAAACAAGAAACACATTTTTTTCTTGCCTCCACCACACATAACACTTACCTTCCGTCACACTTAGGTGCACTTTTGACAGCACAGGTAGCGGTGTGCACTAATTTGTAATTACTGCCACCGCCGGGGACGCAAGAGTGCCAGTTTTAGCAATCAAGCGGTTTTGTTTAGGCTTGTTGCGGACTTACGATTTATTGGAGAGAAAAACTGTAAAGTCAGCTGTTTATCGACCCTTGTTACTGGACTATTTTGTCCTTCATACGGATATAATTAAAAATTTTTGACAAACTAGATTTCGACGTACGAATAGGCGTCTCCAATAGTCTTGGTGTAAAATTGGTAAATCGTTTTATTAATCATTTAGGTACTTTTAATAACATTTTCCATTTCCAATCAGCAGTTTTATTATATTTTTTAAATAATGCACCTAAAGAAAGAACTAATTTTGGTAACAAAATGAAGCAAACAAAAAACTAACAAGTTACAAATATTTAATTGGTAGCCATAGAATGTTTTATTTAAATTAATCTACAAAAATCTATTCCTCTCCGCGGGCGTGGCCGAGGGCATGGAACACTGTGACGTTGTCGTCAAAGTGGGTTTCCTAGGAAGCAATGCTGAAGGCAACCTGAGAAACTATCTCAACAAATTCGACATAGTCCTCTTGAATGAACCGTCTGTCGACGTCATTAACGCCACACTACAATTTATACTGTGATTTTTTATTGTGATTTGGCTGAAGAAACTTACGTCCGGTTTCTGAAAAGCTAATCAAGCCAAGGATTTCAGTCATACTACGTAGGAAGTATATATTTTTTAAATCTAGTTCTGTATTTTTTATTTCCTTTTCCAAATTATATTTTGTTTACGAGTATATTCCCCTATTATTCCACAAGGTTAGTAGATTCGTTACAGTTTTGAACGGTTGCACCAATGTGTTTATTTTTTTTTTTGTTGTATTTCTAATACAATTGTCAGGACAAGGAATGTATGAAAGTAAATGTTTGAAAAGTTGCCGGGAAAATTGTAAAATTCGGGAAAACTGAAAATGCTTTTTCTATGGGAATTTTGTATGTATTATTGAAATTTTTACAGGACAACGTTTGTCGAATCAGCAGTGATGTATATCCTCCGTCAAGTGGTCGAGGCCTATTTGACGGACAGGGCCGTCATCTACACCGGTCATCAGGGAGAGTGGAACCGGCGAGAGATGTTGTGCGGTGTCCCACAGGGACCGGTCCTGGGGCCACATCTGTGGGACATCGGGTACGGCTGGGTGCTGTGCGCCGACCTCCCTAGCGGCGTCAGCGTTGTATGTTACGCTGACGACACGCTGGTCCTGGCGCAAGGGAGGTCGCACCAGGCGGCGGCCGAACTAGCGACACGCGGGGTTGCGACAATCGTAGAGAGGATCCGGTAGTTGGGACTCGAGGTGGCCCTGCACAAGTCCGAGGTCACGTGTTTTCATGGTCCTCGGAACGCGCCACCGTCGGGTTCCCAAATAACGGTAGGAGGGGTTCACATCGGAGTCGAGTCGACGATGAAGTACCTGGGACTCGTCCTCGACAGCCGGTGGAACTTCGTGGAGCACTTCCGACGTTTGGCTCCAAGACTGGAGCGGGCCGGGGCTGCCTTGAAGCGGCTCCTGCCCAATCTGGGGGACCCAAACGCTTCCTGCCGGAGTCTTTACGCGGGGGTCGTGCGGTCCATGGTTCTTTACGGGGCACCGGTGTGGGCGCGTTCCCTGAGGCTGCGACCGGCCCGCCAGTTGAACGCGTCCCAGAGGGTCATTGCGATCCGGCTAGACCGGGGATACCGCACGGTCTCCTGTGAGGCGGCGAGCCTCCTTGCCGGATTACCGTCATGGAATTTGGAGGCAAAAGTCCTCGCGCACGTGTAGGAGTGGCACGAGGAGGCGACACGCCGGGGCGTAACTCCGCTGCCGTGAGAAATCACGGTACAGCGGACAGAGCTCCGGCGGGATTTCATAGCGACATGGAGAGTGCGATTGTCGCAACCCAGCGCTGGGCACGCTACAATTGCGGCGATAAGTCCCCTCGTTGAGGAGTGGTTGGAGAGGCGCCACGGCGTTCTCACCTTCCGCCTGACGCAGGTCCTCACCGGACACGGTTGTTTCGGGACGTTCCTGTTTCGGATAAGGCGGGAGGAAACGCCCGGGTGTCACCATTGTGTGGATCGCCCAGAGGACACGGTGGAGCATACAGTGAAGGTCTGCCCGGCTTGGGCGGAGCACCGCCGTGTTCTCACGGAGGCGATCGGCGGCGGCGGCGATCTCTCGCGTCCAAACCTGGTCCAGGCCATGGTGCGGAGCGAGAGTGCATGGGAGGCCGTCACCTCCTTCTGCGAAGCAGTAATGCTCGCGAAGGAGGAAGCGGAACGCGAGAGGGAGAGGCAACAGCCACGCCCTCGCGTCCCTAGCCGCCGTAGGAGACGCCCTGGGCGGCGGGAATCTATCGCCGATTAGTAGGCGCGGGCTTGCGGACGACGAGTAATGGGCAGCTCGCCGTCTGGTAAGGACCAGGCCCGGGTCGACGGCGCGTTGTGTTTTACGCGCGCGCCTCAAAGAGATGTCAGCAGTGACGGGGTCAATTGGGCCGATGCCGCCGGGGTCGCGGGTAGTTCGAAAGAGATACCGTGGCCCTGGCACGGGCAACTGAAGGAACACGGGTGGATTTTAGTCAGTAAAAGTCTGACACGCCCTCCCGCTCTGCCCAGAGCGAGAGAAGTCATTTGATGATTTCCCATCCACAAAAAAAAAAAGCTAGTGATATATATAATCTCAAATGAGACGCACGTAATTAGTGTTGTGTTTACCTGCATCTACATAATTGCACATAACCGTATTTACCTAAACACTTTTTACATAGGTAACGTTATTATGTACATACCTACATGTAGCCATAAGCACTAATTTGTAATTATGGGCGAGAACGGTGACGTTAGCGTTTCAGTAATATAGATCGCGGTTTGTTGTGTGTGAACGATTAATCGGTTACTGATAATCGATTGAACTCAATTAAAATCGATTGTCACTTTAATTGAACTTGGGTGTGTTTTTGTAAATCAAAATGGTCTTTATTTTCATTACTATAAGGTTGCTGTTGGGTTGCTGCCTCTGACAAGTCTGTCGAAATCAAAGTGATCTTTACAATAAGGTTGCTGTTGGATTGCTGATGTCAAAGGTAAAATAACGTTGAACGGTATGGACAGAGGCCAGCACAGCAAGCTAACCCAATCTGTCAAATTTCTTTGATAGATTTTCAACTTTACCAGAAAGGAATAAGGTTCGTATTCAATTAGGAAAATTTGACAGATTCGGGTAGCTTGATGTGCTGGCTTCTGTACTTCATATAAGACAAGGTATATAGGTCTATGTATGAACATATAGATATTCAATCTTAGTGAATTTTTAATTTTATGGTAGTGGTAACGCAATTAATACGAATTCGGCTATACCTAACAACTTCTGAAATGTGATTCGTACATTATCTGTGGAAAACTCTCTGAGTAATAATGTTCTGTGAAGGTAAAATGTCAATTTTATTGTGAAAAACAGTTGAATTTTCTGAAACTTTAGGATTTTTTTTCCTCAAAAACTAGTCGTATGCGCAGTGTAATCTTTTGCGAAAGTGTTTTACTCAAAGACATCAACACGCTATAAAATTGTGAAGTTTCGGACGCGCGGGTGTTAAAGTACAGTAGAGCCTAGAGATAAACTTTTTAATGTCTAAAAGTTAAAAATAGGTAGGTAACTTGAGAATAACCGCAAGACCATCTCAGTCTTTTAATATTAACAAACTTACGTAAATAAATAATATCGTTACCTGCCTGTCTCTTGCCAAAAAAACCTAAAACTCACAAAATGATATGACGCACCTAAATACAAAATTAGCATACAAAACGGATATATAAAAGCAATTGACGACGTCTGAATTCTTTACTACTTTTTTACGACTAATCCAGAGTGTGCGGGCTGCCTAATTTCCTTTTCATATATAATTTACTTCATTTTGTTTGGCGAGGTGCGATTCATTTATTAAACGGTAGACTTTTTTGTGTCTAGGCTATGCAGTGAGCCTATGTTTGTTAATAAAGTTTTTTTAGTGTTTTTATGATGTCATTTTAATTTTGGATGTAAGTGTCACGTTTTTTATTTTTTCTCATTTTGAAGAGTGAAACGTGTTCTAAATATATTGTTAACTAGCCGTTGGCCGCGGCTTCGCCCGCGTGGATATCGGAAATTATCCCAAGGGAACCTACTACCGAGATAAAAAGTATCCTATGTTTTAATTCAGGTTATAAACTATCTGTGTACCAAATTTCATCCAAATCCGTTCTGCCGTTTTTGCGTGATTGAGTAACAAACATCCAAACATCTTCACAAACTTTCACATTTATAATATTAGTAGGATGTACAGTCAGGGATATCAACTGTTAGGCAAATCGACTATCTACTTTTTTCTGTACGTTGTAATCATAACTGTCATTCTTTGAAATTTGTATGAAATGGCTGTATCACGTCAAATTGTTGTAGGGTGTCAATTTCAATCCTAGCAATACAATTAATTATGTCACTTGCTGCAAACTACATTTTTTTTATTTATTCATCCATTTAATTGCCAAAAGATAAAAACAGTGAAAGAATAAAAACCGGCCAAATGCGAGTAGGTATTCCTCGGGTGCATCTTTGGGTTAGGTAACCCAAAGAGGTTATGTTTTTAAGGTGCATTAAGGGTATCTACGAGTGATACTTGGCGTTCGTCCAGTACACTCGCTACCAACATGCTGACTGACTCATCTTTATACCACAGCAACGTACCATCGGCAAACTTTCCTGTGAACCACTTTTCGACCCTATTAGAAAGACAGAAAGAAAGAAAGAAAAACGTTTATTTGGACACACTTCGTGAAACACAAAAACAAAAGAAAAGAAAAAAAATGAAAATAATGTTTTAAAACAATAGTGTGTGCCTCACGGCTGCGCCAAAAAGATTAATTTCAGCATTAATGCCAGACAGATGCTGCCTGACGCTGGTTTTCTAATGAACCTGTAGGGACAAGTGACGGGGAGTACAAACAGTTTCATCATACCTAATTGATAATTTATATACTTATTAATAAATAAACTAGTAATTACTAACGCAATAAGATTGAAAAGTGGTTCACCGGAAAGTTTGCTGATGGTAATACAGACAACACGAAAGATGAAGAAGTAAGTGTAAGGCGTTGCTGCCTCACAGTACCGGGTCAAATGGGAGCAGCTGCCAATAAAAAGGCTCTTCTGAATTGTATGTTTTTATTTTGGACTCAGCGCGACCAAAACAAACCTGTATCGCGTCAAACAAATGACACGCTCTGTAACTTTTAAGGCGAGTAGTGCTGCCATCTAGCGCCATCATTGAGAAAAAAAATAAAAGTTTGGAGATAAATGGAACATTTTGAAATTTCCTATGCTCACATTTATGTTTATGTTTTTTTTTTTATGTCAGATGAAGTTCTTTTTTTACCCTCATTTAAATCTACCTCATCTGACTAAAAATGTGAGCATAGGAAATTTCAAAATGTTCCATATCTCCAAACTTTTATTTTTTTCTCAATGGTGGAGCTATTTGGCAGCACTACTCGCCTTAAAATCAATCTGCCTAGCCTTTTCCCAACTATGTTGGGGTCGGCTTCCAGTCTTACCGGATGCAGCTGAATACCAGTATTTTACATGGAGCGACTGCCTATCTGACCTCCACAACCCAGTAACTGGGTAATACGACACCCCTTGGTAAGACTGGTTGTCAGACTTTCAGGCTTCTGACGACCCGTAACGACTGTTATAGATCTACGAATAACGACGGGACCAACGGCTTAACGTGCTTTCCGAGGCACGGAGGAGTCTCGGTATGTAAAGATGGTCACCCATCCACTGACCAACCCCGGCAAGCGTAGCTTAAACTGATGGATCAACCCGTGTGGCTGTTATTACTTAGCCACGAGCTCCTCACTCGCCTTAAAATGATTCTACATATTCGCTTGAGTGATCGAATCTAACCGGGATCATTTGTCTGCCCGCCTGCGAGATGTAAAGGTCCATTTACACGAGGGCAACTGATGAGCCATTACAATAAGTCCAGCCATACAAAAAACCAGTCAAGTGCGTGTCGGAACCACGCATAATGAAGGGTTCCGTGGTGGAAAAGAATTTATCCCAAAAATAAACTAAACATTGTAGTTGAAAAATATGGTCTCCCATACATTGATATACGTCATGGTCAATTATCCCACGGCAAAAAGTTTGTAATTTTTTTTTAATGTGATGAAATTACAAATTAGTGATTTTCGGACTTTTTTCTTTACTTGCGCTGTGAGACCTTGCTTCTTGCCAAATTTCATGATTCTAGGTCAACGGGAGGTAGACTAGCTAAAGGTTTTCATTTACTTGCGAGAATTCAAATATGTCGCAGAAATGGCTGTATTATATATTGCGTCGACTTAGAAACTTGATTATTTTAGAACTCCAAGGAACCATAGATCTACATATAATATCTTGATATCTCCACGCGTTCCTGAGAAAAAGGGTCTTCTTTTGACAGACTGACAGACAGATAGACAGACAGACGGACGGACAAGGAAGTGATCCTATAAGGGTTCCGGTTTTTTCTTTTCAGGTACGGAACCCTAAAATTAGAAATCGTTCCATTGTAATGGATTGTCTTTATTTACACAACGCCAATACCAAATGGCTTGGCTTAGTGGCATGGGTTCATCAATTCAAGACAGCCTTTGGCAGACAACCTATACCAAACCCATACCTGTACCAAACCCATTTGTTTTCTCCCACTTTACATCAATAAAAAACCAACGTGCAAATCACCAGCCCCATAAAATTTCACCAATATTTGATACTCTCCAATATTTATAGTAATACAAACGACCGAGCATCACACACAGAATATCAAGGGCTGTTACTGGAAGTGCGTGAACAATAAAATTTTACGAATACCGAGCGGTAATACCCGATATTATTAAGTGGAACGTTTCTGGCCTGAATTTCCGTACTAATGTTCCGTGGCTGTGTTTGTTTTTTCGATGTTTGTTGAGAAAATATTTGTTTGAACATATGGTGCCCTGGTACTGTTTGTCGAGATGGGACAGTTTGTTAAATAATAAATAATAGCTAAGTGTTTTCAAATAAAATATCGTACGCGAGAGTGGTGTTATTACACCACTATACACACTACACTTAAAAAACAAATATAAAAAAAGTGTGTGTGTGTCAGCTCCGACGCACGACTACAGTTTACTCCAGATTTTTTCCTCCCCCTCCCCACTCGTACCCCTCTCCCCCCGCCACCCCTCCCCTCCCCTCTCACCCCTCGAGAGTCATATATTAAAATCGATTTGCACTGAAAACGTTTAATAAAATGGATTGCTCAAGGAAAGAGCTAGACAAAACGAGGAACCTCATAATAACAATACAAGAAAGAGAAGTATGATAATTTAACTGATTCACAGCACGTCATATCAGCCGAAAGATGTCACAGCTGGACATGGGTCTTCTCCAAGGGTCGTCACATCGAACAGTCGTCTGCTCTTCGCATTGAGCAGATTCCTGCGAACTTCATTAGGTTATCAGTGCACCTTGTGGAAGGCATTAAAAACGCTTCATCATCATCATCATAATTTCAGCCAGAAGACGTCCACTGCTGGACATAGGCCTCCTCCAAGTACCGCCACTTCGGCCGGTGCTTCCCGCATCCAGCGGATTCCTACGGATTTCAAAAGGTCACCGGTCTACCTTGTGGCTTTCCAACACTACGTCTACCGGTACGCGGTCGCCACTCCAGAAGCTTACGGCTAAAAGCGCTTACCGCTGCATAAAGAAAACATCAAGAGAATTGTCGATGGAGTTTCCCCATCACCCGATACTCGGGAAAACTTTTTCGATACAGGTAAACCCGAAGCAGGTAACGAGTACGATATTAAAGGCAATAATAATAACACAGATATACAGACCAATAAGCACCAAATTGGGCTGTTTTGTTCAAGTGGATGGTCTTGTTATTATTGATGATAAAGTTGATTGGTTTAAGGTTTTTGTTGTTTGTTGTTGTTTGGTGCACACTTTTCTGAAGTGCAGAATCATGAAAGTCGAGTTACCCAGCCTCCAGGCAGTCCAAGGAAGCCTTGCCATACTTGGATGGAAGACTACCTAGGCGCTTACTACGCCTGGACAGGAACAGTCTGCGCCTGATGGCGGAGACCATCACGAGACACTGCTCGCTAAATAAACATTTCCACACAATAGGCATAACGGATAGTCCTCTGTGCAGAGCGTGTGTGGAGGCTAAGGAAACCGTTACGCATGTGTTATTTGAATGCACAGGCGTTACCTAGATTAGAACAGAAACCCTCGAGGCCTTGGGTCACCCAGATCTTTTGTAGATGTTCTCAACAGACCAGGAGATGTAATCAACTTCTGGAGGGAGGTGGGCTGGTTAGAATAACTCACTCACTGACAGCCACCATGGTTCACGCACAATGGTCCACATGAAGGAATAAGTGCGGAAACCAAACCTCCCCATAACATAGAACATAGATCGTAGTCGGGTTACGCAGAAGGTAACTGGGCTGTGAAGGTCAGATTGTCTGACCAACTATCCGAATGACTTCCTATCTGACTCAAATACTGGTATCCAACTGCATCCGGTTAGACTAGAAGCCGGCTCAACATAGTTGGGAAAAGTTAGGAAGATGATTATAACAATACGTAGAATAGTAAACTGGTGCACATTCTACCGGAGTAGAATAGAATAGAATAGAATCCTCCTCCTGGAGTTGAGACAAAAGAAATAGCGTAAAAATCCTCCTGGGATGTTTATGGCTTCGTTTCTTCTTCCCCAGCTAAAATACTAGGAAAAGATCAAGGTTAGGCGTTCATAGGGTGCAGTATCAAACTATCTTCTTTTTAACCGACTTCTAAAAAAGAAGGAGGTTCTCAATTCGGATGTTTCTATTACTTTTTTTTTTTTTTTTTTTTTATGTTTGTTCGCGCATAACTCCGTCGCTTGCCAACCGATTTGAAAAAATATTTTTTTGTTGGAAAGGGTATACTTCCCAAATGGTCCCATTTTTGTCAAAATCCAGTTCTGATGATGGGATCCTGGAGAAATCGAAGGAACTCTTCAAATATTATAGGCACACCTATAGCGATTTGGGTATTTTTTATAGTAGCTCGTGCATTTGCTCTCGGAAAGCACCACATGGTGAATTGGAACTGATGATGAAGACCACAGATGGCTACCAGAACTACTCAATGATAAATATTTCACGGGTTGCGATTCGATTACTTTAATACGGTTGCTAAGCAATTTCCGCTCGTCACACAATGCGTGTGATGAGTGGTTGTTGAGGAGTTCTCCTGGTTCTTACCAGCAGAACTCCTCAACAATTAACGTCCCAGCATCGGGAAAAGCAATATTTTGTAACATGTGATGAGCAATTGACATTAGACTATTGTAACTTATACAAATTATAAACAGACCCACTAAAAAGTGAAAAATAAAAACTTTTTTACAAAAAAATACAACCGACTTCCAAAAACAACACTACAAAGTGAAAAATAACTTTAATTTCGGAAGTCGGTGGCAAAAACGAAAATACATTTAATCAGACACCGACTTCCCAAATTAAAGTTATTTTTCACTTTGTAGTGTTGTTTTTGGAAGTCGGTTGTATTTTTTTTTTTTAATAACTTTCATAAAAAACTTAACAGCTTCTGAAGTCGGTGTCAAGCTAGGGGCATTGAAGAATGGAAGACACCGACTTCAGAAGCTGTTAAGTTTTAATGAAAGTTATTTCATTCGTTTTAGGTTTCAAATAAAATACAAGAATATTTAAAATTATTTTTTTTATTTCTTACCTACTCTTTTAGGGGAACAAACCAGAAATCGCGAAAAAAAAATCAGCTGTTCCGTACATTTTGACAAGTTACTCGAACATAAATGTAGGGAATGTTACTTGTCCTTGTTTTGACGTTGGTGTGCCCTATATCATTAAAATAGGTATAAAAAAATGGCGACGGTAACCACAATCGTGTTGGTAGGCCGTCGGTGGCATGGTTGCCATACAATAGTATATAATAACTTTTTTACAAAAAAATACAACCGACTTCCAAAAACAACACTACAAAGTGAAAAATAACTTTAATTTCAGAAGTCGGTGTCTAGTTAAATGTATTTTCGTTTTTTGCCACCGACTTCCGAAATTAAAGTTATTTTTCACTTTGTAGTGTTGTTTTTGGAAGTCGGTTGTATTTTTTTGTAAAAAAGTTATTATTTTTCACTTTTTAGTTGTGTACCTACCCCACACAAATTCTAATACCACTATCTGCAAAACAAACTAGAACATCATCATGGATGATGATCCATATAAAAGTGGGAAAAAAATACGTATTATTGAAGCTAACTCAAAAACTACCCAAGCAAAGTTAATCAATTTTATATGGGACCAACTGTGATGTATACCCTCTCGAATAAAACAAAAAAAAATCCAAATCGGTCCAGCCATCTTCGAGTAATCGGGGAACATACATAAAAAAAAAAAAATAAAAAAAAAAAAAAAGGTTCCGACGAATTGAGAACCTCCTTTTTGAAGTCGGTTAAAAAGAAGAATTAGTGACAAAAACAGAAAGGAGTATGCTTAAATGAAACGCCGGGAGAGGACGCCCTAGGAAGACATATGGTATGAGTGACCGTATTGGTGATGTTCTTCAGAAAGGTCAGGTGTGCAGTACTCGCAACCGGCGTGCGTGTATGACCAGAGGGGCAATTCCCGTATTTTTATAACAACGTTCGCAATCTCATCTCAGTCTCAATCTGTCAAAATTGTATAGAGTTTGCCTACATTTTTGACATTTGATTGTCGCTGGCTGACATTGCGACTTGGAATTTGAACGTTTTTAATTACGAGAATTGGCCCTCAGATATAACGTAAACGAGGCAAAAGGAGTATGTAAGGATCGTAGCAGGTGGCGTTCTGTTTCTGCCTACTACCATGGGAAGAAGGCGTCAGTTTATGAATGTATGTATTAAATTATGCGGATACTGAAAGCAGCAGCATTGAGACTTAAAGTGGGTGTATTTCTGCGATTTAACCCTTAAATATCGGACGCACACATGGGGTGCGTAAGGAGAAACCAAAGAGAAACCTTTATAATAATATAGAAACGTATATCACAACGTGGCATCACACAGGCCCTATCAGAATACCAGCGTTGCGGCATTTATTTTTTAAATATCGCAGCTTTATGCTGAGTTAGGAGCCTTTTTGACCTCGCACATATCTTTTTTTAGTTTGAATTTTTATTTTCTTTTTTTCTTTTTAAATGTTTATCTTGTTACTTTTATAAGCTCCTTTTTAACTGTATTTCCTGTGCGTGTCCCAAATAAAATATTCTTCTTTCTTTATCATCTGATGGCTATCCCGGGCTTACAGTAGTTGTGAATCTAAGGGGTTCGGTTGACATTCGAGCACACATTGACATGAACCTATGGGGTTCTTAAGGCTATACTTTGCGACAGGTGCTCCTTCTTTACGAGTCATGTATAATAACGTTCTTCCTGTAAGACAGCTAAGGGGGTGTCTCGACTGTGAAATAGTAGAGTGATTAGATTTCTCCGTTTCTTAAAAACCACTTTAATCAAGATATTGTAGGTGTACATACGTGCGTTTATTACTCGCTCTAGATCTACTACAAGAGCGAGTAGCTTATGAACTGAAATTCACCAATCCAACGATGCTTTGCCGCTTTTACATCTATGTAAATAAATACCTCGTATCGTATCTTTTCGGATAACTACGTATATTTTTATTTTACTGCCATTTTTTCAGTTGAAATTCAAATACGCTCACAATAAAATCCGATGAGGCGTATAAAGAATACCTAGGCGTTATTACCGTTACAATTTTATGGTCTTATTCGTATCGCTATACGAAAATTGAACGTTTGAGTTGAATTTGAAAAGTCAGTAATAAAGATGGACTGGTTTTAAAGACTAATATGAGGACCTTCACTGAAATGAAAAAAAAATGTAATTGTTTATTCTGCGAATAGGATATCGGAATCACTTTTACACGTCATATTAAAAAATGTATTTAAAAATAAGCTTATGGATGGAAATTTCCTATCTGACTACCTCTGAGAAGAAATGACGAATCGAAATCAGGGGTCAAAGTCTTTTATAAAGTCCAGACATAATCTTGGTCAGATCATGTGAGGACCATGTAGATCCGTGTTTGAATTGGTCTTTTGAGGAATGAACCTCACTTTGAGTGGCCCTGTCCAGTCAGTGTAAATAAGCATTTGTCAGTCATGTAGCTCAACTCAGGACTAACAAAGACCTGCTATCGTGGCGAGTTCGCAAAATGAACTTAGTTTCAGTTCGTGAACTTCACACTAATATTATAAAGGCGAAAGTTTTTGAGGGGGTGTGTGTATTTGTATGTTTGTTACTTCTTCACGCTCAAACGGCTGGACTGATTTGGATGAAATTTGGTATGTAGTTAGCTTATACCCTGGATTAACACATAGGCTACTTTTTTATGCCGGTCTACGCGGGTGAAACCGCGGGGCGCAGTTAGTATATGATAAAGGCATCGCTCCACAGCTGCCCATGGCTAAGTTGCGCATGTCTACTTAGCTTCGCTTGGTATAAGAAAGTAGGCGGTATCGTCTACTACGGCGAGTTTTGAATCCCCCTAGCCCCCTTGGTGAGATGTCGTGAGATTTGGCTCGACCTCCGCCCTCCCCGCCTCATCTCACGTGAGATTTTTAGATTAAATATTTTAATATGTGCTTGATTGCGTAGGATTTATTTAAATAAACATAGAATAGAATAGAATAGAATACTCTTTATTATGCACACCATTTAAATTACTGGTTACAATTTTACAATGTTGAAATGTTGAAACATAATTTGCTTAGATATTTTTTATAATAATTTGGTAACCAGTTTTCTCAAAATTTTACAGTTCCTTGCGAAAAAAACGAGCCCTTCCCCCCTAAACGCCTCGCTCCCTAATGCGTGGCTGGCAAACAAAATAATGAACCGCGCAGCTAATGTGGCAAACCTTTCCGTGGAGATCCTAGCAGTGGAAGGTCAATTGAACCCCAAAAGAATGTACGCACGTATCTAAATAAAGTTGTTCAAACTCAGCAATAATCAGTGCTAGAATTAATTTAAGGTGGATGCGCAAGGCAGCCTGCGAAATTCAAATTTTCTTGCGTTTCTGCAACTTGGAGGTTAGTGTCAGGTTGTATCTTAATCGTGATTTCGGAAATCATGACAGGTTAGAACAAATCTAACTTAGAGAGATCTAACCTATATTAATGATTCTTATGATTATAATTATATGTAAATATATTTATTTGTTGAGGAGCTCGTGGCTAAGTAATAACAGCCGCACGGGTCGATCTATCAGGTTAAGCTACGCTTGCCGGGGTTGGTCAGTGGATGGGTGACCATCTTTACGTACCGAAACTCCTCCGTGCCTCGGAAAGCATTCGTGGATCTTTGTGGATCTTTGACAGTCGTTACAGGTCGTCAGAAACCCGAAAGTCTGACAACCAGTCTTACCAAGGGGTATCATATTACCCATTTACTGGGTTGTAGAGGTCGGATAGGCAGTCGCTCCATGTAAAATACTGGTTTTCAGCTGTATTCGGTTAGATACGAAGCCGACCCCAACATAGTTGTGAAAAGGATAGGCAGATTGATTGACAATTATTTGCTATAGCCGCGAATCATATTTTGTTCAACATTGAACAACCTGACACTGACCTGCAAACTGCAAAAAACGTAAAAAAAAAAAAATGAATTTCGCGGGCTACCTTTGCGTGTTCACCTTAACCTTATCTTCTAGAATTAATTTGCGTGATAGCTGTACTATACGACTATTGCAACTTTCAACGAACGCAAATTAAATTTAAATATACCTAAAACGTAATTGAATAAAAAACCTAAGGTATTTTGAATGTCGAACGTACAGTCAGCAACAAAAGTCGAGTAACACTTGCAGTTTTTTAATCTTAATTATTAAGCGAAATATTTAATTCAAATCGGAACAGAAGTACTTAACATTTTAAGAACACTAACTCTTAACAGATGAACGAAAAAATAGCAGTTTATCGAATCATTTTGAGTTAATTTAGATGATGTCAAAAAGTAGCAGTGTTAACCGACTTCTGTTGCTGACCGTACCTCAAGATTAATTCCAGTCTGAATTACACTTCAATAAAGAAATATAAATGGCTAGAAAATTTTAACTTTGGCATCTGAATTTAATTCTCGTATCTCAATGAAAACCACTAGAACTTTGTTGTGGCGCTGAAGACGTGCAGCGTCTTAATTATTTTCAAATGTTAAGTTTCACACTTTCGAGATGAAATAGTTGGAAATTAAAGCTAGTTTTAATGAAGTGCGGCGCTATTTAAATTGTTTGAGAAATTACCTTTGTTTTATTATGTGGTCTGTATGCGGAGAAAAGGACGCTGCTCCTTTTCAGATTTTCTAAAAAATACCAAATACTGCTAGAAATGATTAACGTCATAATAAGCCTAATTAGGTATTGTAGAGGTTTTAGTTTGTATGGTTTCCCCAAGCAACGTCCGCTAGTATTTTTTAAGTTCGTGGCATATAAAATGAGATGCACTATTTCATATTTAGAAGATTAGAAAAGAATAGAGAATCAGAGGGCTTAGACAAAGTATCATTCGATTAGCGATGACGCTAGTAGAAAAACCAAAAAATGTATGGGGTTGACATAACCTATCGAAATGTCACGTGATCATGTCAATGTGACTTTAAAGCTATAGCGATAGAAGCGAATGCCGTTTGTCTAGGCTCTCAGCTTGGAGACCTGTCAGAGCGCGTCATGATGTGAAACGAAAGCATTAATTATCTATAGAGTTTAAAGAATATTAATTATAATATTTGACGGATGTTCGACCGACTGAGACACCACGTGTAGCTATTGTTCCGTCATCAGTTGGTCCTCCATCATTGGCATGTACGTGTAGGTATTTGATAAATAATACTCGCAAAATAATGCACTTAAATTACTCACAAATATCGCAATAAAACTTGACCATAAGAAATAAGGATTACAATGATTATTACTGATTAATTCAAATCACAATAACTTTTAAACTTGCTTTTAGAGTCAATCACCTCCGCGACGATCACCTCCAAAGTGTGCATCCAAAGTGATCCCCACCGTCGCCATGACACTCACAACCCCATTCGGTGTTAACCACTCTAAATGACAAATACCACCATAGAAATAAATTCTAAACCACAGAGTAAAAATAATCGATTACAACTTTTAAAAAGTGTTACAATAAATCAAGTAAATCATCGTGCGCCGTCATGTTAATTTAAATACGCCAAGGGGATTGGGGCTATGTAATAACAGCCGCATGGGCCGATCGTCTGTGGATGGGTGACCATCTTTACATACCAAGACCCCTTCGTGCCTCGGAAAGCACGTCGTTGGTCCCGGCTGTCATTCGTGGATCTTTGACAGTCGTTACGGGTCGTCAGAAGCCCGAAAGTCTGACAACCAGTCTTACCAAGGGGTATCGTATTACCCAGTTACTGGGTTGTGAAGGTCAGATAGGCAGTCGCTCCATGTAAAATACTGGTATTCAGCTGCATTCGGTTAGATATCAAGCCGACCCTAACATAGCTGGAAAAAGGCTAGGCAGAAGATAATTAATATAAATACGCCTTTCATCTGATTATTTTTTCGAATAAGTAAATTTATTTAAGATAGCTAACAATTAACAAAATAAAACTCACTCAAACGAACCACTTCTCTAACCCCTAAAAACAATATATCTAAAACAGCAAGACACAATACTACGTCACGACATGCAGCCAAGACTGGTGCCAAGCCGTTTGATAGATAAAAACGAAAACGGTTCGGACAACGGCTGGCGGACGGCAGGACCACACACTACGTGGATTGGATTCTTTTTACTGGATACTGCCCGGAAAATGGACACGGAAATGGTACTGTACTTGAGTTTTGTGGTAGCAAAATGTATTGCACTGAATATAATATTTGGTTTGCTCCGTTTGTATATTCTATTTGGGTGGAATCGTATTGTTTTGTGTCTGTTTCGTTTATTTCTTAGTATTTTTACAGGTTTTTTCTTTGAACTAGAGACAATGTTATTATTTCAAAAGAGTCTTAGGTACTCTGGGTCCATGCTGACAAACATACGAGTATATTCTTTTATAACCGTCAATAATCTCAATAGACAAAGTTTAAACTAATGTTTAAACAATGGCTTGAAAACATATACAGGGCTGTGGCGTAAATAGTGGTCCAACGTTAAGGGGGCGATACACCGTATATTCAGCTATCACATACCACAATTTGGACCTTTTTTCCAGTCCTACAATAAAATATTTTTATATTACTATTTGAAAAATTGACACATTGCTTTACTACTTTGGCTATAATTTCTATAAATGACATTATTTTTTAATTTTGTTTTTTGTTTATAACTGTGAAATACATGTGCTATCACATGCTTATGTAAAAAAAATGTATTAAAGCATGTTATCAATTTAAAAAAAAAAATAATTCCGAGACCTAGGAAAAAAAATGGTTCAAAATGTGCTATGTGATAGCTGTATATACAGTGTATCGACCCCTTAACGTTGGAGCACTATTTACGCCACATCCTGTATACATTCATACCTTTCAAACCAAAAAAGCAATGGTCTTTAAGGGAAGACACATACATTGGTAAGATTTCTTTTAATAGTGGTGTAAATGTTAGGTGGCGTTCTGTAGTTTCTGCCTACCTCCAAGGGAAGAAGGCTTGAGTTTATGTATGTATGTATGTACGTTTGGCTAGGTATGGGCATATAATGAGGAGGGAGGAAACGCATGGAACTAAAAGAGTGATGAATATAAATTTTAATGTTGATGGATGGAGAGGGAGAGGAATGCCAAGGAAAAGATGGATGGATGTGAGGAAATGATAATTGAAGGTTGTTTGTAAAACAGCTTTTAGTGATATGGAAAATTTCTACATTTGTATCTGTAATATTTATAGTGGAGTTATTTTTATAGTAGAGGAGCTCGTGGCTAAGTAATAACAGCCGCACGGGTCGATCCATCAGGTTATGCTACGCTTGCCGAGGTCGGCCCGTGGATGGGTGACCATCTTTACATACCAAGACTCCTCCGTGCCTCTGAAAGCACGTTAAGCCATTGGTCCCGGCTGTCATTCGTGGATCTTTGACAGTCGTTACGGGTCGTCAGAAGCCCGAAAGTCTGATAACCAGTCTTACCAAGAGGTATCGTATTACCCAGTTAATGGGTTGTGGAGGTCAGATAGGCAGTCGCTCCATGTAAAATACTGGTATTAGCTGCATACAGTTAGACTGGAAGCCGACCCCAACATAGTTGAGAAAAGGCTAGGCAGATTGATTGATATCTGTAATTTTTATAGTGTGCATAATAAAGAGTATTCTATCTATGTATCTGATATATGAAAGAGAAGAGAGTGAATGATAGCGTGACGGTTGACAGGGGAGGATGGAAGACGAAAACGTGTTGCGCCAGCCCCATGTACCACGGGACAAGGGCAGTAAGATGGAGGATGGGATGGATGGGGGATGGTGGATGGAGTGGGAGTGGTGTAAATATGCTACAATTAACTGTACCACCACAACAAAGCCTCAAAAACTGCATCTCCATTATGATCCAACTAAATTCTCAACTTATGCAAGACGATACGAGTACGTGAGCTAATACCACAAAATGTCCAGCGAAGTAAGTCAGTATTCTGAGCAAGAGGCAATTTACGAAGCAAATTGGAAGGTAGCCAACGTAACAAGGACTGTACCGTTTCGTTCTAATACTACCAATTGTCTTCGTGTTCCAGTAATTTGCTCTGATGCGAACTATTTTGTTGAGATGAAAATGGAATTGGTTATTTGGGCCTAGGGACATAAAATATTTGGCGTCTAAAGTGTTAGTGCAGGATGGTACGAGTACTAAGAAAATATGAATGGTCTGTGAGAAGTATGACAAGGAGGGAAATACTGAGATGATGTTTGATAGAGGGATGTATGGAAGAATAAGCAAAACTACGGAGTCTCCAAATGAATAATGGGAAAGAGAATGATACGGTAATGAGATTTCGTATTGGTTCCTAGTAATCACTTTTATAATTTATGGATCGATTTCTGCAATATTGAAATTGTTCAATGATAAATGGCAAATTATAAATTATTTTATTTCTATGTAAAAGTATTTTTGCAAACGCAACTTTTACACGTCGATCATATTTTTAATTAAAACTACAGGAAATACCAACAGTTTCCTATCTGACTAGTCTGAAGAGAAAGGCCGAAACAAACACAGAGGTCACAGTCTCCGTTAAAATCCAGACATAATCTTGGTCAGATCATGTGAAGACTATGTAGATTGGTGTCTAAAATGGTCTTTCGAGGATAGACACCCAGATTGAGTGGACCTGTCCAGTCAGTGCACGCATTTGTCAGTTCACTTTTGATCACTGCTTTACGCATATTACCATTTCTTGGAGGGTTCATGTTTAGAATATATGGGCTCTTTCAATTTAGACGTTTTGTGTCGAACCGCTGCGGTGCCGAAGCGGTGCGTTTGTCGTGTTGCGCACGGACGGTCGTTTGTTTTCATACACGTGGAGTTTGTGACGTTGCCGTCCTATTGTCGAGCGTTCGCGATATCGACGCCGCACTGTTGCCGCACCGCGCGCTTTGTATGAAAACAAACGACCGTCCGTGCGTAATACGACAAACGCACTGCTACGGCACAGCAGCAGCGGTCCGACACGAAACGTCTAAATTGAAAGTGCCCTAAGAAACTTATTAAACAAGACTAGTGTTATTGTATAAAAACCACAGAAGAATATATTAACGAGCTTAAAGAAGACTATGGTTGGTAAATAAAAAAGAAAAAGGAAAATAAAAATATACATAACCTCTCACAATCTCAAAAGAGTATTGATAAAACTGAAGTGTATGCAGAATAAGATATAGACATAAGATATATTAAGCGGGCGACGTCGTGAATGTTCTTACATAAATATTTATTGAGGTCCTTTAACATAGTGGCCGGTACCACCGGCAGTGTCGGATAGGAGGACCATTATTTTTGTCCGAAGTGAGAATATTTTGAATTTTTTGAAGGATCGCTTAGAAGAAGAAAAAGAAGAATATTAATAAATAGAAAAAAACCTATAGAAAAAGACTATAATAAATATTAATATTACGTATGGGGCATGAACTTAATTGGCGCAATGTGGGTGTACAATCTCTGCCTAATCTCTATTAGTCATCTCGGAAGTCACTCCCTTGCTAGCCATAATCATCTTTCACACAGTCTGTTCATCGTTTCTTTGGTCTTCCCCTACTCGTATAGCCATCCACATACATACTCAAAACTTTCCTGATGGCATTTTACCTCATTCCTTCGCATCACATGTCCATACCATGACAACCTATTTCCACACAACTTCTCAGTCACCAGTATCACTATTAGACTAATTTCTTATTGTATCTATTCGCGTATTAACATAACCACCTTGTTTTTTTTTTTTAAATATGTAGGTAATATAATGGCTCATACTTCTTTCACCTTCAAAACAGGGCTACCTAACAATACAAGATGACTTATTTAATTCACTTTTAACTTTTTAGCCACAATGGGACCATTTATTCAGACCCCTTTCATATTGCATACTAAAATTCGGAATACTGCCAACATTAGTAGTAGTACAAGTACTATTCATATCAAACAAATGCAGTTTCAAAGACTCGCTCCACTAACCAAACCACGATTACAGCGTACTAAAATCCAAATACGAATTCGGGAATGTCCACAATTGCTATCGAAGCTCAGACATACGAGGTTTTGCCTATATCGCCTGGGAGGCATAAAACTGAATCGGCTCAATTGGCTATGCCTGCGTATAACACCGTAGTTTTCAGATCACATACGTGCTCAATATTCTTTTTTCATTGTAGTAAATGATGTATAGTACTGTCGTGAGTTTGGGGTTTCAAATTTTTGGAGTCTTTGTGCTTGATTCTTTTATCAAACGAGGCTTTAAATGATAATATTAACCGCCACTATCATTCATCTGGTCATGCACGCCCGCCGCCGAGTACTATACGCCTGACCTTTCTGAAGAATATCATCAAAAAGATCACAATTTATTATGTCCTCCTAGGGCGTCCCCTCCTGTCGTACTAACGTAAACGAAGCAAGAGGAGTAGGTATGCAAGGATCCTGGCACGTGGCGTTCTGCAGTTTCAGCCTACCCCCATGGGAAAAAGGCGTGAGTTTATCGTATCATCGCAATCGAAATGTGGTTATTACTGTTTGGTATAAAATGCTGTGTTACCCTTGAGAATCGATGAGATTCCGAAGGATCAGTCACTCATGCAGTCAGCAAAAGTACAGTCATCATACAGTCGTCCGACGAGAGCCCAAACTGCTTACTTACTTAGTTCGCCGAACTTCGTATGCAGCTCGGGCTTCGTCGGACGACTGTATGATGTGACTGTGGTAATAGTGTACTTTGAGTCTACCATCGTTGTTAAAGTCTTAAATTATAAAAAAATAATTCAAAAAATGGATTTAATTGTTGTAAGTTGTTTTAATTTTAATCTTATTTTAACGTTATTTTCCAATTTTATTACCAAATGTGTTTTGATTTTAATGTTAATCTTTTAATTTTTACTAATTTTTAATTAATTTAATTTTGTTTAATTCTATTTTTCCAATTTTATGATGAGTTTTGATTTTGATTTTAATATTTTAAATGCTACTACAACTTTGTTAGCATCGTTATAAATCCTGTTATGCATACTGTGGTCTCCTGTAAGTGAAGGAGTACACCTACGAGATACTTTAGTCGTTAATACTTATTTCTTACTAGCTGCACCCCGCGGTGTTACCCGCGGTTTATGAGATACACTAAAACGTGTATTATTTAATTGGTGAGAAAAGTATTCACAAAAAAATTGCTCATCCCACGGGACCACTACATTTTTTCAGGATGTAAGCCTATGTGTACTATGTGTATACAGGATGTCTGCTACTTCCTACACCAAATTTTATCAAAATCGGTCGAGCCGTTTGAGTTTGAAAGAGTAACAAATATATTTGAATTCCTTGCTCATCCCACGGGAGCACAACATTTTTTCCGGGATAAAAGTAGCCTATGTGTTAATCCAGGGTATAAGCTGTCTACATACCGAATTTCATCCAAATCTGTCCAGCCGTTTGAGCGTGAAGAAGTAACAAACATACACACACACACACACACTCACAAACTTTCGCCTTTATAATATTAGTGTGATGTTTGTGTACATCCTTTGTTGGAGATCCTAAATAAATAAATAAAGTCCGCTTTCAGTTCAATATTATCGAGAATGCAAAAGTTGGATAGCAGTAGCTTTGTGTAATATACTGATATTCTACTTAATTGGTTACGAAGATGATATATTCAAGTTTGCTTTGTTTTGTCTGAAAGTAGCTTTAGATTTGACTCGTAGATTAGTGTGACGTAAAGCTTACCTGATATGTTAAAATTTTATATATACTTTACGATTTTGTAAAAAATAAATTCATCACACCCGAGTTCAACATTTTACTGTCACAATAAAGTAGGGCTAAAGTGAAAAAATATCTGTAATATATTCAGTCCTTATATCCGAGGTCGGGGTTAAACATGGAGTATGAATAAATGGAGTACTGATGTGGGTGACATTGTTAATCTCTTAAATATGTAGTGTAAAGGTTTTATGCAAAAGGCGACCTTATGGTGTACAGGCTGTTAGGAAAGTGTCTATGGTTGCATTCAATCATTCAAGTGAATATGGAATTACTTTTAAATATGAAGTAAGTATTAGGTTTTTGTTTTGAAAAAACGACAGAAAGAAAATAGTGGCGTTATGTCGTGTACAGAAAAGTTTATCATCTATTACTATACGTCCCTCTTACGCAATATACTCACCACATTGATCACCACACTGACCCGTGAGAGTCATAATTTTGCTGCAGTATTTGTAAACATGCCTTGATTGGCGACCGCATCATATGCGTGTTTTCTTGTAAAAAATGGCAAATTCGGGTTTCTTAAGAGGCTACCGAGCGCGCAGTGGCGCCCTCATCGTTTGTTAGGTTATTTCTTTTATTTTAGAATGAAAATGCAGAAAATAAGCCGGAATAGTTGTGCTCCACAAGACTATATGTTATTATTATTACAAATAGTAGCTTTATATTGTTATGTTTTATTATAATCGTTAAAACGGAAAAAAGTGGCCACAATTTTCCGTTTTAACGATTATAATAAAATAAAAGAAATAACCAAACAAACGATGAGGGCGCCATTGCGCGCTAGGTAGCCTCTTACAAAGCGACAGCGTCTACTCCCGTTCTGAAAAAATCTTGCTGATTTGGTGCTGAGCTGTCCTAAGTACCAAATCAGCAAGATTTTATTTTCCTCATTAGTTATTATAGTGGTCATTGGTAGGACGGTTTTGAGCACATCGTGATTACTCGTTTTCAATTCATGCGAAAACAAGTAATTTCTTTCACCTTTCTAGGTGAAACGCATTGTTTGAGAAAAGATTTCACATCTCTTCATATGACCTATTTATTAACTGACATTGGCACTCCATCTGTACTTACTCCATCACCTAAAAGTATTAAACATGTAGGGGAACATAAAGAATGCCTGAGCGTCCTATTTATAGTACTGACCGCAATTTACGGAATTAGGTATCTACTGGGTCTAGTCCAAGACTTATGTGGGTGTTTGACTAATTTACAAGTTTGCCTCCACAAGGCTGCTTGCGGAGATTAGGTTACAGCTACTCCTCCGGGACTCGTAAAAAGCGACGAGAAGATAAAACATCTTAAGATTTTTTACTAAATCCTGAAGGTAGGGGGTTCTTTATCCGATTTTTGAGGTGTAGAGGTGCGTTATTTCATTTCTCTAAATGATTGATCCAATTTTTATTTTTCATTTCATAAATTGTAACGTCTGTTTGTCTGTATGTTACTGAGCTTTGAGAACCACTTATACAAGGTTAAATTTAAGTCGTTCTGGACCTCTTAAGGCGTCATTGTACTCATCATTATGAATAACTTTTACTATGGGACCAAACCTGAAATCGCGAAAATAAAATCAGCAGCTCCCTACATTTATGTTCGCATAACTCGTCAAAATGTAGGGAGCTGCTGATTTTTTTTCGCGAATTCAAGTTTGGTCCCATACAAAAAGTTATTCATAATGATGAGTACAATGACCCCTTAAAAGGTCCAGAACGACTTAAATTTATCCTTGAATAGACCACGTTTTTTTTAATTCGTTGATTTTTCTCTGGGCTCTCTCTCTGATTTTTCTCTCTCTTACTGTTCGATACGATACGTTTAGGTTTTGATAACATAGGGTAAGTAATTTTTGGTTTGTTCTATTCAGTATTCATTAGCCTCATGTCCTTTTTGATCGGCGTGGTACGTCTTCTTTTTAACCGATTTCAAAAAAGGAGGAGGTGACTATATGTCGTCTGTATGTATGTTTTTATTTTTTTGATATTACGTTCAGCGATATTTTCTTGTATCTTCATGATATTATAATATTTCTTGTCACTGTTATTTAAATAGCAAGTATTGGTGTGGGCTATGTACCATGATTAAAAAGTGTAAAATAAAAAACATTTCACAAACCAAAAAAAAAACAAACAACTTCCAAAAAAACACTACTATGTGAAATATAACTTTAATTTCGGAAGTCAGTGGCAAATAACTAAAATATTGATCCAAAATACCGACTTCCGAAATTAAAGTTATTTTTCACTTTGTAGTGTTCCATTCATCTCTCTATAGTGTGTAGTGTAGGTACATCCCAAAATAATTTGTCGTAATGCTGACTATGTTTAGCGGTAAAACTTTACAGGCTTATAATATCCCTACTTTAAACTACACATGCCGTAACTTTACAGGCTTATAATATCCTTACTTTAAACTACACATGCCGTAACTTTACAGGCTTATAATATCCCTACTTTATACTACACATGCCGTAACTTTACAGGCTTATAATATCCCTACTTTATACTACACATGCCGTAACTTTACAGGCTTATAATATCCCTACTTTAAACTACACATGCCGTAACTTTACAGGCTTATAATATCCCTACTTTAAACTACACATGCCGTAACTTTACAGGCTTATAATATCCCTACTTTAAACTACACATGCCGTAACTTTACAGGCTTATAATATCCCTACTTTAAACTACACATGCCGTAACTTTACAGGCTTATAATATCCCTACTTTAAACTACACATGCCGTAACTTTACAGGCGTATAATATCCCTACTTTAAACTACACATGCCGTAACTTTACAGGCTTATAATATCCCTACTTTAAACTACACATGCCGTAACTTTACAGGCTTATAATATCCCTACTTTAAACTATACATGCCGTAACTTTACAGGCTTATAATATCCCTACTTTAAACTACACATGCCGTAACTTTACAGGCTTATAATATCCCTACTTTAAACTACACATGCCGTAACTTTACAGGCTTATAATATCCCTACTTTAAACTACACATGCCGTAACTTTACAGGCTTATAATATCCCTACTTTAAACTACACATGCCGTAACTTTACAGGCTTATAATATCCCTACATTAAACTACACATGCCGTAACTTTACAGGCTTATAATATCCCTACTTTAAACTACACATGCCGTAACTTTACAGGCTTATAATATCCCTACTTTAAACTACATATGCCGTAACTTTACAGGCTTATAATATCCCTACTTTAAACTACACATGCCGTAACTTTACAGGCTTATAATATCCCTACATTAAACTACACATGCCGTAACTTAAGTCAGGGATTTAAAGTTCCAACCATGTAAACGGCCTATGCGGTGGGCAGTGAGCCAAGTATTTGAGATAATACCCCGAATATAAAACTGTTGGGTTGTGCTTGTTTTGATGTAGTTTGGTTTAGTGCATTCATGTGGAAGTTAAAGTAAGTGTATTGTATATTATCAAGACAATAGGGTTCCTACCGCTGGGAATCAGGCCTCCTCTTTGTTAGAGAGAGTGGACCGAAATGAGTATGCTGATACTTTTAGGGTTCCGTTCCTCAAAAGGAAAAAATGGAACACTTTTTTTTTTGTGGATGGGATATCATCAAACGACTTCTCCCGCTCTGGGCGGAGCGGGAGGGCGTGTCAGACTTTTACTGACACACACCCACCCGTGTTCCTTCAGGAACCCTTATAGGATCATTCGTGTGTCTGTCTGTCCATCTGTCACAGCTAATTTGCTTCGAATCTAATAGACTAATCAAATTGAAATTTGGTACACATATGAATTTTTGTGACCCAAACACGGACGGGTAAAGTAAATAAATGAATTTTGAATATGGCGGTCACTTTTGGGGCGTAAATAAGAAAATTTAAAAAAAAAGTTTTGCAAAGTATACCGTGTGACATATCAAACGAAAGGGCTTTCTATGAGGGTCTAAAATCATGTTAAAATAAATTGTTTTAAAGATACAAAAAAAAGAAAATAAAAAAAAAAAAAAAAAGAAAAAGAAGAAAATAGATGAAAATTGATCATTCCCCCCCCCTTATTTCCGAAATTAATGAGCCTGAAATTTTGAAAAAATTACAGAAAATAGTTCTTTACCTGTAGATTACAGGAAAACCTATAAGAAGTATGTGGCCTTAAAATGACATGATAAATCTCTCAACAATTGTGCGTACAAACTTACATTTAAAGTTGGAATGTATGGGAGAACAAATGTTTTTCAACTAAACAATGTTAAGTTTGTTCTTGGGATAAATTCATCCTAAGTACGGAACCCTTCAATGTGCGTGATCCGTCACGCACTTCGCCGGTTTTTAATTATGAATATTAATTAAGTTTCAACAATGCGGGCAGTTTCTTCAAATATTCGAGAGATTCTTTAAAATATTCTAATGAGAATTAGAGTCGGTTAAGGTGACGATAACGAAAATAACAATAACGTTCTTATGATAACAGATGGCGCCACGTGTCTTTCGAATTATGATTGAATTATATTATTACAAGCAGAGTACAACCCGAATTGATTATCAAATTCTATATTAACGTGAGCAAAGCCGTAGGCAAAAGCTGGTAGATAATAAAATAGTCTGTTGAAACAAAAAAAAAAAAAACATGAAATGTCTTATGTACACACATCAACACGGTCTAGGGATATTTTTAAAAAAGCGAATTACTATCAATGTGTTAATTATTTATATGACATGTATATATTTAAAGTATACGTTATTTAATATTCTACCATTTTTTAATAATGGTTAAGGTACTTAGATTAAAATTTCAGGATTTTATGGAAAAAAAATGAAGCATAGACGGAAACCGTATATGAATTAACTTTTAATTTGTGAGTAAAAACTGAAAAAAATAGAAAAATCATTTAATTTGTGTTTATAAACTTGAAGTTAGTAATCTGAGAAAGCGCCCATGATGTTCATAACACATCGGCAACGATTCGGTGTGCTCAGAACAAGGTTGTCAATGTCTTGCTGCGGAATATTGTCCCATGTCCTACTGAGGTGCGCAAAAAGTTGATCTTCTGTAGCCAGATTTTCAGGAACTTCCTTCAGAGCTCTTCTTTGCAGCATATCCCACGCATGCTCAATGGGATTTAGATCTGGCGATTGAGCAGGCCAGTCTAAGGCCCTAACATTGTGTGTATGTAACCAAGCTGCTACCGTTCTCGCCGTGTGTGCCCGGGCATTGTCGTGCATGAGCAGGAAATCTTGCCCCATTTGTGTTCTGTGGGGCAAGATTACGGGCCCCAGCACCTGTTGGAGGTATCGTTTTGCCGTCATATTGCCCCGCACCCAAACGAGATCCGTCCGTCCTCCAAGACGAATTCCTGCCCAAACCATAATTGTTCCTCCTTGGTATGGGTGAACTTCCTGAGGGTTCTGGAGACGGCTCCATCGTTCAGGAACTCGCCAAACACGCGTCCTTCGTGAATCTGGATGGAAGCCGAACCTGGATTCATCCGTGAACAGAACATTGGACCATTGCTCACGGCCCCAGTCCACGTGGTTTCGAACCCATTCTAATCGTCGTCCACGATTGCCTCTCCGTAAAGGTGGGACCCGGAGTGGTCTACGAGAGCGTAGATTGCTTTCATGCAGTCGCCTTCTTATAGTTTGGTCACTCAGAAGCACTTGGTGTTCCACTCGCAGCCTTTGGACCAATTGAGTCGCCGTTGCATTTGGTTGAGCTCGCGCAGTAATTTGCAAAAATCGGTCTTGTCTGGGGGTAGTGATGCGACTTGGCCCCCGGTGCCTCTCCGCTACTTCACCTGTGGCACGATAGCGTGTCCACAATCTTGAAATTACATTTTGGTGGGTCCCTATGGCCTCAGCAACATTACGCTGATCAGACCCAGCTTCCAGCATTCCGACAGCTCGTAACATCTCCGCCCTCGTAAAATGTCGGCGTTGCATGGCTACAATACCTCAATTTTAACTTTATCTTTCGTTTAAAAATGAAAAAAAAAAACTGTAACTAAACGTAATTCGTATTGTTTTCTAAATTTCGCACAAATGAAAATTCCCTCTCCTACACATCAAGACATTTTTATGCCACCGAAACAAAAGAATTTTCAAAAATTTGAATTTGGAATTAGTCTGAGATAAATTACAAACAAATCGGTGTATAAAAGATTCCAATGCGGCCAGTACTTTTCGAGTTATTTAATTGAGTATGAAATATCCCTAAACCGTGTTGATGTGTGTAGTTTGAAAGTAATATCGTTTTTACGTTTTGGGTAGACATTACTTCCTGAATTTAATTCATTAAGAATTTTACTACAACACTTTAAATGTTCACATATAGAATTGATGTGTATGCGTTCTCGTGTAACATACATTTTTTGCGTGACTTAATTGCATTATTTGAAGGCGTAATATTTTAACAGATTTAAAAGTCATATATCTTATTAGAAATTATCTTATCTTTTTTTAATTATAATTATATCTTAATAGCGCCTTAATAGCAATTAGTTCTTGAGTAGAGATCGCGCATCTAAAAAAATGGAACCCACGGAGCGCGATTGCTGAACCGGTTTGCCGTTTACTTGATGAAAGAGAGAGACAGATGATGTACTTCTACTGTGTAAGAGGAAGATAACAGTTTTATCTCTGCTTTGCGCGTGTTATTTACAAAAAAACAAGTTTTTATCCTGCAATCCGAATATCAGCCTAATGCGTCCCGATACACAAATTAGCAAATTAGTGAAGTTGGTAAAAGGTTTTTATGGCATTTCTGCATTATCATTAGAAATAAGATTGACTAGAGAACTTTTTAAAAGAGTACAAAGAACATGATCTCTTTTTTTTTATTGCAATTGTAAGTTGACTTTTGACTTAATTTTTACTTCTTGAAAAACCTTTGTGAGTCAATAAAATAAAATTAGATGTTACTTAGAAGTAATTTTGATTTTGATAGAACAACACAGCATTACACATTACAAAAAAAAAAAAAATTGGAGGCTATACTAAATTTGGAATTTTTCAAAAATTGACATAAAACACGTGGGGCCAAGAATTTTTTTTGGGGCCTGATACACACCACGCACACACACATGACTAAACACCCTGTATAAAAATATTTATAGTCTGAAATAGTCACATTTTGAGCGAGCTAAATAATCGATGATCTTGCTTGTAAATAAATACATTTGTATAGCTACATAATATCAGTTACTAATCGCATATAAATCCCCTCTTGCGTATTTCCAGAATCATTATAATAATGGAGTCCACAACTGTATTAGTTTCATAAAGGTATTCCGATGACAAATTAGTACGCATGCAAGCTACGTGGTACTCAAACGAAGTCGTTTAGGACCAGAGAGGCATTTTCAGGAAGGATCAATTATTTTGAGAGACCGTTTATTTGTGAGAAGGAAGCGTAATCAAAATAAGGTGTGGGAGGAAGAACGTGCTTTTGTCATCTTTTATTTGTACTTAGGTACTTTATTTTTGGTCCTTAGGTTAGGTTTTTTTGTAATTCATAAAAATATTGTGTTTCTTTATCACTCTTTTTTGTTTTTATTTGTATAAGTTTAATTACAATAACTTAATAGAATTACATAACCTGGGGAAGGGCGGAGCATCCTAACACAAGCAAACTATTTGCTTAAAAGGATTCTCCCCATATTGTAACTAGAATAAGTTATTTAAGCTGATGCAATAAACATTTTTAATTTTATTTAGGTTCTGAGTAAGAACGAAGGATTAAGAAGATTATTAAGTTTTCAAAACGGCGGAGCTAACTCGTCGCTAATCTAACAGAGGGACGTAACTGACTCGAAGCATATTTTACAGGGCAAGCTATTTTCAGTTGAGGGTTACCTATGATTGAGGGTAGCTTGCTCTATAAAATTCTACTAATACAAAATTGAGCACGTGTGTAGTTCTGATTAAGATCTTTATATTGGTATTACTAGTATTGTAATCGTGCTAATATTGTTTTAATAATTATTATTTTATACAGATACGTCACTTCGTGAGATCTTTGTTTTTATTTTGTTCGGAATACATGATCAGATAGGACGGGACACTTTGTTATGAAATTGAAAAATAATACTCGGTATTATAGGAAATCAGCTTTAAATCAACACATAAAACATATAACTTGTAATTACTCAACATTGACAATAAATTTAACTCAAACAATTATACGTTTTATTAAATTAAAACAGTTCTTCTTCGAAGTTGTATTCTTTATAAACGATTACTTTTTAACAAACCATTGGGCGGAGTCTTCCTCACTCTGACCATGGTTTGGCACAGATAATTGTAATGTGATCTCTTCAAGATTGCTTGCATTGTAATAGCATACAATAACATTGAAGCCACAATTGAATTGCGGTTCTGACCACTGCAACCACCAGCGAATAAATAAATGACCTTTAGGCCCTTTTGATCACTATTTATTAGAAAGCTGTTAAGAGCTGTGGATATTTCAGAGGCTCCTCTCTTGTCACAAAAACAAAAACAATCTCTCGCACAATCTCTTGAAACACAGTGAAAAAAAAACAACCAAAACAAAATAGTGAAATTCTAAGCTGATAGACGCCTTTTATAGAAAACGGCATTTTCATTGGTGATCGGTAAGCTTATTAACAATTTTTTTACAAATTTAAGTAACAATTGACTTTTCATGAATCTCATTACAGGACATATGTTACTTAGGCCCCTTAGTGTGATCTTTTTTTTTGTAAACTGTAGATACATCGGTCTAGATTTTTGCATTATCATGGGAACGTTAAGTCATACAGATACGCCGATTAGACAGATCGATTCGAATTGGAAAATGTATCAAATTACTATAGTTATTTCAGATACGCCAGTTAGTTAGATTAGCGACGAACTGATCATGTTTGCGGGGCAACATGGCGACAGAAGTCTGCGACGTCGGGGACAGGGCGATGCGCCTCAAGTAGTGTTGGGCAGGACATCTAGTTAGACGCGGAGATGGCTGATGGAGTAAAGCTATGACTGAATGGTGGCCAAGGTTAGGCCAAAGAAACCAGGGCCATTCAACAGCGCGTTGGGTTGATCATATCTTCCAAGTCGCTGGAAACACCTGGATGAGGGACGCACGGAACTGGGAAGTATGGCGGAAAAAAAGGGAGGCTTATACCCAGCAGTCGGTGATTCCGGGCTGAAATGATGATGATGATGGCCACAGAACGCCCAAAGTTGAGGAGAGGATGGACAAAAAGGGAGACCAGCAGCAAACAAATAAAAAAATGTTTACATTTTGATTTCTATATTCAATTAGTTTTTTTTTTAATAAATTCAAAAATGGAACAGAATTTGTATGAAATTATCTGCCAAGTAAGTTATTAGGAAGTTAATCATAGGTGGTCAAACAGGCCCTTATCGTGCTATTTGGCCATAACTGCACAGTGCACCCAGTATACTTTTAAATGACAAGTTTCAGACAACACTCGATCTCATTAAATCGAAATCGTATGCATTCGTCACCTACTTACTTGTTCGTATACACCTTTCCACATCCCCATCACTTTCAACGATTAAATCGTAAGAGATTACCCAGGTTACAGCACTCCACACCAAACTCACGCCTGACAAAGTATCGAAGATACATAGTGGCGATAATGACTGCAATTCGCTTGATGGCTCTGTTAATGGCTTAGTTACGTTCAAGACAGTTAACCAGCGATGGATTGCCAAAAAGTTTGGCCGAGTTTGTGGCCGTGACAAATGTTGGTACCAACTTTGGAAGTTTGTGGAAAGTGTGGTATGTATACCATGTTATTTCTGTTCTTCTCAGCTGCGAAAACAAAATAATTACTGAGTACTAAGTAGAACTTTGCCAGCGACTTGGTCTGCCCGTAAATTCCCTATCTCGTAGAGATTCCAAAAAATCCAGCCTTATTCCTTGTCTATATCTTATAAGGAACCTCTGTTCCAAATTTCAGCTTTCTAGGTCTACGGTTTTAGGCTGGGTGTTAATGAGTCAGTCAGTGAGTGAGTTATTCTGCTGGCCAGCTGTACTGTGCTTCTTGCAACCGATTCTTTAAGACGAAGTTCGGTTTTGCTAGCCACATCAGAGCTCACCGGAATAAAGACCCTGATTAAACATATAGGAGTCGCCATCGCCGGATACGGTGTGGACGACATGATGATGATGATGATGATATTCTGCTGAAAAAAGTTATGGTTTACCCATCAATAATATTAAAGTGCAAACACGGACTTGTGGCTAAGTAATAACGGCTCCACGGGTCGATCATTGATTTGACAGTCGTTACGGATCGTCAGAAGCCTGAGAGTCTGACAACTAGTCTTACCAAGGTACCGTATTACCCAGTTACTGGGCTGTAGAGGTTAGATAGGCAGTCGCTCCATCTAAAATATTCGTAATCAACTGCATCCGATTAAACTGAAAGCCGACCCCAACATAGTTGGGAAAAGGTTAGGCAGATTGATTTAACTCCTAAAATATTGTATAACGTTAGATATCACAAAATAATACGTACACGATGACGTATCACCGACAGACATTAATAATTGTATTCAACTTATCTATTACGGAAGTCAGAGGACAGTCACCATCAATCTACATACATAATCACGCTTCAGTACCCACTAGATTAGCGGGGAGTATTAATTTATAGCTATATACAACCTGCCGCTGCAATCGCGACATTAACTTGACACGTGTATACGGTTACGTGTTTTTGTTTTCTAGAGATATTTTAATTTCATTAAACGTTATTATTTATTGATTTATTTACAATTTTCTAAAATAGTATCTTGGAGCAACCTGTAGCGCAGAGATGAAATTAAAACAAACGAGAAAAAAAAGGACTCGCCACTCGAGTTTTTTTCTGGAGGTTTTGCAAAAAATTCATTCATGAAGCTACTCACAGCTGGGTCAGAACAATAGACAAACGATGAACAAAAAAAAAAAGGTATCAGTCAACGAACTTTTTACCAGCTGACATAATAGGTTGGGGAAAAAGTTTCTTCGCATTTTTTAAGAAAATTCAAAACATTTTTTAATATACATTATTTACATTTATCAAAAGTATGTAGGTACCATTTTGTTCGATAACTTTTTGCCATCTTGTAGGTAGGAACATGATCCCATTGCTATAGAAATTTTGGGACTTCTGATCAAAATACCGCGACAAGTGGTTTTGGCAGTCTTCTCGTGATGTTAACCTGACACTGCCTAAAGTATTCTGAAAAGACCGAAACAGGTGGAAATCTGAAGGTGCAAGGTCAGGACTATACGGCGGATGCATTAACACCTCCCAGCGAAACTCTCTTAATTTTTGCTGAGTGGCTAAAGATGTGTGAGGTCTAGCGTTATTATGATGAAAAACCACACCCCTTCTGTTGATTAATTCCGGCCGCTTTCTCTCAACTTCTTGCTTTAATCTCATCAGTTGTTCGAAGTAGAATTCAGAATCGATGGTCCTGCCTGGCGGTAACAGTTCATAATGAATAATGCCCTTCCAATCCCATCACACACACAGCATCACCTTGTTGCGAGTTAACCCGGGTTTCGCCACAGTCTATGAAGCCTGACCGGCCTTTGACCACGACCTTTTTCGCACGTTCTTGTCGTACGTGATCCACTTTCCATCATCAGTTATCAGCTTCTTCAAAAATGGTTCGGTTTCATTACGTGGTAATAAAAAATCACAAATGAGTACACGGTTCATTAGGTTTCTTTGAGTGAGCTCGTGAGGTGCGCAAATATCGAGCTTTTTTGTGTACCCAGTTTTTTTCAAATGCGCCAAAACTGTTTTGTGGTCAATTCCCAGTTCTTCAGCTACGTCGTAACTACTGATATGCCGATCTTGCTCCACTTTTTCAAAAATGGCATCCATTTTATCCGTAATAGGGCGACCAGAGCGACGTGCATCTTTGACATCAAAATTTCCGGATTGAAAACGCTTAAACCAAATTTGTACTACCCTCACAGATACTGCACTGGGTCCAAAAACATCGCAAATTTTTTTCGCGGCTTGCGTTACGTTGTTACCTTTTTTGTAGTAAAATTTTAAAATGTATCGAATTTCTTCATTAGATTTACTCATCTTAACAGTACGAAAAACAAATGAAAATCACACATTTTCCTAATTTGAATTTAGAATTATGTTCTTTAAAATTTAAACTTTCAATGATACCAAAACCAGCCAGATACAAATAGTATAGCCAAAGAGATTTTATTTTAAGTTCATACATACTATAATGCGAAAAGACTTTTTCCCCAACCTAATAAAACAATAGCTTCATGAATGAATCGTTTGCATAGAGTGATTGTAACTTTGGTTATTATTTTATTATTTAGTTTGTTTTATTTTTTTTTCAATACATTATTTTCTAACTTTTGCCAGCGGCTTCGCCCGCGTGGATGTCGGAAAATATTCCACCGGGAATTTCTTCCTTAGTCCTTGTCCACATTATAAAGGGAACCGCTGTGCAAAATTTCAGCTTTCTAGGTCCAAGGGTTTGGGCTGGGCGTTGATGAGTCAGTCAATCAGTCAGTCAGGACTCCTCTTTTTATTTATATAGATAGATAGATTTTATCTTGTTATAATTTTTATGATTACTGGCCACTAGTCCTACCTGTGTCTTTAATTAATGTCGGTATAGCAGCAGCACGTTGTATATTATGTGATATAATACTGCCTTATTGGTCTAGTGGTCACAAGCGCTACTGCTGAGCTCGAGGTCCTGTGTCCTGGCAAAGTGTTACTGGGTTTTTCCATTACGAATTTCTCAGTAGAAGCCCGGAGCCTGGATTTCTGCCCAGTGGATGGCAATGGCATTGCCCCCTATTACAAAGGAACTTAAACATAACTGGCGAAATGTGGGTGTACTAATGTAGGTGCATCTCTGCCTAACCCTCCCTCCCGCCTCCTCTCCCTCTCTCTGTGCCTCTGTATGTGATTTAGCTTAATGTACAAAAGTTTGTATTTTTTTACGCCTACTCGTGTGTTTTTATTATTGCGTGGGTTGTTTATGTAAATAGGTGTAATGATTTTAATAGATATTCTCGATAAAATGGCCTCACTTACCCGCCGTGATCACCGCGCTACGCCCTGGATGATGAGATGATGCTGCTCGTATCCGTCCCGGGACGGGCTGATGGTTTACGGGTTTCACAAGGTTTAGGCCGTGCTAGTGGGAAGTTATATGGTTCACGCACTCAGGTTTTGATGATTTTAGTTACTTTGAGCGCACGCAATGACGATTGCTGCAGGCTCGGTTCGTTCGTTGGTGCGACTGACATTAGCGCCACGCGCGCGGGTGTGAGCGCGTATATGACTTATTTTTTTCAAATAGCGCACGTTGATTGGCTCCGAGATGTGCCATTGGCGGTTTGGCGGGATTTATAGTGGAAGCCAAAGCAAAACCCCAACAATAGGACTATGCTATTAAAACAGTTTTCGGGTTTAAAATTTAACATTTAGTTGGTAGTAGGTTTCTGAAGTCATCCATATCCAAGGCGTAATTATTGTTATTGTTGTCTGTTGTATTTTATGGTTATTATTTTTTAGGGTTCCGTACTTCAAAAGGAAAAAAACGGAACTCTTATAAGATCACTTTGTTGGCCGGCCAAAAAACCAGTTTTGTATGGAGATTCATACGCATCCGTTCAGCTTCCCGCATATGAACGCATGCATCTCCATACAAAACTGAATAAGTGTATTTAGTCCCTATGGCAAAACTTCTAACTTGGCTTATATTATCACCATAACATGAGCTATTCACGAGCTACATACAGAGTGTATCAGAAAGGTGTGGTAAAATTTAAGGGTATGGCACATGCCATAAAACTGAACAACTTTCTCCATGGGACCAACATCGTAATTGAGTAAAGTTATCAGCCGTCCCATAAATTTGGGTCGAGTAGGTATTGAATCTTTGTACGGGATTACCACGGACTAGAAAAAAAAAGAAGGACTCCGTGCCACGCGTATCGAAAGTGAAGCACCGTACCGATCTATGTGTGCGTGATTTGACAAAGACGCCGTCATGTCACGTAATGGCGGCCGGTCGGCATACTATGATGTAAATATGTGTGTGAGGCGCAAGTTTGTACAAACGGTTCCGGCATACTTACTGTGCTTCACTTTTGATATACGTCGGCGGAGTCCTTTTTTTCTAGTCCGTGGGGACAACTGATATTTTTTTCTCGATTACGATGTTGGTAGGAGTGGGGGAAGAGCTCGTCGCTAAGTAATAACAGCCGCACGGGTCGATCCATCAGGTTAAGCTACGCTTGCCGGGGTTGGTCCGTGGATGGGTGACCATCTTTACATACCGAGACTCCTCCGTGCCTCGGAACGCACGTTAAGCCGTTGGTCCCGGCTGTCATTCGTGGATCTTTGACAGTCGTTACGGGTCGTCAGAAGCCCGAAAGTCTGACAGTCAGTCTTACCAAGGGGTATCGTATTACCCAGTTACTGGGTTGTGGAGGTCAGATAGGCAGTCGCTCCATGTAAAATACTGGTATTCAGCTGCATCCGGTTAGACTGGAAGCCGACCCCAACATAGTTGGGAAAAGGCTAGGCAGATTGATTACGATGTTGGTACTGTTAAATATGCAGATATAGTACGGACAACAGTTAAACACGCTAGTCAATGGTGCCGATTCTCTTGTGAACGGACTAAACTAAAATTAGAGAATCGCTATCTTTTACTAACAGGCAGCGCGAGAAAAGGACGGCTATAGCTATGAACTAAGTTGGAGATGTCAAACTAGTTCACGCCTTGCGCTTCACCGTGTTTTTAGTCGACATGTTTTTACGTGTCGTCTAAATGTCTATGGAAAAATTAGTTCTAACTAATTTGACAGCTCTAATTTACTTCCGTCTCTTTCTTGTCATAATAGAGAGAAAAAGTTAGCAATAGTCTAAATTAAGTTTAGTTTGTGCACAACAGAATCGGCACCAATGACACACTAACTTTAGTATCTATGAACGAGTAACTCAGCTGGGTCGCAGCCGCGGTAAGTTACACACATACCCGTACATAACCGGTACCACGAAGAAAGGTGTTCAGGTTGATGGTCTGTACGACACCCTTAAATTTGACCACACCTTTCTGATATACCCTGTAATGTGTACACAGGTGTGTCCCTGTGTTTGTGTGTGTGTGTGTGTGTGTGTATACAGGGATGTTAGGTTAAACGACAGACATACTTCAACGGAGTGTAGTACTCATGAAAATGAACAAGTTTTACCATGGAACTAACCCTGAAATATTAAAAAAAAATCAGCTGTCTCGTACATTGTAATCGCGTAGGTCTTGCACTTTGTAGAGAACAGCTGATTTTCTTTTTCATATTTCAGGGTTAGTTCCATGGTAAAAGTTGTTTATTGTCAGGAGTACTTCACTCCGTTAAAGTATGTCCCTCGTTTAAACTAACACGCTGTATAGTTCGTTTCAATACGATGTTATTTTAACTAAGTCTATTCAAAGCTAGCAAAAAAAACGTAAATAAAGCAAAAGGATCGTAGCAGGTGGCGTTCTGTAGTTTCTGCCTACAAGACACCGCCTTCTCCATGGGAAAAAGGCGTCAGTTCATGTGTACCTACCCGTATGTTTTTTTTTTTTTGCTTCGCTCGGTTTGTGCATTTAGCCAATGTCAAGTTTAGCCGTATGTGTTTGAGCATAGTTTATGGTAAAAACCGGTCAAGTGTGTCAGACCACGCACAATGAAGGGTTCTATAGTTGAAAAGAATTTATCCCAAAAATAAACTTAACCTAATAATCCCAAAAATAAATTTATACAAACAAAATTAACATTTTTCAGATTTTTTCCTTTATTTGTGCTGTAAGACCCAACTTGATACCTCCATGCGTTTCTGAGAAAAAGGGTCTTGGTAGACAGACAGCCAAACAGACGGACAACGAAGTGATGCTACAAGCGTTCCGTTTCTTCCTTTTGAGGTACGGAACCCTAAAAAATGTAGGTTTAACCGGAATAATCTCTTCTCAGTCGCTCACTCACTGCTGAGAATCGTGACTCCGTATCAAATTGTCAACGGTCAGCTCCATCTGTTACGATCGGTGGCCTGGTGGAGTGCGGCGCTGATAGATATCTCCAGTTGCTCAGATATTTGATCCGACCACCTTTTTGAGCTCCGGCCTCTAGGTCTTTTGGCCTCGGTTTTTCCAGTCACCATTAGACGTTCCATGTTATTGGTACCTCTGCTGGCAACGGAATAATATTACTGAAAGAAAAGAAAGAAAGAAAAAAAAAGTATCTATATATTTTTTTTACGGCACATAATTAAAAAAGCGGCCAAGTCGGGCTCGCCCATGAAGGGTTCCGTAGCAGCAAGTAACATAATATAAAAGTTCTTGTAGTTCGTTGTAACTGATCTATGTTTTAATAATTGAGTTGATTGAATGAAAGGTAAATTGCGGTTTACGATTTATGACGTATTAAAAAAAAAAAACTACTTACTAGATCTCGTTCAAACCAATTTTCGGTGGAAGTTTACGTGGTAAAGTACAGCATATATTTTTTTTAGTTTTATCATTCTCTTATTTTAGAAGTTACAGGGGGGGGGGGGGACACATTTTACCACTTTTGGAAGTGTCTCTCGCGCAAACTATTCAGTTTAGAAAAAAATGATATTAGAAACCTCAATATCATTTTTAAAGACCTATTCATAGATACTCCACACGTATGGGTTTGATGAAAAAAAAATTTTGAGTTTCAGTGCTAAGTACGGGGAACCCCCAAAATTTATTGTTTTTTTGTTTCTATTTTTGTTTGAAAATCTTAATGCGGTTCACAGAATGCATCTACTTACCAAGTTTCAACAGTATAGTTCTTATAGTTTCGGAAAAAAGTGGCTGTGACATACGGACGGACAGACAGACAGACAGACATGACGAATCCATAAGGGTTCCGTTTTTTGCCATTTGGCCATTGAACCCTAAAAATGGAGACTTTAAATTGATGCTGTCACTTTCTTTTTGATACATAATATTAGATGGCATGAATTTAAAGTTTCTATTAAACTAAAGTTCGTTTCTGCAAGTGGCTGTTGTTAGCTTGCATCACTTGCACCGATATCAAAAAGCTATACACGTACAAGCAAATATCCCTATATTTTCCGACAGCAATAACAAAAAGATAGAAAACTTCAATAAAATATAAGTTTGAAAGGCATTAGACATTACATTCGAGGTCTGGATGACCTAACTATCGATTTTCAGCATCGTTACACTTTTGTTGCTGATAAGTAAGGTAAATAGTTATCTTGAATTATTGCCTAGAAATGTGAAGGTCAGTTCCTTTATTTAAGGGGACTACAGGAACTAAAGAGCGGTCACTGTAGGACGGCATCGACGGAAAGAGAAACGCGATGACACAACGCTGGTAAATTTTTAACAAAATAGGAAGCAATTATTTATTTACAAAAATTCTATTGATTGGACTAAAAAATTAAAACACTATTACGTTACTAAGTTGCTTGTAGAATGTTCTGACAAAAAACAGAATGTTTTTTTTAAATCTTTGTTTAATTTGGGAATTTTTTTTTCTGACAAAAACAGTTTTTAAAATATTTTTTTAATTAGGGACTTTTATAATCACACTGCTACAGCTTATATTTGGGTCAGAGAATGATTGCATGTATGGTTTTTAATTGTTAAAAGAAATTTGTAAAGGTATCTTCGTGTTTTCTTCTATTGTATCAAATTAGTTGTATTATATTTTCAATACACTATCTAACTAGCATATCTCCTGAAGATTTTGCGGTAGATTATATATATTTAGGCATTATAAAACTTGTTTTTAGTTGCGTTTAGATACTGTAGTCCCCTTAAAAACGTTCAAAATCTGGTCGCAATCTCATCTCAGAAGCAAAATCTTGTCAAAAATATAGGTAAATTATAAGGATTTCTTGACAGATTTGTAGTAAGATTGAAATGTGAAAGTTCTTAATAGTATGTGAAAATGAACGCAAAGTGATTCAGTAAAGCGAGAATTTGTTAGCCTAAAAATGCGTTTGCAACACTTGAATTCTCTTTTATAATTTCACTTCTACCTTTAAATTTTTAATAATTAAATTTAACTCTGCTTTAACAAGAGTTATCGCCTAATCGTTCCCAATAAACAATAACCCACCAATTAAAACAATCTAACCCAATAACGCAACAAATCGCGCACAAGGACCAATCCCAGTCATTTACCGGAACGCCATACATCACACACTGTCGGCAACACATGCATAGAACATAAAATTTCAAAGCACGTCTGAATCAGGAGCAGTTACGCAATGTAATCGAAGCAAATGTACCAGTTTGGAGAATACGGGGAATGTAGGGAGGCCATCTATTACTTGTTGAATTTTTAATGGGAGGATAACTCCGTTTTGGTCTATGGTAAGTAATTTTTAATGTGTGTGTCTTATTGTAGAGTAGTTTTAGGTATAATTATCATATCAATATATTATTGAAGGAGTCAATCAACTCGGTCTATCGCAGTCCACTGCTGGGCATAGGCAGAGGCCTATGCCCAGCAGTGCTTGGGAGAGCCCAAGCTGCGCCACAACACCGTGTCCTCCGCCTTCCGCATTCATATTCATTTATTCATTGTTTGTTACAGGTGAAGACAGTTCTTACAATTAGCATTTCTGTATCACTGAAACATACCCATGGGGTGTACAATATTTATATGTATCTCAATATTATTGGCTATTTTAAAAATAATTTAAAAAAAATACAATAACATTTTTAATTTTTGGTGGTTATTCCATTGCATTGGTTGTTTTAGTCTTCCTCGTTTTACATTAATTATTACGGTCACACAATTTACGTTTGATTGCGCAAAAAAAAAAAAAATAAGTAAAAATAAGTTTACCATGTAGATTTTTTTAGTCGACCTTATCTTACATTCACTAATAGACATAATAATTACGGTCCAGTCTGTTCCAGCCACCTTCTATAGGTCGTCGGTTCATTTAGATGGGGGGCAGCCCACACTTCTTCTACAAACATGGCCAGCCCATTGCCAGTTCAGTTTTCTTACTCTACAAGCGATGCCGGTAACTCCGGCACTTTTCCGGGTAACTCCATTGAAGGAGTACTAGTAATTTATATTACTGAACATTTGCTTCGATTATTCGAAGCAAATGTATCAGTTTGGAGTATACGGTGGTAGCTCCCTGCATCTATTACTTGTTGAATTTTTAATGGGAGGATCTGAGTTTTGGTATATGGTAATGTGGCGGCATCTACATCGCCACATACGAACTACGTTACTACGCGTCACACTGACGTCACGCAATCCTGCATCGCGCAATTAGAGTTTACCGCGCAACTAGCGTATATACAACGTCCCGACATCAACCGTCGGGCAGTTGCCCACCAGACACGACACCCGCCTGGTCGGAGGATCCTCCCTTTTCAATAGAGGATGAGTGAACTTTACACCCTGTTCCTCATGCCTCTAAACTAGTGACCCCGAACATGAACGTCAGCGCAGCCTTCGTGCAACTTCTTCAGCGTGACGTCATCAGCATCACTTCCTCAAGCTTTCGGGCGGCGAGTCACACAGCCAGCCAGCACCCACGGCTTCAACGGGTATCCTGACCACCAGCATGCAGCGAACGCGCATTCCTGGTCATCACCCTCAGCCTCATCAGCAACCTTGGCACAGCACGCTGCACTCTCGGCCGGTCCACAAGAATAGCCCTACCTCTCCTGGTCGACACCAGCAGTCAGCCTCAACCTAGCGCTGTACACTCCGACTCACTGGAGCATAACGCAGCGCCATCACCCCGACTCACTGGGGAATCACCGCAGACAGTTCCGACTCACCGTGAACTATGCGGCACCCGGTTCCGACTCACTGGAACCACAACTGGTACTGACAAGCATCGCAAGATACACGACTCAGCCCACTATCGACCTCCGGTCTCAGGAGTGGAGTGATGTGGCGCCATCTACACCGCCAGATACGAACTACGTTATTACGCGTCACACTGACGTCACGCAATCCTGCATCGCGCAATTAGAGTTTACCGCGCAACTAGCGTATATACAACGTCCCGACATCAACCGTCGGGCAGTTGCCCACCAGACACGACACCCGTCTGGTCGGAAGATCCTCCCGTTTCAATAGAGGATGAGTGAACTTTACACCCTGTTTCTCATGCCTCTAAAGTAAGTAATTTTTAATATGGGGGATTATAACTATGTTTTTTTTTTCCAATTCCAATTTTAAGATGATTTTATTCAGATTTATATTTGTGAACCTGACATTTACTCAGATTTGTTACTGTAGTTGTAATGGCAATCATGTCATTTGTGTCATGTCATAGATTTTTATTTTTATTCCTCTGTTAATCATCTAAATAGATTATTCACTATACACTAAGATTATTTTCTATTTTGTGAATGTGAGAACGTTGCAGTCCTAGTAGACTGTACATTTGTTGACTATTTTCTATTTTGTTAAGTACCTGGTAGTTGTTGAAAGGCCTATATTGTCCTCCCATACCTATTAACACTGTTATTTGAAAATATTGTAAAATCCCATTATTTTTAAAAGCGTAACCATGGAGTTTCTTGCCGGCTCTTCTCCATAGGAAACGACCAATTTGGAACCGTGCACCTAGCTTCTGACGTTTCATAAGTACCCATGTAGGTTTATGTGAAATAAAATATTTTGATTTTGATTTATACATATTATTAAAGGTGATACTTGTAGTATTGTTTGTGGCTAAGCGGCTAAAGAACTATGACGCTTGGCAAAAGGACTGGATATCCCAGTTTATATCGAGCACTCGGGTGACTAGTGGCCTTCTTTCCTAGTGCAAACCACTTTAAAATTGCCCTCCTTTTGGGCTTTACCGCAGTCGGATAAAAAGGCTTATCCCACCTCCTATTCCAAGGATAGTATATTTATTTATTTATTTATAAGGCTTACCAAGTAAACAATTGCACAGGATTAAGAGCGTTGGCTACAAACTTTCTAGTCCTTTTTTTATCGAAATGAATGAACCGATTTTAATGAAACTTCATACGCATAAAGGTCTAAAAAGTTAGTTAAGAACATTTTCGAAATGTCTTATTTAAAGAAATATAATTGAAATCTCTGCTTCTATGGAATTTTAAAAGTCGGTCAAATTTAGCTGCAACACTATTTTTCGAAAAATGTTCTTAACTAACTTTTTAGACCTATGTATCCTGCTTATGCGTATGAAGTTTCATTAAATCGGTTCATTCATTTCGATAAGAAAGGACTTGAAAGTTTGTATGAAATGCCGTACGGAGCCAACGGTCTTAAACCAAAGTCTTTGTCATAATATAGATCTAGCATGTATCTAAATTATAGGAAAGCACAGCACTATCAATTAGCATACTAGAACATTACTTAGAGTACCAGCCTCTTATTTAATTAATTGTCCAACTGCAGGGCTAAGGCCTCTTCTCATACAGAAAAGGCACGAGCATTGATCACCACGCTTGCTCAAGACGGGTTGGCGATTTCAGACTTATATTAACTATAAGTCTATGTTTCCTCACGATGTTTTCTTTCACCGATGTCAGTAATGTTCAAGATAAACTCAGAAAGTACATATGAATTGAAAAAGTCACATCGGTACTTGCCCGGATTTGAACCCACAACCTCGTGCATGAGAGGCGAGGCCTTAACCGCTGGGCCATCATGACATTTATTCCCATACATTTGGGTCGAGTAGGTATTGAAGCTTAATACGGGACAGCTAATAATTTTTTCTCAATTACGATGTTAGTCCCATGGAGAAAATTGTTCAATTTGGTGGTCTGTAGCACACCTTTCTGATACACCTTGTATTATAAACGTTGTTTAGAGTTAAGTAATGATTACCATCTGCTTATCCGTACATTATAACCGTGTCTTAAATTTAAGCAGCGTTAAGGGGGTAAATTCATAGCTAAACCAAGACACATCGCCTGCATACGGAATACCCCTAAAATCCATCACATAACATATGGTACCCCTAACGGAAAGTGGACCCGTTTCGCTCGGATCAGAGCCCCTCGGAGAAGATGAAGGATTTATTTGAGTAATGGTCCTGATCGTAGCATTATACAGGACGCCATTCAAATCGTTAGGACATTTCACACTGAGAATGGACGCTTGAGTTGGACCTACATAATTTTGTTAGGATTTGTGAAGGGGTGAAGTGTGTGGAGGTAGACTCGAAGGACCACATTTTTAAAGCGTTGGTTTTTGGGTTCCGTACCTAACTGGTAAAAAGGAACCCTTATGGTGCGACTCAGTTTGTCTGTCTGTCTGTCTATCTGTCACAGCCGTTTTTGTATGTGTTTTTTTTACCTAAATTTTAAAAGTTGACAAAGATTGAGCACGCCTTTTCGACACTGGCAAGGCATTCCATAATCGTACTGCTTGGACTGTGACAGACTTGTCATAAAAACTGGTGGACTTGTCATTAAAGTTCTTAGTGGTGTATGTTATTGTTATTTTCTCTTCATTGTTTTTAGGGTTCCGTTCCTCAAAGGAAAAAACGGAACCCTTATAGGATCACTCGTGTGTCTGTCTGTCCGTCTGTCACAGCCAATTTACTCCGAATCTAAGGGACCGATCAAGTTGGTACACATATGATATTCTGTGACCCAAACACGGACGGGTAAAGTAAATAAATGAGTTTTTAATATGGGGGTCACTGTTGGGGGGCAAATAAGACAATAAAAAAAAATAATTGCAAACTATACCGTGTGACATCTCAAATGAAAGTGAGGGTCTCAAATATATTTTCTTTTATAATTTTAAACTAAACTGTTTTAAAGTAATTTAAGAAAATAGACGAAAATTGACCATTCCCTCCCCTTATCTCCGAAACTACTGAGTCTAAAATTTTGAAAAAAATACAGAAGACCTTTATCTGTTGATTACAGGAAAACTTATAAGAAGTCTGTAGTCTTAAAATAACATGGTAAATCTCTCAATAATGTGAGTACAAACTTACATTTTCAGTTGTAATGTATTGGAGACTGTGTTTTTCAACTACAATGTTAAGTTTGTTCTTAGGATAAATTCATCCCAACTACAGAACCCTTCATTGTGCGTGGTCCGACACGCACTTGGCCGGTTTTTTTCTAAGGTCAGGTGAGTAGTATTCGCAACCGGCGTGCGTGTATTTATAAACGAACGGACCAGATTTATAAACGTAAACGAAGCAAAAGGATCGTAGCAGGTGGCGTTCTGTAGTTTCTGCCTACAAGACACCGCCTTCTTCATGGGAAAAAGGCGTCAGTTTAGGTGTACCCGTATGTGGTTGAGCATAGTTTATGGTAAAAACCGGCCAAGTGCGTGTCGGACCACGCACAATGAAGGGTTCCGTAGTTGAAAAGAATTTATCCCAAAAACAAACTTAACATTGTATGTAGGTGAAAAATATGTTCTCCCATACATTGATATACGTCACGGTCAGTTCTCCAATTAGCAAATTTAGGTTTGTAATCGCAAAAAAACTATTTTTTTATGTGATAACCTACAAATTAACGATTTTCGGACTTTTTTCTTACCTTTCATGATTCTAGGTCAACGGGAAGTACCTTATAGGTTTTGATTTATTAGCGAGTATCAAAATATGTCGTATAAATGGCCGTATTTTTTTATTGCGTTGACTTAGAAGCTTGATTTTATTAGAGCTCCAAGGGACCATATACCTACGTATTTTACATTAATTTCAACTTGGTACCTCCACGCGTTCTTGAGAAAAAGGCTTTTGACAGACAGACAACGAAGTGATCCTATAAGGGTTCCGTTTTTTTCCTTTTCAGGTACGGAACCATAGAAATCGCCTTTTTGTGTGTTTCGAATATGTTTGATTATTCTTCAAACACGTAGATTTACAGACGTTGTAGAACTATGAAGTTTAATCCATTATAAGTTATCCTTTCTCATTTCTCTGAGCATTTTTATTCTAGCCCCATAATCTAAGTATTTCCTCCCGAACAGAATAGAAACCTCAAAAATATATGCGAAGAAACTTTACAAAACTTTACCGATTATGTCATAATCTTACTGAAACTTCACCCACTTTGTTTCAGAAATCAATTCGTAACTAATCCTGGATTCCGTTCACGGATTTCCCGCTAACTTATCGGAACATGTTTCGGAGTTCCATGTTCCGGGTCTGTCTGTGAGGTTGTTTCTTGACCTTTGCTAAACGAAGTGTATTATAGATTCTTTTGTGTCATTTATACAGGATATTATATAGGAGATGTGAAACGATGTGAAATGGTAACTATATAGATTGGGGTTTGGATATTCTTAAATTAATCTGTCGAAAGTCGCCGAGGATCTATTGATTTTTCAGTGAGATGAATGTATCATACAAAGAATGATTCACAAAATATCATAATTATAGCTGTTGACATCTTGCGGTCGTAGAAGTAGAAATTGCGTTGTAGCTCATTGCGTAACACTGCGACTAGGCGTCGTAGCATAGCGTGTGCTACGCCGTAGAGCATAGCGTGTGCTATGCCGTAGCGCATGGCGTATGCTACGCCGTAGCCCGTAGCGTATTCTTTGAACTATGCAAAAAATCAATGCGTTTTTCATGTAGAAATAAAGATTGCTTAAGGCTTGCCTTCCCAAAATACGGCGAATCTTTGTGTACATCTTTTAGAGTAATTATACCATCTTTTTGATAGGAAAAAATTTTACAGAACTAAAGAAAAAAAAAAACTAAATCCAGGTCTTTTTTTTCTATTTTTTACCATATTACTCCTACAAAGCGTTCATAAATATACAGTTCTCTACAAAATAATAAGGAATGATTTCATATCATTACTTTTTTAGTCCATCAATAGATTTTTTGTATAAAGATGATCGCTTCATATTTTGCAATAAATTACCAGCGTTGTGTCACCACGCTTCTCTTTCTTTTCTATACAGTCCGACAGTGATTGCATTTTTACGGGAGGACAAGCCTTAAAATTGGTAATGTCAATGAAGAATATTATCAACATTTTCATACTCAATAACCTTGAATGTGTATACATTATTTTCACCATAGCTATCAACAACACAGGCAACCCACCATATTATTTTCGCAGACAAACAAACTCAAAGTCACTCCGACAAGTTGTACCACATCTAGATTACGCCATAAATCTCGTAGCGATGACGTCACTGCTACAAATCAACCATCGGTGACGTAACACTTGCGACCGATTGAATTTATGATGTGTTTCCGCAACAATATGTGGGTAGTTGAATATAAATAGGTCTGAGTCGCGTTTTATTGGGGAGATGTGTGTTGTGACAGAGAAAATGAGGTATCGTTGTCCCTGTTTTGGTATTTGATGTTTTTATGGTTACCGAATAAGTTCAGTAACCATAGAAAAATCAGCAGGTAATCCTGGTGATTTTTTTTTGCCTTTTTTCTTCTGAGTCCCGGGAGCAATTACCTGTTTCCTAATATAAATCAAACCTGCCACCCGTAGATATAAGTCAGCCAGCCTACGCCAAAACACTGAGATAATTTTAATATAACATCATGCTTGTTCTTCCCGACGGGTTATGCAGAGGTGGGAGGAACTGAAGGAACACGGGTGGGGTTTAGTCAGTAAAAATCTGACACACGCTCTACCCAGAGCGGGAGAAGACATTTGATGAATACCCACCCAAAAAAAAAAAGAGGTGACCTATTATAGTACCTAAACACAAACTCAAAGCATTTATTTCAATTAAACTATTTACAGACAATTTTGAATTGTCAAGGAGTAGTTCAGTTTCGAAATAGGGGCTACCCATTTCGAATTTTTAAGACCCCTTTTCAGTCCCTGTTGCAAAAAGAAGTAGGTATTTATATTATTTATTCTTTCTTATTTGCAAAATAGTGGGGCAAAGGTTATCGAAAACTGTTCCAAATTTCAAGTTGGATATCTTAAGAACTACTAATGCTATCAAGCGTTAGTAATTCTAGAGATATCCAGCTATGACAGACGAACAGACAGACAGACTGAGTCGCACCATAAGGGTTCCTTTTTACCATTTTGGTACGGAATCCCAACAATTCAAAAATAAAATAATTATAATTAACACGCCCACATTTTGCCTGTTCGATAATATTTTGTCTATATCGTGCGTAATGAGTTAATTTATACAATGTACAAAACACAAAGATCTGGAACTATAGGGTGACTGGTAATTAGTGACCCATACTTAAACACATGATTGCGCTCATGTTAACAAACAACTTTTACTATGGGACCAAACCTGAAATCGCGAAAAAAAAATCAGCTGCTCCAAACATTTTGCTGATTTTTTTTTCGCGATTTCAGGTTTGGTCCCATAGTAAAAGTTGTTTGTTATCATGAGTATAATCATGTGTTTAAGTATCGGTCACTAATTACCAGTCACCCTATATAACCAGTTTAAAGAAAAAAAAAATCCGTGTGAGAATCAAACTCACCCGTAGCACAATCGTAAGCTAGCCTAGGTCAATAGCAACTTCATAAAATACTGAGAATTTATCAGCCGAAAATTATTATTTTTTTATTTTACCAAAACCAATGTCTAGTCTAGATCAATCAAGACACCTCGATTCAATCAAATAAATTAAATAAACCTACATTAATGAAATTTAGAAAAAGTCTTAATATTTTTCTCGGAGTTTTTCATGATTGAAGACTAGTCCTACTTTTACAAAAAAAACTTAATATTCCAAAATGTGAAGAAGGACCAAAAAAATTCCAAAGATTTTCAGGTACTTAATCTAATAATAAAATAAAAAGGTTTGATTGCTTTTTGTAGTAATCTAGAATATTATTATAATAATGCCCATTTTCACTAGTACTTGACGACCTTGAACTTTCGACACTGAGCAGAGCGATCAAAATCTAACAGCGCGCTTCTATTTAGGTGTCGCCTACTGTTAGTGAAAACGAGTAATAGCCTATTATTTCTGGTTTAGGCGTCTCTTATGTTTCACTTTATAATTAACTAGCTGTTAAAAACAAACAACAACAACGTTCAAAGGTTCGATCGCTTGTCTTCGGAAAAACCAAACTTTGCCGAATTAAATGTGAGCGGTCCAATAAGGAAGTGTGAATTAGTGTGTCAATCCTACTAATATTATAAATGTGAATGTTTGTATGTTTGGATGTTTGTTACTCAATCACGCCAAAACGGCTCAACGGATTTGGATGAGATTTGGTATACAGATAGTTTATAACCTGGATTAAGACATAGGATACTCTTCATCCCGGTAGAAGGTTCCCGTGGGATAATTTCCGACATACACGCGGGCGAAGTCGTGGGCAACAGCTTTAATAATTTAAGGGTGGGTTGCACCACTTGCACCAAGGGCTAGGTTATAGTTTCCATCAAAGTTAAAATTACCAAAGAATGACTACCAGCTGTTGCACCGTCATGACAAATGTAAAAGATAAAGTTCGGAGCAGGGACATGATATTCGACGCGTCTGACAGAAGTGACTGATATTTAACAATAACTGGGCCTCTAGGCCCAGTTATTGTTAAGCCATGTAACATTCGATTAGCGATGACGCTAGTAGAAACCCCAAAAAATCCAAAAAAATGTATGGGGTTGACATAAGCTATCGAAATGCCACGTGATCATGTCAATGTCACTTTGAAGCTGTAGCGATTGTAGAAATAGAAGCGCTCCGAAGCGAATGCCATTTGTGTAGGCCCTTTTTTTTTCTGGGCAGAGCGGGAGGGCGTGTCAGACTTTTACTGACTAGAACCCACCCATGTTCCTTCAGTTGCCCGTGCCAGGGCCACGGTATCTCTTTCGAACTACCCGCGACCCCGGCGGCATCGGCCCAATTGACCCCGTCATTGCTGACATCTCTATGACGCGCGCGTGGAACACAACGCGCCGTCCCCCTGGCCTGGTCCTTACCGGACGGCGAGCTGCTCATTACTCGTCGTCCACAAGCCCGCGTCTACGGTGGCCGGGAATCGGCAATCGATTCCCGCCGCCCAGGGCGTCTCCTACGGCGGCTAGGGGCGCGAGGGCGCGGCTGTTGCCTTTCCCTCACGCGTTCCGTTTCCTCCTTCGCGAGCATTACTGCTTCGCAGAAGGAGGTGACGGCCTCCCATGCGCTCTCGCTCCGCACCATGGCCTGGACCAGGTTTGGACGCGAGAGATCGCCGCCGCCGATCGCCTCCGTGAGAACACGGCGGTGCAGACCTCCACTGTATGCTCCACCGTATTTGTGTAGGCCCTATGGTCGCTGTTTAAAGTTATGACGTCAGCTAACAAATTGTCAAATGGAACAACCCATTTTTTGTCTAACAGGAACTTTAACAAACATGGGTTGCACCATCTTGCTTTAACAATAACAAACATCGTACTGAAGGTGTCATGTTTGTTATAGTTAAAGTAAGATGGTGCAACCCACCCTAAGAGGGAATATAAATCAATTTCTATTCATCGACAGTCACATTTTATTCGCTATAGTAGGTTGTGTTCGCGACTTCATAAGCGTGAAGTTCTTGCTCCCCTGACCCACTCTGTAGCATCAAATCGCCTGCTCGCGCTATTTCTATGTTTTTCCTTAGCGTTCTATCTGACATTTTTTTTCTTTTTGCCCGACTCCTAAAGGTTCTAGCGTGATGGTCAATAACCTTTAGCCTGCCTCAAAAATTGGGCTATCAAATGCAAAAAGATTTTTTTAAATCCGACTGGTATGCCCAGAGATTAGCGCGATCAAACATACAAACATAAAACAAACTTCAGTTTATTATTAGTTTAGATTTCAGTTTTTCCGAAGATAAACCATGGAACCTTTAAACGTTATCGTTGTTGTTGTTGTTGTATATCATTCCAGTATAAGCTGATCTCGCATTGTATAGGATTTCCATACAATGAGAGGGCAGTGTAAACTGGAAATGTATTGCTTGATGTGTAGCCGTGTGTACCTGTGACTTTTCTCACATAAAATTGTCAATCATCCCGTTTGACCTACTCAGTAGTGTTGCTATTTGATTCCACCTTTTGGCATTTTTTAAAGACCATGGGTTCCGGAATTAGTTTAAAATAACTCACTGTTTTTTGTGAGCTGTGGTGGCTTAGTTGTAACGGCTCTGACTTACGAGTTGTAGGTCGTGGGTTCGAACCCAGGCAGGCACTTTACTTGTAAATAATTTCATCACTCCTGCTCTCAAAACGGTGAAGGAAAACATCGTGAGGAAACCGGCATGTCCTAGAACCAAAAATTCAAAGACATGTGACATCTACCAACCCGCACTGGGCTCGCGTGGTAGATTACAGTCCACTCCCTCTCGAAGAGAGGAGGCCTGTGTCCCAGCAGTGGGAACATTATTATATAAGTAAACTGATTATGTTATGTTTTTGTGTAACTCACTTTTAGAAAATTATTAATTTGTCAAGTAAAAAAAAATGAACAGCTATATTGGGTCATTTTTACCGAAACTTAAAAAATGCTTAGGCTAAATTTGAAATAGGTACCCAAGTTTTTAACCCATATACGTGTCAACTCAATCAGTCTGCCTAGCCTTTTCCCAACATGTTGTGGTCGGCTTCCAGTCTAACTGGGTGCAGTTGAATGCCAGTATTTTACATGGAGCGATTGCCTATCTGACCTACACAATACAGTTTACTGGGTAATACGATACCCCTTGGTAAGACTGGTTGTCAGACTTTCGGGTCTGTCTGTCTGACTGTCAAAGATCTACGAATGACAGCCGGGAACAACGGCTTAACATACTTTTCGTGGCACGGAGGAGGCTCGATAGGTAATGAATGTTAACCCATGCACGAACTGACCGCGGCAAGCATAGCTTAACCTTCGTTCGACCCATGAGGCTGTTATTATTTAGCTGCCAGGCGCGAACACGTGTCTACTATCAAACATTTAAAACTAAAGCCTGTATTATATCTAGACTTATTAAATTGTTCTAAAGTAAAAAGTTTTCTCGAAAAAAGCTTCACCAAATTTTCCAACCGAAAACTTTTGTTATAAATAATAGTCTTTATCGAAATTCGATAAAATTTCGGTATCTTTTGCTATTCTTGTCGGAGTTGAATTATATTTTGAGATTAGACTTTTTAGTTTTTCTTTCTCAGAACCTGTTAAATGCTTACAATAAAACAAGGACGAATTAAAAAAGTGCAATAAAGGAGCCTCCGATAATGACGTTAATTTTGTATTTAGCACGTCAATGGAGCGAACGTGCGGAGTAAACGTAACGTACTCGTAAATTCGAAGCGTTTAAAACTGAAAACACTCGTTTTACACATAATCCTAACTGATACCAGTCGAGGGTGTACTGCGAAAACCTGCTAACCAACATTTTTGACAAAAATTAGATAAATGCATTTAAATTCTCATCTTGTTGAGCTTTTTATACGGGTAAAACCGGCTAAGCACTACGTTAAACGGTTTAGAAGATACTTCATGGATTTACTAAAATTATAGTATTTTAATTAGTTATAGACTTTTAAAACGCAGTAACTCATAACTGACTTGACTGCACTTAGTTGGTTTTCGCAGTAAACCCTCGCTATTATAAATACGAAAGTGAGTTGGTTTGTTTGTTGGTTACGCTTTCACGCTAAAACAGCTGAACGGATTTGGATGAAATTTTGCACATGGGTATAGACCATGACCTGGATTAGGACAATCAATCTGCCTAGCCTTTTCCCAACTATGTTGGGGTCGGCTTCCAGTCTTAACAGATGCAGCTGAATACCAGTATTTATATGGAGCGACTGCCTATCTGACCTCCACAACCCAATTAGGTACTGGGTAATACGATACCCTTTGGTAAGACTGGTTGTCAGACTTTTGGGCTTCTGACAACCCGTAATGACTGTCAAAGATCCACGAATGACAGCCGGGACCAACGGCATAACGTGCTTTCTGAGGCACGGAGGAGTCTCGGTATGTAAAGATGGTCACCCATCCACGGACCGACCTCGGCAAGCGCAGCTTAACGACCTGTACGGCGGTTATTATTTAGCCACGAGCTCCTCTCTGGATTAGGACAAAGAACACTTTTTATCCCGGCAGTATGTTCCCGTGGGATAATTTCCGACCTCAATGCGAGCGAAGAATGAACGAATGAATGAATGAATGAGTATGAACTAAGTTTTATCTATGGCTGATGCTTTATGCTACTCGCAAAAAAAAAACAACTAAAATGCTATAGGATAGTTGTATTAGGTCTTTACCTATGAAATTGCCGTTCTGCAGTACTGGCCATTTTAAATCAAAATAATTTTTGTTTGGCTAAGAATTCTAATTTCAAATTAATTTTATTTTAAAAACATGGATTTTTTTTTCCAAAAGTAGTCATTTGTTTATTGATTAGTGTTACATATTCATCGCATTTCAATCTTTTTCGTCATCATGGATACGTTAAAAATTCGAGTAATTATGGAATATGAGTACCGTCGTGGCAACAACGCGGCACAAGCGGCATGCAACATCAACGACGTTTACGGAGCTAACACTACAAACCAACGCACCACTTGTTATTGGTTTGCTCGCTTCCGTTCTGGAAATTTCGACCTGAAAAATGAACCTCGCGGTCGTCCGAAGACTTTGGTCGACAATGACGAATTAAAGGCGATTGTGGAAGCTGATGATACACATTGTACGGCTGAATTAGCAGCAGCTTTCGACGTTAGCGTCAAAACAAAATTGGTCCATTTGCGTCAAATTGGCAAGGTAAAAAAGCTTGACAAATGGGTGCCCCACGAACTCAATGATCGCCAGCGCGAAGTACGCGTCGAGACGTGCCTTGCACTGCTCAACAGACACACAAATGAAGGAATTTTGAACCGCATTGTTACCTGCGATGAAAAATGGATTCTGTTTGATAACCGCAAGCGCTCAGCAAGTTGGTTGGATCCTGGTTCAGCACCTAAACAATGCCCTAAACGAAAACTTACCCCTAGAAAAGTGATGGTCACTGTTTGGTGGTCTAGCGCCGGTGTGATTCATCACAGCTTCTTACCAAACGGGGTGAGCATTACTTCAGATGTGTACTGTGAATAACTGAACACAATGATGGAGAAGCTAGCACATCTCCAACCAGCATTGGTCAATCGCTCGTCTCCGCTGCTCCTGCACGACAACGCGCGACCTCATACTGCACAGCAGACGGTCTCCAAGTTGCAAGAACTGGGGTTGGAAGCTCTCCGTCATCCGCCCTACTCACCAGACCTTGCGCCTACAGACTACTACTTTTTCCAGAATTTGGATAACTTCTTGGCGGGAAAAAAATTCAATACCCGAGAAGCAGTACAAAATGCCTTTGAAGAATTTGTTGCCTCCCGTCCAGCTGATTTCTTTAAGAAGGGAATCAATAAACTGCCACTGCGTTGGCAAAGATGCATTGATTGCATGGGAGATTACTTCGACGAATTTTTTCATACAAAACGGCAATTTCATAGGTAAAGACCTATTATTTTCAATTGAAAAATCGATCGAATTTAGGTTCCGTTTACATTTAAGCGCCGCGCCGGCCGCAACGCACGCACGGCACGCAACAGATTTCGGTTTGCTTTGTATGAATTCTTAAAGCACTGCGTCCACTACCGGTACCGCTCGCAATTTCATTTCTTCATACAAACATACCAAAATCCGTTGCGTGCCGTGCGTGCGTTGCGGCCGGCGCGTACCAGTGGACGCTCAGCTTTAAAGCAACGTTTGTTTCGTTTCATTACCAATTCTGTCGAATTATCTTTTCATCACGGCATGAGGTGTTGACGAATAGAAAGAAGGCACACTTTATTCATGTAATGTCATCAACATCATCATCATTGGCAGCCTTGTAAATCACACTAATATTATAAAGGCGAAAATTTGTGAGTGTGTTAGGCGAATGTTTGTTACTTCTTCACGCTCAAACGGCGGAACCGATTTGGATGAAATTTTGTGTGTAGATAGCTTATACCCTGGATTAACACATAGGCTACTTTTATTCCGGTCTGCGTGGGTGAAACCGCTGGCGCAGCTATTATAATGTATATGTCGCAGCCAACTAGCTTCATTAGCCTAGCTTTTTAACTAAACGGCGCCGTTCAACTAGCGGCTTGAATGATATTCAATTGTAGGTTAGGTTGGATCTATGAGCAACCACGCGCGAGCCGAATTCGTCGCAGTAACTAAGCCCAACCAAATTGGTTAGGTTAGGTTAGGTTAGAGCTCATCCCAGATCAGATCAGGCAGATAATGCCCTCTTCCAACCCCCCTAAATGGGTCCAGGGGCGACGGACTTGGGGACATCCATCGCCCCCCATTCCACAAGACCCAAGATGGTGGCATGTAGTGTTCCACGCGCGCCTCTCTAACACGTAACGGGGAGTTCAACACCTCACTCCCCCCTATGGGACGTGGCCCGCATACCGCGGGCCATCACCAGTCCGGGGCAGTGGAAGTCACACTCGCACCCACAGCCCCTGACGCAGGTGTACGATGGAACACCGGGGTGGTTTTAGTCAGTAAGAGTCTGACAGACCACTCCACCTGCTCCAGGGCGGAGGACATCCATGAGGATTTCCAGCCCGCCAAGAAAAACTAGGCTGTTAACTAAACGGCTAATTAAGCTAGTTGGATGCGACATACAATGTATAAGGTATATCTATTCATATACGAAATGTCATGAAATGATGAAAAATGATTGTACTCATGATAACAAATAACTTTTACTATGGGACTAAACCTGAAATCATGAAAAAAAATCTCCTGTTCCCTACTTTTATGTTCGCATAACCCTTCAAAATGTAGGGAACTGCTTTTTTTTTCGCGATTTTAGGTTTGATCCGCATAGTACATAGTAAAAGTTGTTCATAATGGTGAATACAATGACCCCTTAAGAGATTTCGTGTATGAATAAATAGACCTTACATACGTGTAATGTTAGTCTTATTCTTTGCATGCGATTCTTCCCGAAATTTGGCCGTAGAAAAATATTAAGTCAGTCAATCTGCCTAGCCTTTTCCCAACTATGTTGGGGTCGGCTTCCAGTCTAACCGTATGCAGCTGAATACCAGTATATTACATGGAGCGACTGCCTACCTGACCTCCACAACCCCGTTACTGGGTAATACGATACCCCTTGGTACGACTGGTTGTCAGCCTTTCGGGCTTCTGACGACCCGTAACGACTGTCGAAGATCAACGAATGACAGCATAGATTGCAGACAGAAAAATATTAAGTCATCATTCTCCTGCCCTTATCCCAATCTATTTGGGGTCGGCGCAACATGTCCTTTTTTTCCATACTTCTCTATTATTCGTCATCTCGGTAGTCACCCCCTTTCTAGCCATGTCATCTTTCACACAATCCATCCATCGTTTCTTTGGTCTTCCCCTACTCTTATAGCCATCGACATTCATACTCAAAACTTTCCTCACGACATTTTCGTCACTCCTCCGCATCACATGCCCATACCATGACAGCCGATTTCCGCACAACTTTTCAGTCACCGGTGCCACTTTTAGACTTCCTCTTATGTACTCATTTCTTATTCTATCCATTCGTGTAACACCACACATCCCTCTTAGCATTCTCATCTCAGCTGCATGCAACTGCTTTTCATTCATCCCTTTTGTGGCCCAACATTCTGATCCATACAAGACAGCAGGTCTAACCATTGTTTTATATATCTTCCCCTTAAGTTTAAGGGGAATGCGGGAGTCGCAGATTGAAAAATATTAAGTATGAAATAATATTATTATTTAAGCTACACTTGAAAACCCAATGGTTATATCTAACGACGTTGCACTTATCAAGCTTGCACTGGGATTAATTTATTGGGGCTGGACCTTATCCCCCATTATCGTAACTCTAGTCCAGCTAAGATCAACAGCGCTAGACTCGAAGCAATTAAACTTGAATGTCTCAGGAGACATGGGACTGCCTTGAAAGCCACTGCTAAATTAGACCAGAGACATTTCTGATAGCATTAGAAACTTGGTCTTTTCCTATTTATTTAGTTTGAAAAAGGTTACAACTGACTTGAGATGACGCTAATGACCTAAGTGATCGTGTGCGATTAAATGTCAAGCGTACACATGAGGTGCGCAAGGAGAAAACTTTATATAATATGTTTTGATTTGTTTTTTATATACAGGGTGAAATTTTAATCGTTTTAATCCTCTTAAGGGGTCATTGTACTCATCATTATGAACAACTTTTACTATGGGACCAAACCTGAAATCGCAAAAAAAAATCAGCTGTTCAGTACATTTATCTACATTTAACTCTTCAATATGTAGGGAGCAGCTGATTTTTTTTTGCGATTTCAGGTTTGGTCCCATAGTAAAAGTTGTTCATAATGATGAGGACAATGACCCCTTAAGAGGTTTAAAACGATTAAAATTTCACCCTGTATATATGTGAAATACCTTTATCCGATGGTGACCGCAGGCTTACAGTAGTTGTCAAACATATGGGCTTAATAAGTATAATAGCGACATGTGACGGTTTCAGTCAGTCTCTGATTGAGGCGTTATCTTTTCATATACATATGTCCCGGAATTAACGCACAAACTCTTAAGGGGTCATTGTACTCATAATTATGAACAACTTTGACTATGGGATCAAAACTGAAATAACGAAAAGAAATCAGCTGTTCCCTACAGTTTGACGAACATAAATATTGCCCATTATTATTATTATTATTCATTATTATTATTATTATTATTATTATTATTCGCCCATTGTATATTTTGTAGTTTGTGTCGTTTTTTTGGTATGTATTTTTGTGGTGTACAATAAAGTATATATAAATAAATAAATAAATAAATAAATAAATAAATGTAGGGAAGAGCTGTTTTTTTTTCGCTATTTCAGGTTCATAATGATGAGTACAATGACCCTTTAAGAGGTTGAGCGTTAATTCCGGGACATGTTGTATATTTTTGGGTTGACAATACGTACCTACTTTTACTACGCGTACTCAATTAAACCAGGACCTTTGCCCCATTTTATCGAATGCTAATACATTTACACCCATAAACAAGTTATGATACTTGTTTTAGACAAGTTTTTTATAAAAGACTTGCCAAAAACATGTCGTGTAATATATCATACATACACTTTACATTGATCCAGACATGGATTGTTAACTGTATTGTTCACCTTTTTGACATTTTTGACTAGTTTTCTACAAGTTTTGTATACTACTAGTCTTTACAACTTGTTTTAGGTGTAAACGAGTACTAAATACTAGATAAAATCTGTAGAATACATGTTTTATATTTTGGTATAAACGCTGGGTAACGATAGGAATGTTTATGAGTAGCTTTTGTGACATCTAACTTCTTGAAGTTGCTCTATAAATCTATAAAAACTGCAGGGTACAGACAACCGTTAGACCACAGAATAATAAAGTTACAGTAGATTGTCTGGGCAGTGACCTTGAATTTATTACTTATAGCCGCTCGGTAGATAAATACGCGTCCGTCGGTGCGTAACTGCCGCGAACTCGAACTGTCGCCCTGGTATTATACTGAGATTTCGAAGCGCGTCGTTTCGGTCATTTCCTATGAAGAGGTAATACTTTATTATACTGTGGTTAGACTTAGTTAGACTAACTACTGAGAGAGTCTGAGACACAGCGCTGATGCTTCAACGATTTCTATGGTTTATACTGTCCAATGTCAGTCAGTGTTAATTTATTGCATACCCGTATAGGATGGAACCTATACTCGTAAAACTATCTTTCTTGTCCTGGAGAGGGCGTAAAGAGCAATTTTAAAGGTAATATACTTTAAACTACGGTTTTACTCAACTGTCAAACTATATGCCAATACCAGGTCATGACTGTGAGACAATTATATATTTTAACAACACTTCGGAGGTATTCGCTACTAGCACTGGATGACAAAACCAATAAAAAGTGCTCTGGTGCAGTTGTTTGTCCTGGTGTACCTTGCAGAACAGTTCCCCTTGTAGGCAATTTGACGTAATAAGCTCAAGACTGTATAATTCAGTCAACAAAACCATCAACATTTGCAGCTTAAATAAACGAGAGGTCACTGACAGTCGGGCTGGTCCACAAATACAAGGTCAAGGTCGCTCAGTGCGCTATGGAGCGGGCTATGCTCGGAGTTTCTTGGAAGTATAAAATAAGGAATGAAGTTATCCGGAAAAGAACCGGAGTAACCGCATATAGCTTGCAGAGTAAGTAAACTGAAGTGGCAGTGGGCTGGCCATGTTTGTCGAAGGACCGATGGATGGCCGGTGGAGTAGACGAATTCTGGAGTGGAGACCGCGTATCGGTAGGCGTAGTGTGGGACGCCCCCTAGCTAGATGGACCGACGACCTGAAGAAGGTGGCTGGGACAGACTGGATGCGGAAGGCGGAGGACAGGGTGTTGTGGCGCAGCCTGGGAGAGGCCTATGTCCAGCAGTGGACTGCGATAGGCTGAGTTAATTTATTGATTGAAACGAGAGGTTAAAAATAAAGTAAGTAGTTTTTTGCAAACTTTAGATTATGCTCAAACCGAAATGCAAATTTATTTTATTTTATAATTTTTTCTTTCTTTTTAATTTCTAGTTTTAGATCATTTAGATACTATAATAATTTATTTCTCAATGTATGTTTCGAAATTTTAATTTAATTTATGTACTATTTGTTGGTTTAATTTAGTTAGAGGAGCTCGTGGCTAAGTAATAACAGCCGCACGGGTCGATCCATCAGGTTAAGCTACGCTTGCCGGGGTTGGTCCGTGGATGGGTGACCATCTTTACATACCGAGACTCCTCCGTGCCTCGGAAAGCACGTTAAGCAGTTGGTCCCGGCTGTCATTCGTGGATCTTTGACAGTCGTTACGGGTCGTCACAAGCCCGAAAGTCTGACAATCAGTCTTACCAAGGGGTATCGTATTACCCAGTTAATGGGTTGTGGAGGTTAGATAGGCAGTCGCTCCATGTAAAATAATGGTATTCAGCTGCATCCGGTTAGACTGGAAGTCGACCCCAACATAGTTGGGAAAAGGCTAGGCAGATTGATTGATTTGTTGGTTTAATTTATTTACAACTCCTACGCAACAAGGTTGCGTCTATGTAAATATAAGTATAATAGATCTATTATTCACACATCATCGTCATTATTATATTATCATTATTATATCTCCTAAACACAGGTTATACTGTAACCTATCAAGGAGAACGGTACGACACCCACTAACTAGATTATGTAACTATGCTTGTGCTTTATACATTACCTACTTTGCCACGTAATCTAGTCCTTGTTGAACAACAAACATATTGAACAATATTGAATATTGAACAATATATATAGGTATATATATTATGTGCTGCTGTACAACCACCTTAACTCTTCAAGTGCAGTTATATACTAATTTATAAACCCAAAACCCCCAGGGGGAGGGGGGAGGGGGGTTAGTTGCGAACCCCATAGGTTCACAACTACGTAGGATGTTTTTTTTCCATCGGATGATGTTTTTTTACGTTTATATAGGGTGACTGGTAATTAGTGACCGATACTTAAACACATAATTGTACTCATGATAACAAACAACTTTTACTATGGGACCAAACCTGAAATCGCGAAAATAAAATCTGCTGTGCCCTACATTTATGTTAGCATATCTCGTCAAAATGTAAGGAACAGCAAATTTTTTTTCGCAAATTTCAGGTTTGGTCCCATAGTAAAAGTTGTTTGTTTTCATGAGTACAATCATGTGTTTAAGTATCGGTCACTAATTACCAGTCACCCTGTATATATAATATATAAGCTTATATACCTATTATGTATAGGGGTTTTTCCTTATGCACACATGGGGTGCAGGAAGCCTTTGAGGGGTACATTGTACAGAGGTCAGCACATTAAGCTACCCCAATCTCTCAAATTTCTTTGATAGATTTTCAACTTTACTACAAAGGAATAAGGTTCATATTCAATTGGGAAAATTTAACAGATTGGGGTAGCTTGATGTGCTGGCCTCTGTACTTCATAGATCAAGTTTTTGTTATACACACAACAGCAGGTCAAGTTACCACAAACTGTCAAATTTTCTCATTCGATTTTGAACTTAACAATCAACATTTTAAGGTTTAAAATCATTTGCAGAAATTTGACAGATGTGTGTGAATCTGATGTCTGTACTTTGAGAGCGAAATAAATTTATTTATTTAACTTCAAACCGTGGGTACTACTAATCACAGGCCACCACCATCAAAACCAAATCGATCACAAAACTGATTATATAGTAATCGATTCTAACTTTCGTGATCGTTGTACTGAGACGAAAATCAATTAGTTAACGACGATTAATCACTACTGCAGTGCACAGCGTCATCGATTTATCACAATTCTCGATTGTCGATCAATCTAATCGACACTACGTTGATTTATTTGAATTTGATAGTTGATGTTCTGACGTATTTCGGCGACATTTTGAATTTGGATAAGGAATTTTGTTTTTGGAGACGGATCAAGCCTTTGATTGGTGGATCTGCTGTCAAATAGCGTTGTGCTTGGTTGAACAAAATAGTCAGTTGACGTGACATTTCAGATTGGCTGCTGTTACTTGTTATTACAACTGATAGAAGGATATTTTGGCGCTCGAATGACGTTGGCGGGGGACGCTGATAATAAACATTTGCGTAAGGCCTAGCCTGCACTGTGAAATCTCACCTCGCGATTTTTATTCGCGCGGTTTATACGGGTGTACCAGAAAGGTGTAGTCAAATTTAAGAGTGTAGTACAGACCATCAAAGTGAACAACTTTCTCCATGGGACCAACATCGTAATCGTGAAAAAAATATAAACTGTCCCATAGAAAACTTCCATATCTACTCGACGTAAATGTATGGGACGGCTGATTATTTTTTCGCGATTTCAATTTTGGTCCCATGGAGAATTTTATTCAGTTTAATGTTCTATAACAATCCCTTAATTTTGACTACCTTTCTGGTATGTACACACGGCTACACATCAAGCTATACATTTCCAGTTTACACTGACCTCTCATTGTAAGGAAATCCTATACAATGCGAGATCAGCTTATACTGGAAATATATTGCTTGGTCTGTAGCTGTTGTCTGTTGTGTTCGGAGGATAGAGGTACTACTGGGTATAGATATTCTATTTCACGAAGTCCGTTCGGCTTTGATTGTAGTAGTGACGTAGCGCGACAAGCGCGCTTGTGTGTGTAAAAGTGGGTAACGTTAGCAAAGAAATCTGATATACTATATTCAAGTCGAGATTTAATAATTGAAATAAAATTTTGGTTTTAAAAGTATTACTTTTTGTAAATAAATTACATTAGGTTGCAATAAATACAAAAATATTAAGAAGATGTAGGCATTGGTATTACTGAGTGGAAACGAAACAAGTAGGACTATTCAGTATTTTCAATCACTATCAGATAAATTTTCGATTTCCGATTCCGTTTTGCTGTCGTCAGAATCATCTTGTACATTGATTATCAATTCAAAATCGAGATCAAAATATTTCAAGTAGTCTTTTTCAATTTTTTCAACATGATCACAAGTTTTCTGCCACGTTTCACTGCTAACTTCGCCCAAACTTTCATTGATCAGTCTTTCCGTATTCGTCATGTTTTGCTCGATATTTCTAGATGCGACGTAATTTTTAACGATCCCCCAAATATTTTCAATCGCACTTAATTCCGGGTGATAGGGGGGAAGGCGTAAGACATCAAAACCCTTGCTCTTTATAAAATCGTCAATCTTGTAGATTACGTGTTGGGCTTTGTAGTTCTTTATTATATCGTACAATTCCAATTTAAGAAGAGATTCATCAAATGGTATACCCTTATCCCTAAGCCATTGCTGCATATCGGCTTTCTTTGTAGATTGCGTCGGTAGTCGTTCAGCCCGTGTGTTGTGATAAGATGCATTGTCTAAGACAATGATAGAGCGCGGAGGTAAATTGGGTAGCAATTTTTCATTTAGCCACTTTACATAGTTATCATAGCTCATATTTGAATGATAATCACCAGCTGTTGAGGTGGCTTTATAAACCAAAGAAGCGTTTTCAATATAACCATCCTTGGTTCCCGCGTGCACTAAAATAAAGCGAGTGCCTGTGCTAATTTTTTTTTTAAAACGGAGTGCTTTCCTTTTTTTTTGCGAACAGTTTCTAAACAACCTTCGAATCCAATTTTTTCATTCAATGCTGTTCTTAACTTAGCTAATGTTGGAATTTCTTTATGGACAATATGGAAATCTTGTACAGTACTGCGAACCACATCGGCTGTAAAATTATCTATATCCATTTTACTATCTCACTTTCTCCTTTTCTTCATAGGTGAAGTGAATTTTGATGAAGTGGATGGCAATTCCTTCTCTTCTTTTAATATTCTTTGAACTGTTTTTTTGCTAACACCCGTAGCTTCAGCTGTACGCCGTGTAATGTCTCGTAAATGAGACAAATCACAGTTGGGTTCCATGAATGATTTTGTAAATTCATATTCTTCTCGCAGAAAATGATAAACACTAGCTATCATGTTTCGATTCTAAAACAAAATGTAATCAAAATAATGAAGAAATATCTGCTGAAGTTTGTGTTTTATAACACAAAAAAAAAAAACATTCATTTTATAAATACTTCTATTGCTATATTAAGTATCTTTGTATAAAATTTTAATTGAAAACGTATAAATAAATATTACATCACTATGGACAACTCTTCTTCGTTTTGTTGCCATGCTGACCTTACTCCATGAAACAATTTGGCGCGAACTAAAAACTCTACTGATCCGGACCGTGTCCCGATCGACACTGAGCGCTCTCGAGGTTACGCACACAAAAACAATATGCATGTGCACGCTTGACAACATTCATAGCCAAACGGACTTCGTGACATAGAACATCTGTACTACCACAGTCTATATACATCATACAGTCGTCCGATGAGAGCCCGAGCTGCTTACATAGTTCGCCGAAGTTCGTAAGCAGCTCGGGCTTCGTCGGGCGACTGGTATACTACTGAGCGATGAGCGCCCATTTGTGCGATACTTATTGCAAAATGCATGTAGCGACATACAACCCCGTAATCCTCAAAATATCACCGTGACTTAAATTCGCATCGCAAGAATATTTTGTGGTGTATGGAGTTGTACGATGCTCCTCGCATAGCGAAATAAAAATCGCACAAATGGGCGCTCACCGCTCAGTAATACACCGACATAGGGGACATCCCCTGTGGTACAAGTTTGATATGAAACACCACGATAGAATTACTAGGTGAATGTGGGAGGAAATTTATAAGAAACTAGCTCTTGCCCGCGGCTTCGCCCGCGTGGATGTCGAAAAATATCCCATGGGAACAAAAATCATTCCTTATTCCTCGTCTACATTATTGTAAACTTTGAGGCTATAACAGACTTGATACACACTTATTTTGTTTATATTATTAAACTTATTGTACTGGCAACACTGAGTCAGAAGCTCCGTGGGTTTAGTGGGGTAGCGGCTTGGTAGTGGGGATTAGTCTACGCCCAGGCAGAATCGATTCCTTTCGGAGATCATTCCTGTTTTTGAGCTCATGGCGAGCAGTCCCTTCTAAAAAGGCCGACATGTTGCTAGATATTCCTAGAAATAAGAATTACATTAATAGTTATGATTATGTTATGTAGAATCTAATGATTCAGTCCTAAATAAATCGCTTATTTAACGATCCTGCTGTTTCAATTCTGGTCGTTTTCTACATTATAAAGGGAACCTGTGTGCAAAATTTCAACTTTCTACGTCCAAGGGTTTGGGCTGGGCGTTGATGAGTCAGTCAATCAGTCAGTCAGTCATGACTTCTCTTTTTATTTATATAGATAGATAGATATATTTTATTCGTTCTGTTGTCCATTTTTGACTTGGCTCTGCTGAGTTTTGCATGGAAATGACAAAAATCATTCCTGAAAAAAAGGGTCTTGACAGACTGACAGACGGACAGATGGATAACGAATTAAGTGATCCTATAAGGGTTACGTTTTTTTCCTTTTGAGGTACAGAACCCTAAAACTAAGTTGACTGCGTTAGTTTCGATTTTTGCCGCGCTCCAAAAGATCCTTACACAGTTGTCCAATATCTTCATTATAATTTACGAGATGTTAGTATCAGTCAAATATGATTTAGACCAGAAACCTTCAAAATGAAATTATGTAGGTCGAAGAAAATTTTAGATGCGGTACTTGTTGAAACGTTCCCGAGTAAACATAAATATCGCTTTCTTTTTTTGACAGGGGTATAAAATATGAAGCTGTGATGCAAGATGGACGCAGCACGTCCGCTGACGTCACAAGGACGCGTTCGTTTTTCGCTGTTATATAACGCTGAAGTTTGTGTTTCAAACAAGAAATACATGTCAAAGAATAAGTACTATGGGCCAAAGAACCGCATGATCACCTCAAAGGCGATAATCGCATAGCACGGCTCACGACTCGAGCGCTCAATGTTCGTTTGTCACTAGCTGTGCTCTCACATTAATATTTTCTTAAGTGAGCATGCTTAAGTTTTGTCCCATAGTACGTAGACAAAATCATTTGTTGGTTTTTACCCGAAACGATCAATAATTGCAATTGTAAATTTTTACGTGATCGATGCACATTGATGCGCAAATTGATCGTCTACCAAGAGCAATTGAAACGATTGACAATGTTACTAAATACCTTAGCGCATCACCCCTAAAATACCTACTAAACTTAACTAGGTACTAAGAATTTTGTTTGAGGATAAAAAATTGAGAATAAGTCTTGCCGATTTTGAGACGACTTTTATTCTGAATATGATATGTGTACTATGGGCCAAAGTTCCGCATGATTACAGCAAAGGCGATAATCGCATGCACGGCTCGATAGCACAATGTTCGTATGTCACTAGTTGCGCTCTTACAGGAATATTTTCTTAAGTGAGCATGCTTAAGTTTTGTCCATTGTACATAGCTCATCCGGTGGGCACAGACCGCCGAGCTTGCATACGATAACTAGTTGCTAGAATGGGAACATATATGTAGGTACTTAATCTAGAGCAGACGGGTGAGGTGTTTCATAACTAAGTACATCAATAATGTTGAAAATATACAAGTGAGAAGAACAATGTAGGAAGACGTGCACGCTAAAAGCGTCCGTAATCTATATAAATAGAAAGAGAAGTCTTGACTGACTGACTCATCAACGCCCAGCCCAAACTCTTGAGCCTAGAAAACTGAAATTATGCACAGAGGTTCCCTTTATAATGTAGACAACGATTATGGAAGTATTTCCCGGTAGCACGTTCCCGTGGGATCATTTCCGACATCCACGCGGGCAAAGCCGCGCGGGAAGTGCTAGTAAAATGATAAAAACTAAAAATACTAAATTAAAAGCAAAAATAAGTCGTGGCAGCTAAGAGATGACCAGTCCCTACTGACGGAGCCCGTTCACGAACATAATGCATAGATCAGCACCATTCAGTAAACCTTTTGAAGGGAACTTAATGATCCAACACACACGTCACAACCAGCAAGACATTTAAGTGAGCATGTCAGTTTAATTTGATGGACAAAGAAATCTGTACCAAAAACGCACTAACATAAAATATAACATTGCTTACATAACGCTTTAAAAACAGAAAAATGCTTTCCAAAAACAGATATTCCATGCAAAAATAATCCAGAAATATAGGTCGTAGTCTAGAATAAATACGATTCTAAATCGATAAGTCTGCAAGTTACGATTCAATCGAGAACAGATTCGCACTAAACGTATATAAGTTTCACTTAGTTCGGATTTATTCCGCTGGAGGCATGGCGATAGCTGGAGTTACGTTAAGCCGTAGAGCGGTGATTTTTCAGTGCAAAATTTACGGTATGAAAAAGGCCCGGTGACAATAAGTTCTGCCAAATAAACGTTACCTTACAATGATACCCTTGTTATTAAAGGTTTGTTTTCAACAACATGCGTTAAATTATAGCTATGATAGGTGAACGGAATAGAAGCCTATGGCACAACTAGTTTAAAAAAAAAACAAAATTCAAATCATCTGCAGGGTGCATATGATTTGGGAGAAGCAACCTCACCCCTTAGTAATCATAGGAGACGCCCGGGCGGCGGGAATCTATAGCCGATTCCCAACCACCGCAGGCGCAGGCTTGCGGACGGCGAGCAATGGGTAACTCGCCGTCCGGTAAGGACTAGGCCCGGGTCGACGGCGCGTTGTGTTCCACGCGCGCCTCAAAGAGATGTCAGCAATGATGGCTCCGATAGGGCCGATGCCGCCAGGGTCGCGGGATGTTCGAAAGAGATACCGTGGGCACAGGCAACTGAAGGAACATGGGTGCGTTTTAGTCAGTAAAAGTCTGACACGCCCTCCTGCTCCGCCCAGAGCGGGAGAAGTCATTTGATGATTTGCTATACACAAAAAGAAATAAATTCAAAATATCTTTTTTTTTATTGTTCTAGCATGAAAATTTTACTTGAATTTGTAGTATTTATTGATACTTAGATCAATTTCTGTCAAAGATACAAAAAAAAAAAAAAAAAACTAGGTATGCCACAGGCTTCTACTCCGTTCACCTATTATACCCTATTTTTTTCAAGACGGTAAATAAAGTCATCCGGTATAAAGACGGCGCAGCAAATGGTGCTGTCTAGTTTTATTAGGAAGTTACTGGAATCACCGAAAAGGTCGGATAAGAGTGACTCTGTACTGGCTGGTGATAGTCACTCTAGCAGAGCATCGCATCGATGTCGCATAGTTGTGTGGCGGCTGTCTTCGGAAGCCAGAGATGATGTCAGCCGCTGGCGTACTACCTCCACTGACCTCCACGACGAACTGCTATATTCCGGAACAATCCTGATGATGAGCACTGAAGGCTATCTTGCGCCGTTATCTTCTTATACAGGGTGTGTCGTAAATAGTGGTCCAGAGTAAAGGAGTCGATACACTGTATTTATATGTATCACATACCGAAATTTTAACCATTTTCAGTTAAGGGTCTCCGAAAAAACAAAAAAAGTTATTTTTTTTTTAATTTCTGTGCCGTGCTTCACGAATTTGGATGTAATTTCAATAAATATCAATATTTTCTAAATTTTTTTTTTATTATTACTCTTGAATATGTGTACTATCATATCCAAACCCTTTTTTCTATTTTTAAGTCAAAGGTACTTAAAGAATTTAATTTGTTTCCAATTTCAACACTCATCTCCAGCAAATCATATGACTTTAGGGGCATATTGTATAAAAAAAATGTACTGCACTGTTAGTGCCCATTAGTTTTAAAAATACTTCATTAAATGCCGATTACAAAATGGTAAAATATTAAGTGGTAAGACTTCAGAAAAAAAAGTTATTAGCATTCAAAACGAAAGACAGCTAAATTAGCTAAAAACATTTTTTCGGTTAAGTAAATTACAAGTATTGCAAACTGTTAAGGATTAAACCAATAAGTTTTTTATTGTAAGTTGTTTATTGGCTTTTTAAAATAAAACATTTTTTTAATCAAATTAACCATTTATTAAAATAATCAATACTCAATCGTTTTATGCAATCATTGTACAAAAGTTGTTAACAGTACAGGTACAGCATTGAACCCAGATAGGGCGCAGCAATTTGAATACTAAAACAATACTACTTGAAACGAAACAGAATACGAAAAAATAAACCCTAAAACAGTATTTATGCCTTTAAGTATTGGTATTTTTAACTCAAACTTAACATTAAGTCGAACAATGAATTATTCATTACAATGTTTTTTACAGAACAAATTAATGTATTTACAGAACAATTAATGTTTTTACAGAAAAAAAATGGCTTTACAGAACAAAACAAAAAACACTAATTATCACAACTATTTTTAATAAGTTTTTTCCCTGTTATTACACAAAATGTTCAAAGTGGCGACCACCAGCGGCGATGCATGCTCTGCACCGCCGAATAAAAGATCGTTTTAACCTGCGTGCAAACCCACTTGTATTTATCTGTTCAGCCGCTGTCTGGATTCTTTGTCGTAATTGTTCAACTGAAGTGATTTGGACTTTATAAACTTTTTCTTTCAGACACCCCCAGTAGAAAAAATCAAGGGGGTTCAGGTCTGGCGAACGTGGTGGCCATAAAATTGAGCCTTGCCGCCCAATCCATCTTTGGGGATAAGTATGGTTTAAATATTCACGCACAATAACTGCGTAGTGAGCGGGACAGCCATCATTTTGCAGCCACATAGCTTCTCTTAATTCTGGATCGACATCTCTCAATAACTCTGGAAGGTCGTTTTGCAAAAAGTTTAAGTATCTTTCCCCATTCAACGTTTCGGGTAGCTCGAACGGGCCAATTATTTGCCCACCTATGATCCCCGTCCACAAATTTATTTTAAATTGATACTGGGATCGATCCTGTCTGATTAAGTTGGGATTTTCTAGCTGCCAGCTGTGTAAGTTGTGCATATTGAAATAACCATCTTTTTTACATGATGATTCGTCACTCCACATTATCTTGTTATAAAATTGTGGGTCCGCTCGAATTCTACGCAGCATTTCTCTGCAAAATTGTACTCTCATTGGCCCATCCCTTGGCAACAAAGTTTGTACCCTTTGAAAATGGTAAGGGTACAGCTGATGCCTTTCAAGAACACGCTGAACGGTCCTCGTAGAAATGCCCGTCCTCCGTGCTATGACACGAATAGATGTAGTTGGGTCTTCATGGACTAAATCCAGTATCTCTTCGTCGTCGTACACTCTCGGCCGTCCTTCACGGGCGCCACCGACGCCTGTGCCGGGTAATCGACCTTCGGAATAGGCAGAATGTACTCTACTGAATACACGGTGATCAGGGTGTCGACGATCGGGATATCTTTCTCGATACAGTCGAGCTGCTACTCTACCGACACAGCCACATTCGCCGTAAATAAGATGCATTTCGGCATATTCTCTCGGTGTGTACTGAGCCATCTCTAATTCGCCACTTCACTGCACGTGTTTCCAAATCGTCAAGAGTTTCAAAGTCCAAATAACGTAGCCAGAGTCGTAGGGTTCACCAATACAACAAGTCCAAATCAGAAGCAAATCAAAGTCCACAAAAACAGAAATTTAACGGCAGAAATAACACACAAAGAGACGAGAGGCGCATGCGACGTACGGAATCACACTGGCTAGCTAGAGGGTATTTTTTAATGGTTCTTGTTGCTACTTAGTCTGTCTCGCTCATTCTTCAAAATAATAGTAACAACGAAACCACATTCCTTCTTTATCACTCCCCGTAACTCACACCCCGAGCCCTTTTGAATGCTTTTTATTATCTGCATGGCTTGTTATCAATTCCAGGAATACAATCGACCTTTTTTACCTGAGGTACGTTAACAAAAATCACAATACTAGTAACTTAACAAAAAAAATGTTTTTAGCTAATTTAGCTGTCTTTCGTTTTGAATGCTAATAACTTTTTTTTCTGAAGTCTTACCACTTAATATTTTACTATTTTGTAATCTGCATTTAATGAAGTATTTTTAAAACTAATGGGCACTAACAGTGCAGTACATTTTTTTTATACAATATGCCCCTAAAGTCATATGATTTGCTGGAGATGAGTATTGAAATTGGAAACAAATTAATTTCTTTAAGTACCTTTGACTTAAAAATAGAAAAAAGGGTTTGGATATGATAGTACACATATTCAAGAGTAATAATAAAAAAAAAATTAAAAAATATTGATATTTATTGAAATTACATCCAAATTCGTGAAGCACGGCACAGAAATTAAAAAAAAACAACTTTTTTTGTTTTTTCGGAGACCCTTAACTGAAAATGGTTAAAATTTCGGTATGTGATACATATAAATACAGTGTATCGACTCCTTTACTCTGGACCACTATTTACGACACACCCTGTATATAAAAATCAATTGCTGCCTGTTAGTCTCACTGAAACTCAAAAATGGCTTGACCGATTTGAATATTCTTCTTGTTTTATTCTCTTCTTTACTGGGGTGGTTTAAGAGAAAAAAAAATAGAAAAAAAAAAGAAATTGAAATTTTGACAGGACAGCGTCTGGCGGGTCAGCCCCCCTAGACAAAATCCCTTTTCTGTAAGCGTTAACGCCAACGGAATGATGAAATTGAATGGAGTTATCTAATGATAACTAATGCTATGTTAGCTAATGCTTCAGAGATGTCACGTGACTGCTGCTGTCAACTTCATATAATTTGATCTCTCCGTTGGCGTTAACGCTTACAAAAAAGGGATTTTATTTAGACCCTGCTAGTATAAAATATATTCGATTTTGCTGTCTGCACTTTATTTGCGTAACACATTATCGATCGGAGTTGGTTTCATTTTGAAACAAATTGCTAATCCATTGCTTCATATGTTCGAAAAATTTGTCTGCTCGACAACGTAAATAACACAATAAAAAAAAAATACAACCGACTTCCAAAAACAACACTACAAAGTGAAAAATAACTTTAATTTCGAAAGTCGGTGTCTAGTTAAATGTATTTTCGTTTTTTGCCACCGACTTCCGAAATTAAAGTTATTTAACACTTTGTAGTGTTGTTTTTGGAAGTCGGTTGTATTTTTTTGTAAAAAAGTTTTTATTTTTCACTTTTTAGTTGTGTACCTACCCCACACAAATTCTAATACCACTACCTGCAAAACAAACTAGAACATCATCCATATAAAAGTGAGGAAAAAATACGTATTATTGAAGCTAACTCAAAAACTACCAAAGCAAAGTTAATCAATTTTATATGGGACCAACTGTGATGTATACCCTCTCGAATAAAACAAAAAAAAATCCAAATCGGTCCAGCCATCTTCGAATAATCGGGGAACATACAGAAAAAAAAAGGTTCCGACCAATTGAGAACCTCCTCCTTTTTGAAGTCGGTTAAAAATAATGTTGTTGAACTGTCAAAATGCAACCAACTCTGATTGATAATGTGTTACGCAATTAGGGTGCTGGCTGTACCGATTAATACCGACCCGAACAAGAGTCTAGCAAGTCTATGTGACCAATTCATGTCTGGAAAAATCTAACGACACTTCATTTAATTTTGTGGAAACCAGTTCAGTACGTAATTTAGGCAGTACGAGGTTACATACACAGCCTGTGATATTCCAAAAGGTTATGAATATATAAAACCTTTCAGCATTGCTGTAGCCAGGTAAATAGCAATTCAAATACCGGTGTAATTAAAACACTTGTTTCAAAAGGTAATTTAGACAACAAAATCAAAACAATTCCATATATGAGCCAACAATTTTAATAAACTATGGAAATGGAGAAATAATTCACAGATAACATTGTTTGCATTGAGTCCGGTCCCAAAGGAAGGTGTTTCCAATCAGGGATTCAGTTACTAGAACAAGAAAAAACTGCACACAATATTATACTCTAGTTTTCCAAGTTTTAAGTTCAAAATCTATTGTAAGTTTCATGTGGAAATGTCGCAGATAGTACTTTTTTTTTGGCTGTCGACGCTTGGTTGTCGTTTGAAAGAACTTTATTTTTCAAACAAATAAAATGGTGGAAGATAATAAAGTGGTGTCTAAAACTGGTTTTTTAACTTTTCGCATCTTCTGTTACATCAAAAATTTCGTGTTGATAGTTTGTTTAAGGAGGAGCTCATGGCTAGAACGTAATAACAGCCACACAGGTCTATCCATCAGGTTAAGCTACGCTTGCTGGGGTGGTCCGTGGATGTGTGACCATCTTTACATACCGAGACTCCTCCGTGCCTCGGAAAGCACGTTAAGCCGTTGGTCCCGGCTGTCATTCGTGTTTCTTTGACAGTCGTTACGGGTCGTCAGAAGCCCGAAAGTCTGACAACTAGTCTTACCAAGGGGTATCGTATTACCCAGTTACTGGGTTGTGGTGGTCAGATAGGCAGTCGCTCCATGTGAAATACTGGTATTCAGCTGCCTCCGGTTAGACTGGAAGCCGACCGCAACATAGTTGGGAAAAGGCTAGGCAGATTAAAAAATGACTAAAAGTCAGAAAAAAACGCTATGCGAAAGCGAAGTAATAGCGCGGGCGGGCGATGCGATGCGACGGGGTGGGTCGGTGGGCGGAATTTTATGCTGACGAAGTCGCGGACTATAGCTAGTTAAGATACACAATACAATCGGTTCGTAATAATAACATCATCTTATCTGTCTAGTTTCTTGTCTATCTATAATCTTTCTTTGTAAAACGTTGCCTTCCTAAGACCTGTGGCGGCATCTACATCGTCACATGTGAACTACGCATCACACTGACGTCACGCAAAATCCTGCACCGCGCAATCAGAGTTTACCACACGAACGTCCCGAAATCAATCGTCGGGTAGTTCCCTACCAGACACTACACCCGTCTGGTTGGAGTATCTTCCCTTTTCTATGGAGGATGAGCGAACTTTACACCCTGTACCTCATACCTCTAAAGACCTATCCACGAGATATTTAGGCACACGAGCGAGCGAAGCGAGTGATAGTGCTTATAGTTCGAGGGTGTAATTGATAATTTACACCCGAGTTGATCACTCTACTTTTCATCACTAATGCGAGAAAATTAGAAAAACAAACAAAAAAATCTGTATATTAAAAAAAAATATTCGTCTAGCTAAATGGAATGGCAACGAATAATACCTGTCCTGCCTAATCACTTTTTGTGTTGTTGGTCTGTATTTTGTTTCTACTAGCAAAATCTATGAAAAAATGTGCTTTTCTTATAATTGGTGAGTATACTACACTCTTATAAATTGGTAATTGGCATAAGTTACACAATGAAAAGTAGTTTTTTTTGTTAAAAGTTTTTTATCGAAGTACTTATATCTTTGTCTCAGTATTTATTCCTGTTCCAGTAATATTCTCTATTAAAATATTCACACTTGGATCAAAAACCTCAAGTTATCAATATTATTAATACCATCTCCAAGTACCAGGAAATCATAACCGATAAGAATCCCTAATAAATTCCTAACGTGTTCACAAGTCACAAATATGCGCCTCCCTCACCTTATAAGAACATTGCTCCTTAATAGCAATTCCTTACGTAGTTCAAGTATCATCTGAGTACTTGAAGATTTTCCCCTTTTCTTTTCTCCAACTCAGGCACGTTCAGAATTTAGCAATCTATAGACATTACCCTTTAAAATCACCATTGGAATTTGTTTGACGGAATTCAGAAGAGCAATTCTATTCGTTTTATCTCAGTTTCAATTTTCGTCTTGGAAATTCGAGGGCATCTATGCTTTTAGGAATTGTTGAACTGTCAGGCGTCGTATGAGGTTTTCGGGGAATTGTATGTAGGTTAAATGTTTTTAAATGTATTACTATTTTATATGTATACAATGAATTCCCAACCAAATGTGTGTTAGGAATTTTGGTTAAAAAAACCGGTCAAGTGCGCGTCGGACCACGCACAATGAAGGGTTCCGTAGTTGGGATGAATTGATCCCAAGAATAAACATAACATTGTATTTGAAAAACATGTTCTCCCATACATTCCAACTGTAAATGTAAGTTTGTACTCACAATATTGAGAAATTTACCATGTTATTTTAAGACCACAAACGTCGTATTGATTTTACTGTAATCTATAGGTAAAGACGACACTTCATTTAATCTAAAAACTATTTTATTTTTAGTTGTAAAGAACTATTTTCTGTATTTTTTTCAAAATTTTAGGCTCAGTAGTTTCGGAGATAAGGGGGGGGGGAATGGTAAATTTTCGTCTATTTTCATAAATAACTCTAAAACAATTTATTTTAAAATTATAAAAATATATATTTGATACCCTTCATAGCCCTTTCATTTGATATGTCACACGGTATAGTTTGCAATTTTTTTTTAAATTGTCTTATTTGCTCCCCAAAAGTGACCCCAATATTCAAAACTCATTTATTTACTTTACCCGTCCGTGTTTGGGTTACAGAAGTTCATATATGTACCAAATTTCAACTTGATAGGTCCATTAGATTCGGAGCAAATTGGCTGTGACAGACGGACAGACAGACAGACACACGAGTGATCCTATAAGGGTTCCGTTTTTTCCTTTTGAGTTACGAAACCCTAAAAATGACGTTACAACTCAAACGGTTCAGTTTTAAAATTAATTTAGAAATAGTTGGTTCTTTTAGTGCAAAATGAGTGCAAAGGCGATCTATCAAATATGTAGATATACTTAATATGTACCTAGATAGAACTAACATGAGATATTCAGCAGATTTAACTACGTACTGCGATGTCTCTGGTATGACAGATGGACAATGATATTATACATAAAAAACCGGCCAAGTGCGTGTCGGACCACGCACAATGAACGGTTCCGTACTTGAAAAGAATTTATCGCAAAAACAAACTTAACAATGGATCCCAAAAAAAAAAAAAAATTATGTTATAAAACTACAAATTAACAATTTTCGGATTTTTTCCTTTACTTGTGCTGGGAGACCTTGCTTTTTGCCAAATTTCATGATTCTAGGTCAACGGGTAGTAGGTACCCTAATAGGTTTCGATTTACTTGCCAGTATTCAAAAATGACGCATACATAGCCGTATTTCTTCATTGCGTTGGCTTCAATTTTCTAGAGCTCCAAGGGATCAGATAGCTACGTATTCGATATTAATTTTAACTAGATATCTCCATGAGCTCCTGACAAATAGGATCTTGACAGACTGACAGACAGACAGACGGACAACGAAGTGATTCTATAAGGATTCCGTTTTTCCTTTTGATGTACGGAACCCGAAAAAGAGGCAGATATTTCCATATAATACATATAACTCTCATGGGAGCTCGTGGCATGGCGACGTAATAACAGCCACACGGGTCGATCCATCAGGTTAAGCTACGCTTGCTGGGGTTGGTCTATGAATGGGTGACCATCTCCGCCGTGCCCCGGATAGCACGTTAAGGCGTTGGTATCGGCTGTCATTCGTGGATCTTTGACAGTCGTTACGGGTCGTCAGAAGCCGATAGTCTGACAACCAGTCTTACTCAGGGGTACTGTATTACCCAGTTACTAGATTGTGGAGGTGTCATGTAAAATACTGGTATTTAGCTGCAACCGGTTATACTGGAAGCCGACCCCAACATAGTTGGGAAAAGGCTAGACAGACATATAATTGCAGAAAGATGTCCATCAGCAGGGGAGGTGACCTCTTACTATCATGGGAGCCGCCTGCTTGTTTACAACAAAATCCGCATATCTCAAACGTTAATCCAACTTAACCATATAATATTTATTTCAAAATGAATGCTGCAGTATTTTCCACTTAACGGAGGATCATGCTATGCCATTTGATATACTCGTAGTGTCTCAAGCAATTGCGTTTTGGAATTAAACGCTTATTATGACCAAAAATAAACTTAAGAATTAAGGGGTTTATTTATAAACGATGGTAATAAATAGGGACTGTTTATAACCATACATTTTTGACGTTTAAACGTCTCTTAACTTTAAGCAACGGTTATAAATAAAGAGGTAAGTGTAAACATCAAAACAGGAAAATTCACAAATACACCTTGAAAAATACATCATCTTAACACCTTAAATTATCAAGATAAAATTCAAGAGGCCAATTAATTATCGCATCAAGTTTTCTTTAGGCGTCCGTCGACGGCCGAAGTTTGTCGAAGACGCCCGAGTCGTTCCGAAGTTTATTTATTTAGGCTTAGGCCCATCGTCCACGACGCTACTCAAAAGTAACGCGTTATAAACTCAAATCACAAATTAGTTATCTGGCGGACGGTATAGTGCTGAGATATTTGACTACTCATTTGTGATTAGAGTTTGTAATAGCCTATTAGTACAGTCTATACATCATGCAGTATCCGACGAAGCCCGAGCTGCATACGAAGTTCGGCGAACTACGTAAGCAGCTCGGGCTCTCGTTTGTATAGACTGTGCAGTCAGCGCAGAGTCCATTCGTCAGCGCAGACAGTTGAGGCCTCTGTCTATGTTGTTTTCCATATTCGACAAACCCACTTCTCCTTCTTACCTGACTTCCCATGCTCAATATTTATATTCTGCCCATAGTAAAAATCTTCGTTCCACCAACAATCGTCTTCTACGATGTCTTTCTCACCGATCTGGTTTCATTCACTCTTCTTTCTATGTCCAGGAGGTCTTTATTTAGAATGCGCTCTCTCTGAACATCAGGATGGCAACCAGTCGGTTATCATACAAAGTTAAGGCACGTGAACATATTCATAAGAAGTTGACGCAATAATCCCAGCGCTGATTCGTTTTCTCCTCTACCAATCGTAATTTTTTCTCCTGACACTGTTTATTTTATCTTTATGTATTAGTTTATATATATTTTTTTCTTTTTCAAGTTGTCTATCCCTTATGCACCTGCCATGTTTTATCTCTGCATCACCCTAAGGTTGACTGGCAGAAAATGCCTCGGGCATGTGCTTAAAGTTCTAATAAATAACAGAGGAGCAATTTCCGTATTTTAAAAACGTTTGCATTCTCATTTTCATCTCAGTCTTAATCTGTCAAAAATAACTTTAATTTACTTATATTTTTGACATTTTATAAACAAAACTGAGAACGGTATTCTCGCGATATTCCTTTTTACGAGGTAAACAGGTACCTACTTGTTTCCCGACGTTTCGACCGCCTTGCAACGATCGATCCCGTGACCACGATCGCTGCAAGGCGGTCGAACCGTCGGAAAACAATAAGTAGGTACCTGTTTACCTCGTAAAAAGGAATATCGCGAGAAGACCCGTTCTCAGTTTTTTTTATAATGTGTACAAATCGCGAAAATTTAAAAAGTTTAATTTTTGACATTGATTGTCGCTGAGATAAGATTGCGACTATATTTTAAAAGTTTTTAATTGTGGGAATGACGTTTTCATGCCATCATGATTCCAGTGACAGAGAGAGACAGAGCGTATCTCTCGATGACCGATAGCACCATCCCTTTTTCGGACTGGAATCATGATGGTATTAATACTTCATAATATGGCTCCTGAGGGCCTAGACAAATGGCGTTCGCTTCGAAGCGATTCTATTCCTACAATCGCTACCTATAGCTTAGAAGTGACATTGACATGATCACGTGACATTTCGATAGCTTATGTCAACCCCATACATTTTTTGGTTTTTGTACTAGCGTCATCGCTAATCGAATGATACTTTGTCTAGGCCTACTGGTTAGTGTTGAATAATGTCGTGGACGACGGGCCTAAGACGGAGGCCGTTCTTACGTCACTGGTACGACTCACTAATGTCCCGAGAAAAAGGGGTGTGAAATGATAAATGGTGAAAAAACAAATTCTGAAAGAAAGCAAGAGACACAAACGAGTTGACAAAAAGAATTCGGTTTACGTTACAATATTTCTTTTATGTGAAATTGCCAAAATTACATATACTTTGGCGTTTTTTGTTTCGGCACAGATATTGTTTTGTTTCGTTTACATGCTTCATATCTTTCCGATTTGTGATGCTTTGATGAAATTTTTATGTTGTTCGAGATGTTTGAAGAGAAATAAATGTCATTATATTGAACGTTTGTTATTTATGGTTGATACAATTTTCGGTAATGTTGTCAAAGGGATATAACATTTCTTTTGAGAGATTTTGGAAATAATCTTTAAGACACAAAACAATCAATCTGCCTAGCCTTTTTCCAACTATGCTGGGGTCGACTTCCAGTCTAACAGGATGCAGCTGAATACCAGTATTTTACATGGAGCGACTGCCTATCTAACCTCCATAACCCAGTGACTGGGTAATACGATATCCCTTGGTAAGACTGGTTGTCAGACTTTCGGGCTTCTGACGACCCGTAACGACTGTCAAAGATCCACGAATGACAGCCGGGTCACCACTGGCAACACGCACTGGTCAAAGACTTTCATCTTGAGACACTGCGGTATGTGAGAAGAGAAGATATAACGCAGCTTCCCGAATGCTGCTCAGCCTCATCGGATTCGACGATTGACCTCTTTCTCGAAATTGGACCTACCTAACTCGACAGTTTGTCCTAGGTAAACATACTCGTCTACAACTTCGAGTGTAGCGTCTCCGATCTTCATGAGAGTGAGTGTTACATGGGCATTTGACATGACCTTCGTCTTGTCCAAGACCTTTAAATATATGACCACTCATTTCTGATATACCCTGTGTATGTTTTAAAACATGAATTACAGCTCCATCATCACACTATGCGTAATATCACGTCCCTAGTATCAATAAACATATAGTATATTACATTCCATATTTTGTTATCCTACTCAAACATGGTACGCCGCAATTCCGAAGGATTCAGTTTGAACCAATGTTGATATTGTAGATATGTTTTGCCGACAGCACTATGATTAGATATTACTGGTGAAACATACATAACTTCCACTGTAGATTTGTGCTTATGTGGTTTAGGTAGGAGCAGTGTGTTCGGAAATAGCTCGTGGGGGAAATTAATCATGCTTGTAGTAATGCAAGTCAATATGTAACGTGCGTGAAATTGGAGGAGCTCATGGCTAAGTAATAACGCTGCACGGGTCGATCGATCAGGTTAAGCTACGCTTGCCGCGGTTGGTCCGTAGATGGGTGACCATCTTAAAAATCGAGAACCCTCCGTGCCTCAGAAATCACGTTAAGCCGTTGGTCCGGGCTGTCATTCGTGCATCTTTGACAGTCGTTACGGGACGTCAGAAGCCCGAAAGTCTGACAACCAGTCTTACCGAGGGGAATCGTATTGCCCAGTAACTGGGTTGTGGATGTCAGATAGGCAGTTGCTCCATGTAAATACTGGTAGTCAGCTGCATCCGGTTAAACTGGAAGCCGACCCCAATATAGTTGGTAAAATGCTAGGCAGGTGCAGATGCGTGGGTGCTCGCCAGAGTATACGAGTGCACGGCGGGGCGGAGGGCGAGAGGAGAACGCCCGGCCCCGGAAGAGCGCGAGGCCCTCCGACGGGAGTCGCGAGACGCCATCGTCGTCCACTGGACGGGAGACCTCGCCACTGCAGTCTTTGGCCGCCGGACCCTCGACGCGCTCGGGCCAGTGCTGCGAGACTGGCTCGAGCGGTCGCACGGGTTCCTCTCCTTCCGTCTGACGCAGGTGCTGTCCGGACACGGCTGTTTCGGGTCGTACCTGCACCGAATCGGACGGGAGGAGACGCCGTCGTGCCACGGTTGCGGCGCGGCGGAGGACACGGCGCAGCACACCCTCGGGTGGTGCCCGTCGTGGTCCGAGACGCGCCGCGATCTGGTCGCGGTGATAGGACCGGACCTCTCGCTCCCCGGCGTGGTTAACGCCATGCTGGTGGATGAGAGGTCCTGGGCGGCGGTCGCCTCCTTCTGCGAACACGTCATGTCCCAGAAGGAGGCGGCGGAGCGCGCGCGGGAGGACGATCCTCTCGCGGCGCCGCTCCGCAGGCAGAGGAGGGGTCGGAGCAGACGACTCCTCCGAAGTGGAGGCCAGCAGGCAACGGGTGTGGCCTGTATCGCACGGACCTCCACCAGTGTCGGACGGGAATGGTCAGGTGCTCCCGGCCATTCCCGTAGCCCCTTAACCTGCTGGGGGGCAAGCGGGGTCCGCCAGCTAGGCGGGCATGCGCCGGGAGGGTTGTGGATGTAAAGGCTGAGCCAGTTTCCCATGACCCTCCCGTCACGGCGATGCTGGAGCGCCGCTGGGTCGTTTAGTGGGTATACCGAATTTACCGGGGAGTCCCACATACCCCACCCGTCCCCCGATGGGTGGGTATGCGTATTGCATTTTTCCCAGCGTCAAAAAAAAAAAAAAGTGTAACCTCTCGCTTGCAAGTCTATGCCTTTATGGTTGCTACTTTTACTGTCCTTTTAATAACATCAGACCTGCCTATGTTTCCCGAAAGCTATAACCCTACTCTAGCTAAACAAACAGTTTATTGAGAGAATGGGTTACATCTAGGCAATTGTGTACCATCATTGACTGCATCTTCATTAACCTTCAAAGATAGTGATCAAAGGTCAGCCAATCAATAATAATCTCTGCCGAGCCTTTTCCAAACTACGTAGGGGTCGGCTTCCAGTCTAACAGGATGCAGCTGAATACCAGTATTTAACATGGAGCAACTGCCTATCTGACCTCCACAACCCAGTTACTGGGTAACACGATTCCCCTTCGTAAGACTGGTTGTCAGACTTTCAGGCTTCTGACAACCCGTAGGTAATACGGGCTGGTATCCGCAACTCTACGAGAATGCGCGTATTTTGCGTATGGGTGGGAATATCATTCGATCCACCCCAGCTCCTCAAAAAAGGCCAGCATCGCCTTAATATTACTGATAACCCGTAAGGACTGTCAAAGATCCACGAATGGCAGCCGGACCAACGGCTTAACGTGCTTACCGACACGCGGAGGAGTCTCCGTATGTAAAGATGGTCACTCATTCACGGACCAATCCAGGCAAGCGCCGTTTAACCCGTCGCGCGCTAATTAGCAGACACAATTGAAATTCTATTGTTATCTGTACACATGGTGTGCAATCGACATTTTAAGAGTTACTGGATCGACCCGTGCGCCTGTTATTAAATAGCCACGAGCTCCTCTAATAAATAAAATTACGGCAAAATTGTTTTACCCAAATCGAAGCATCTGAGTCCTCATAATAAGCTCCCCCGTACGGAAACTCGTTACAAAATCTATGTAGGTAACAATTTATTAAACGAAAAACCAATTAAATCTACACCATTTTCAACCAAATATAGGTCAGGAAGAAACACGTGACCATCGGAAGCTATTAAAGGCTATAGTTCTCCCCGATTGGTCCAATCTCTTAACCAATAGGCACTTACCGTTATTTATCACAGGATTCACTGCCGTGGTTTACTTAAATCAAGCTTAAGGCCCAACTTCTGGACTTGAAAAGTGTTTATGCTTGGGCTTGAGAAAAATTGTGTTTTTGACTGACCCAGAAGGAAGGTAATGTTTTTCGCGCGTATGTATGTACGTATGTCTGTTCCATTGTGACCTCATGTAGCCTAAACTGCTTGACCGATTTAAAGAGTGATATGCCGTTAGATATGTCTTTATTGCACGAATGTAACTGGGTACCACATTAAAATTATAGATCGAGTTCACTTGTAACCATGTATGGGGTGGTGGAGTGTGTATTTTATGATGGATGGTTATTTTATTCTTTTTATGGCGCATAAAAACGTGGATTTTGGTTTATTGTTTTAATCTACATTAAATATTTCTAAATATGTATTTGTTACGAGCAGATCGAACTTACGACGCCAAAAGCAGTAGCCAATCGCTCAAATGTCGAAATCACGATAAGGCTTGAAAATGGAATCAAAATGATAAAATAAATAATATGTACTTATTCATAATAATGTAAAATTTAACTTTTATCAAGTCTAATTCCGATAGCCGTAATGCACAAACTTAAATACACCCTAAACTATAAATACTGCAAATAAATTCTTGCAGATACATTATAATCTCTGCAAAGGAATGCTCATAGTCACAGATGTTTCTTACAAAATCACGGACGAGATACAGCCGGGGCTTAAGGTTCACAGCTGGGCAAAAAGGCCATCCTTTTTATATTTCGCTCATACGGTTAAAACTACATCTTTACTTATCTCAATCTGCCTAAACTTTTCCCAACTATGTTGGGGTCGGCTCCCAGTCTAACCGTTTGCAGCTGAGTACCAGTATTTTATATGGAGCGACTGCCTATCTGACCTCTACAACCCAGTTATTGGGTGGTTGTCAGATTTTCAGACTCCTGATGACCCGTAACGACTATCAAAGATCCACGAATGGCAGCCGGGACCAACGGCTTAACGTAAAGATGGTCACTCATCCACGAAATATCCGGGGCAAGCATAGCTTAACCTGATCGATCGACCCGTACTATTACTTAGCCACAAGCCCCACAACTTATAAGTTAAAAAAACCGATTTTTTTTTAATGACTATCCAAGCCGCTTACTGCAAACGCAATAATAATATAATATTTAAATAACATTTCCGCCATCATGCAGCTTCTTACAATAAACACGCTTTGCATCTCGTTACCCAAGCTTTCCTACATAAATTAATTTAATTTTTATCCTCGGCTGAGGGTTTCAACAAGCTGCAGCTGTGACAACTGTCAACGACAAATTCCTGCGGGCGAGAGGGGAAAGAGGACTCTGTTATGTGACACATTGGTGGGCAAGGATGGACAATATTCGTATTTATATTAGAACTGAATAACTTTTCGTAGAATAGAATAGAATACTCTTTATTATGCTTACCATTAAAATTCCATATATCAGTATTCAAATTTTACATTGAATACACCATATTAATAGTCACACTAATATAATATAAAATCCTCGGACATTAGCCGCTGTTAACGCTCTCCTGAACTCAAACACAGATTTTGATGTGTTTGTGACTGAATGGAAGATGATTCTGTCAGAGTGCTTGAATTTTTGTGAGAAGAATGCATGACTGTGTTAAATAAATTATATATTATGTAGTGTAAGTAATTATATTTAAATAGTGTAATTGGTTTCGGCCGTTCTATTTAAAATAAATAAATAAATAATAATAAAGGCGAAAGTTTGTGAGGAGTGAGTGTGTGTGTATGTTTGTTACTTCTGCACGATCAAACGGCTGGACCGATTTGGATGAAATTTGGTATGTAGATAGCGTATACCCTGGATTAACACATAGGCAACTTTTTATCCCAGTCTGCGCGGGTGGAACCGCGGGGCGGCCCAATCGCCGGTGGTCAATCAACAAAACCAGCTATCACCAAGTTGCCAATTCCAAGAGTCCCTATGTGTCAATCGCCGGTAGTCACTCAACAAAACCAGCTCTCACCAAGTTACCAATTCCAAGAGTCCCTATGTCTCAATCGCCGGTAGTCACTCAACAAAACCAGCTCTCACCAAGTTGCCAATTCCAAGAGTCCCTATGACTCAATCGCCGGTAGTCACTCAACAAAACCAGCTCTCACCAAGTTGCCAATTCCAAGAGTCCCTATGACTCAATCGCCGGTAGTCACTCAACAAAACCAGCTCTCACCAAGTTGCCAATGCCAATTCCAAGAGTCCCTATGACTCAATCGCCGGTAGTCACTCAACAAAACCAGCTCTCACCAAGTTGCCAATGCCAATTCCAAGAGTCCGTGTGTCCCAATCGCCGGTGGTCTCTCAACAATGTTTAGAATTACCACTACACATCGCGGTTTTCTCTTGTGCCCGACAGTTTAGTTGTCTAAATTAACTTGCCACACCTCTGCTACTTCACTTCTTATCTAGAAAATAACACGTTGGTTAACTAGTTTTTGCTTGTGACTTTGTTTGTGTGGAACTTTACCATCGTTTGACAAGGATAGTGGACTCATACCCTATTTAAATTCCTTTACATCATTGTTGTGGAATACTGTCACTGACAGTTCTAGAAGGCAATTTCGATGTGCTGATTGCGTTCGGTTTCAAAAATCAATCTGCCTAGCCTTTTCCCAACTGTGTTGGGGTCGGCTTGCAGTCTAACCGGATGCAGCTGAATACCATTATTTTACATGGAGCGACTGCCTATCTGACGATGTGCTGATCGCGTTCGGTTTCATTGGTGAAATTTGCCCTTAGTGTTCTTACGCACGAGGAGCTCGTGGCTAAGTAATAACAGCCACATGGGTCGATCCATCAGGTTAAGCTACGCTTGCCGGGGTTGTCCGTGCATGCGTGACCATCTTTACATATCGAGACTCCTCCGTGCCTCGGAAAGCACGCTAAGCCGTTGGTCCCGGCTGTCATTTGTGGATCTTTGACAGTCGTTACGGATCGTCAGAAGCCCGAAAGTCTGACAACCAGTCTTACCAAGAGGTATCGTATTACCCAGTTAATGGGTTGTGGAGGTCAGATAGGCAGTCGCTCCATGTAAAATACTGGTATTCAGCTGCATCCGGTTAGACTGGAAGCCGACCCCAACAAAGTTGGAAAAAGGCTAGGCAGATTGATTGAGTGTTCTTACGCACGAGCAACACGCGTCAACGGCAGAGGCAACTCTGTCGCGTCCATCATTTTGTCGCTCCTGAACTATTTGCAGTCCACTGACAAAATGGCGGACATGACACGCTACAACTGCAAGCGTCGCTTTTGTCATGTCGGCGGTGGTCGTCGACGCGTGCAGTTGCCTCTGCCGTTGACGCGTGTCACTCGTGTATAAGAACGTTAGTTGCCATACCTACCACGCACGCACAATGGTACACCTGAAGGACTAAGTGCGGAAACCAAATCCTCTAACATAGAACATACCTACCCAGCCTTTACCAACTATGTTGAGGTCGACTTTCAGTCTTACAGGATGCAGCTGAATACCTGTATTTTTACATGGAGCGACTGCCTATCTGTCTTCCACAACCCAGTTACCCAGCGGGTAATGCGATACATAATCCTTTTTAGTGTAATAATCTTAAGTGATTTAGATGGAATTGTGCTGGACACATCAGCCGCATGCCAGACGACCAATAAGCTCACGACCCAATGGGTCCCTCTTAACAGGCCTAGACGACTTGACGGGATGAGGTGGACTCGACGTATAAAAAAAGTGTGTGTGTGTCAGCTCCGACGCACGACAGGAGTTTACTTACATTCATTATGTACATTACATACTCCTTGTCTTTAAATATAATGGATAGATTGACCTCTATACTTGAGACTGGCCGAAAATAAACAAAAGAAGTATACAAATACATGATTTCAAAGTGAAAGGTGTGAAGACACGTAGCGCAGAAAAAAATAACGCTTTTGAGTTAACGCTTGTATTAATTTGACTCCTCATAAAATTTCCATACCCGGCCTTATACGAAAATCGATTTTTAAGGAGTAATATGATTTAGGCTGTGTGTTTTGACAGAGAAAGATCTTCTGTTATTAGTGCCTGAGAAAATGGTGTTCGGTACCAACAGGCACTTGAACTGTATTATTTAACCTATTTTCAAGATTAGATTAAATCCTTAGAACAGCGTTCCTCAATTTATGATTTACAGTGTTTTCTCCCACAATGGGAGAGTACCTACTATAATCAGCGAAAGCTTTGATTTCCTCAGAAAACGGTTCCGTCATATTTTAATGGCCGTATTATAATGGTGAAAATCTGTAATTTCCACCAGTATTTGGCATTAAGACGAATATAGCTGCTAACAGCGCCACCATTGAGAAAGCATTTAATAAGCCAGGAGAGTTTTTGGCATTAACTGCTGTAACTTCGAACCTAGGAGGTTTAGTGTTGATTTTTTCAATACAAAAAAAAATCTACCTCATGTGACTAAAAATGTGAGCATAGGAAATTTCAAAATGTTCCATATAAATAATAAAATAAAAAAAAATAAAATATTTATTACTGTACCAACTACATAGTTTATATATTAGTTTATGATTGGAGCCTCCTTTTAAGCATAAATTTAACGCCTGTGTTAGGAGACTCCGCTCTTCCACAGCTTTGGCTGTTTGTACAACTTACAAATTACAAAAATAATTTTATTTAATTTTTTTTTGTTTTTTTGTTTTAGGTTACATAATACACATATTTTTTTTTTCGAGCGCGTGTTTCATGCTTTATTACCATTTACGTAAAGTATTATATTTATAACTTCAAACACGCTCGCTCGCTCGTGAATTATACAGAATGAATACATTGATATGGTTGTGTTAGGTATGCGAAGTGTGGGATGTGTGTGGGGTGTGTGAGGTGTGTCAAGTGTGTGTGGTGCGTGTTGTGTGTGAGGTGTGTGGAGTGTGAGAGGTGTGTGTGTGTGATGTGTGTATGAGGGAGCATGTAAGTGTAGGTGTGACGGTGCAAGTATAACTAATTTCCACTTATTGTAACAGTAATTCGATGTCTGCATACGTGCGTGATTTTAACCATTCTACTAGCATTTTCTTACCTTTATGAAGTTGTTCAGTGTACCTATATGTATATGTCTTTGTTAATTTTATTGTATATTCGTGCTGATTGTTTATTATACTGTGTAGCAGCAAAATTGGTTTTAGATTGTGGGACTTGCACAATAATATCTTTTCTCCTTTTTGATATTATGTTTTTGTCATAGTTACGAGTAAGTGTCTTATGCTTTTTTAGGATCGCGGCACAGATATATAATTTCCTAACAGATAGCAGGCCGCTGATCTCATATACACTTTCAGTAGGAAATCTCCGTTTCTTGAAATACATTATTTTTATCAGACCTCTTTGCGCTCGTTCGACGTCCATAAATTTAGATTTCGCTGCCCATATCTTCAGACTTATTATTTTTTCAATGGTGGCGCTGCCGGTTAGTTGCTCTACTCTTCTTAAGATGTTAAAAAACGCTTTGTATTTAGACAACCGTTATTGTGTGACCATTCACCGCTTTCTTAAGGAGGATACGCTGTGGTAGGTCGCGAAATTCATTTTTTTTTTGGGTTTTTTGTAATTGCAGCAAGTCTTACCAAGAGGTATCGTATTACCCAGTTAATGGGTTGTGGAGGTCAGATAGGCAGTCGCTCCATGTAAAATACTGGTATTCAGCTGCATCCGGTTAGACTGGAAGTCAACCCCAACATAGTTGGGAAAAGGCTTGATTGATAGTTCATAGCGGCTTTTGCAATTTTTTCATCTCTAATTATGTATATTGGCCCAGAAGACTGGTTGTCAGACTTTCGGGCTTCTGACGACCCGTAACGACTGTTAAAGATCCACGAATGACAGCCGGGACCAACGGGTTAACGTGCTTTCCGAGGCACGGAGGAGTCTCGGTATGTAAAGATGGTCACCCATCCAAGGACTGACCCCGGCAAGCGTAGCTTAACCTGATGAATCGACCCGTGCGGCTGTTATTACTTACCCACGAGCTCCTCAATGAACGCTATGAACTGTAATAATACCTATTCTTCACCACTTAATAACACAAAGTTGTCGTGGTCTTTTAGTTTCTCAGAATAAGAACGCCAAAGTTGGCCATTTAACTCGAAAAACATGGTGGAAATGTAATATGCCTCACCAACAAAATTTTACATAATGTAAAGAATAAAACAAAACATGATTTTAAAGCTTATGCTCCACACATTAATTATTGTATGTAAAACAGCAGAAAATCTGTGCTGAGCACGTATAATTTAATTAGAATTTCGAACCATTAGCAAATTTATACGGTCCATAAAGTACCTATTAAGTAATTATGCAGTAGAACTAAAATACATAAAAATAAGTTTTACGCGCTAAACGAGATTTATGAAATCGTATTAAGCTAGTTAAGTTTAACTCTAGTAAAGTTACATTGTTTTGCTATTATCTATGAATTAATTTAGACTGAGAAACAAGTATGGGTTTATATGCAAAAATGTTGATGTAGGGTTCGAGGAGCTCGTGGCTAAGTAATAACAGCCGCACGGGTCGATCCATCAGGTTAAGCTACGCTTGCCGGGGTTGGTCAGTGGATGGGTGACCATTCTTTACATACCGAGACTCCTCCGTGCCTCGGGAAGCACGTTAAGCCGTTGGTCCCGGCTGTCATTCGTAGATCTTTGACAGTCGTTACGGGTCGTCAGAAGCCCGAAAGTCTGACAACCAGTCTTACCAAGGGGTATCGTATTACCCAGTAACTGGGTTGTGCAGGTCAGATAGGCAGTCGCTCCATGTAAAATACTGGTATTCAGCTGCATCCGGTTAGTCTGGAAGCCGACCCCAACATAGTTGAGAAAAGGCTAAGCAGATTGATTAGCAAATTTATACGGTCCATAAAGTACCTATTAAGTAATTATGCAGTAGAACTAAAATACATAAAAATAAAATTTACGCGCTAAACAAGATTTATGAAATCGTATTAAGCTAGTTAAGTTTAACTCTAGTAAAGTTACATTGTTTTGCTATTATCTATGAATTAACGTAGACAGAGAAAGAAATATGGGTTTATATGCAAAAATGTTGATGCAGGATTTGTGATAGTGTTCATTTGTTTTATTTTGTGTCGTAAAGGTGCTCCTTTACCGGAGTATTCGTCTGTAATGTATTAATCCGAGATTCGATAAGATTTACATTCATGTTACAAATTGTATCACGGGTGCTCCCACTCACTACTGTATGTCGTTTATAAACTCACGCCTTCTTCCCATGGGGGTAGGCAGAAACTACAGAATGCCACGTGCTACGATCCTTACATACTCCTTTTGCCTCATACACGCGCGCCCGCCGTTTGCGAGTACTACGCACCTGACCTTTCTGAAGAACATCACCAATAAGGTCACTATATCCTTCTAAGGCGTCCCCTCCCTGCGTTTCCACTCACATCTGCCTTTCATTCATCCTCTCCACAGAACCAAAACCATCTACGCATACTCTTATCAATTTTTGTCACTACATCTTCTTTTAAACCGCACCGTTACCTTATCACATCATTCCTTAGCCTATCATTCATAGTCACACCACAAATGCTAAATTTATGTGTTAGTTGTTAGTTTCCTAAAGATATTGTTCAATTTATATAATTTACATAAGTTTAATGGATCAGGTACCCAAAGTATTTGATTGCGCAAAGGTTACCCTATAAATGCAGGCAACTCTTTCAAAGATAAATCACCAACATACTCGTATAGAGCGTTCCCCATAACTACAATCTCCTCGCTTGTCGACAAACAACTCTCTTTGCACGTTTATCAGAATGTTGACCCCTTACTGCAGACTTTTTGGCGTCAGTGACGTCACGAAAGGCAAAATAAACGTGCCATTCTTTCATTGAGAAGGGAAAACAAACTGTAGAGATGGTTTCTGTATTCAGAATGTTTGTAAAGCCATCATTTGTAGCTTAGAGTGTGTGTATGTGAGTTTAAAATTCATTTAGAGCAGTGGTCGTCAAATTTTTATCGATTATTAGGACTAATTTTGGGGAAAACCAAACTAAGATACTTTTATTTTCAGACAAAGTCAATATCAATTTATCTTAACATCTAGTGTTAGTAGGTATAGACACAGATTAACATACAATTAAAATTATAATTTCAGCGTGGAGCTGCATTCACCTCCGCAACATCGGGGAATCCCACCGATCTGCGAACACATATTTTTCTAGTAATGGCGGTAAAACTATCAATGTCAAATCCCTGACACATTACAATGCCACGGCAGCCGCAGAAGTACTCTCAGTGCGTTATTATAACGAACGCGTAGGTCACTATATGCCCGCTGATTGAAGGTGACCCATATAGTTAAATTATTAGAGCATTTTATAAAGTTGCCCTTAATTAGAACTGATAAAATCTTCTTCATAGTAACCTCGAAATTTTTTGTCGGTTATTAAAAAAAAAATGCTGTTTCGTACATTTTGACCGCGTAGGTATTGCACTATTCTTTGAAACAGCAATTTAGTTTTTACTAGCTTTTGCCCGCGGCTTCGCTCGCGTATAACTCGGAAATTATCCCCGGGGAACGTACTGCCGGAATAAAAATGATTCTATGCTCGTACCCAGGTCAAGGCCTATCTATCCGTTAAGGTGTGAAAAGGTAACAAATAGACAGACAGACAAATAATAAATTCAAATAATCTTTTTTATACATAAAACAGGTTTGTATGATTCCAAGGCCCGCTTGCACCAAAAACCATAAATACAGTTAGCGCTGAACATTTTTAAAACATCATTCCATCCCTGACAACTTCAAAATTAACAGAAATAGAACAATGTTTTCAATTCGTTTAGCGCTCAACGTATTTTGTGATTTGTGCTGCTAGTGGGCCTAAATGTTTAACATAAGAATAATACTTATTCATTTTAATATGATCACCATTAATTTTTGTGATTGACTACCACTGACCCCGTAGCCCGTAAGTGAATGACATATTCAACACACGTACAACGTGTTAACAAAGTTTTTTTTGTGACTATAAATTGTAATAACTTTGACCGAGTAGACCAATTTTAATATGACTATTACTGTATTTATAACCTTTAAATCTCTTAAAAATATTACATAAAAATATCAATATTACATGTGAATTTTAAAATCATTCCCTGTTTTACCCCCTTGAAAAAACGCTGAAACGCGTAATTCTTTATGCCTAACTTTACCCAAAAAAAAACCCAAATGCTAGGTGAAAAGGTAACGTAAGACAGAGTTACTTTCGAATTGAATTTATCAAAATCCTATTTAAGCGGACGTCTTCATCATAGTAGCTCCAATCTTTAATTACAGTTCAATCAGTCGAAAATCTAAGCAGATTTATACAAACTTTCATCCCCTATTTTATCCCCTTGGGGGTAGAATTTATCAAAATCCTTTCTTAGGGTATGCTTACGTCATAGTAGCTATATGCATGCAAAGTCCCAGCCCGATCGGTTTAAAATTTACAAAGTTTCATACAAACTTTCATCCCCTATTTTATCCCCTTGGGGGTAGAATTTATCAAAATCCTTTCTTAGCGGATGCCTACGTTATAACATCTACCTGCATGCCAAATTTCAGCCCGATCGGTTTAAAATTGACAAAGCTTCATACAAACTTTCATCCCCTATTTTATCCCCTTGGGGGTACAAATTAACAAAATTCATTTTTGTTGGATGCCTACGTCATAACATCTACCTGCATGCCAAATTTCAGCCCGATCGGTTTAAAATTGACAAAGCTTCATACAAACTTTCATCCCCTATTTTATCCCTTTGGGGTTAGAAATTAACAAAATCCATTCTTAATGGATGCCTACGTCATAACATCTACCTGCATGCCAAATTTCATCCCGATCGGTTTAAAATTGACAAAGCTTCATACAAACTTTCATCCCCTATTTTATCCCCTTGGGGGTAGAACTTATCAAAATCCTTTCTTAGCGGATGCCTACGTCATAACATCTACCTGCATGCCAAATTTCAGCCCGATCCCTCTAGTGGTTTGGGCTGTGCGTTGATAGATCACTATGTCAGTCAGTCACCTTTGAGTTTTATATATTTAGAAGAAGAAGATAACCGACGAAAAATTTCTACGCTAGGGGGTCTAAATCATGTGCTGAATTCATGGTTACAGTTTGCGCGTCGATGTCCCCGCTACCCTGTATGCTCCATTTGTATATTTGTATAGCTAGTTATTTAATTTAGTGTACATTGTAATTAGTCAGTTGTAACAATTTACTATTGTATGTTTCTCTAATACAAATACATCTTACACCCCTTCTAATCATAACATCTTTCACACAATCTGATAGTTAATTATTTACACTAATTCTTAAAGACAACTAATTTATAACCAAAATAAATAAAAGCCATTCAAGAATGAAAACAAAAGACAGTCATGAATAAGATGGAAAGTCAGACATTTTGAATAAGATCTCATTACACGAACAAGGTAAGTTTTAGGTAGAATTAAACTCGAGTTAATATGAAATGAAATGGGGTATCAAATAATTAAATATACATTGTTGCTCTTAATTTATAGTTTAATTTGTAGCGTTGGTATTAAACTGGCAACCATCTTTGTTTCAACAAGTTTTGAACAATTTATTAAATAGTTTCAGTTAATTCGTTTGGGTTGAAATGTTTTTGGGGCTGAATTGTATCTTTGTTTTTGTAGCGATGTTTGTTTTGTCTCCTTCCATTGGTTTTTGTTTATAGTTTATAATAATCTTTTCTTTCATTGTAATATTTGTGTTTTAGAATATCTTAATGTTTTAATTTTTTTTTTTTTTAATTTTACTCTTCAATTGTTTACTATTTAACCCGTGTTTTAATTTCAAATGTTTAATTTAATTTTATGTTCATGTGTTGTATAATTTAATATTGTTTAATTTTTCTTTGATTTAAATTTTATTGTGTTTAACTACTTAAACTCATACAATTCTAAACTATGTTTAAAATGATGTATGCATGATGTGTTCTCCTATAACTGAAGGAGCACAAATCTTCAAAGTACTTTGTATAATAATGCATGTAATGTGTATCCTTTGTTGGAGTTCCTTTATGAATAAAATAAAATAAAATAAAAAAAAAATAATTAATTTCGGAAGTCGCTGTCTTTGAATCTGTATTTTAGTTTTTTGCCATCGACTTTCGAAATTAAAGTAATTTTTCACTTTGTAGTGTTTTGTTTGGAAGTCGGTTCTATTTTTTTTTTTTTGGAAAAACGTTTTTTATTTTTCAGTTTTCACCAATTTGTATACCCTTACTTGTTATGTAAACAACATAACAGGAAGTATTATAACATCATCAAGATTCACAAAACTCAAAAATTACCCAAGCAAGGTTATTGAAATTTATATGGAGATTCCATGCAAGCTTTTTCTACCAAATAAAAAAAGAATTTTCAATATCGGTCTACAATTGACGAAAATATCGAAGAACATTCATAAAAAAAACCTACAGACGAACATACCTCCTCCTTTTTTGAAGTCGGTTAAAAATTAATAAAAAGTAGACCTTTTTTACGAAAAAAATCATTGGAAAGTATTAAATACTGCTAAGTCTATTTTGTCTTAAGCTGGAATGGAATATTTTGTTTCTTTTGTTTGACTCGTGGATTAATTTTATTATAGCCGAGCCGAAGTCGGTCCGCGGATGACCATCTATTTAGGTGAGTATAGGAGATAACAGCGTCACCATTGAAAAACAAATTAATAAGTCTGGAGGAATTTTTTGTATCAAAATTATTCTACCTCATCTGACTAAAAATGTGAGCATAGAAAATTTCAAAATGTTCCATATCTCCAGACAAATTTTTTTTTTCTCAATGGTGGCGCTGTTTTTTTATTAATTTTTCATGGTGGCGCTGCCGATGCTAGTTTGCAGTCCTACTTGCCTTAATACCGAGACCGATCCGTGCCTCGGAAAGCCGTTGCTTTGGCTGTCATTCGTAGATCTATGACTCGTTACGTGTAGGCTGGCCCGGAAGTCTGACAACCTGTTTTGACAAGGGGTATTGTGTTACCCGATAGAGCTCGTCTAAGCTGAAATGACGCGCCTTATTACTTAAATTACGTACACTAAGGTAAATGCAGTAATAGGGTGCGTCATGACAGTTTAGACGAGCTCCACTAAGTTGTGAAGGTCAGATAGGCAGTCGCTCCATGTAAAATATTGATATTCAGCTGCATCTGGTTACACTGGAAGTCGACCCCAACATAGTTGGGAAAACACTAGGCAGATGATATGGATAAAGGTACAGAGACTCCAAACATTCCAACAACATTACATGCAATGGGCATTTCTGATGATCTGACAGTGGAAAGTACCTCATTATTCTTATACCAAGTCATGATCTTTTTCAATCAATCTGCCTAGCCCTTTCCCAACTATGTTGGGGTCGGCTTCCAGTCTAACCGGATGCAGCTGAATACCAGTATATTACATGGAGCGACTGCCTATCTAACCTCCACAACCCAGTAACTGGGTAATACGATACCCCTTTGGTAAGACTGGTTGTCAGACTTTCGGGCTTCTGATGACCCGTAACGACTGTCAAAGATCCACGAATGACAGCCGGGACCAACGGCTTAACGTGCTTTCCGACGCACGGAGGAGTCTCGGTATGTAAAGATGGTCACCCAGCCACGGACCAACTCCGGCAAGCATAGCTTAACGTGATGGATCGACCCGTGCGACTGTTATTACTTAGCCACAAGATCTGTCGTCGTCATGTTCTTTTTATAAAGCTTGATTTATACCGTGGGGTTTAATCGCCTGTGGCATACTTACTATAAGTTGAAGCACAATAATAGTTGCACCCTCTAAACGGTGTTAAGGTAAGTATAGCTGCTAACAGCGCCATCATTGAGAAAAAAAATAATAAGTCTGGAGATATGGAACATTTTTAGTCAGTTGAGATAGAATTTTTTGTATCAAAAAAATCAACACTAAGCCTCCTTGGTTCGAAGTTATAGCAGTTAATGGTCGTTTTTGGTGTTAACTGCTATGGTTTTACAAATCAAATCAAATCATTTACAATAAAGGTCTTTAAACCATATCCTGGTCTTTAATTCATATCATAGGTGTGCAAATATCTAAAACAATTAAAATAAACACACTTAAGCCCACGCCTTCCTCCCGTGAGGTTAGGCAGAGAAATAAAGAACGTCTTGTTTACGTTTATACATCTGGTAGTACACGCACGCCCGTTGCGAGAAATATTTCTTCCACAATATAATAACAACAAAAAATTATCTAAAATAAACATTAGTATTGCAGTATTTACTGACATTTATTAATTATATAATTTTATTATCATTGTTTAATTTTAAAAATTGAATTACATTTATCATTTAAATAATCATTTACTTTATAATATGCTTTATTAATCAAAAAAATCTTTAATCTTTTTTTAAATGATACAAAATTCGTTGCTTCCTTTATATTATTAGGCAATTTATCCATATCTCCAGACTTATTATTTTTTCAATTTTCCAATGGTGGCGCTGCCGGTTAGCCGCTCTACTTACCTTAAGACAATATTATTGTATGCCACAGGCAAGAAACTTGCATCGTATATACAGGGTTATTGGTAAAACACCAGCAACCTCTTAAAGAGTCATTGTACTCATAATTATGAACAACTTTTACTATGGGACCAAACCTGAAATCGCGAAAAAATCCGACTTTGGTCAAATTAGCCCTAAGTAATTGAGATTTGAAATACGTTTGTTCTCATAATTGTTAGCATAATTTTATTTTGTTTTTTTTTACTGATAACGAAAGAAGATCCTACTTCTCTTTGTTTATTATCAAAAAACAATAGGCGCGAAAGAGACGGCAAGATAAACAAAGTACTAAATGTTAATCTTAGTATTCACATTTTTGCGGCCAAACGATTTTGTTTAGAAAATTGTGAAACAGCCTTGTTTTAATCAGGCGATTTGTATTTAAAGTCTTAGTTAAATGGCCTGAAACAACGATTACTGAAGAAATTCAGGAAGGAGGCCGTTTGCATTTAGTTTTTATGGCTTAGATGGGGGAATATTCTACCGGGGACCTTGACCTTCCTTGTATGTGTACCTGAATGTTATGTGTAATGGTGAGGTTGGGTTGTACCCTTTGTATGTGTACCTGAATGTTATGTGTAATGGTGAGGTTGGGTTGTACCCTTTGTATGTGTACCTGAATGTTATGTGTAATGGTGCGGTTGGGTTGTACCCTTTGTATGTGTACCTGAATGTTATGTGTAATGGTGAGGTTGGGTTGTACTCTTTGTATGTGTACCTGAATGTTATGTGTAATGGTGAGGTTGGGTTGTACCCTTTGTATGTGTACCTGAATGTTATGTGTAATGGTGAGGTTGGGTTGTACCCTTTGTATGTGTACCTGAATGTTATGTGTAATGATGAGGTTGGGTTGTACCTGAATGTTATGTGTAATGGTGAGGTTGGGTTGTACCCTTTGTATGTGTACCTGAATGTTATGTGTAATGGTGAGGTTGGGTTGTACCCTTTGTATGTGTACCTGAATGTTATGTGTAATGGTGAGGTTGGGTTGTACCCTTTGTATGTGTACCTGAATGTTATGTGTAATGGTGAGGTTGGGTTGTACCCTTTGTATGTGTACCTGAATGTTATGTGTAATGGTGAGGTTGGGTTGTACCCTTTGTATGTGTACCTGAATGTTATGTGTAATGGTGAGGTTGGGTTGTACCCTTTAAAAATAGTCGAGTTGTAGGTTAGTGTTCCACGTTTCAAGTTCGTGGGGTTAATGGGGCTGAACAGTCATGGCTACGTTCATAAAAGTATTTGTAAAAACCTTAATTTGATTCGAAATCGTCCTTATCTATCTATACTATCTTATATCTGTACTTATCATACATACCTGACAGATATCTATAAGCTACAACTACGAATATTAAAAGTAATTACGCCAAAACATATAAACAAGAAATTCAAAAACAGTGACGACGACCTCTATAAATATTGTAATGTTATGAATGTGTCCAATAAAGTTGAATTTTTTACTCTTGCGGAAGTCAATAGACCTGAGCTGCTAACAGAAAAAACAAGACCTGACTTTTTGAGAACGATACCAATTAAAAGTAAATACATTCTACCAAAGTTAAATAACGTGTACGGCATGAGGATTGCAGAATATTTGGTACCATTTTTCCTTAATAAACTTCCAGAGGACTTGCAAATGTTATATAGGATGAGTTCAAAAAGTTATAAGTACAAATCCAAACATTTTTTTACACAAAATTTCTCTTAATGCACCAATAAATTGTTATCATCATTATATAAATATTTTATGTATCATTGCAGTAATAAACATTTTTGTAAATTTAAATGAGCGGCTTGCCAGCACTCAGATAAGCCCTGAGAGGTTTTCGTTGTGTGGCTAAAACCAATTGTACATAATTAATACGTGTATTGGAAATAAATAAATAATAAATATAAATAAAAAGAGAAGTCCTGACTGACTGATTGACTGACTCATCAACGCCCAGCCTAAACCCTTGGATAGCTGAAACTTTGCACAGAGGTTCCCTTTGTAATGTAGACAAGGAATAAGGAAGAATTTGTTGGTATATTTGCTGTCATCCTCGCGGGTGAAGCCGCTGGCAAAAGCTAGTTAATAATAATAATCATTTACTTTCTAGATCATAAAATCCAATTTGTTAGTCAATACATACACAAATTTTGTAATTAAATCAAATTAAATCAAATCAAATCAAATCGTTTATTGCTAAATCCATAATGTAAATTGGTGGTAAATAAAATAAAATAGAAACAATTATGGACCCTGTCGGGCACAGCAAATCTTTGTAAATATGTAGAGAGGAAGAGCGCTTTATTAATTTTCAGTTTAAAATATTTTATATCCTATTAAGTTGTTAATTACATATGTTTTGAGTTCTTAATTAAGAACATAACAAAACATTTACAAAGAAGCCGCATTACTTAAAATTGTATTGAAACAACATAAAATTGTCTCACAGACCCCAGAATACTCGCAACTTCTCAAACGTCGAGTTTTTAAGTGTGCTCCGATAAGGACGCGTACAACCATCGCACAACACATGCAAGAATTCAAGCTCAGTCACATATACAACAAAGTAGCAAGGATGTGTGACATCAGTAACTCTAGAACTAGCCTAGTGAATAAGATTGTTCGCAAATGACTGCTAGCCCAATCCTACAGTGTATCCGAATCTCTCTTAAAGGTATATTCGTTACACACAACACATACGCACACTCACACACATACACACCCCCCCCCCCCACACACACAAAATCTCACATAAATTGGGCCAACATATTCTTCTATTCGTTTTGATTCTTTTAGTTTAACAGTCCTTAGTCTAGAAGTTGTTTTAATTGCTATAAAATAATAATACTATTTTATTTGTCTCGATTGTAGCAATAACAAACCTTTAATGTAATGCGCATTTCCATATGGTAATACCACCCAAGGACTCCACGAGACAGGCTTGACCTAGTGTGGAGTTCATAAGAAAGTATTTCCCTTGCGTCTTATTAAACCAATATTAATTTAAACAATGTAAACCTAGCTATTATACAACATCAAGGCACGGTTTGAAGGCAATACTTGCCAAAACAAACCATTTTTTTAAACGATGTGTCTGTTAATCTCTAACACGCAGTGAGCTTTGAGCAAGCGTGATAGATGCTCGTGTCTTCTCGGTATGAAACTTGGCTAAACTGCAGTGGGACAGTTACCTATTTAAAGAGAATTCAGTGAAATAAGTTGAAGTTAATGTAAATGTTGTTTATCACATTTATTTATCATATTATACACTTCTGGACACATCTTTTGGCCCACCTTGTATTTTCAGTTTCGTTTGGTCCTAGCTAAAATTTTATATTAGGTCGAGCAAAAAGTTTTTATGCAGTTTTGAACCTGGCACATTCACAATTTCATTCAATAGTCTTTTTTTGAATTTCGAACACAGAATTTAAAGAAACAAAAGACAATTTGGAGCCTGTTTGTTGATATCAAACAATCGAATACTAAGAAAACTTGGTTTTATTGGTTTACTTGGATTTAATTCTTGAAAAAGTGATTGATATCTTTGGTTTTGCAACAAACATTACTTATTCTTAACATTAAGGTGAGGTTCTATCAATAATCTATGGATACTTCACCTGAAGTCGCCGCCCAAGCTGTGGCACTTATTCAGGCCGGACACAGCCAAAGAAACGTGAGTGCTCAACTTAATTTAAGTCGATCTGCGGTCCGAGATGTTTATCGGAGGTACCTAGAGACTGGCGGCTTTGTTCGTCGCCAAGGAAGGCCACGATCTCGGGTCACAACTGAAAGGCTGGATCGATTCATCGTGACGACCAGCTTGAGAAATCGTCACCTTACCTCCATTGAGATACAAAACCAACTTCGCGACTTCCACGGAGTATCTGTGAGCGCTCGAACTGTTCGGAGAAGGTTAAAAGAACGCGATATGGTACCACACAAGCCAGCTAATGGCCCCAAACTAACGCGAGCCCACCGAACAGCGCGACTTCATTTCGCACGCAGTCATTTAAATTGGACACAGCAAGATTGGAGCCGTGTACTCTTTTCTGATGAGTCTAAAATTGTGTTACATGGCAATGATGGAAGGAAGAAGGTCTACCGACGTAAGGGAGAGCGTTTCGCACAATGCTGCTTTGAAGAGAGGGTTGCTTATGGCGGTGGCTCGTGGACTGTCTGGGGCGGTATATCCGCGAGCGGCAAAACTCAACTTGAGGTTGTTACAGGACCACGGCTGCCAACATTAAATGCTGAAAGGTACATTCGTGAGTGCTTAGAACCTCACGTGATACCATACGCGGACTATGTGGGCCCAAATTTCCTTTTTATGCATGATAATGCAAGAGCCCATGCGGCCGGCATCGTCAGGGAATATCTTCGGGATGTGAACATCACAGTTATGGACTGGCCAGCCAGAAGCCCAGACATGAACCCCATTGAGCACATGTGGGACGAGCTAAAAAGACGTGTTAGGGCTCGTCAGCCAGTTGCCCAGACGATGCAGGAGTTGAAAACTGCCATAGAAGAGGAGTGGGAGATGATCCCTCAAAATTTCATAGAGCGGTTGATAAACTCTATGCCTAATCATATGAGAGCTGTGGTAGATGCCCATGGAGGCAACACGCGTTACTAAATTAAACCTTTATTTGATAAAACATGTTTTTTATTCAAAAATCAATTGCCTTTAACAAGGCGCATATCCGACTTGTTAGGCGTAGCTCCATGTCGTATGGTATTCTGAATTCAAATTTAAAACAATACGATCGAAAAAGATGGTAAAATGTATCAGGTTTAAAACTGCATCAACAGTTTTTGTTCAATCTAGCAATCATATTTCGGTAGGGGCCATCGAAACCTAAACTCTAAGGTGGGCCAATAGATGTGTCCAGAAGTGTATTACAACAGACTACTACATATTTTCTATACGGATTCAGATTAAGTATTTTCATCAGATAAACGATAAACGTAGCAAAACAAAAGTCTATCACATCAAGCAATAAACCATAGATATACTCGTAAGAAAGATCTACTCAAAAAAACAACTGCCAACCTACAAACGTTCTATTATATATATTTCAAATTAATGCAATATAACCTAACATCACGCCTTGATCTCGCTTTCGATTTTCAAATTACTACTGCAATAACCCCATAGCTCTCCTTTACGGTATCCCGTGATAATAGAAAGTAACTCCCTTGTTTTCGCCATGGGTTGGGTACGGAAACGTCTCCTATTAGATAGGATTTTAAACATTAGTTGTGAAGGAAAATGTTAATAATTTTACTTAATCGTTATTGGGCTTGCTTGTCTTCCGGAGTAGGTGGGAATGGGCTTTTGGGTAAATAATTTTGTTGCATTAGGTTTTCCTATAATCGAGCTACTAAAATCATGGCACAGTTTTCAACTCGAGAGATTTTCAGACAGAAATCCCTAATATCACTTTGACTGCCTTGGGTAACGAACCCAGAACCCCGTTGCTCAACGGTCACAAGACTAACTTGATAGTCGATGTGCAACCCCTCCGATTGCAAGCTAGGTACGGTCAGCAACATAAGTCGATTAACACTGCTACTTTTACGCATCATGTAAATGAATACAAGATGATTTGATTATCTCCTTTTTTCCTAAAATACCTAAGAGTCTAGTAGATCTTTAAATTATTTTACTTCTGTTCAGATTTTAATTAAATATCTAGCTCAATAATTAAGATTTTAAAAATTGAAGTGTAATCGACTTTTGTTGCTGACTGTACAAGGACTGTCACAATAAAAAATTCACAATGTTGTAAAATCTGCCTGGCAAGTAACAGTTCTTCTGAATTTTTCAAGTTCCTAAAGGGAGCTACTTCAACAAATTGGCTTGAATCGTGATCAACATTTATGGTAGGCTATGAAACTCTCCGCAATGAGTTTACAATTTAAGGCCCTACATCCAAGCATGGTTTAGCTCGGTGTGTAAGTGAAATGGCGTTATGGCTATCTAGTTGGACGCGCGAGATAGAAGACTCTCACGCGCACCGGAATTATGTCGTAAAAGTGCAAATAAAATTGTATTAAATTAGAAATTAACTATTTAACAATAAATACTCCATCACTGGATGCAGTTTGGCATTTGAAATTTTATAGTATATTTTTAATTATAATTATAATTGTTAATGAAGGGATAAACTGCTTTTAAAGATTCTTAAGAAGTATATTGAAATTTTTTTTGTTGCATTAAAGTATGTTTAGAGTTCCATCACTGTATGCAAAAAGGACTTGAAAATATCATACTTTATTTATTTGTCATAATTATGTATGGTTTATGAGATACACTGCTTTAAAAATCCACCTTTTTGACCGTTTTCAAATCTCTGCCTTAAGGCGACGATAAGCGACTTATAAATGATTTTAAACTGAATATCACATGTAAACGACTAGTGGTTAATGATTTGGAAAAAATATATTATTATGTTAAATTAGAGCATTTTTGTAATAACTTAATATGTAAATATTTTAGATTTTATGTTTAAATTACATAGTGTAATTAATTTGTAAAATATGTCTAACGCACACAAAAAAACCGAGAATCACGCAAAAACTATCAAGCGTATTTCTATGAAACGTTCACCATTTTAAAGATAATTTAATTGTTTATCTTATAGTATACGTTTTTAACCGACTTCAAAAAGGAGGAGGTTCTCAATTCGTCGGAACCTTTTTTTTTATTTTTTTTTTTATTTATGTTCCCCGATTACTCGAAGATGGCTGGACCGATTTGGATTTTTTTTTGTTTTGTTCGAGAGTGGCAAAAAACGAAAATACATTTAACTAGACACCGACTTCCGAAAATAAAGTTGTTTTTCACTTTGTAGTGTTGTTTTTGGAAGTCGGTTGTATTTTTTTGTAAAAAAGTTTTTATTAATATAATACCTTTTGTTTTATGTAATAATGCGTCTAATTTGGGCCAGCGCTCCTTGATGGGCGAGTCCTATTAGTGGGTGGACGTACGACACGTTGCGTGAGCTCAGCACAGAATACCCAAGCTATGCATTCAAGGTAGTTGGCATATATCTGCGTCTTAATATTTCGTTTGTAGGAAGTCTGCAAATAGTTTAGGAAGCAAAGACGTAAATACGAGCTAGCGCTATGTACCGTAGAAAATAATAAATTGGTTGTTTCTTGGTTGTTGCTGAGATGACTTACTTGGTCGACCGAGCTCTGCTCGAGTGAAAATAGAGGAAACGAATTTTTCTCAGAATGAGATCAATGAGATTAGAAGCTGGTTCGATTTTTCGCCCCTGTAACCCCTATATTGCAACTTTCATCGAAAACCGTTATCAAGAACGTGATTACAAATATTATTGCTCATTTAAAAGTATAGGATAAAAATTAAACCCTAAAATCGATTCCAAGTCTACCACTATTTTCACCAAAATTCAACAACTCACACGGCCGTCAAAAAAACATTAGTCAAACTCTCGTTATATCTGTTGCTACTTATGTAGCAAACATTACAACGTCATTAAACACAATCGTTGCTCCCGGTCACGCGCGGCATTGCTTGTATATTGCTGGGTTTTTTCTCTTGCATCCCTAACAGTGTGGTTTTGAAGCAAGCGATGTCCAGAGCGATTAATTCAAAATAATTTTGAATTAATCGCTCTGGACATCGCTATACATACATCATAATATTAGCAATCTACGATATACTGTCATGGTCCCCTGGGCGACTTGAGATCAATTCCCAACTTCCCAAGGCCTGTATTGTAATCTGTATTGAGTATTCAAGAATGAGGGCGCCACTGATGCCGCTATGGCCCAATGGATCTAACATCATCATCATCTTTTCAGCCGAAAGAAATTCAATACTTAGGCCTCCCCCCATGCACCGCCTCTTCGACCAGTTCTATGCTTCCCGCATCCAGCGGATCCCTACGGCCTTCACAAAGTCATCGGTCCACCTTGTGGGAGGCCTTCCAACGCTACGTCTTCCGGTACGCGGTCGCCGCTCCAGAACCTTTCGGCCCTATTGGCCTGCGAGCAATGTGCCCTGCTCTTGCCACTTAAGTTTAGCAATTCTTCGAGTTATGTCGGTTACCTTGGCTCTCGTGCGGATCTCTTCATTTCTGATACGATCACGAAGGGAAACTCCATATCCCTCTATTGCCCTTTGGGTGAATTTTAGCCTTCTAATAAAGCCCATTGTGAGCGACCATATTTCAGTGCCGTAGGTCATCACTGGCGTAGGTCTTAAGTCATAACTCATGTATGAATGAATGAATGAATGAATTGCACCGACCCCAGCGTGGTTTAACCAGACTCGATTGCTTGAATGAACCTAGAGATTCACACTAGACCCTGTTGCCTCATGGTACATGGTGCAACAGAGCCCATTGTATATCAGTGAGTAGACCGGGGGGCGCGGTAATGGTAGGGAAGATATGCCCTTAGGATATGGAGGAGATAAAGAGCCATACCCAGTATGCACCGTAAAGTAAGCCTTGGAATAGTGGAGAGACGGGTGATATAATATGGATGGGCTTTTTTATGACGTTGCTGCCGTGTTGCTTCAAGTCCAGCTTCTCCGGTGAATCTTTTGCCGGTTAAACTTCGTTTTTGACACTTTATGACACAGTTATGCTGTATTATACGTTGTTATTACCAAAATCATCGTCTGAGGTCTCGCTGCTATCCGTTTCCTGTTTCTTGTATATCTCTAGCAGCCTTCTTGATGTAACTCTTTATTCAGCCGTGTCCATCGAAAAGTTAATTTCCTTATTGAAGTAAATCTTGTCCTGCGTAGTTGGGGGTTGGTGATTTGAAACCGGAGTTCTGTGGATTGTTCCTGCTCAATTCGTATGTTGTACTGGCTAATTAAGTTTACTGTATGTTGTGGTGTCTTGGTGTTAGATAATTTCTGCGTTAGAATTTGTTGGCTACTGATGTATTGATCGTCGTCGATCGTGACGTTCGTTTTTAAAAACAAATGTCAACATTACATGAGTCAGGTTTTCTTTCACTCAAACGAATGACTGCGGTACACCTGCTCCAAGTACGCGCTACCGCGGTACACTCGCGGCAAGGACGCGGTACACTCCCTGCAAGTACGCGCTACCGCGGTACACTCGCGGCAAGGACGCGGTACACTCCCTGCAAGTACGCGCTACCTCGGTACACACGCGGCAAGTAATAACATGTTATTTAAAATCTAGCTTCAGCGGTGAATCTTTTGGCGGGGTTAGACTGCATTCTCGACACCATTTATGTCACTGCTATGTTGTATTACACGTTGCTGTTTCCAGTATCTTCGTCTGAGGTCTCACTGCTATCCGTTTCAGTTTTCTTGTAAGTCCCGTTAACAGCCTTCTTGATATTATCTCTTGATTCAGCCGTGTCCACCGAACAGTTAATTTCCTTATTGAAGTCGATCTTGTCCTGTGGTAATTGGGGGCTGGTAATTTGGAACCGGAGTTCTGATTGTTCCTGCTCAACTCGTATGTTGTACTGGCTAATTAAGTTTACTGTATGTTGTGGTGTCTTGGTGTTAGATAATTTCTGCATTAGAATTTGTTGGCTACTGATGTACTGATCGCCTCGATCTTGACCCAGCTATCATAGTGCTTAGGTTTCTTATTATTTATGGGCGGTTGTCAGTTTTTGTAGAAATCTTAAGCTTCGGTCATACCCGAGCGAGGCGCCTGCGAAGCGGGGGCGCCAGCGTGCAGCGGCATTTTTAGGTACTATCGAAAGTCTTTGTGCCTCACCCTTTTCAAAACTTTTTCGGTTGCACGTTGAAATCGTAGTCAACGCCCTTTTTGTGTTTGACCAATGAATGAAGGATGGGCCTTTTTTACAGTTAATTGTTTTATTTCACCAATGAACGAAGAACGTCGCCTAAGAAGGATGACCCTAAAATAAACAATGTCCCTTTTCTTAAACCTTAATTGCTGTTTTTTCTTGGCGTTCTAACCTTTTTCTTTTATAATGTGCGCCGAAGCGCTACTGGTGGACGAAAACAATGCAGGCCACTAGCCACTGGCCCTTGCATACGAATACCTTCCGTATGGGTGTGACGCACAAAAGTCGTTGATAGTACTCTTAACCCAAACGAAGGGGAAAAAAGATCGCGTGTGTGTCAATTATAATAATATTATTTGGTTAACACCAAATAATATTATTATAATTGACACACCGATATTATATTGAACACTCCGATTTTGGGACATAGGAACCTATGTCCCAAAATCGGAGTGTTCAAGGGTGCTTTTTTGCGGGTGTTGAGGTTTGTTGTTTTTGTGAAATCGTATTCAGTTCTTAATCGACCCGAGAAGTAAATTCAAGTACGGATGGTACCATAATAAATTATTTTTCATATTCAAAAGACTCGAAAAGAAGAAGTATTTTTGTCTGGCCCAGCTGAATAGTTTCAAATAGGCAACAAACAAAGAATAAGCGTGTTGATCACTGCAGAAGAAAAGAGGCATTTCCCAAAAGTTCTAACAAACAGATTCAAAAGCAAGGGAAATTTAGCAATAGCAGAAAAGTCGCCCTAATTTTATAAATATATTACATTTTCCCGCTTATTTTCTAGCCAAACGCTAAAACAACGTAGTAGGCGCGCGGATCGAATGAGAAATGCGCTCATTACAGCCGGCACATCTATCGAATTTGTACACAGAGCTGTTCTTTTGATGTCCGACATCAAACTTGGGATATTTATCGATGTTATTTACAGGAGATTGGTTGTTGCTTGTAATAACGATGGTAAAACATAATGGTTTAGTAATGTAACAGATATAAAAGTGTTATGTGCTATCTAAATCTAAACTTATGTATAATATAAAGAGAGATAATTCTTTGTGACCCGACTGCGGCGAAGCCCAAAAGGAGGGTTATGTGTTTGACCTGTATGTATGTACGTATGTATGTATGTCTGTATGTGTGTATGTCCGTTTCTTTGTTCCCTCGTAACCGTCCTAAACGAATAAATGGATTTGGATAAATTAAACGTCTTTAGATTTGTCTTGATAGCGCGAGTATCACTGGCTACATTAAAATTAAAAACAAAGTAAAATGGCGGATTTGGGGTGCCATATTGTGGAGTTTGAAACATTCTTTTTTTCTTCTAATACCATCGAGTGGGATTATCAAAATGAAGAGTTTCAAAAGGTAACTACTTACCTACATGGTTAAAAGTAATTCAAAGCGACAAATCGTAAAAAAAACACTATTTCTCTCACGACTACAACTCCTTGCAAGAACTAAATCGTCTGCGAAATCTTTCACATTTGTAAACTAAAAAGCTGGAAATAAAAAAAAAGTTATTAAAAAAACTAAAAAACCCGACTGCCGTAAAAAACTGAAAAGTTAATAAAAACAAGCCCATTTTAAATTAAATAAAAGTTGGAAGCAGGCGGGACCCATTCCATTTTTATATTTTCTAACTCAAATGGGTCCCCCGCCTGCTTCCAACTTTTATTTAATTTAAAATGGGCTTGTTTTTTTATCTTTTCAGTTTTTTACCGCAGTCGGGTTTTTTAGTTTTTTTTAATTAGTTTTTTCTATTTATGTTTGTAAAAGGTAATTTCTGGTAGTACTAGTAGAAAGCTACACTATTAGCAATAGGATACGTTGTATAAGTAAAGATATATATACATAATTATGTCGCAGTAAGATGGTTGTAGCCGTTATACTCGTATAGTTATATCCCTTGGGATATAGCTATCTACCGTAATATAGTTATATGAAAGCGGTTCATAAACATCTAACTAGGAATATAACTATAATACGAGCATGATCTACCAATACTCCGACCAAATAGGTTAGGTTAGAACAGTGATCAAATTGGTCACAGTAACAATTGGTCGCTATATCCCTAGGGATATAACTATATCACGGCTACAACCATCTTACTATCGACACATATACGAGTGTGTTATCGCTTTAGATTTTGAAATAATTGTTTTTTATTGGCGTAATTACAAAACAAGCTGTGTAGTGTAGCCTAGTTTGTCCACTTGAGGAAACAGTCACATGTTTACTATTGGTTTATTGTTTTTTTTTTGTTTTTTTTTTTTGTTATAAATGGGTCGGCCACCCGCCGCGCGGAGAAAAAAATGTTCAGGGACATTTCACCTGGGGTCGAGCGGAGAGACAAAGACAAAGACATTTATTCGTCGGATATGGTAGCAACAAAGTTGGTATATAAAATAATTGTGTTCAGGACACATCCGCCGCTAAAAGCGGCATACGAATATTTATAATAATATGTGCACATGGGCATAAAACCCAACTTATAAACTACACACCTATACTCTATAAAACAATATAGAACACTTAAAACTATAGACATAGAGACACATTAATTATTATTCTCGGGTACCTATAACTTACAATATAAAATAAACAATAAAAACACAACAATAACTTAAAAAAACAACCTAACAACAACCTAATTATAAATCTAAATAAATCTAATTTAACCCTTATAATAAAAAAAATATTTTTTTGAAAAATTCAGAGCGGGACATCTGAGTGGATATGACAGTTACACAGTTTCAACCTAAATGAAGTTTCAATTTACTGTGAGTTGTTGTTAGAAGTGGTAAAACAATAACAAGGTCGATTATACATCCGCTAGGATTGACAGGAACTAGCACACCATGTGTATGGCACAGGACAAAAGTAGAATTATTTTTTCGGTAAAACTACTTGACTTACGAAGGTTCTTTCAAAAGACATATCCGTGTTCTGCTTAATATTTATTGTCCCCAATTAAAGTTATCACTATTCTTTTCTGTTCGAATCTCGACCTTATTCCACCAGTCAACTAATTGGTAAATATCGTAGGGAGTGCAAATATAAAAATGCGCAAAACATATTATTTATTGGATTACTCGAGTTTTTTAATTAGGAAGTAGAATTCTGGAACGCACATTTGAGGTTAGCAGAGTCGAATTTCTCGCTGGTGAATATTAATGTTGTAATTTTATAATTATCATATTTTTTTATTGCTAATCATGTTTAGATATTGATACCCTTCTCGTTTGCAGAGTTTCGCTAGCTAATTTAATTTTACCCTGTATAAGCGACTGTCACTCGTGCTTGAGCGATAACGCGATCGTCGCGTGATTTGTCACTCATTTGTTTGGAAAACGCTTTACGCTTCGCGGAAATATGTTATGTTATAATTATATAGTAGAAAATTGTCATGCATTGCATTGTCTATTTTTAACCGACTTCAAAAAGGAGGAGGTTCTCAATTCGTCGGAACCTATTTTTTTTTTTTATTTATTTTTTTTTTTTTATGTATGTATGTTCCCCGATTACTCGAAGATGGCTGGACCGATTTGGATATTTTTTTTTTCTTTGAAAGGGTATACTTCCCCGGTGGTCCCATGATCATCAAGTCAGGATCTGATAATGGGATCCTGGAGAAATAGAGAGAACTCTTCCAATTTTAAAGGCACACTTGAGGCGATTTGCATAGTTTTTGGAAGAGTACTTTCTCGGAGTGGTCCCATTTCAATTTGGTGAAGATTTGATGAAGAACTTCTCGAGATAGGCAACGGAACTCCTCAATAAATGATAGCAAATGGACTGGGATTGCTGAAAACTCATGTCTGTTTGTTGTTCACACCAGTTCATAACATAACATCACGCCAGTACGCTGTGAAGGGGTAAGCACATGTGAACCACTAAAAAGTGAAAAATAAAAACTTTTTTACAAAAAAATACAACCGACTTCCAAAAACAACACTACAAAGTGAAAAATAACTTTAATTTCGGAAGTCGGAATCTGGTTAAATGTATTTTCGTTTTTTGCCACCGACTTCCGAAATTAAAATTATTTTTCACTTTGTAGTGTTCTTTTTGGAAGTCGGTTGTGTTTTTAACCGACTTCAAAAAGGAGGAGGTTCTCAATTCGTCCGAACCTTTTTTTTTATTTTTTTTTTATGTATGTTCCCCGATTACTCGAAGATGGCTGGACCGATTTGATTTTTTTTTGTTTTGTTCGAGAGTGTATACATCACAGTTGGTCCCATATAAAACTGATTAACTTTGCTTTGGTAGTTTTTGAGTTAGCTTCAATAATACGTATTTTTTCCCCACTTTTATATGGATGATGTTCTAGTTTGTTTTGCAGGTAGTGGTATTTGAATTTGTGTGAGGTAGGTACACAACTAAAAAGTGAAAAATAAAAACTTTTTTACAAAAAAATACAACCTACTTCCAAAAACAAAACTACAAAGTGAAAAATAACTTTAATTTCGGAAGTCGGTGGCAAAAAACGAAAATACATTTAACCAGACACCGACTTCCGAAATTAAAGTTATTTTTCACTTTGTAGTGTGGTTTTTGGAGGTCGGTTGTATTTTTTTGTAAAAACGTTTTTTTGTAAAAAAAAGGTTCCGACGAATTGAGAACCTCCTCCTTAATGAAGTCGGTTAAAAATATATGCGTACCTTGTTCATATTTTCTATTGTCTGCATAAAATTTAATTTTAAAACTCAATAATCAAGCCACGCGGTGGCAATAATAAGCAGTGGAGGAGAAAATAAAAGGGGAAAATGTAATAATACAAACGGAATTTGTGAGTGTTTTTGAGTTTTGTGGTGTGAACTCTTTGACATTTTTAAAAGTTGCTAGAAATTATGTGAAAGGGAATGGGTATGTGTGAGGGGCTTATGGCTAAGTAAATAACAGCCGCAAGGATTGATCGATCAGGCCGAGGTTGGTCCGTGGATGGGAAACCATCATCTTTACATAGGTACCAAGACTCCTCCGTGCGTCGGAAAGCACGTTAAGCCGTTGGTTCCGGCTGTCATTCGTAGATCTTTGTCAGTCGTTACGGGTCATCAGAAGCCCGAAAGTTTGACAACCAATCTTATTAAGGAGTATCGTATTACTCAGTAACTTGGTTGTGGAGGTCAGATAGGCAATCGCTCCATGTTAAATACTGGTATTCAGCTGCATCCGGTTTGACTGGAGGCCGACCCCAACATAGTTGGGAAAAGGCTAGGCAGATGATGATGTGAAAGGCGATGAGTGAGTTCGCAAGTTCACGACATGAGATATTTTCACAGTGATCGTACTTTCCAAGACAAAAGGAAAAGGGGTTTTAGTAGTTTATGCTGTTGTTTTTTGCATTTGAATGTGTAATTGGTTGCTTGCTGCTAAAGAATAGTTGAAATGCACTGTCTTTAAAATTGTAGGCAGTCGCTTCAAGGTCGCTGGCCACGCATGAAAAAGGTCACATTTCAGCCTTATTGCAATAAGTCCAATTTCATTACCGCTCCACAACCATTACACTGCGTGCCAAAATTACAGCTACACCTACGGTCACAATTTTAACTGCTCCTAAAGGTATATAAATTTCAATTTTAAAATCTCCATATTGCCGCACGGTGTCGTGTTTGCAAAAATGCGGAAAAGAATTCATAATGTATACATTTATTTTGCTTCCACTGTAGTTTCTGGGCCTCCGTTGTTTATGGCTGAAACTTGGTGCTGTTGGTATTCGCATAGTTATGCAAATAATGAATGCAAAGTGGTTTTAGGCTTTATTAAGGGAAATGAAACGGTCTATTTAAGTGTTTGTGTTTGTAGTTTCCTTGTGTTTTTTGTTTGGTCCGGGGACTCGCAGTCGAGCAAAGTATTATTGGGTTTTTCTGATAGGCCTTTCTTACCGCTCGGCCAGGACCTTGCCACTACCAGCGATAAATTAAGGCGGGGCGGCGAGCAGTAAGAACAAAGATACGTATAAAATGTATGAAGCACGCCACGAGGTGCCACACGCAGCCAGCGGCTTCATACATTTTAGTATATTTGTTCTTACCGCTCGCCGCCCCGCGCTAAACTGACGCTGACTGAAACTGTCGAGTGGTTAGTAGCGGCCACAGTAATGAGCTTTTGCCCGTTAGATGCCAATAGAAACCATTGACCATTGGTGTTTTTGTTGATTTTTCCACATGCCGTTTGATATCCAAAAAAAAGTAAGGAGGTGTCGTGGAACATCCGCTTGGAACGAATAGTTCCTTTCCCTGTTTATCATGTATTAATACACAGCTATCTAGTACCGTCTCAAGTTTCAAGTGTAACACTAGTAAAGTATTATAGTATTAATATTAGTAGTAGTATTTAGTAGTGTCTTAGACACTAGTAAATAGTTAGGTACTTACTAAAAAACAAATAGTATGCACGCTTTTTCGTTACGTGACGATTTCTACCAGTCAACTACTACCGCAAGTCGCGTTATAAAACTTAGTTCCAAAAAAATAAACATTATTAATTACTGGCGAAATGTGGATAGACTACACCTCTGCCTTACCCTTCGGGGAATAAAGCCGTGATGTTTTCATGCTATATTTGCACTTTACAGTTTATTAGACTGGATACAATTTTAGCCGGTGTTCGCAGGGAGGTAAAAATATCGCGGCGGGATTTTATCGCGCACTGGATTTTCAACTCTCGGTGTTGAGCCGAGCATCGAGAATCCAATCTAACAACAACAGAGTTCATCCCAGCGCGTCGAAAAAATACACTGTTGGATTTTTAACTCTCAGCGCTAAGCAGAGCATTGAAAATCAAGTAGGTACGCGAAAAAAAATCGCCGCGATATTTTTACGCCCGTACGTACATTAACAGAACAGTTTGTTTATCCGTTTGACCACTATCTCACTTGGTCTCACACAAGCGAATGGTGCGGTCAATAAGTGTATTCTAGCCTATACTCAATCGGTTTAGGTAATTCAATAAAGGTAAACAGAAACAACCACGTGTCTGGTTAACCGACTAAATCAAATCAAATCAAATCAAAATATTTATTTGCTAGAATATGGTACATAGGGGTGTTAGGTTGTTTAATTTCAGCAAATCCTGCCATAACGTGGCGTGCAGATGTATTTAAAATCATGCGATGTCAATTATTGTAAGTTACAAATTACAGATTCTATTGATTTGTCTTCTAAATAGTCCTTAATGCTGCACGCGTCGACGGGGGCATCGACGCTTGGTAGTTGTAACGTGTCGCGTCCGCCATTTTGTTAGTGGACTGCAAATAGTTCAGGAGTGACAAAATGGCGGACGTGACATGCTTTAACTGAAGGACCGCTTTAGGTCGGCGGGAATAACCTGTTAAGCCGACGTTCGCACGGACGTAAAAATATCGCGGCGGGATTTTATCGCGCACTTGATTTTCAACTCTCGGGTGTTGAACCGAGCATTGAGAATCCAACCTAACAACAACAGAGTGCATCCCAGCGCGTCGAAAAAACACGCTGTTGGATTCTCAATTCTCGGCGCTAAGCAGAGCGTGGATAATCCTGTGCGCGAAATAAAATTGCCGCGATATTTTTAAGTCCGCGCGAACGTCGACTAAGAATCAACCGAGAAATATGAAAAGTTATCAAAGAAAGTATCACGCTTCTGTTCTCAATTGATATTCCGAACGCAATCCAATTATCTGATGATGAAGTTTAATGTCTGAACAGATTTACTTTCAAGCATTCCGGACCGATTGTGTTGTGGTGAATTGAAATGTCTTTAAAGATGTCTGTTATGCTCCATTTTGTGAAAGTTGGGATCGAACAAAATCGAGCAGTATTCTCGAGCTACAAATTATTATACTTATTTCTAATATACTTATTTCTTTTTGACAAATTATATCGTATGAATTTTCGATAGTTTTTAATTTATCAATGTCAAACGGACAAATTGTGAACTATCGTGCACTTAGCAACAGGGTTCACAATCTGTCTGATTTTATCACTCGTAAAATTGTGAACCGTCCCTGATTGCATTGGCGAATAGCGACATATCAATCAATCTGCCTAGCCTCTCCCCAACTATGTTGGGGTCGGCTTCCAGTCTAACCGGACGCAGCTGAATACCATGCGATGACATATATCTATTTGTCCCAAACAATTATTGTCGTAGCAGAAAACACCGTTTACTGGCTGTTCCAACTTGTCGTACTGTTGCACGCTCCAAGTCACCTATTCCTCGGACATTAGCCGCTGTTAACGCTCTCCTGAACTCAAACACAGATTTTGATGTGTTTGTGACTGAATGGAAGATGATTCTGACAGAGTGCTTCAATTTTTTTTTTTTTTTTTTTCAACTATATATTATGTAGTTTAAGTAATTATATTTAAATAGTGTAATTGGTTTCGGCCGTTCTATTTAAAATAAATAAATATACATAGTATAAAACAAAATCTTTAACCGATTAGATATCTTCTATACTACGCAACAGATTTTGATGTAGCTTTCACCGTTATTTTGAGAATTTATTCCGGAAGGTTTAGGTAATATGCATTAAACTTACATACCGCATAGAAATCGCGATGTTTTGACATGAATACATAAATTGTACTCGTCGAAGCAAGGGACATCAGTAATATGATAAAGGATTATCTGTATTATTACGATCAAAGGAATCGGACCTTATTGGCCCAATATTCATCGAAAATGTCAATTTCAGAGGGTTCAGACATTTCTGTCGTGCTTGATCGTCCTATTAGATTCCTAAAGTGGGTCTATATTATGTATACAACGTGTCGTTTTAATAAATAATAATAATAATAATTCCTTTATTGTCAGGCAACTAAGGCTCATAAATCAATCTGCCTAGCCTTTTCCTATGTTGAGGTCGGCTTCTAGTCTAATCGGATGCAGCTGAATACCATTATTTTACATGGAGCGACTGCCTATCTGACCTCCACAACCCATTAACTGGGTAATACGATACCCTTTGGTAAGACTGATTGTCAGACTTTCGGGCTTCTGACGACCCGTAACGACTGTCAAAGATCCACGAATGACAGCTGGGACCAACGGCTTAACGTGCTTTCCGAGGCACGGAGGAGTCTCGGTATGTAAAGATGGTCACCCATCCACGGACCAACCCCAGCAAGCGTAGCTTAACCTGATGGATCGACCCGTGCGGCTGTTATTACTTAGCCACGAGCTCCTCGAGCGACTAAGGCTCATAAATAAAATACACAAATTATTATTACAAAATAATAAACTAATACATAATAAAAACATTAACTAACTTAAAAACTACTTCACACGAAGTGACGACGTCGTATTACGCTGCGAGGTGTCGCGTAGCTGGCCGCGGAAACGCCGATACAGCACACCTTTCGGCCAAAACTTTTCCTTGAGGAAGGTCAGCAAATGGTGAGTCAGAACACGCACCACGAACGATTTGAAATTGGTGTTATGGCACGCCTCCAACTTCTCTACCCACAAGGTACAGTTGGTCTTCACCCGTATGTATCCTCGTCAAATTTAAGGGTGTGGTATAGACCATCAAACCGAACAACTTTTCCCATGGCACCAACATTGTAATCGCGAAAAAATAATCAGCCGTCCCGTACATTTGCGTCGAGTAGGTATTGAAGTTTTCTATGGGACAGTTGAAAATTTTTTCGCGATTACGATGATGGTCCTGTGGAGAAAGTTGTTTGGTTTGATGTTCTGTATCACATCCTGAAATTTGACGAGGATGCAAAACGACACGTTGTATGTACCTATAATTTAGGCTAAGTAACAATTAATTTAACAAACTAGGCTTTCCTTGGAAGATTGATTGGTAATTAATTAGGTTTAAATACTGTAATCTCAAAAAGAGAAAAGAGCCACTTATATAAGAACATCAATCAATCTGCGCAGCCTTTTCCCAACCATGTTGGTTCCAGTCTAAACGGATGTAGCTGAATACCAGTATTTTATATGGAGCGACTGCCTATCAGACATATATAACATAAGCTATATGTAATAAAGTTTTTCTGGTCACGATACAATATACTAGGCGTAATATGATTTTGTTTTTAAATTAGTTGGGTTACACGTTCAATGGTTTTATTCTCAACTATTAGGAAGTAACATTATTAGTGAATTGTTTAAATTATGTACAGTCCTACAACTATTTTCTTAATTACCCTCGGCAAACTTCGTGTTTCGTCAGTCGCCGGATTTCTATCAGTTGCCAAGCCGACTGACGAAACAACAAGTTTGCCGAGGGACATTAAGAAAATAGTTGTACCTACTGTAATTTGCTAGTTTTGATTTAAAACCGCTGAAATGGCTTACTTACATTTTTTATGTAGGATGGTAAATTATTATAAAATTGTGTTCTTTCATAGGCGATCTTCTTTTTAGCATAATTTGTACGTGTCTTTGGCAGTACAAGTAAGCTGGGTCTGCTGCGATATTTGAGATTTTTTGGTAAATGTTACGTTTTTTTGAATGGTTCCATTAATTATTTTTTTAATCTAAATACAAGTGTTAATAAAGTTGCTTGATATTCATCAGTTATGTTTCTTTAATTTTTTTTTACGTTGGTGTCAATTATGCATAGCGAATAGAATAGAATAGAATATATTTATTGTAAAACATGAGTATATATCATAATAATATGTGCATGTTCTTAAAAATAACAGGTAGATCTGCATGTTTTGCCATTGAACACAGTGTCTTTATGATCCTGTTCTGCATTATTTTCAGTTCCTGTAGCGTTGTTTTACCGGCGCTACCCCGGTTTTCTATCTATCTATAAAAATAAAAAGATATGTCCTAACTGACTGATTGGCTGACTCATTAACGCCCAGCCCAAACTTTTGGACCTAGCTGAAATTTTGCACAGAGGTTCTCTTTATAATGTAGACAAGGAATAGGGAAGGAATTCCCTGTAGCACGTTCCCGTGGGATATTTCCCGACATCCACGCGGGCGAAGCCGCTGGCAAAGGCTAGTGAGATATAATAAATGTTATTTGACAAGTGAATTGTATCTTGGGTATACTCGTATATTGACTAATATTACGGAGTGATCCAATAAGTGAGGAAATTTTATTTTTAATATATCAATTTGTTTGTTTTGTGTTAAACAATTTTGGATTCTCAGGCCAAGGTATTTTTCGTAGGTTTTTGCTCTAATGGAATGTTGTCTATAGTTAACGGGTCATGCAGCTCAGCAGATCATTTAGAGTTTATACAAGGAAATTCTGAACTAAGATGATTAACTGTTTACGAAATAAAATTCTATCCAAAGACAATTGACAGTCAAATTACTAGGCTAACCGTTCAAATTGAGAATGGAAAGTGTGTTGTATACTACTACTGCTACTAGCTGTTATCTGCGACTTCGTTTGGTATCCAGGATGAAAAGTAGCCTATGTCCTTCTCTAAGTCATGGTCTACCTATGTACCAAATTTCATCTAAATCCGTTCAGCTGTTTTAGCGTAAAAGCGTAACATATTACCTACGAGTAGGATTATTTATTTTTAGTCTATGTTGTCCCATTCCAGGGCAAGGACCTCCTTTTCTCCTTTCTACTCCTGTCTTCAGCTAGTGTGGACCAATCCTGTCTTTAGGTGTGAAGCTCGTCTCGCCCTCTTCTCCTGGGTCTTCCACGGTATCGCCGGCCGGTTTGTGGGACCCACATTGTGGTAGATATAGGTGTATTGTATTAATTACTCATAAATTGTTTGTTTGTTGTTGGTACCTATAGTGTAATCTTCATGATATCTAATTCTTCACTAAGTAGCGGAACGGTTTGGCTGCTTGGTAATCCATTGTTTGTTGGCTCATTCCCAGCTTATTCAATTAACAATTTCTACATAATAATAAAATAGTTTATGACAGTAAAAGTACAACATTTGTGAACTTGTAACCTACAAGAAATATCCTAAAACATGCATTGTTGAATTACCTACATTCTAATTTTTTTTTCTCCCTTATATTGCCCGTTTTGTAGATTTGAGAAAGAACGTATTGTAGATGTTTACATCTACAATACGTTATTTTTTTTATGTTACCCTACATTGTCCTACTGCTGAGCAAAGGCTTCCCCCAAATCCTTTCAAGCATCCTTTTCCAGGGCCACCTCGATCCAACCCTTGCGGTACGCGTCGAGGTCATCTCGCCACCTCTTCCTGGGCCGGACTCTGCGGCGCCGTCCATCCTCAGGCACCCACCGTGTGGAGACTGTTGCCCAATAAAATATCTGTCATTCAAATCATACATTTTAAAACCTCCCCAGAAAAGTCAGGTTAAAAAAACTATTAGGCCGAACATCTTACAACCCTATTTTCAATTATGAAGGCAAGCGGCGTTCAAAATGGAGTGACAGCCCTTACAGTCCGTGACCCTCTTTTAGTATGCAGTCAAGAATTTTCCTCAGAATTTAGCTTTGAATAATTAAAGTGAAATAATTATTAAGATAACGAAGGTCCATGACGCAATTTTGACATTGAATTTTGGGGATATTACGACAAGAATGCTGAATTATATTGTTTTTGGAATTTGCGTACTGGTTCTCGGAAAGGTAAGGTCTCTTTAGAAAGGCTGCTTGAGCAAATTCGAAATAGTTACCTTTTGTAATCTACCTATTATAAATTCCTTTATGGGCACTATAGGACCCAAACGCAAGTTTTATAATGCCTAAAAATATATGATCTCCTGCAGTAAACAAAATCAGGAAAATATATGATATTCTTCAGCATATATACTAGTTAGATAGTGTGTTGAAAACATACTGTTGGAGCTGCTGAAGGTGAAGAGAGAAAACTTTCTTTGCATTGTTTAAATTCAATCTCTTAGTATTATATAGTTGAATAGCACATGTGTGAGCACTATGTAGCTACTATTAAGCTATCTTTTACTGGGGACGTCTTTCACTGACTTGAATGTTCCATGACGGTTGAGAGTATGTCATCCTCACTCAAATGTCTCGCTGGTGGTGGCATGTGCCGCCGGGGTCGCGGGTAGTTCGAAAGAGATACCGTGGCCCTGGCACGGGCAACTGAAGGAACATGGGTGGGTTTTAGTCAGTAAAAGTCTGACACGCCCTCCCGCTCTGCCCAGAGCGGGAGAAGTCATTTGATGATTTCCCATCCACAAAAAAAAAAAAAAAAAAAAAAAATGGTGGTGGCATGTGTGTTGGATCATTAAGTTCCCTTCAAAATAGTTGAGCTAATTGGTGCTGATCCATGCGTCATGTTCGTGAACGGGCGCCGTCAGTTGGGACTGGTCGTCTCTTAGCTACCACGGCTTATTTTAAATTTAGTTATTTCAAATTTTTAGGACGCTTTTTAACGTGCACATATTTCTACATTGTTCTCACATGTATATTTTCAACATGAACGATGTAATCAATATTTTGTAAAAATATTTTGATTTAAAAGAGTGTCCGTGGAGTTTCTTGCCCGTTCTTCTCCATGGATCTACTACGCTTTGGAATGGGCAACTAGCTTCATCTTTCTGACTGACCGACCCCTTGACAATCCAAAAGTGCCTGTAATTGGTTTATTTGAAATAAATGCTTTGAGTTTGAGTTTGACAACTAATTTGATACGATAGAAAAAAATCACGAAAATACCTCTAAAAATTTCTTTTAACTTTTAAAACTATACTTAATAAACATGCAATAATTCAGATTTTTTGTTAGATAACATATTAACGTAATAGTGTTTTCATTTTTATTCCAATCAATACATTTTTGTTATAGTTGGGAAAAGGCTAGGCAGATTGATTGACATTTTTGTAAATAGTTAATTGCTTCCTATTTTGCAATTAATTAGGTACCCAATTAGCCTTAACGCCATTTCACTTACATACCGAGCTAAGCCACACTTCGTTATATCTTCTCGATTCGGCAAAGTTCGGTTTTTCTGAAGATAAACTATGGAATCTTTGAACATTCTCGTACTATGGACAAAACTTAAGCATGCTCACTTAAGAAAATATTCCTGTGAGAGCGCAGCTGGCGATAAACGAATATTGTGCGATCGAGCCGTGAGCTGTGCATGCGATTATCAGTTTGAGGTGATCATGCGGAACTTTGGCCCATAGTACATCTATTTGATGTGCCCACTGCCTCCTCCCTCTTGTGCCATGCTTCCATGGTCTGTGCAAGGCTCATCCAGGTCTTCCCCGCGATCTTCTGTAGGTCGTCCACCTTTCCATTGGTCTGCCAACGCCCCTCCCGGTATCTCAGTTATCAGGTATAAATCGTCTAAAACTAGAAAGAAAGAAAGAAAGAAAATTCGTTTATTTGCGGTAAACATGACGCAAAGGACAACAAAATAAAATAAACAATGTAAAAAGCAAGGTTTGGGGAAAATATGCGTCACATCTACGCATTAATAATAAACAAAACTAATAATATCTCCATTAACTCATCCTTGAAAACATTGATTTCCAAATCTTAAATCAAAATTATTCATTCAGAACGACGTTAACCCTATTAAAAATGATTGCTCGAGTTGTTCTGATGCTAAACTTCAGCCCGTAACTTAATAGACCCTTGTCAGCCGGTGTTACTTCACTCAGATAACTTTAAAGGGTCACAGATATACAGATAAGGGCTAAGTTGGTACTTATAGCAGTCGTCCCTTTACTTACAACATTTGTATTAATTACTAGTTTTTGGTTAAGGATTTTGAGTGAATGGAGTGTTAGGATATTATATTTCTTGTCTAATTTTCGGTTCTATTGGCAGTTAGGTTGTGGTTACTGAATAATATTTAAATGTTTGCTGTTATCTATCTACCTGATAGTATATCCAATATCTGTGTATGTGTGTGTGTGTGTGTGTGTGTCTGTGTCTGGGTGTGTGTGTCTGTTGTTTCTAGTTTTAGAAGAGCGGGGTCTCCTAAGTACAGGTATTTATTATACTTAAAAGGAGGCCTCTATGCAAGGTTATATATTGTAGAAATTTGTAAAGTTAACTGAAATAAATTTATTTATTATTATTATTATTAATTCTATAAGAGAAATTCCATAGTACCTACCACGGACTAGAAAAAAAAGAAGGACTCCGCGCCACGCATATCGAAAGTGAAGCACAGTAAGTATGCCGGGACCGTTTGTGCAAACACGCCTCACGCACACATTTACATCATAGTATGCAGACCGGTCGCCATTACGTGACACGACGGTCTCTTTGTCTAATCACGCACACACAGATCGGTACGGTCACTACGGTGCTTCACTTTCGATACGCGTGGCGCGGAGACCTTTTTTTTCTAGTCCGTGGTACCTACTTATTAAAAAATATGGTACAAGTCAATATTCACGGGGAAGATATCAATGTTTATTTTTAAATCTGTTTAAAAATTATTGCTATAACAATATTGTGAAAGAGCTGTGTAACAATTTTGGTGTACATTTAAGTATGTTCAATTCTAAAAAGCGCCATTACGGTTTCAGCACTCGTGATGATCAATGTTCGTTCCTTTTCTCTATGAGAATAGGTCTTTGTCTCGCAATGGGGCAATTACACTGTTATTTTGCTCAACCCACTTGTAACCACTCCATTTACTGTCTACTCCATGTCCAATGTTTACCAAATGAAAGTTTGGCGAAATTCCACGAAAACAGTAAACTAGTGGTTTTTGTTAGAATCCGGAACCGACCGCGGAAACAAGGCGAAAGTTTTTATATCAACTAAGGATTATGGAACCAACCACCGACGGTCGAGACTTTGGATGGTGATAGAAAATACATTATGTTCGGGACTTAAGTTTTGGGTTCAATTTCTTTGGTTTAAATTCCTCTTCATCCTTACTTTTAAGTGCATTAAAGTACTGTCGACGAGATGATAGGCGCTCATGGCTAAGTAATAACAGCCGCATGGGTTGATCGATCAGGTTAAGCTACGCTTGCCGCGGTCAGTCCGTAGATTGGTGATCATCTTAACATTCCGAGACCCCTCCATGCCTCGGAAAACACGTTAAGCTGTTGGCTTCGGCTGTCATTCCCAGATCTTTGACAGTGAGTCGTTATGGATCGTCAAAAGCCCGAAAATCTGACAACTAGTCTTGGAAGACTGGTTGTCTGGAAGTACCGTATAACCCAGTAACTGGGTTGTGAAGGTCAGATAAGCAGTCGCTCCATATAAAATGCTGGTATTCAGCTGCATCCGGTTAGACTGGAATCCGACCCCAACATAATTGGGAAAAGACTAGGCAGATGACGATGTTAGTCTCATACAATTTTTGAATTTACCATAAGCGTTATCGCTGCTGACATACGCCATTGGGTATCTTATGTCAGTCTCATGCAATTTTTGACTTTACCGTAAGCGTTATCGCTGATGACATAAACTATTCGGTAGCTTATGTCAGTCCCATGCAATTTTTGACTTTACCGTAAGCGTTATCGCTGATGACATAAACTATTCGGTAGCTTATGTCAGTCCCATGCAATTTTTGACTTTACCATAAGCGTTATCGCTGATGACATAAACTATTCGGTAGCTTATGTCAGTATCATGCAATTTTTGACTTTACCGTAAGCGTTATCGCTGATAACATAAACTATTCGGTAGCTTATGTCAGTCTCATGCAATTTTTGACTTTACCATAAGCGTTATCGCTGATGACATAAACTATTCGGTAGCTTATGTCAGTCTCATGCAATTTTTGACTTTACCGTAAGCGTTATCGCTGATGACATAAACTATTCGGTAGCTTATGTCAGTCTCATGCAATTTTTGACTTTACCATAAGCGTTATCGCTGATGACATAAACTATTCGGTAGTTTATGTTAGTCTCATGCAATTTTTGATTTTACCATAAGCGTTATCGCTGATGACATAAGCTATTCGGTAGCTTATGTCAGTCTCATGCAATTTTTGACTTTACCATAAGCGTTATCGCTGATGACATAAACTATTCGGTAGCTTATGTCAGTCTCATAAAATTTTTGACTCTACCATAAGCGTTATCGCTGATGATATTAGCTATTCGGTAGGTTATGTCAGTCTCACGCAATTTTTGACTTTACCATAAGCGTTATCGCTGATGACATAAACTATTCGGTAGCTTAACTCAGTCTCATACAATTTTTGACTTTACCATAAGCGTTATCGCTGATTACATTAGCTATTCGGTAGCTTATGACAGTCTCATGCAATTTTTGACTTTACCATAAGCGTTATCGCTGATGACATAAACTATTCGGTAGCTTATGTCAGTCTCATGCAATTTTTGACTTTACCATAAGCGTTATCGCTGATGACATAAGCTATTCGGTAGCTTATGTCAGTCTCATGCAATTTTGGACTTTACCTTAAGCGTTATCGCTGATGACATAAACTATTCGGTAGCTTATGTCAGTCTCATAAAATTTTTGACTTTACCATAAGCGTTATCGCTGATGACATTAGCTATTCGGTAGCTTATGTCAGTTTCATGCAATTTTTGACTTTACCATAAGCGTTATCGCTGATGACATAAACTATTTGGTAGCTTATCTCAGTCTCATACAATTTTTGACTTTACCATAAGCGTTATCGCTGATGACATTAGCTATTCGGTAGCTTATGACAGTCTCATGCAATTTTTGACTTTACCGTAAGCGTTATCGCTGATGACATAAACTATTCGGTAGCTTATGTCAGTCTCATGCAATTTTTGACTTTACCATAAGCGATATCGCTGATGACATAAGCTATTCGGTAGCTTATGTCAGTCTCATGCAATTTTTGACTTTACCATAAGCGTTATCGCTGATGACATAAGCTATTCGGTAGCTTATGTCAGTCTCATGCATTTTTTGACTTTACCATAAGCGTTATCGCTGATGACGTTTAAACTATTTGCTTATGTTAGTAGCTTATGTTATTCTCATAATATTTTTTACTTTGCCATATACCATTATCGCTGATAGAATGTCACTTAGTCTAGGCCCTTCTAGGACTTCTTCAGCCTCAAAGAGTTATATAAAAACCTCTTTGTCATTACGTCATGTAAACTTCTCTGCATCTCAACTTATGCAGAAAAGCTAATTAAAAATCCTTTCACAAACATAAAAACTTTATCATAGATACTTTTGCTACGTATTTATATTTTGTAGCAATTTCGGTTTTGAATCATAGCGCTGTTAAGGTAATTAGTAGAATGCGATACGGCCAGGAAGCATTGCATATAGGTAAATTATAATTATATCTTATTTAGTGGTGGTATGTGAGAATCACTTTTCTTTGTATATAAACTGGTTTTTTGTTTGTTTGTTTGTTTGTAAAAGGGGAAATAATGAGTTTGATTTTACTTATCAAATCAAATCATTATCTTTTGATATCCTCGGTGGTCATGGTCTTGAGGAGCTCGTGGCTAAGTAATAACAGCTGCACGAGTCGATCCACCAGGTTAAGCTACGCTTGTTGGGGTTGGTCCGTGGATGGATGACCATCTTTACATACCGAGACTCCTCCGTGCCTCGGAAAGCACGTTAAGCCGTTGGTCCCGGCTGTCATTCGTGGATCTTTGACAGTCGTTACGGGTCGTCAGAAGCCCGAAAGTCTGACAACCAGTTTTACCAAGGGGTATCGTATTACCCAGTCACTGGGTTGTAGAGGTCAGATAGGCAGTCGCTCCATGTAAAAAACTGGTATTCAGTTGCATCCGGTTAGACTGGAAGCCGACCCCAACATAGTTGGGAAAAGGCTAGGCATATAGATATAGCCTCGGTGGTCTTGGTTGCAAGCACTTCTGCTGAGTGCGGCGTCCTGTGTTGTCCTAGGTTGGGATCTAATCTAGGGATTTTCTCAGTCAGCCTTTTAGGCTGGCGTGTGACCGTATCACATGAAACGAATAATATTATGTATCTGGTGAAATCTTGGTATAGGAACACAATATCAATCTGCCTAGCCTTTTTCTAACTATGTTGGGGTCGGCTTCCAGTCTAATCGAATGCAGCAGAATACCAGTATTTTACATGGAGCGACTGCCTATCTGACCTCCACAGCCCAGTTACTGGTTAACACGATACCCCTTGGTGAGACTGGTTGTCAGACTTTCGAGCTTCTGACGACCCGTAACGACTGACAAATATCCACGAATGACAGCCAGGACCAACAGCTTAACCTGCTTTCCGAGGCACGGAGTCCCGGGACTCGGTATGTTAAGATGGTCACTCATCCAAGGACTGACCGTGACAAGTGTAGCCGTAGCGTTAACCTGATCGATCGACCCGTGCGGCTGTTATTACGACTTAGGTGACTACTCATCCGCAAATATCTCATCCGCGGATGAAACGTCACCCTTTTAAAATGATTTAGGTGACTACTCATCCGCAAATATCTCATCCGCGGATGAAACGTCACCCTTTTAAAATTGTAAGGCGACGAATCATCCGCAAGTTCGGATGAATCGTCGCATAGTTAAAATTGATGTGGTCATATCAGCCAAGTAGACAAACAAACATTTGTGTATAGGAACATTGTCTGTTCTTTAGTTTCGCTGGTTTCGCTAGCCGCTACGTGTAATAATATCGTGGTTAAATCGAACAAAAATACTTCTATGTATAAGAATCGTTTTTTTTTTATCAAGAATATAATTTTTTGTCAGAATAATAAGCAATGTACATGACAAGAAGTTACTGTTTTACTACGAAAACTGAGTTTTGTTATAAATATGAGTACATTTAAATAAATTGTTATTAAGAATGTATATGCATTTTTATACATATGTGAGAAAATATTAATTAGTAAAGAAAAACCCAAACAATTTAAACCGTCTTAGTTAGTATTTAGGTACAAAAAAAATATTTATAACCATACAATCCCTTCTGGACTACAATGTTGAATTCGCAAAATGTTGAATTGGCAAAATATTGAATCCCAAAATGTTAAATTCGTAAAAAGTTGAATTCAACCACTACAAAATTTTGTAAACGATGTTATCACTAATATGATAATTTCTCTATACAATGTCCGAGGCTAATTTCACTATCAATAAACTCGCAAACTGCTATATTTTTTTTTTCCTTTAGTATGCTAATAATAGTAATAATAGCCCCACCGCCGTATCTCTACGTTGACGTCGTGGTGGAGCTTGCGCGCTCTGCACTCTAGGTCTGTGCCGGTAGAGCTTACTTTGCCGAAATAAGTCTACGGTGAGGAGCCAGACCAAGAGAGATACATAAACCCGCAGGGCAGCATGTGGCGAGCTGTTAGGCAGTAGCGACCCCACGGACCCTATCTCCCGGGAGAAGTCTTATTCCTCATCTCTGGCTTGCCTTTATTGACCGACTGACGGGAACAGAGCTTTCACCTCATTGTTGCCTTTATTGGCTGGCTTGAGTGGAGATTCACAAGAGTGGTACTCGCAGGAAGGAAGTATTCCACTAAGTGCTTGCAGGGATCTTGTATCTTCCGGGCTCTAGGATTGTTCTGAGAGCCGTGGAATACCTCTCCACTCCACTCCTCAAGCACCTCAGGATATGTTGCTTCCTTGTTGCTAGCGACAGTTTCCGGGGGTCCATTACGAGTTTGCAAGTCACCCTCTGCCATTTTTTCCATGTATAATAATTAAAACATTGATCTGGCTGGAGCCAGTCCTTTCATAATTCTAGGTAACCAGACCACTTTAGCCACTGAAATCCATAGTCCAATATCTTTATTTCCATATCCTGCAATAGTCCTACACCAACCGGGTTTGTCTTTGAGTGCACTTCCATAGTGCGTACAGAGATAATCATCGGTTGGTGCCTCATTTCATTGAAAGCGTCTAACAGACTTCTGCGACTTGGCATCGGCCCCTCGTACGCCTCCTAAAGGTCCGGGACCCCAGGGTCCCGAGAATTGTTAAGATTCATAAAAGTAATAGTAGTTGGTTATTAAAGCATTAACAATCTATTTACACATATTTATAATAAAACTCAGTTTTCGCAGTAAAACAGTAACTTCTTGTCATGTACATTGCTTATTATTCTGACAAAAAATTATATTCTTGATAAAAAAACGATTCTTATACATAAAAGTATTTTTGTTCGATTTAACCACGATATTATTACACGTAGCGGCTAGCGAAACCAGCGAAACTAAAGAACAGACAATGTTCCTATACACAAATGTTTGTTTGTCTACTTGGCTGATATGACCACATCAATATTAACTATGCGACGACTCATCCGAACTTGCGGATGAGTCGTCGCCTTACAATTTTAACAGGGTAACGTTTCATCCGCGGATGAAATATTTGCGGATGAGTAGTCACCTAAGTCATTTTAAAAGGGTGACGTTTCATCCGCGGATGAGATATTTGCGGATGAGTAGTCACCTAAGTCGTTATTACTTAGCCACGAGCCCCTATAAAGGAACACACCTCTGAGGAAAACAGGCATGTTGTTCATTTATAATTGTTCAGTTATAAAACAATTACATTTCTAAAAGAAACAACGGAGGCAAGAGTTACCGTCTTTTATATTCTGAAACAAACTTCTTTTCAGCAGATTTACGAAATATCATGCACTTTTACGAATTGCAATAAAGTTGCTGTGAAAATTTATTTGCGTATTTTTGCGGCAAACGCGTCGCAATAAATTTAAGTGAAGCGGTTTTGTCGTAGTGCTGTTTGTCGCACGTTTATCTCGCATTTTGTGTAAGAGGTTTCATTGTTCGTCTGCAATGTGCGATTTTCGTTTGTTTGATGACTACATTGATTGTGTGTTTTAAACATTTGTTCTAATTACTAATTTGTTAATTTTGTGATGAAACATGCTAAATGCTTATTTTTGAATTGGGGCATGTCACAACTCCTTGCTTTCTGCACCCCATGTGTGCATAAGGAAAAACCCTTTACATAATAGGTATATAAGCTTCTATATTATATAAACGTAAAAAAAAATCATCCTAAGTAGGTTCGCAACTAATCCCCCCCCCCCCCCCCCTGGGGGTTTTGGGTTTATAAATTACTATATTGTATCACCTGAAGATATTTGAAAGCTTATTTTTCGATTTTAATTGATTAATTAATTAATCCTTTAATTATGGAGCTACTCATTTGCCAACCACGCTTTAATATTGGGCACCATTTAAAAAAATCGTAAAAGGTTTTTGTATGTGTCCAATCAAACATCATAGAGTGAACAAAATAAGATAAGTAGTCGTGTCGAATATGATTGTGTCATAAAATGACATATCGATTCGGTTTTCTACCGAATAAACCGAGAGGGAAAACCAAGGGAAAAACCGATACCACAACAGTCTCTATTGCTTGCAACAAACTAAGCAATTACTATCAGTACAGTTCTAAGCTACTGAATTATTCAGTTTACTAAGGCTAATAAACGCGATCGGTTTTCTCTAACTTTATTAAAATACGAAATTGTACACGAAACAGTAATTAGGTTAATAACTAAGAAATTAGGAATATGAATATCCTATTTCGTTCCGCTTTTATGTTACTTGATCAGAAGTTCAGACCTGTCGGAATTCTGACGTTTGTAGAACTGTGCTGTATGTTAGATGTGAGCAAAACATTTGGGTATGTGGAACTAAGGTTTTAATTAAATTAAAAGGTAGATATGTAATAGTATAATAGTAAACTTAATTTATTTCTCTCTTCACAAAGGTACACTTAGTTTTATTTTATAATAGAGACAAGAATAATAATGTTGTTACAAAATAAAAAATATGATTCTTTGTGAGAGACGTGCGTCCAAACTAGGATTTTTTTGCTGAAGGAAAAAAAACAGATGTTTAAGCTACGCTTGCCGCGGTCGGTCCATGGATGAGAAAAAAGAAAGAAAAAGTATTTATTGTGACTCGCATAGGAAGATCACCAACTAAACTAAAACAAAATAATCATCATCTGCTTAGCCTTTTCCCAACTATGTTGGGGTCGGCTTCCAGTCCAGCCGGATGCAGCTGAATACCAGTATTTTACATGGAGCGACTGCCTATCTGACCTCCACAACCCAGTTACTGGGTAATACGATACCCCTTGGTAAGACTGGTTGTCAGACTTTCGGGCTTCTGACGACCCCTAACGACTGTCAAAGATCCACGAATGACAGCCGGGACCAACGGCTTAACGTGCTTTCCGAGGCACGGAGGAGTCTCGGTATGTAAAGAATGGTCACCCATCCACTGACCAACCCCGGCAAGCGTAGCTTAACCTGATGGATCGACCCGTGTGGCTGTTATTACTTAGCCACGAGCTCCTCAAAAAAAAAAAAACAATAATAAAAGTTTGAAAACAAAAAACAAAAATAAATAAAAAATAAAAAAAACTGAAAGTCCTGTACGAGGCCAAAAGGCTCATATCTCAGCATATCATCAGGATGTGTGACCGTCTTTATATAACGACCCCTCCGTGCCTCGGAAAGCACGTTAAGCACGTTAAGGTCCCGGATGTCAGTTAAGGTCCCGGATGTCATTCTTGGATCTTTGACAGTGTTTGTTATGTGTTGAAACAAGCCCGATAGTCTGACAACCAGTCTTACTAAGGGTATCGTATTACCATGTAACTGGGTTGTGGAGATCAGATAGGCAGTCGCTCGTCGCTCCATGTAAAATACTGGTATTCAGGTGCATCTAGTTAGACTGGAAGCCGACCCCAACGTAGTTGGGAAAAGGCTAGGCAGATGATGATGGTGAGTTTTAGGAGGATACTAACTGTGAGTCCACATTTCAGAATACCATAAAGATAGACTTCCAAAGGCGACGGCAGACCACAGCACAAATGCTCAAGAGACCACAGACGGCAGAGGCGTTAGGTTAAAAATAGCAGTAAACGATGGTGCCGCTGTGGTTTGAATTTCGAACGTGACGTCATTCACAACTTCCACGGCAGCGGCGCTTCTTGAGTCGACAATCGCCATGGACGCTACATCAAGGAAAAATATTATCAGCTGTCCTATACATTTGGGTCGAGTAGGATTGAAGTTTTTTATGGGCAGCTGATATTTTTTTTTGTGAAAATATAATCAGCCGTCCCATAATTTGGCTTGAATAGGTACTCGTATAGGACTGCCTATCTGACCTCGACAACCCAGTAACTGGGTAATATGATAGCTCTTGGTAAAACTGGTTGTCAGACTTTCGGGCTTCTGACGACCCGTACCGACTGTCAAATACCCACAAATGACAGCCGGGACCAACGGCTTAACGTGCTTTGCGAGGCATGCAGGGTTCTTGGTATGTAAAGATGGTCACCCATCCACGGACCAACCACGGAAAGCGTAGCTTAACCTGATCGATCGACCCCTGCACCTGTTATTACTTAACTACAAGCCCCTCTTCTGTACATCTGGCAACGTATATGCAAAATTTCAGGATGTTCGGTTCAGTGGTTTATGCGTTAAAATGTAACAAACAAACAAACTAACTTTCGCATTTATACTAATAGTTAGATTTTCTTTGGTTACATATCTACATCTTTCTATACATTTGTCACTCTTCCTCTTATTGCATCCAACCCTCCTTCAGCGTATCAGAGTTTCATATTCGCTTGCCTTCTAATAACACAAATATGTTTGCTCTCCCTAATGGAGCAAAGATGCTTACTTTACGGGAAGGGGTTAATCGATCTGTGTTTGTTCTAAGATAATGTCTGACCTGGCTTAGAACGTAATCTGTTATATTACTTATGTTGATTTTGATTGTGTGTTTGGTGGTGTTTCCTCATGAAATGTTAGCGGTCCTCGTGTGAGCTTACATCTATGTACCTACTAATGAAACTTGACCAAAAAATAAGCTATGAATTAAAACAAAAATCACGCCAAACGGAACAGTAATTCTTTATTTATAAGCGCACTCACTGACAGACACACATAATTTGCGTTTTTTAATCTCTTAAAATAATACTAGGAAGAGGATTTAAATAATGTTGTGACTTGATTTTCTAAGCAGGTTTTAGATTCAGAACAGGGTGTAAAGTTCACTCATCCTTCAAACAAAACGGAGGATCCCCCAATAATGGTAATGACAAGACTTATTTTTATCCGACTTCAAAAAGAAGGAGGTTCTCAATTTGTCGGAACCTTTTTTTTTATTTTTTATTTTTATGTATGTTCCCCGATTACTCGAAGATGGCTGGACCGATTTGGATTTTTTTGATTTATTCGAGAGGGTATACATCACAGTTGGTCCCATATAAAATTGATTAACTTTGCTTGGGTAGTTTTTGAGTTAGCTTCAATAATACGTATTTTTTCCCCACTTTTATATGGATGATGTTCTAATTTGTTTTGCAGATAGTGGTATAAGAATTTGTGTGGGGTAGGTACACAACTAAAAAGTGAAAAATAAAAGTAATAATATAATATAAATAATAAATAAATAATAAAAAGTATTTTACAAAAAAATACAACCGACTTCCAAAAACAACACTACAAAGTGAAAAATAACTTTAATTTCGGAAGTCGGTGGCAAAAAACGAAAATACATTTAACTAGACACCGACTTCGGAAATTAAAGTTATTTTTCACTTTGTAGTGTTGTTTTTAGAAGTCGGTTGTATTTTTTTGTAAAAAAGTTTTTATTGAAGTAAAAACTTCATTAGACGCACTTTACGCTCTTTCGATGACGCTAGTAGATAAGCCAAAAAAATGTATGGGGTTGACATAAGTTATCGAAATGTCACGTGATCATGTCAATGTCATTGAAGCTGTAGAGATTGCAGAAATAATAATAATAGAATCGCTGCGAAGCGAATATCATTTGTCTATGCCCTTTGAACTGTCACTCTGGCGTCGGTGACGCTGTATCGGGTATACTCGGCTCCAAATAGGTCGGTGGCGCTGAATTGCGTATACTCGGGTCCAGTCGGTCGGTGACACTGAATCAGGTTTATACTCAGCTCCAGTTGGTCGGTAACGCTGATTCGGGTATACTCGGCGCTAAATCGCGTATACTCGGGTCCAGTCGGTCGGTGACACTGAATCAGATTTATACTCAGCTCCAGTTGGTCGGTAACGCTGAATCGGGTATACTCGGCGCTAAATCGCGTATACTCGGCTCATAAAAGTTTTCATTTCTATTGTGCTTCTATCGTGTAGTCATAATCGCACACTACCTTTTTTTTTGTTTGACAAATGGCTTTCACGAGACTAAAAACTAACCGCTGCTGTTGAAGTTGTGATTGACGTCAAGTTCGAAACCACAGCGGCACTGTCGCTTGCGGCTATTGTCAACCGCAACGCCGCTGCCGTCTGTGGTCTGCCGTCGCTTTCGGAAGTGTACCCTTAAGGTATTTTGAAATGTGGACTCACAGTTATTTTATTGCTCAAAAGTGTGCTGCACTCACTTAGTTTCCGTACCTATCTAATTTAGAGCAATAGGGATGATGATTAAAAAAATTTTTTTCGTCCGTCATGTTGATTTAAAAAAAAATATTAGACAGGTATTTTTTTCTTTTTTTACGTAATCAAAAGGTTACGGCAATACATTGAGTTAAAATGTGTCATGACGTCACGCCTAGCTAGAGTTTATACGTAGTTGTGACGTATCGAATCCCCACTTTAATGCGTTTTATTTAAGTAATTTTTTATTAATATGATAAAGAAAAAAATACGTGTCTAATATTTTTTTATTATCTGACTGACGGACTAAATAGAATATATTTTTTTTACCCAGGCATCATCACTATTAACAGTTTCTAACATGGAAAATTATTAATAAAAAATATTTATTATTTTATTTATTAAATAATTAATATTTCTTATGTGAGGACCTCACGTAATCTTCAAATAGACATGTGGCGGAATCTACATCGCCACATACAAACTACGCGTCACACTGACGTTACGCAATCCTGCATCGCGCAATCAGAGTTTACTACGCGACTAGCATATACAACGTCCCGACATCAACCGTCGGGCAGTTGCCCACCAGACACGACACCCGTCTGGTCGGAGGATCCTCCCTTTTCAATAGAGGATGAGTGAACTTTACACCCTGTTCCTCATGCCTCTATAGACATCAATATTTGATGTCTAACCATATAGGACCTATATGGTTAGACATCAAATGACATGAGCCTTCAACGTTAATACTCTTGTTATTGTTATAAAGGTTAATATGGTTAGACATCAAATGACATGAGCCTTCAACGTTAATACTCTTGTTATTGTTATAAAGGTTAATATGGTTAGACATCAAATGACATGAGCCTTCAACGTTAATACTCTTGTTATTGTTATAAAGGTTATTTTGCTTTGTGCATTTTAGAAAATATGGTCTTATGAGTTCTAATAATCAAAAAGAGATAACACTGAAATTTAATACTCAACGAAAAAGGTATCGCATTTAACACAATAATTTAATTTGGGCCCTGATCTTGTATACAATAAAGGTAAATAAATAGTACTTAGAACGGTAGATATTAAATTGTATTTTCTTTTGTGGATATAAAATGCATCTCAATTTAGTCTAAGATCTCATTTAAGGCAAGAAACAAATGAAAGAGGCACGCCTTAAGTGAGTTGTTCTGTTTTTAAATCAAGACCTATTTCACTAGAGGGTGGTGATAGCGTTTTAATCAACTACGGATTCTAAGAAGAGCGGTCGCCGCCATGTAAATGATGCCAGCGGGGTTTGACTTGGCGGTGTCAAAAAACGCTTTCTAGTAAAACATAACAACATGCTTCCTTAAATCACGTTTCACTGACGTCATTCGCCGGTAAATTGCGGACGCTATGTGGCAGCTACTGCACGCTTAGGAAACCCTAACTTTAAGGGGATATATCGATAAATTTTGTGTTTTTCAAATTCATAAAACCAAATGTATATTATAGTTAAATCATTTGGATTTTCTATATATGTTATTTGACTATATTGTCTACTTGCTATACTGAAACCGAAATATGATTACTTGAAATTTTTTCGATAGAAAAAAATTACATTGTAGCACCGTCTATTTTCTGTTTTATACGATTAATACCTAAACAGTTCCTTACTGTGCAGTAAAATTTACTTTAAATCGTAGGTATTTAAATATGTTAAGAACTTACTAAGCTAAAAATTGGTTTAATTATAGCATTTTGTCATAAATCTACATTTAAACGAAGCGCGTTTAGTTCCGGTGCGCGTGAGAGTCTTCTATCTCGCGCGGCAACGTCAACAGCCATAACACCATTTCACTTACACACCGAGCTAAACCACGCTTCGATGTATCCTCTCAAACACCAATTTGTGGTTGGGATGTCAATGTGACTTGTTCAACGTTTAGACAATTATTTATTATTTATTTATATATACTTACAACAATAACAACAATAGACAATAACAATGACAACAATACAAACAACAATTCGAATGACAATATGAATGATCTGGAACTCTTTAGCAGTGTCTAGATTGTTACAAGGATCTTTTGGCGCCTGAGTGACATTGACAGGGTAGGTAAACATTTGTGAAATTGTCACAGATATTATATTAACAAAACAAGATGGCTGCGTCACTTCCAATTTTCTCCACGCGCCAAAAGAACCTTGTAGCATTTTCACGCAGAGGTTTTTGCCCTGCAAACTGATGCTATTGCTTTTTTTTTTAAACTTTTTTCGGTTTTAACTTATGCAAACTTTGGGCGGAACCTTTTTTGTGACGAGTTGTTTTTTCGTAAGGGTGAATGAGTTTTTTAAAACACTGGCCGGTTCACAGTGATTTTTATTTGTTCTCGTTTTGAATTGTAGAACCGGTTTTCGAGGTAAAAAACATACTGATTATTTTTTTTGGTAGGTAATCTAGTCAAGATGCATTGTTAAAAAGTGAAAAGTATTGGCAGGTGTCCGTCCTAGTCCTTATAATAGGTAATGGTGAAGGGCGGGCGTTTTGTGGGGTCTTTCTTATGCAAAGAGAATAAAGATAATATAGAGAGGCTATCAGAAGAAATGTCATAGAAAAACTGTGATCCCATGTGTCAGTGACTATTGGTAGACATGAATTGTCATCACGCATGCGACGTGACATATGTAGGCGTAGGCTTTTGTCCACTGGTCATAAGTATCGGATCACGATTTTGTTCGCTATGTGCCGTCTATTGTTAAATCATAATGTCTTTGGTCTTATGTAATTTTGACGTTCAGAAAGTTCAGATTCTCAGCCTAATTTGAATAAATGACTTTTGATTTTGATTATTTCATAACATAACATCATGCCTGTAGTCCCCGAAGTGGTAAGCAGAAGTGCACATAGATAGTACCTACACCTATTTCAACAGCGTTTAAAGTACCATGTACCTACAGTCTAGCCGTCGATACCTAAATAAATATTTAAATTTAAAAAGTATGTTCTTTTACTCTTTTTTCCATTTAGCTATATAAAATAATATTTTAGTTAGTGTGCATTGAATTCACAGAACAAACACTATTTACATTGTCATATTTACTTGATCTCATTCTCTTTCATATTTTTTGTTATTTTATGTCCAAGAAATTCTAGTCATTTATGTAACTTATAAAAAGGATAACACAGAAAAGGTTTGGGATATCTGAAGTGGCAAAAAATTACAGCTGTCAGAATTCCGTCGAATTAAAAATCAGACTGTAATTCACAAAACACATAAGTATTAGTTAGTATGAAACTGATAGTTGTCATGAACGCATTCTCTAGACGGCCGGACGGTAATAGAGGTGAGCCTATTGCCATCAACCGAACAATCAATCAATTTTTATCCTACTGTAATGTCAAAGCAATCAAAAAATCAAATCAAAGCTTTTTTTAAGCTCCGTTATAAAGTAATATTTTTTAGAGTGCCTCGTTGGTCGTGGTTGCTAGCGCTACTGCTGAGCGAGTCCTGAGTTCGATTCCCGGGTCGGGCAAAGTGTGATTGGGTTTTTCCGTCTGGAAATTCTCAATAGCTTTTTCTTTCTTTCTAAGGCATTATGTTATAAAAAAAAAATAAAAAAAAATCTTTTTATTTCAGGCAAGATGCCCATAATATTGTTAGTATACAACTTAAAAACTATTTTAGTTACATTATTAAAAAAAAAAATAATTAAGGTACTTGCCGCCCTCTGGGGCCCCAGGCACACGCACTTGTGCTTGAACCCAGTGCCGCAGAAGGGGGCTGTCCAGCTTGTGGCTGAGCACGTTCAGGATGGTGTTGGCGCTCCCACGCGTACGGAACATCAGCGATGCGATGCGGCGCCGCAGCACAGTGTGAAAGCCGTCTGTGTGCGCTTGCGCAAACATCGCAGACGCACTACAGTAACGTGGGAGCCCCACCAGAACCCTGAACGCATCATTATATTGTACTCGAAGAGCGTTGATGGCCCGCTGCGTGTATGTGACCCACAGATTGCAGGGGGGGGGGGGGGGGATTGGGGGGGGTTTATTTTTATGTTATGTACATTTTAATTTGCATAAAGCCTACAAGAGAAGCTTAGTGAGACACCTTATCTAATAAAATGAAAAATAAAGTATACGTCGAAAATGAGGTTCTATTATGACCAGAGTGCACTCTCCAATTTATTCAAGTACCTACTCGTAAGTGCAATGTTCCGAAAAATATGAAGTTCTTTTTATATTCTGGTTGGTCTCCGGTAGGTATTCATACTAAAATGGTAGTTTGGACGTAAAAAACGGCATATAACAGACTTCCATGAAAAATTGTTCAATTTGAACTTTTAAAGTAAAAATGGTTTGGCCAGAAATTGACCCACGGTTTTTTCGTACGATCTGAAGATTTTAATCACACTAGGTGTATTTATTTTGTAATTTTTTTACAAAACCGCTATTAATTCTAGCTATTAATTTATCAATATAAATTCTATGGAATAGCCGACACCTGCCAATTATTTCCGAATGTAATAATTACTATCTATTGCTTACTATAGAGCTCGTGGCTAAGTAATAACAGCCGCACGGGTCGATCCATCAGGTTAAGCTACGCTTGCCGGGGTTGGTCCGTGGATGGGTGATCATCTTTACATACCGAGACTCCTCCATGCTTCGGAAAGCACGTTAAGCCGTTGGTCCCGGCTGTCATTCGTGGATCTTTGACAGTCGTTACGGGTAGTCAGAAGCCCGAAAGTCTGACAACCACTTACCGAGGGGTATCGTATTACCCAGTTACTGGGTTGTGGAGGTCAGATAGGCAGTCGCTCCATGTAAAATAATGTAATTCAGCTGCATCCGGTTAGACTGGAAGCCGACCCCAACATAGTTGGGAAAGGCTAGGCAGATTGATTGCTTACTATAGAGTGACTACCGAGATGACGACTCAACTCGAAAACTCTAAATCAAAGCATTTATTTCAATTAAACCAATTACAGGCACTTTTGAATTGTCAAAGAGCCAGTCATTACTTTATCTTTTACATTTGACATGACGGTGCAACAGCAGGTAGTCATTCTATGGTCATATTAACTTTGACGGATACTATAACGTAGCCCTTGGTGCAACCCACCCTAAAACTATTACAGTTAAAACTTATTCATTTACGTCAACAATTCAACAATCAACAAACAACAACAAATTGTAGCGACTGAAAATAGGCGACCTAAACTATCTAGGCTTTTGTCAATGCCTAAGGTGTCCCTTTTGTCTTGTGAAGGTTGAGAAGAAAGATAAATATAGCAACGAATGAACGAAGTATCTGAAGATAGTTTCTAAGATGTCTTAAATAAATATTTGTAAGGCTAGACTAAATAATTTTGATGTCACGTTTCCTAACGTAAGCGAATTTTCTATCTATATATACAAATAAATAAAACTGAAGTGTCTGTTTGTAATGTCAAAATAACAGCTTTTTACTAAATGCATATGAATGTATACCTACGGTATTTTTTTTTTTTAATTTTTATCTGTCTGTGTTTTTGTTCCGGCTAATCTCCGAAACGGCTGAACCGATTTTGATTGAAATTTCACTGGTAGGTAGCTAATGTTATGAGGAGTAACTTAGACTACTTTAATTTTGGAAAAAGAATTAGAGTTACGCGCAAAAAATTAAAACCCATGAAATTGTGAACAAAATTCGATTCAAATAAGGAAGTATAAGAGAATATTATTAGATCAAAAGTATAATCAAATTGATTCGTTTGTGTAAGGGGGCATTAGAATAATACCAACTTGCTGACTGACTCATATTCAACTCGGTATGAGTTGTGCCGATAATACGAGAGAAGAAGCAAGGGCTGTCTATTTTATAATGGTACTATTTTCTTCATATTAGCTTACCGAAGGCAAAAAGGAAAGTTGTAGATGAAGTTCAACATTCAATAACCAACTCCGTTCGCTGATGAAGTCTTAAGATCATCAAGTGCAAGTAGGTAAGGGCAAAAAAATATAAGTTAAGTCATTTTTTAGCTCTTTAAATCATAAAAATATATCAGAATAAATGTTTTCTTGTTTTATTTCCCAGCATTTGGAATACTACAACGAAACATGTTATAATTTAAAAGTCTCACATCTCTATAAATTGAGAACACCAGATACAAGGCTTCATTACTCTTTTAGACATACGCGTATCGAGACCTTAAAAATGATTCAAAATTATTTCAGCGCGCGCTATGAAATAATATATAATGATCATAAAATTCGATTATGTTCATTTCGACATTATTGGGCTACAGCAGATTCAAAACGAAGATTGGTGATGAAAATGGCTGATGCAGGTTTTTTTTACTGTGGAAGTGGCTTAAATGATTCGTGTGGAGGTGGCATCCAAGATTGGGAGTATTATGATGATCCTTGGATGCAACATGCTATATTTTTTCCCGATTGTTTTTATTTAAATGCTGTAAAAGGAACAGATTATGTTGACAAATTAAAACGTCTATTTTTTAAAGAAACAAAAATATAAAATTATTCAAAAGTGGAGGAGGATAGATTGATTGTCTGCTGAATAAGCTACTAAATGCTTTATTAGCAATGGAGCCCAAGTAACTATAAATTACTTACAGCCATTTTAGTCACATCATTCGATTCCTACAATTGTATTTAAAAGGTTGAATGGTAAACTGAATTAAACAATTTAAAAATAAATTATATTAGCTACAATGCAAGATTCAAAGCACGAAGACAAAAAAAGAAATGAAAGGAAAAAGAAAGAAAAGAAAAAAAAAGGCAAAGGGCATGCGGCACAAGATATAAGGCATAGGATAAGGAGAGCCACATATAAAGAAGCACTATGAAACATCATATCTCACCTCACCTTGCTTCTTCTTGAGAAAGAGAGAAGAGCAATATAGGTACCTAAATAAGTCGATTAATTACTTTCTCATCATTATCAGCTCTTGAAGAATGACTGTTGCCCATAAAAGCACAGACACGTATATTCCAGTAACAAAAAAAAAAAAACTATAACGCAGCTCAAATCGAATCCGCCATGGGATCTGGAGGCAAAAGTCCTCGCGCACGTGTGGGAGTGGCGCGAGGAGGTGAAACGCCGGGGCGTAACTCCGCTGCCGCGAGAAATCACGGTACAGCGGACAGAGCTCCGGCGGGATCTCATGGCGACATGGAGAGTGCGATTGTCGCAACCCAGCGCTGGGCACGCCACAATTGCGGCGATAAGTCCCCTCTTTGAGGAGTGGTTGGAGAGGCGCCACGGCGTCCTCACCTTCCGCCTGACGCAGGTCCTCACCGGACACGGTTGTTTCGGGAGGTTCCTGTTTCGGATAAGGCGGGAGGAAACGCCCGGGTGTCACCATTGTGTGGATCGCCCGGAGGACACGGTGGAGCATACAGTGGAGGTCTGTCCGGCTTCGGTCTGAGCACCGCCGTGTTCTCACGGAGGCGATCGGCGGCGGCGATCTCTCGCGTCCAAACCTGGTCCAGGCCATGGTGCGGAGCGAGAGTGCATGGGAAGCCGTCACCTCCTTCTGCGAAGCAGTAATGCTCGCCAAGGAGGAAGCGGAACGCGTGAGGGAGAGGCAACAGCCGCGCCCTCGCGCCCCTAGCCGCCGTAGGAGACGCCCTGGGCGGCGGGAATCGATTGCCGATTCCCGGCCACCGTAGGCGCGGGCTTGCGGAGGACGAGTAATGGGCAGCTCGCCGTCCGGTAAGGACCAGGCCCGGGTCGACGGCGCGTTGTGTTCCACGCGCGCCTCAAAGAGATGACAGCAGTGACGGGGTCAATTGGGCCGATGCCGCCGGGGTCGCGGGTAGTTCGAAAGAGATACCGTGGCCCTGGCACGGGCAGCTGAAGGAACATGGGTGGGTTTTAGTCAGTAAAAGTCTGACACGCCCTCCCGCTCTGCCTAGAGCGGGAGAAGTCATTTGATGATTTCCCATCCACAAAAAAAAAAAAAAAAGCTCAAATCGAATACAAAGTGGACTCATTCTTTATCAACGGTAAAGATTTACAAACTCAATAAAGGGCTGGATTCACGCAAACAGCCCGATCCGATTGACCAGTAAAATACTGAGATGGACGCGTACAACATCTTACCTGAGGCCCTAGCACGAACGCGCGACGTAAACATGACGTAAGTTTGAAGGATTTTTGAATCTAAAATACAACTATACTACAGCATTTTGTTTGCCACAAGCACAATCAATATCACACCTATACAGGGTGAAATTCGATTCAAGGGCAATATTTTAAGGGTCATTATGAACAACTTTTACTATGGGAAGAAACCTGAAATCGCGAAAAAAAAATCCGCTGTTCCCTACTTTTTGACGAGTTATGCGAGCATAATGTATGCAACAGCTGATTTTTTTTTGCGATTTCAGGTTTGTTCCCATAGTAAAAGTTGTTCATAATGATGAGTACAATGACCCCTTAAAATATTGCCCATGAATTAAATTTCACCCTGTATATGAACAAAGTCTTAAAACTAAATAAATATTATGTGCGAAACGAGTATTTTTCAATTTTAAATCGTTCGAATTTACGTTACGTTTATTTATGTCGCGCGTTCGTGCTAGGACCTCTGGTCGGCCAGATGCGTACCTTACGAACAGAGCAGAGTAATCAATAATTCTAGAGATTGCATAGGTGGGTTTTTATTGCTTAATAGTATTTTGTTTCTGGTGGGCAATTGTTTCCCTTCCCTTAAAAAAAACATAAAATCACGAAGGGTTGGGCAGAGGTGTACTTATAGTACACTTACATTTCGCTATATCTTTAAGTCCCATGTAATACGGGGAGAGAACATTGCCATCCATTTTCAAAATTAAACAAACGTTTTTAAAATATACTGTTTGACAACAATTGAACAACACAATGGATACTGTTGAATTGTCAAAATTAAAGTAGCACACTCAATTAGGCTGCTATTTCGCCGCCCCAGACTGCGTGAATAGCCAACCGACAATTTTATGGGAAAATGAAAAAGTAGTTAATATTCCAAAAAATGGTAGGTTGGCTATTCAAGCACTAGGACAGCGATTTGTTACAGTTAATTGATGTTCCCTACAAAATGGTTGAGCTGGATGGTGTTGATCCATGCGCCATGTTTGTGAACGGGCGCCGTCAGTTGAGACTGGTCAAGTTGTCATCTCTTAACTGCCAGGGCTTATTTTGAATCATTTATTTTGAATTGTTTTTAATTTTTTTTTTTATATTGTTCCCACATAAAGGAGGGGAGGAGAGGACGGTGTACGTTCAAAACTAAAAATGACTTCAATTTTTGTCGTCATTATCTAGGCCTAAAGAAGCAGAATCGGAAAAAAAATATAGGTTTGGAAGTTATCAGCGTCGAAACTTCCATATTTCAACACTAACTTTAACGCATCTTTGGGCGTAAATAAATAGCTCCCGGAGTATGAAAATGACAAAATTGTTACCGTACAGGGATAGATAATTTATTGAACAATTCAAATAACTTTACTTTGAATAAATACATCCATTATTTTTTTCATAATATCTAAACGCCCAAAGGTCTGTTCATGAAATTTTATGCTTTCGTTTTCTTTATAAATCATCGTCTAGTTTACTAAATACATACAAACTGAATAAATAAATACTTACTAAATAAATAAACCAAAATAAGTAAATAAAGTAACTAAATAGCTTGCATATTAGCCACACCACCAACGAGTTCGAGCCGCCGAATAGGAGCTCCTTAAGTGTCTTTTATTTTTCCTCTTGAACGTTCCAAAAACATGCATCGTGTAAACGAAGCTTAAGTGTCTTTTATTTCTCATGATATAAAGTAATAGATAATCATTTCTAAACAAAAACATTTTCAGCTCAAGCAAATGTGTTACGATAATCGTTTACATTCTTTTCCATTTTGACCCTCTGTCTTATCTTGAACATTTATGTTATTCAACTCTAATGCCTTGATTCATTGTTTAGGTTCCACTAAAGGAGAGTTTAAGTCTGTAGGGCTGGAGAAGGTCACATTACGTATTTGGAGTATTGGACGACTCTTCAGTAGGTAAGCTTTAGTTTGGAAGGCAGTCGGTACAATCACCGGGCATTAAAAGAAAAATCTGCACTATTGTGAATCTTAGACATTTTGCAATTAAATTTTTTTAAGAATATTACAACGCATATAAAAATTCCGTATGTTTACTTCTTCAATCTGAATAGAGAATCACCTTTACGACTCAACATTGATACTGCATAATTATTGTGTTGAAAATACATATAAGTGTTTTGTACTCTTATTAGGTTAGTACCTGGGCGACCGAGCTCTGGTCAACCGAGTTCTGCTCGGGTGAAAATAGAGAAAACTAATTTTCCCAGAAATGAGACCTAGCTAGATTGATTTTTCGTCCCCGTAAACCCCTATATTACAACTTTCATCAAAATCGTTAGTGCCGTTTTCGAGAACGTGATTACAAAATATATATATACAGAGTGTCTGGTCACCGGTGTCCTACCCGTTAAGGCGAAGCAATATGATCAATTTGTCTGAAAGTCTGAAGTATTTTTTTAAGGTTTTAATGGTAGTTTTTGATAAACCTTTTTTTAGTATCAACATATTGCCTACTTTTGTAGTTGTCGAACGAGACCACTTTTATGCATGTAGGACCTCTATATTGGTAGATATTGCAAAATAAATGAACCCAACCGTACTCAGTAAAAAAAACCGGCCAAGTGCATGTCGGACCACGCACAATGAAGGGTTCCTTACTTGAAAATAATTTATCCCAAAAACAAACTGTATAATGGATACCAAAAAAATATTTTTTTATGTTATAAAACTACAAATTAACAATTTTCGGACTTTTTCCTTTACTTGTGCTGGGAGACCTTGCTCCTTGCCAAATTTCATTATTCTAGGTGAACGGGAAGTAGTTTTGATTTACTTGCGACAGTTTCAAGTATCAAAATGTGCCGCAAAATGGCCGTATTATTTTATTGCGTTGGCTTACAAGCTTGATTTTTTTAGAACTCTAAGGGATCATAGACTTACGTATTTGATATTAATTTCAACTTGATGTCTCCACGCGTCCTTGAGAAAAAGGGTCATGACAGACTGACAGACTTGAATTTTTTTTTATGTGATAGAATTACAAATTAACGTTTTTCAGACTTTTCCCTTAATTGTGCTGTAGGACCTTGCTTCTTGCCAAATTTCATTATTCTAGGTCAACGGGAAGTACCATATAGGTTTTGATTTACTTTGATAGTTGTGAGTATCAAAATGTGTCGCAAAATGGCCGTTTTTTTTTTATTGCGTTGACTTAGAAGCTTGACTTTTTTACAACTCTAAGGAATCATAGAGTTACGTATTCGATATTAATTTCAACTTGATATCTCCACGCGTCCCTGAGAAAAAGGGTCTTGACAGACTGACACACTTGATTTTTTTTGATATGACAGAATTACAATTTAACAATTTTCGGACTTTTTCCTTTATTTGTGTTGTGAGACCTTGCTCCTCGCCAAATTTCATGTTTCTAGAACAACGGGAAGTACCCTGTAGGTTTTGATTTATTTGCGAGTATCAAAATATGTCGCATAAATGGCCGTATGTTTTTATTGCGTTGACTTAGAAGCTTGAGTTTTTTAGGACTCCAAGAGACCAAAGACTTACGCATTTAATAATAATTTCAGCTTTATACCTCCACGCGTTCCTGAGAAAAAGGGTCTTGATAGACTGACAGACAGACAGACGAACAACGAAGTGATCCTATAAGGGTTCCGTTTTTTCCTTTTGAGGCCGCCAATTCAAAACAAAATGCCTTTTTATGGTGGATTTGTCGATAAAATTGATCATATTGCTTCGCCTTAACGGCTCGGACACCGATGACCAGACACACTGTATTATATATTATACAAATATTGCTCATTTATTAGTATAAGATTACATTACCCACGAAAAATTTGCAATGAAAAATGATTGTGCCTGATAAGTATCTGTTGTAGTCTTGACTGATTGAGAAAAAAAAAAACATCAAATTTTTTTCACAAAATCTAATGAGATCATATGCCAACCGAAGAAATTGAATAACTTAACCTTTTTTTTTTTTTTTTTTTTTTTTTTTTTTTTTTTTTTTTTTTTTTTTTTTTTTTTTTTTTTTTTTGTGGATGGGAAATCATCAAATGACTTCTCCCGCTCTGCCCAGAGCGGGAGGGCGTGGCAGGCTTTTACTGACTAAAACCCACCCATGTTCCTTCAGCTGCCCGTGCCAGGGCCACGGTATCTCTTTCGAACTACCCGCGACCCCGGCGGCGAATAACTTAACCTAACTTAATTTCTTACTTTATGAAACTTTTGGTTAAAGCTAAATAGTGCATTCCTTAGGAAAATAAATCGCCACACAAATTACTTTGTTTTCCTTCACAAGATTTCCACCGTGTGGTAGAATTTTTGAATACGATGGGGAAGAAAAAGCTACGTTCAATCCTGTTTGTTCACTTTTTTGCTCAAATGACAGGTCCCTAAATTCGTGAGGATTTTGCTTACGTTACGAAGATTTTAGAAAAATCTTAAACCAAAATAGAAGGAAAATGAAGTTAGGAACTGTTTTTTTTAGCAATGGATCAAAATCTAAGCCGAGTTTGGTCAATGTAGTGATTGGGCGAAGTAAAGCCTTCGTCCCGATGCACGATGGGACAGTTGAATTTTTGAGTTTTATGGATAGCAACGGCCAATTTGGTTGGTTTTTTAGAGTTTTAACGAGTTTTCATTTGTTTTCATGTAGAGTTGTAGAGTTAACGAATGTTTACTTATGAATGGTTGACAACTGGCAAGTGGCCTATATTTACGTAGACTATTTGGTACATATACTGGATGCCTTTTTTTACCGTCTTGAAAAAAATAGGCTATAATAGGTGAACGGAGTAGAAGCTTATGGCATACGAGTACCTGGGTTTTTTTATCAAAAAATTTAATGAAATAAATCGAATGATTTGAATTTCGATATTTTTTAACAATTTTTTAATTTTTTTTAATTTCTGTTTTTGTTGTTCTGGCATGAAAAGTTTACTTCGAATTTTTAATATTTATTGATACTTTTCTATCAAAGCTATTAAAAAAAAAACTAAGTATGCCATAAGGCTTCTACTCCGTTCACCTATTATACCCTATTTTTTTTCAAGACGGTAAAAATAGTCATTCGGTTTAAGAACAATGTTAGTTGTCTGTCGTCATCGTTTTTGTAAATCAGCGCTGTGCTGTGTGTCCCCCATAGCACAGCATCATGATGAGTGGAAGCAGCCTCGTCACGGTCACGAAGTGCAGCTGCTGACTATTTCTATTCAGTACTCAGTGAATTATAGAACTATTTAGTTTATTTTTAAATTATTTTGAGAGTTACATTCTTACCTCAAAGGGAAAAAACGGAACCCTTATAGAATCACTTCCAGGAACGTGTGCAGGTATCATATCAAATACGTAGGCGGTCCCTTGGAGCTCTAAAAAAATCAAGCTTCTAAGTCAACGCAATAAAAAAATACTGCCATTTTTGCGACATATTTTGACACTAGCAAATAAATCAAAACCTTCTTACTTAGGGTTAGCAACTCCAATATGTACGTATGTGTATGTGTGTTTTTTTGGGTACTTCCCGTTGACCTAGAATTATGAAAATTATAATATTAATTATTATTTAATTTTTTATTATCATTTATGAAATTTGGCAAGAAGCAAGAACTCGGTAATACCCACCACTCCCACACGTGCGCGAGGACTTTTGCCTCCAGATCCCATGGCGGTAATCCGGCAAGGAGGCTCGCCGCCTCACAGGAGGCCGTGCGATATCCCCGGACTAGCCGGATGGCCATGACCCTCTGGGACGCGTTCAACCGGCGGGCTGGTCGCAGCCTCACGGAACGCGCCCACACCGGCGCCCCGTAAACGGCCATGGACCGCACGACCACCGCGTAAAGCCTCCGGCAGGAGGCGTTTGGACCCCCCAGATTAGGCAGGAGCCGCTTCAAGGCAGCCCCGTTTAGTGTATCACACCGTGTAGTTTATCACACCTTGGGCAATCAGCACCCTAATTGCGTAATACACTATCAATCGGAATCTGAATCATTTTGAAGCAAATTGCTAACCCATTGCTCCAATGTTCGAAAAATTTGTCCGTTCGACAACGTAATTAACGCAATGAATGTTGTTGAACTGTCAAAATGAAATCGATTCCGATTGATAGTATGTTACGCAATTGCCCCGCTGGTACTTTTTCTAAATAGATAGTCGGTTCTTAATCAATTCAGATGTCCCTGAATATGATTGGTGTTTCTGTCAAAAATATGTTAAACAAACTTACAGCAATTCAGTTTCAAAACACATGTTTCAAAGTTTCTTTCAAACTAAAATAAAGTTTATAGATTTCAATTGAAACATTTTAAACTGCATTTAGAACTTTAGATATTTGTTTTTCGAAGCCTAAACCGCTGGCTGAGCTGAATAAATTGCTGTTGGGATTTAAACTCTGTTATTTGTCTTCTTTATCAGTTTACATAAAAAGTTATTCAGAATTTGCTTTATCTAAATCTATCCCTAATATAAATTAAAGTTGCTTATCGTGTCTGTATGACCGCGTTGTTCTTTTAAACTACGCAACTGATTTTGATGCGATTTTTACCATCATTAAGTTAGAAAATATACTACATTAATAGTAAACTTACATATTACAACTCGTTGGTCTGGTGGTCGCTAGCGCTACTGCTGAGCATGAGGTCCTGGGTTCGATTCCCGGGTCGGGCGAAGTGTTATTGGGTTTTTACATCAGGGCCCCAATTCTGTTCCCCGCTTATACCGGATGACTTTTTTTACCGTCTTGAAAAAAATAGGGTATATTAGGTGAACGGAGTAGAAGCTTAAGGCATACTTAGTTTTTTTTTTAATAGCTTTGTCAGAAAAAATGATCTAAGTATCAATAAATACTACAAAATCGATATAAACTTTTCATTTTAGAATAATAAAAACAGAAATTTTGAAAAAAAAAAATAAATCGTTTAAAAATATCGAAATTCAAATCATATGCAACGTGCATATGATTTGAATTTTGATTAAAATTAATTAAAATTAAAATTATTTTTTTTTTTTTTTTGAAAAAAAAAAAACTTAGGTTATGCCGTAGGCTTCGACTCCGTTCACCTATTATAGCCTATTTTTTTCAAGACGGTAAAAAAGGTCATCTATATATTACCACGTGCAAACCATGTCAATATCGTGTCTTGTAGAAACCCCTTTTTATATACAGGGTAACAGGGTGGTTCAAATAGTGACGCCAAAAAGAAAAATCTGAATTCCTCATAACATTTGAGATTTTTTGTAGTTTTTGAGTAATTTTTTTATTTACAGTTTTCTGCCGGTGGAGTTATAGCTTTCCATTTGAATTTTTGGAATCGGTGCAGTAGTTCCGAGGATTACCCCCTACAAACAAATTCACAAAAACCACAATAAATTAGTATAGATAGATACGAGCCCTGCAGTGGAATAATTAAGCCTGTACTTAATTGTTATTATTATTTAAGAGAAGTAACATCATTCTTACCAAAAAACACGCTCCAGAATCACTTTCATGTATCAAAATTCTTAGAATTGCACCTTAGTACGTCAAAACACAGATACAAATCAACTTGTTTACGCCCTAACTTTTGAATAGCCTTGGAAAATAAAAAACGACGCTATCCCAGCTGACAAACAGTAAGTTGTAAATAAAAACATACAGGAATACTAAAATAGTGAACGGAAATTGCACATTTGCGGTTCTATAGCACTGAAAACTTCTTATGGAAACATGGAATATTTTGAGTTGAGGCAACGTTGGATGGTTCTACTTCTCCACTAAGGCCACTTTTATCACTACCCTATGAAGAATTAATAGACCTGATATTAATTGCTGCGATAGTAATTAAAAAGTGAAAATAACTTTAATTTTAGAAGTCGGTGTCTTTGGATCTGTATTTTAGTTTGTTGCCACCGACAAAAAAAAACATCTTTTATTTTTCACTTTTTAGTTAAGTTTAACCTAGCCCACACCAATACGCACTACTTGTTATGTAAACAACAGTGACAGGAAGTATTATAACATCATCAAGATACACAAGTGGATTAAACACGTATTATCGAAGATTTAGCTTGTGTAGTTTTTGAGTTATCAAAAACTACCCAAGCAAAGTTATTTTTCTTCGAAAAGAAAAAATATTTTTTCAAAATCGGTCCACAATTTACGAAAATTTCGATGAAAACACATTTGACAAAATACATACAGTGCGTCTATATATCCCCTCACACGAGCGCGGTGTGAATCTCATTTTACCTAAAATTGTACGTGGTATAAGTTCTATACCAAGAAAATATTTTTTTATTATTACTTAATAGTGATGGAACAACGTTAATATAGGGTGACTGGTAATTAGTGACCGATACTTAAACACATGATTGTACTCATGATAACAAACAACTTTTACTATGGGACCATACATGAAATCGCGAAAAAAAAACTCAGCTGCCCCATACATTCATGTTCGCATAACTCGTCATAATGTAGGGAGCAGCTGATTTTTTTTACGCGATTTCAGGTTTGGTCCCATAGTAAAAGTTGTTCATAATGATTAGTACAATGTATCGTAATAGTAAAGTATCGGTCACTAATTACCAGTCACCCTATATACTTTTTTAACCTCCTCCTTTTTAACCGACGAAAAGAAAAAGGAGGAGGTTCTCAATTCGTCACGTATGTTTTTTGGAACGAAGTTCCTTATCGCGCGTTGTGAAAGGGGGCTAGGAGGGGGGGTAAATGGTGTGCATAATAAAGAGTATTCTATTCTATTCTAGACAAAAAATTCTCAGGAGAAGTTGTAACGACACTTTTTGCTATTGTAAGCTGTGCGACGTGCGCATGTTTCTCTGTCTGTCTCTCTCTCTCTCTCTTATAGAAAGCAAGCCAGATATTAATAATAAAAAAAATATTATTATAACTTAATAAAAAATAAATTTTATTACAATTCCTTCTTTAATTAATCGAAAGCAACTTCGTTCCATCCGGGTGTCCCTTGCATAACTTTTTACAGAGTCGTCCGATTTGAAAAATTTTTGTTTTATTCGAGAGGGTATATACATCAAAGTTGGTCCCATATAAAATTGATTAACTTTGCTTTGGTAGTTTTTCAGTTAGCTTCAATAATAGGTATTTTTTCCCCACTTTTATATGGATGATGTTCTAGTTTGTTTTGCAGGTAGTGGTATTAGAATTTGTGTGGGGTAGGTACCACAACTAAAAAGTGAAAAATAAAAACTTTTTTACAAAAAATATAACCGACTTCCAAAAACAACACTACAAAGTGAAAAATAACTTTAATTTCGGAAGTCAGTGGCAAAAAACAAAAATACATTTAACCAGACACCGACTTTCGAAATTACAGTTATTTTTCACTTTGTAGTGTTGTTTTTGGTAGTCGGTTATATTTTTTTGTAAAAAACGTTTTTATTTGAAGTCTGTTAAAAACTGACATTTGTCTTTCGTTTCTACAGTGGTCATGTCACGCGTACTGCTGGGTTTGTAAAACTATTATGTATGTCGAAAGAAATATACATAAACAGAACATCACGCATGTGTTCCCCGAAGGGTTACGCATAGGTGTACCTATAGCTCGCCCACATTTCGCTAGTTATGTTTAAGTCTCTTGTAATAGGGGGCGAGCCTATTGCCATCAACCGGGCATAAATCCAGAATCCAAGCTGATACTAAGAAATTCCTGATCAAAAAACTTAATAGCACTTTGCTTGATCTTGGAATCGAACCCGAGACTTCATGCTCCACAGTAGCGCTTACGACCCAGACTAAATAAATATGTGGTTATTTATTTAAAGGCTGATTGTTCAATAGTCAGATAATTTTTATTTGTGGAGTAAATATGGCGGTTTGACAGCTTTTGTATTGAAAATATGTCAAACTGTCACATTTATTCTTCAGGTAAAAGTTATCTGCCTATTGAACAATCAGCCCTTATTCATCTAAGCGCTAATTTTCAATAGTCAGATAACTTTTATCTGAAGAATATAATATGACAGTTTGACATACCTATTTTCTGTACAAAAGCTGTCAAACCGCCATATTTATTCCATAAATAAAAGTTATCTGAATATTGAAAAATTAGCCCTAATGGCCGATTCCTATAATTTACAGACCGTTATTGGCAAAAGACTCTTGTATCTTTACCAATAATGTAACAAAGACCTGGCCGTGGCCGAGGGCATGGAACACTGTGACGTTGTCGTCAAAGTGGGTTTCCTAGGAAGCAATGCTGAAGGCAACCTGAGAAACTATCTCAACAAATTCGACATAGTCCTCGTGAATGAACCGTCTGTCGACGTCAGTAACGCCATACTACAATGTACGAGTATACTGTGATTTTTTATTGTGATTTGGCTGAAGAAACTTACGTCCGGTTTCTGAAAAGCTAATCAAGCCAAGAATTTCAGTCATACAAGGTAGGAAGTGTATTTTTTTAAATATAGTTCTGTATTTTTGTATTTCCTTTTCCAAATTATATTTTGTTTACGAGTCTATTCCCCTTTTATTTTAGTAGATTCGTTACAGCTTTGCTTAGTTGACCTTCCCCTATAGAAGTAGCTATCAGAGGTAAAATTAGCTTACGATTATATTTATATGCCCAGTTTGGCAATAAAAAATCCTACCATTGGTAAGCAAAACGATTCGTTTTTGTTTATACTAGGAATGGAGCTTTAGTCGCATAAGTTACCTAATGTCTATTTCATTATGCTGTAAATTTCTCGCAAGTGACCGCACACAGTTCAAAACAAATGCAAATAGCATTTATTCCCTTGAGATATACTCTAAATAATTTATGTAGACAACCAATGCATTGACTGAAGCGTTACAGTTCAGTTCGCCATGCATGATGTGCTATATCATTTAGATCGACTCTACACCAAATAAAATTTGGAATTAACAAAAGTGGATACGAAAATGTGTGTTATTGTTTGGGGCACCAAACAATAACCTGGTTTCCGAAAGCTAGATCTTGTTACTGTTGTCAGTTGGTTGACACTAAAACTACAATCAGTCAATAACGCAATATACCTATAAGGTGTTAAAAAAATAACTCAAAAAACTTTAAGAAATGCTTTAGACCATCGAACTGAATAACTTTTACTATGGGACCAACTTTGGATTCGCGAAAAAAAAAATCAGCCGATCCGAACATTTTGACGAGTTATGCGAACGTTAATTTGGGCAATAGCAATAGCTGATTGTTTTTAGCGATTTCAAAGTGGGTCCCATAGTTAAAGTTATTCAGTTCGATGGTCTAAAGCACTCCTTAAAGTTTTTAGAGTGAATTTTTTAACACCTTATATACGCTCGTTAGTCGCTAAACTCAATTGAAACAGAAAGTTTTTTTTATCAATTCTAAAGTCCACTGGCATAAATGAGTGTGTTACCAGTGGTAAAATGGGCCTGGTGTCAGACACCCTTCAAAATGGTTGGGCTGAATAGTGCTGATTCATGCGTCATTTAAGTGAACGGGCTCCGTTACTTGTCATCTCTTACCTGCAACGACATTTTAACTAGTGTATTTATTTTATTTGTAAATTATTTTTATTTGTGTACTTTTTTCTCTGGACACTTTTAACGTGAACGTCTTTCTACATCGTTCTAAACTAATCGTAACGTATACATATAATTTCAACCAATATTTTGATTTATTTTACGCTTTGGAATGAGCAAATAGCTTCATGTTGCTGACTGACCGACTCTTTGACAATTCAAAAGTGCATGTAAATAGTTTCATTGAACTAAATGATTTCAGTTTAAGTTTGACCGCTCGTGAGAAACCCACATCTATTTACAGAATTTACTAACACTATGTAGTGCTCTATAACTGCGGGCAACCCTCTTCATTAATATAGCTTAATATCTTTAAAAGCAGTTTCCTATCCACCGCTCTCATTCTAGGACCCGACGTCTCTCCGGTGCATTGACATTTCTCAACGGATACCAACTTATCCGAGACTTACGGAACTATATAGCTCAGGGATAGCCACGTTTGTACCATCTCTTCGCTCTTTGATACACTGCAGCATCCAATTAATATAGATCTTGGTTCGATTTGTCAACAGTTTATATCTGTAGCCTGTTGCTAAAAGGGCCATTGTCAATAATCCTTATTTTGAGTAATAAGCATTCAAAGAATGAACCAGAAATTATAGTTATTTACAAGTTATATTGTAGAATGACAAAGAGGAGCTCGTGGCTAAGTAATAACAGCCGCACGGGTCGATCCATCAGGTAAGCTACGCTTGCCGGGGTTGGTCCGTGGATGGGTGACCATCTTTACATTAAGCCGTTGGTCCCGGCTGTCATTCGTGGATCTTTGACAGTCGTCACGGGTCGTCAGAAGTTCGAAAGTCTGACAATCAGTCTTACCAAGGGGTATCGTATTACCCAGTTAATGGGTTGTGGACGTGAGATAGGCAGTCGCTCCATGTAATGGTATTCAGCTGCATCCGGTTAGACTGGAAGCCGACCCCAACATAGTTGGGAAAAGGCTAGGCAGATTGATTTTGATTGTAGAATGACAAAATCTCTTTTTAAATAAATAAATTGTGGCGAACCTAATTAATATCTATGGTTCCCACTATTAGTTCTCTGACAACCCTAGTTGGCTAGAGGGTTTGTCTATGTTTTCATGACAGAAAACAAGTGACTAGGATTTTGAATCTTGATGTAAAAATATTATAATGATCTCCATGTGATAATTCAACTAGATTCCTATCCTGTGTTTATGTATATATATAATGTTACTGTCGTCGTTTGGACATTGTGCTGTGGTATAAATACAAATGTAATTCAACAGGACCTAGTTTCAATTCATAAATTGGTGACCCCGACGTGATCCACAGCGCAGCCTTCGTGCCACTCCTCCTGTCCTCCAGCGACGACCCTTTTACTACGCAACTACGCATTTTTATGACAAGCAAGTACTTCCCCACGCGGACAGCTGACCCTAAACTTACATTTTAGAGCCAGTGCGCTGGTGCCATTTCGTCGTGCGGTTAGCCCGGTTCTTCTATACATATAAATCAATGATAAGAAAATTTCAAATTTAACGGGCGAAGCTTGAAATAGTTTGTCACATGTCTACGGTCATCACTGTCTGCAAACGTCAAACGTAAACCGGCTGCGTTCCAGAGAAACTGTTTTTCGTATTGATAGTGTGACAGCAAAATCCTGAAACAATTACTAATTTAAAAAGAGGTTTTAGCAGAACATTTTATTTTAATATTTTCCTACTGTTTGCACTCATTTTATTTGCCCGTGTGTTGCATGTATATTTTTTATTGGTTGTGTACTTTATAATTTGAATGTTTTTTTTTTTTCCATGATGATTATTTAACTCTTTGATTTTACTGCTGTGCGTATTGTAAAATTTATGCTATAGTCATTTCTTAGGGTTGCGCGGTTTGTTTGCGAGATAAGTATAATTTGTTAGTTACGCAATGACCAACGAGGGAAAGGAGATTTTTCTTGATCCTGAACCTGGAACTGGTGGTGTAGAGTTCGTTGACGCCCCTTCCACATCTAAATCTCTACCTGTATTAGTCAATAGAGTGTCCATACGCGTTCCTCCTTTCTGGTCTGACCGGCCTAGCCTCTGGTTTGCTAGCTTAGAGGCACAATTTTTTATCAACGGCGTCACACAAGAATTGACAAAATTCTACTATGCCGTAAGTCAGCTCGACACTAAATCCGCTAGTGAAATTGAGGACATAATCATTGAACCACCTAAGGATCACCCTTACACTTGTCTCAAAAAGGCTCTTATCTCCCGTTTCTCCGAGTCGTATGAAGAGAAAATTAGAAGGCTCCTTGAGATAGAGGAGATAGGGGATAGGAAGCCCTCGTCATTCTTGCGTCACCTCAGAACTCTCGCCGGTTCATCTTTTCCTGAAAAGTTCCTCCAAACTATTTGGATGAATAGGTTGCCTCACTACATGCAAGGCATTTTAGTTGCCCAAAAACATTCGTCCCTCGAGGACTTGGGCGAGCTGGCTGATAAACTGCAAGAAATCAGCCCGCAACCAATGAATGTCCACGCGACAGGTAGAACATCATCAGCATCATCATCATCTAGTGCTGACACCAAGGAGCAACTTAAGTTGCTCCAACAACAAGTAGCGGACCTGACACGGCTTGTTACGGGCCTCACCACAAGTAATGACAGAAATAACCGTAGTCGTTCTGGGTCACGCTCACGCATTTCTAACGGCCAATGCTGGTACCACAGGCGATTCGCTGCGAAAGCTTTCAGGTGCATTCAACCATGCACTTGGTCTGGTTCCATACAACAGGGAAACTCAAGCAGCAGTCAGTAGTGGCGACCACTGACTGCCCCCTAGCAAGTCGCCGTTTATTTGTTACCGATCAGTATTCGGGCCGACGATTTTTAATCGACACCGGATCCGATCTTTCTTGCCTACCTAGATGTTACTCCCAGGGTAAAAAGCAGCCACTTCCATATGAAATCTTAGCAGCCAATGGCACTAAAATAAACACTTTTGGTCTGGTCGAACTCAAATTGAATTTAGGTTTGAGACGCGATTTTGTGTGGAAATTCATAGTCGCAGAAGTAGGAACTCCAATAATTGGTTCAGACTTCTTGGCTCATTACCACCTCTTACCAGACTGTGCTCATGGAAGGTTGCGAGACGGCAAAACAGGGTTGTCAGCTGAAACTGAATTCTCCTCAGTTGACCAACCCAGCGTTAAACTCATTCAATCACCTGATTCACCATATTCGCACATTTTGAACGAGTTTCCGAGCATATCACGTCCTCCTGGCGCGCCTAAAGAGGTGAAGCACACTACAGTGCACTTTATAAAAACTACCGATGGCCCACCTGTGACAGCGCGACCTCGTCGCCTTGCCCCATTAAAGCTTAGAGCCGCTCAGAAAGAATTCGAGGAGATGATTCGTGTAGGCACCGCTCGACCTTCCAGCAGCTCATGGTCCTCTCCGCTACATCTCGCACTGAAAAAAGACGAGACATATCGTCCATGCGGTGACTACCGTGCATTGAATGCCCGCACAATTCCGGACTGCTACCCTGTCCGCCATATAGGGGATTTTGGCCACAACTTGTCTGGTTGCTCAGTTTTTAGTACCCTTGATTTAGTAAAAGCATATCAGCAAATTCCAATGAATTCCGATGATATTTGTAAAACAGCCATAATCACACCTTTTGGTCTCTTTGAATTTCCCTACATGACCTTTGGTCTTAGAAATGCCGGTCAAACATTTCAAAGGTTCATTGACGAAGTTGTGCGGGGATTTAATTTTTGTTTCGCGTACGTCGATGATATCCTCGTGTACTCGAAAGATCCCCAGCAACATGCTGAACACCTAAGGCTCTTGTTTAGCCGACTGCACCAGTATGGAGTGGTCATCAACCCGGCGAAGTGTGTACTTGGGGCAGCCGAGGTAACGTTTTTAGGTTACCGTATTAATGCTGCCGGCACTTTTCCTCCCGAAGGACGTATCCGCGCTTTAGTGGATTTTCCTCTCCCTAAGACCGTGCAAGGTGTGCGTAGGTTCTTGGGTATGGTTAACTACTACCGCAGATTTTTGCCTAACGCCGCCAAGTATCAGGCACCTTTAATTGATGCAGTCGCTGCAACTAACAGCAAAGGCGCAAAACCATTTCCATGGACGCTTGAGCTCGAACAATGTTTTGATGACTGCAAGAAGAGCCTTGCTAATGTTACCACTTTATCACACCCAAATAGTGATGCCCCTTTAGGTATTTTTACCGATGCGTCTAGCTTGCACATAGGTGCATGTTTACAGCAGGAAGTCGATGGTAACTGGCAACCCCTAGCATATTTCAGCAAGAAGCTAACCGAGAAACAATCTCAGTGGCCTGCTTATTATAGGGAACTTCTAGCTGTGTACGAGAGCGTTCAACACTTTCGGCACATACTAGAAGTGCAAAACGCAGCAATTTTTACTGACCATAAGCCCCTGGTGTATGCTTTCACGCAGCGTCGAGACAAGCTTCCACCAACACAACTCAACCAACTAACTTTTATTAGTCAATTTACCACCGACATTCGATATATTAAAGGCACCGACAACGTAGTCGCAGATGCAATGTCGCGGGTTGACTCCATTTTATTAGAGGAGGACTACCAAGCTCTTGCTGAATCACAAGAGAGAGACGAAGAACTCAAAGAGATGGGTTCATCTACTTCTTTGAAATTGAAGAAAATTGTTGTCCCTGGAACCAACACATCCATACTTTTCGACACATCAACAGGTAGACCTCGCCCATACCTCACCTTACCTTTCCGTCGAGCAGCTTTCGATCGACTACATGGTCTCAGTCACCCAGGCGTGAGAGCAACCTTACGATTGGTGGCAGAGCGATACGTATGGCCTCATATTAACACCGACTGTCGACAGTGGGCGAAGTCATGCTTACAGTGCCAACGCAGCAAGGTGACCAGGCACACATCTGCACCGCTAATGTCTTTTCCGATCGCATCAAACAGATTTTGTCATATCCACATTGATATCATAGGACCACTGCCACCTTCAGACAATTTCACATATTGTCTGACCGCGGTTGACAGATTTACGCGTTGGCCCGAAGTGTGGCCTATGTCATGTATCACGGCGGAAGAAGTGGCAGACACGCTGGTGACTGGTTGGATTTCCCGTTTTGGGGTGCCAAGTACTGTGACGACCGATCAGGGTCGACAGTTTGAATCTGCCTTATTTCGTCGCCTTATGAACGTGTGCGCAACAAAGCGGATTCGCACAACCAGTTACCACCCGTGCGCAAATGGCATGGTAGAACGCATGCACCGCCAACTAAAAGCTTCTTTGATGTGTCATTCCCAAACGTGGAGCAAGGCACTTCCACTAGTACTCCTTGGCATGAGGACCGCCCTCAAAGAGGACTTGAATACCTCGTCCGCTGAGCTGGTCTATGGAGAACCTCTCCGTCTTCCTGGAGAATTAATCATGGTAGCGGAAGAACCCAGGAGCCCAAACGACATTGCAGATTTCGTCACGGAGTTGAGGAGCCGGATGGAAATTTTACGTCCAATTCCAGCCTCACGACACGCTCGACCGTCCACCTTCGTTTTCAAAGATTTGGCGACGTCGACCCATGTCTTACTCCGTGATGACACTGTTCGACGGCCTCTGCAACCTCCTTACACTGGCCCATACCGCATCCTGAGGAGAAGGGATAAAACCCTTACCTTGGAGATCAATGGAAGAGAGGCTACTGTCAGCATAGACCGTGTTAAGCCAGCTTACCTGGACTCTGAACTGATTTCCTCACCACCTGTTACAGTTCCTGTTCCAGTTTCTCCTTCGTCAAACCCAACTTCTCTTTCGCCAACTCTTGCGTCTCCTTCAGGCATTATCACCACCAGATCTGGCAGACGGGTTAAATTTAGGGACATTCTAGATTTATAATTTTTATCTTTTATTTTCTTTGTGTGTATACCTTGTTTTTCTCCGTAGGGGGGTGGTGTGGCGAACCTAATTAATATCTATGGTTCCCACTATTAGTTCTCTGACAACCCTAGTTGGCTAGAGGGTTTGTCTATGTTTTCATGACAGAAAACAAGTGACTAGGATTTTGAATCTTGATGTAAAAATATTATAATGATCTCCATGTGATAATTCAACTAGATTCCTATCCTGTGTTTATGTATATATATAATGTTACTGTCGTCGTTTGGACATTGTGCTGTGGTATAAATACAAATGTAATTCAACAGGACCTAGTTTCAATTCCTAAAAAATAAAATTCATTTATTTCAGGTCATTGACCCATATTAAATACAAAAACACAATTCAAAATAAAAACTAAATAAAATATGTAATAATTAATGTCTAAAAAATAATGTCAGTAATAAATAAATAATTTTTGTTATTTGATACATATTTGTAGGTTGACTTATTAATTAAATTCAAATTCAAGAAAAAATTGGTATTTTTGTTAATATTTGCTACTTAAGCCTTTTTAGCACTAACAAGAATCCAATTTTAATGATAAATGGTAACTTTGGTCTTTTTAGTACAATAGAAGAGGATAGTAAAAATATTATTGTCTTTAGTGCAAATGCAAAATGGGCCAATATATTTATATTGGTATATTTTGCTTTAATAAATAATATATTGTAGGTAATACGGGCTGGTATCCGCAACTCCAGGATAATGCGCGTATTTTGCGTATGGTTATACAGGGTGTTTGGTGCATCGTTTGCCAAATTGAATTGGCCGAAAGAAGAGGTCATTTGCTATCGCTTCAGGCTCAAGTACTCATTTTTGGCCACACCGGTTTTTTTATTACAACTTTCTAATTTTTATTTTGAAAAAATCCAAAACTCAGCATTAAAGCTTAAATTAAAAAAAAGTTTTAAGTGTAGTCGTCAAATTTCATTTTTATTTACATATGTACTGTTGTATGGCTCTATCAAATTTAAAATTACTTGCCAGTTACATCTAGTTTTTTTTTAATAAATCACAAAGTTTTTGGAAAAATAAAAAATGAACTTAAAACTCAACTTTAAATAGCTATAAAAAAAAAACTAAAAGCGATCGGGATCTTCGAATTATTTTAAAAAGTTCTCTAGTCTATCCCCTTTCCAACGGTATGCAAATGTGTTTAAAAAATGTTTCAGTAAGTTCACTAATACGCTAAGTTTGTGTATCGGGACGCACCATCAAACTATTGCATATTCGGGATAAACACTACTTACCTGACAACCTGAACGGGGATAATTACTTAGAATTTCTGCAAACAGAGTTGCCCTTATTATTAGCTGATTTGCCAATTTTCAGTGAAGACAGGTCTTTTGTTTTCCAACATGACGGTTGTCCCGCTCATTGGAGAATAACCGTCAGGGAGTACTTGAATGATGCATTCCCGGACTCATGGATTGGGAGGGATGGCCCTATTCCTTGGCCTCCACGTTCTCCAGACTTAACTCCGTTGGATTTTTACGTCTGGGGACGGGCCAAAGAACTCGTCTACGCCACGGAAGTTGAGACAAGAGATGATTTAGTCCAACGCATTGAGGCGGCTTTCATGACGATCAAAGCAGAAATGCGTTTACGCACCACTACAGTTGAGATAAGACGAAGATGTCGCGCGTGCATACGCAATAGTGGTAGACAGTTTGAACAAGACTTGTAAGATTAGTATGTAATTAAGTAAATTACTTATTAATAAATGATTATTTTTGTAATAATGTATTTTTTTTTCAATTTCGAGGAAAGTTCCCTATGTAAGAACGAGATAAGAGACTACGTAAGACGTGAGATAACAGTATCTATCTACTAATAGCATGTAATTTATGCGAAAACTAGTGTTTTAAACGTAATATCCAATATCAGCCTGATGTGTCTCGACTACACATTTAGCTAATTATTAAAGATATTAAAAGAGTTTTTTAACACATTACATACCGTTGGAAAGGGGACAGACTAGAGAACTTTTTAAAATAATTCGAAGATCCTGATCGCTTTTATTTTTTTTTTTTATAGCTATTTAAAGTTGAGTTTTAAGTTCATTTTTTATTTTTCCAAAAACTTTGTGATTTATTAAAAAAAAACTAGATGTTACTTGCAAGTAATTTTAAATTTGATAGAGCCATACAACAGTACATATGTAAATAAAAATGAAATTTGAAGACTACACTTAAAACTTTTTTTTAATTTAAGCTTTAATGCTGAGTTTTGGATTTTTTCAAAATAAAAATTAGAAAGTTGTAATAAAAAAACCGGTGTGGCCAAAAATGAGTACTTGAGCCTGAAGCGATAGCAAATGACCTCTTCTTTCGGCCAATTCAATTTGGCAAACGATGCACCAAACACCCTGTATATTATAATATATTAAATTATGAAGCCAAAGCAAAGGTTGTATCACAAAAACGGGAGTTAACTTTGGTCGTTTTAGTTCCGACTATATTACTAGCGTAGTGTTTGTTTTTAAATTCCCTTGGCACACTGCAGCCCTTTTAACAATTAATAATTTTTGTGTAACAGTATGAAAGCATAGACCACATTGGCCTTTTTAACCTAGTATCTTTTGAGAGATTGTCGTTACACTTACGCCGTTTTAGTACACATAAATATATCACTTTTTCAATAATTTTGCACTAAAATCTCATTTCTCACAAAAACGTACTTTGACACTTTTAGCACCAAGCCACAGATATGTAGTCTGTACATAGAGTTATTTGAAGGTTGGTAGTTTCAGTGTTGTGAAGTGTTGTAGTTGGTAATTTGTTTCAGAATTTGTTGAGATTTTTTTTTGGAATAATTTGGTATTTTCTTGGAGTACAGGACGCGATCCAGAAAAAATATAATGAAGCAAGTTTAGGTCAGAATTTTGAACAACCAAAATTTACATAACTTTCAGAATTTCTTAAGCTCATGCTCACAATATCTACAAATAATCACCTTCAAACATAACATCATCATCTGCCTAGCCGTTTCACAACTATATTGGGGTCGGCTTCCGGTTTAACCGGATGCAGCTGAATACCAGTATTTTACATGGAGCGACAGCCTATCTGACCTCCACAAACCAGTTACTGGGTAATACGATACCCCTTGCTAAGACTGGTTGTCAGACTTTTGGGCTTCTGACGACCCGTAACGATTGTCAAAGATTCAAGAATGACAGTCGGGGCTAACGGCTTAACGTGCTTTCGGAGGCACGGAGGGGTCTCGGTATGTAAAGATGGTCACCCATCCACGGACCGACCGCTGCAAGCGTAGCGATCATCGCCCCGTGCTGCTGTTATTAATTAGCCACGAGCCCCTCAAACACAGCATAATCAGCTTATAATGTTCCCACTGCTGGGACACAGGCCTTCTCTCTGTGAGAAGGAGGCCTGCGTCAAACATCGACTATCATTATTGAAGTAACTGGTTTCGGCTATTGAGCTTTTTTAGGGTTCTTTACCCAAAGGGTAAAACGGAACCCTATTACTAAGACTCCGCTGTCCGTCCGTCTGTCCGTCTGTCATCAGGCTGAACCGTGATAGTTAGACAGTTGAAATTTTCACAGATGATTTACTTCTGTTGCCGCTATAACAACAAATACTTACTAAAAAAAACTTTTTTACAAAAAAAATACAACCGACTTCCAAAAACAACACTACAAAGTGAAAAATAACTTTAATTTCGGAAGTCGGTGTCTAGTTAAATGTATTTTCGTTTTTTGCCACCGACTTCCGAAAAAAGTTTTTATTTTTCACTTTTTAGTTGTGGTACCTACCCCACACCAATTCTAATACCACTAGCTGCAAAACAAACTAGAACATCATCCATATAAAAGTGGGGAAAAAATATGTATTATTGAAGCTAACTCAAAAGCTACTGAAGCAAAGTTAATCATTTTTATATGGGACCAACTGTGATGTATACCCTCTTGAATAAAACAAAAAAATCCAAATCGGTCTAGCCATCTTCAAGTAATCGGGGAACATACATACAAAAAAAAGGCTCCGACGAATTCAGAACCTCCTCCTTTTTGAAGTCGGTTAAAAACAGAATAAAATAATTATTTAAGGGGGCTCCCATACAACAAACGTGATTTTTTTGCCGTTTTCATAGATAATGGTACGGAACCCTTCGTGCGCGAGTCCGACTCGCACTTGGCCGGTTTTTAAAAAAAATGTAGATAAATTTTTTCAAATAAGTCAGGTTAATTTTTACAGCCGTCCTTGTATATTTTTCAAGTTATGATTTCAAGACATTTTAAATAACTCCCAAGACGAAATAATGTTCTCAAAAGATTTTTCAGTAAACATTTGCTAGCGTCTCACAGACTAATCATACATCAAGTTTGGTATTGCGTCTCAAAGGCCCAGCAGTCTAGAGTTTAGAGATGGGCCTACTATGACTATGGCTCGCCGATTAATCGGTTGCAAAAAGACCGAGCCAAGTCAATCTTTGCTTTCGGTGGAGTTCGGGTGTACAAAACCGAAACTGTAATTCTAAAATCCTAATTATAAATGCGAAAGTGAGTATGATTGTTTGCAACGCTTTCACGCTATAACGGATGAACAGATTTTGATGAAATTTGGCACATGGGTAGACCAAGACTTGCATTAGTATATAGGATACTTTTTATCCCGGTAGTAGGTTCCTGTGGGATAATTCTGATTCTGATTGTGGCTGATTCTTGCTGGATTCTTTTTCTCCTCTACCTATCGTTATTTCTCCTGACAAAGTTTATTCTGTTTATATGTATGTATATATGTATTTATTTAATAGTATTTATTCTTTTTCGAGTTATCTATCCCTTATGCTGCACCTGCCATGTTTTCTCTCTGCATCACCCTAAGGTTGACTGGTAGAAAATGCCTCAGGCATTAAGTCCGCCTTTGTACAGTATTTTTTTACTTGTGCATAAAGTTTTAATAAAATAAATAAATAATTTCCGACCTCCACGCGGGCGAAGCTGCCGGCTAAAGCTAGTGAATAATAAATAACAGGTTACCTACGGTTCTTTTTCCATGATGTCTCGTTTATAATTTAATTTTATTGTTTAAATTATATTTTTCATGTTCAAATATTGATTACCACAGTAGTAGTTAGCACTAAGAACTGGTGAAGAGCTGGCGTTTTGGGGGACTATCTTTTGTAATTTGAATTGATTTGATTTGAGTAAGCATAGAAATATGAATAACGTAAAGAGCCAACTAGTGCATGCGCTTTTTGCCAACTAGTCGCCGAATACAAATATGGCCGGATAGTCGGCTTTCCCGACAAGTCGGTCATCTCTACTGAAATTCTGAATCATTTGAAATGAACTACTCGTATGTACACGTCGGATTATGTTTAACTAGATTAGAGAGGCTACTAACTTTATAGAGCTATGAAAACCTACTGAGATAATTTAATTCCATACTGATATGTGATATTTTGTTGACTTTGAATAACAAAATCACCTTAATTGGATTTGAATTCATAGAGTTTTGGGGATCAGTTACAAAAACGCGTGGCGTGGATCGATTCATTTGTGAGCTTGAGTTGTGTTGCACGCGGTCAATACGCGGATGGATGACCAGTTTTTTTCATAACGACATCCTTGCTTTGGAAAAAAACTATAGATTTACAAAAAGGGACCCCACCAAGTTAAAAAAACAATTTTGTAACAGCACTCTCTACTACAGAAACAGCTACCTTGTAACCACAAAAAATTACAACCACATTCCAAAATTAATATGAGAACTGTCCTTTAATTGTTACAAAAAAGAACTAAAAACATGGCTTATTCAAAAATATACGCACATACAAATTATTGTAAATATTCGTATGCCGCTTTTAGCGGCGGATGTGTCCTGAACATAAATATTAAAAATACCAACTTTGTCGCTACCATATCCGACGAATAAATGTCTTTGTCACTACATTTTTGCTATGAAGAAAATATTAAACTGTCGGTATCAGTTATCATGATGGCCTTTATGATATTTTTGCAATTTGAAAACAATCAAAAGGAAAATGTATCCCAGCCTCAAATTACTTCGAAAACAGCTACCTACAGAGCCGTTCAATTTTTAACCGACTTCATTAATGACGACGGTTAAAATTGGTTGGTTGGTATTGGTCTATTGGTCTAATTGGTGGGTGGTTGGTTGGTATTGGTTTGGTTGGTTGGTTTGGTGGTTGGTTAATTGGTGGTTGGTTAGTTAGAATTGGTTGGTTAGCTTTTTGTTTTCTTGGTTATTCAAACGTTTAATTTAAATTAAGCGTTTGAATAACGAAGAAAACAAAAAGCCTCAATTCCAAATCAAAACCTCATCATTCTCCTGCCCTTATCCCAATCTATTTGGGGTCGGCGCAACATGTCCTTTTTTCCATACTTCTCTATTATTCGTCATCTCGGTAGTCACCCCCTTTCTAGCCATGTCATCTTTCACACAGTCCATCCATCGTTTCTTTGGTCTTCCCCTACCCTTATAGCCATCGACATTCATACTCAAAACTTTCCTCACGACATTTTCCTTACTCCTCCGCATCACATGCCCATACCATGACAACCGATTTCTGCACAAATCAAAATCCAAAATCCAAATCAAAACTTAAGGACCAAAAGTTAAGCTCGCGACATTGAACATGACCGTTCACCCTATCAGACCTGCTGTGTAACCCTCAGAGTCTTGCAAACACCAAGACACAGAGTAAACACAAGATGATTAATTAAACCACGAAGGATTAGGTCCCTTAAACGGCTAACGTTAAGTTTACTTGTATTTGAGTGGAGGGTTTGAATAATATTCAGGTTGGAGTTTACCCATCAGGTGAAACACGTAAGCATTTGGGGCTATCAATTGTTATTGGTTCGGTTTGTTTATCTAAAAGTTCAGAATCACGGGCATTCGGAGGACAGTGGGGGTAGAAATACTTCTAAGGTTAGAAAAGTTGTCAGTCATTCCGGCTTTTGACTACCCAATGTCAGTCTATGGGTCGAATTCATAAAGTCAATTTCAAGTCAGTGTTAAGTCGATTGAGTCAGCGTCAGAACGACTTTTTAAAGTTAAGGGTTGCTTGAGAATTTTTTGTATCTTTTGAGTTTACTAAATAATGCGCAGACAAAGTAATTTGCTTAAATCTTAAAAGGTTTTTTTTATTTTACAACGCCTAATGGTTTGGGCACTTATTTGAAAAAAACTTTTTGATTAAAATTGTTGTAATAAGGACTCAAGCCTCTTGGCTTGAGTCCTTATTACAACAATTTTAATCAAAAAGGTTCTATAAACGTTACTTAGGACGTACTTTGGCTAAGCATTATTCCAGTCACTGTCAAACAAAAAGTGCAAAATAGAGACTCGAACATATCTACATAAGCCAAAGCACATGCTAAGTATCATTATATACAACGTGTCGTTTTGCATCGTCGTCAAATTTCAGGGTGTGATACAGAAGATTCTTGACTTGAAACTTTCTCCATGGGACCAACATCGTAATCGCGAAAAAATTATCAATTGTCCCATAGAAAACTTCAATACCTATTCGACGTAAATGATGGCTATGGCTATGGGAAGGCTGATTATTATTTCGCGATTACGATGTTGGTGCCATTGAAAAACTTGTTTGGTTGCAAAAAACATTTTGCACAGAAAATTTTAATTTCGGGGGCTACCCTTTTTGTTTTTTTTGTGGATGGGAAATCATCAAATGACTTCTACCGCTCTGGGCGGAGGTTTTAGTCCGTAAAAGTCACGCCCGGGAGGGCCTGTCAGACTTTTACTCAATAAAACCCACCCGTGTTCCTTCAGTTGCCCGTGCCAGGGCCACGGTATCTCTTTCGAACTACCCGCGACACCGGCGGCATCGGCCCTATTGGACCCCGTCACTGCTGACATCTCTTTGAGGCGCGCGTGGAACACGATTCACTGACTTGTTACTATTATAAACCACTTTAACTTATTATTTTTCTTGTAAGTATTCAGTGTGATCAACAAGATTCATAATATCATGTTTGTGTAAATGATATTCTTCCACTATCACCTGGATAATATGCTGTGATACAATACAAATACAAATCTATTACAACTAGACCGAGTTTAGTTTAGTTTTTTTTTTAGCCGCCGCTCGCCTCCGCAAGAACACGGCGGTGCACCGCCCAAGCCGGGCAGACCTCCACAGTATGATCCACCGTGTCCTTCGGGCGATCCACACAATGGTGACACCCGGGCTTTTCCTCCCGCCTTATCCGAAACAGGAACCTCCCGAAACAACCGTGTCCGGTGCGGACCTGCGTTAGGCGGAAGGTGAGGACGCCGTGGTGCCTCTCCAACCACTCCTCAAAGAGGGGACTTATCGCCGCAATTGTGGCGTGCCCAGCGCTGGGTTGCGACAATCGCACTCTCCATGTCGCCATGAGATCCAGCTGGAGCTCTGTCTGCTGAACCGTGATTTCTCGCGGCAGCGATGTTACGCCCTGGCGTTTCGCCTCCTTGCGCCACTCCCACACGTGCGCGAGGACTTTTGCCTCCAGATCCCATGGCGGTAATCCGGCAAAGAGGCTCGTCACCTCACAGGAGACCGTGCAGTATCCCCGGACTAGCCGGATGGCCATGACCCTCTGGGACGCCTTCAACCAGCGGGCTGGTCGCAGCCTCAGGGAACGCGCCCACACCGGTGCCCCGTAAAGGGCCATGGACCGCACGACCCCCGCGTAAAGCCTCCGGCAGGAGGCGATTGGACCCCCCAGATTGGGTAGGAGCCACTTCAAGGCAGCCCCGACCCGCTCCAGTCTGGGAGCCAAACGTCGGAAGTGCTCCACGAAGTTCTACCGGCTGACGAGGACGAGTCCCAGGTACTTCATCGTCGCCTCGACTCCGATGTGAACCCCTTCTACCGTTATTTGGGAATCCGACGGTGGCGCGTTCCGAGGACCATGAAAACACATGACCTCGGACTTGTGCAGAGCCACCTCGAGTCCCAACTGCCGGATCCTCTCTACGATTATCGCAACCCCGCGTGTCGTTAGTTCGGCCGCCGCCTGGTGCGATCTCCCTTGCGCCAGGACCAGCGTGTCGTCAGCGTAACATACAACGCTGACGCCGCTAGGGAGGTCAGCGTGCAGCACCCAGTCGTACCCGATGTCCCACAGATGTGGCCCCAGGACCGGTCCCTGTGGGACACCGCACAACACACACAGGTTCCACTCTCCCTGATAACTGGGGTTGATGACGGCCCTGTCCGCCAAATAGGCCTCGACCACTCGACAGATGTAGGTTGGCATCCGGTGATACCAGAGGGCCTCCCTGATAAAACTCCAGGGCAGGGTATTGAAGGCGTTGGAGATGTCCCACCTCGGGCCACAGCATCCCACGCCGTGAGGGCTCGCACGCGCATGATGGCGTCCACCGTAGAGGGTTCGGGGGCTACCCTGACCATTTCGCCTTAAGACGCAGATAAGTGCCAGCGGCCTTGAGTGGTTAGCTTGCGTGTTCTGTGCTGAGCTTATGCAATGCCTCGTACGTTCACCCAGTAATAGGACTCACCCATCAAGGAGCGCTGTCCCAAATTAGTCGCATTATTAATTTATTATACATAAAACAAAAGGTATTACACTAAAACACGTATACGAAAAGTTAATTAATTAAATTATCTTTAAAATGGTTTCATAAAAATACTTTTGATAATTTTTGCGTGATTCTCAGTTTTTTATCCGCGTTAGACATACATTTACAAATTAATTACAGTATGTAATATAAACAAAATCAAAAATATTCACTTAAGTTATTAAAAGAATGCTCTAATTTAATATATATTTTATCCAAATCATTAGCAATCTTGGTTTAGACGTGATCTTTAGTTTAAAATCATTATGGTGATATGTAAAAAGCGAACTGGGCGGGAATAAGAAAGTGACGGAGTCATCGCTTGTCATAAATATAGACAATAGTCTATAGCATAGACAAGTGAGGTTGGACCGTCGGGCGTCAAGCGTGAGTCGATCTTTACACCTTATTGACGGTTTTTGTTTTTTTTCTTTTCAAGTATTCTAGTATTTGTATTTTATTTTATTTGATTTTATTCCCCTTGCTATTTTTAATTGATATCCGTGGGTATGTCCGTGGCATCACACAGGCCCTATCAGAATACCAGCGTTGCGGTATTTATTTTTTAAATATCGCAGCTTTATGCTGAGATGGGAGCCTTTTTGGCCTCGCACAGGTCTCTTTTTTTTTATTCTGATTTCTTTTTTTTTGTTTTTTTGCTTTTTAATGTTTATTTTGTTACTTTTATATGCTCTTTTTTAACTGTATTTCCTGTGCGTGTCCCAAATAAAATATTTTTCTTTCTTTCTTTCTTTTTCTTTCAATTACTTCCACATGCAAAAAAAGAGAGCGCAACAATGCGCTGCAACCAAAATAAAAGCGCCAAATGAAATAAATTTTTTTTAAAAATAAATTAAACTATTTGTCAAAAATATTTTCAGCCAGAGTTTTTAATTACAAAATACGCATATTTTGAATGCAATTTTGCAATGAAATTACTTAAGATTTTAGAATTACAGAAAAAAATATAAAAAAAGTAGAGGTCGTTTCGGAATTAAATTCTAAAAAAATTAACCCAATATTTTCCTTCAGTCAGAGTATTAATCAAATAGTCAATAAACATATATCCAAAAATTAAATGGATACATGCTGTTATAGTGAAATAAATGGTTATGAAAAATCCCCAATTTATTTTGGTATCGCCTTAAAAGTTGCTTATCGTCGCCATAACTTCTGACGCGACCCCATGTGTGCATAAGGAAAATCCTCTAAATAATAGGTATATAAGCTTATATAAATAAAAAAACATCATCCGATGGGAAAAAAATCATCATCAGTAGTTGTGATCTGTGAACCTATGGGGCTTGCAACTAACCCCCCCCCCCCCCCCCCCCCCCCCTGGGGTTTTGGGTTCATACATAAGTACATATGTTCCTATTTATTGACACACCACAAGTTATAATAACATCAGAAATAGCCGTGGGCCCCAAACTAGGCACAGCCTGTATCTTGGTAGGCCAAGGTTATGAAGAGTTAAGGGCGTTTTATTAATCACAACACAGTTTTATACACAGAAAAGATAACTTTATCTGTTCTGTGGTTTTATATGTAGGTAATATATCCTGTAGCATGATGTATCGTAGAATTAGTTTACATATAAATATTCCATAGTGTTGTAGCGCCCGCCGCCGCACCGCGCCGCCTACATGAATAGACGTATTGTTGTATTGTTAACATGAGATCACTAGCACCTGTCTTGTGTAACCATACCTTAAGCACAGATGAATACAGATGAGACACTCCGCAAAATCATTTAAATAAAAAGCAACTGTTGTTACGACACAATAAAGTGCAATTCAGGACGCACAACGCTTCATTACCTACAGTTATATACACCTATAAGTTGCTCTCTTTCTATCGCGTAACTATTATACCTTCTGACTCGTTAGGGTTGTCTTCTTTTAAGACGCGGTGCGTCGTGCGAGCCGGCCGGTGCGTGGCAGCCCACACTGAATTGACCCAGTGAGATGAGCCCGCCGCGTACTTGTAGCTTCATACCTAAACTGCGGAGTGACCCATCTGTATTAATCTGTGACTTAAGGTAGGTAGGTCGCAAACGATTTGCAATTGTTTAACGCTTTTCAATATAAAAACACCTTCAAAAATATGAAAGATGTTATGTGCGAACTAATTTCAAAAGTTGGTTCTTGGGTATGTTTTTTTTTTCCACTAAATCTTAGACCACCGACATTCTTTTTCAGCCTTTTTTAAGTTGTTTTTTTACACATGCACCACAAATCTCTTCGACCAACTGATAAATTGAATAAAGAAAACAAAAATCCAACCAAAATTGACACAGGCAAAGCTTTTAACTAAATCCTTTACATTCAACCACCTGTAATACCTTCGCTGGGATAAAAAATATAGGTAAAGCTGTTAAGAGTAGCAAACAAAAACTAAATCGCATACAATCCTTTGATCCTTCCAATTGAAATATTTTACGTGAAGGTATTAATCACAGAATAGATAGCTACAGAAGGTTGGCTCCATACAACGAGCGAAGTACAGCGAGTGGCATTTGTTTGAGATCGCCGGACGTACAATCGGCCAAACTTCCGCATGCTTTATTTATTCATAAGGAATAAATAAATAAAGTGTGTTAATTGCATAGCACGGCTTACGACTCAATCGCCCGATGCATGCGTTTTGATGCACGTTTGTTTTTTATTTGATTTGTTGCTAGTATTCGTTGTTATTTTTAAAAAAAACACAACAATGAATATTGTCTCTAATTGGGTGAAACCGGGAAGGGGCGTGGTCTGTCACTAGCTGCGCTTCCGCAGAAATATTTTCTAAACTGAGCATGTTTATGGTGGATCCGCAGTGGTAGCCCCCGAAATTCAAATTTACTTGAATTTTTTTGCAATTTGCAGGTCAGTGTCAGGTTGTATCTTGATTGAAATATGATTCGAATGCGATCAATAGAAACGAACTCTAACTAGAGATGTGTTGATTATTATTATTGTTATAAATATGTAAATACATATTTGTTATTATCGCGAATCATATTGTTATCAAGATATAACCTGACACTGACATAAAAATTGCAAAAAACGCAATAAAATTTGAATTTCGCGGCCTGCCACTGACGATTCACCTTAAGTTTTGTCGGTAGTACCTACGCGTCTCAAACTCACAGCATTTATTTCAAATAAACCATTTACAGGCACTTTTGAATTATCAAGGGGTCGGTCAGTCAGAAAGATGAAGCGAGTCGCCTATTCCAAAGCGTAGTAGGTACCTATGGAGAAGAATTCAAACTCAAACTCAAACTCAAACTCAAAGCATTTATTTCAAATAAACCAATTACAGGCACTTTTGAATTGTCAATGGGTCGGTCAGTCAGAAAGATGAAGCTAGTTGCCCATTCCAAAGCGTAGTAGATCCCTATGGAGAAGAACGGGCAAGAAACTCCACGGACACTCTTTTAAATCATAATATTTTTACAAAATATTGGTTACATCGTTCATGTTGAAAATATACATGTGAGAACAATGTAGAAAGACGTGCACGTTAAAAAGCGTCCGTAATAAAAAGATAAAAACTAAAACAACTAAATTTTATATTAAAATTAAAAATAAGCCATGGCAGCTAAGAGACGAGCAGTCCCAACTGACGGCGCCCGTTCACGAACATGACGCATGGATCAGCACCATGGGCAAGAAACTCCACGGACACTCATTAAAATCAAAATATGGTTCCGTCTTTGTATGCGTGCGCCTATAGCTCGCTGTATGGAGTCGACCTTCTATCTATTTCATGTGTGAATCGAACTGTTATTTACTCAATACTGTTGTATTATACAGGGTGCGAAAATACGCAACATGGAGTTCGCTTATCTCAGGTAGGTATCAGATTTTAGTTATTGGTAGCTTTAATTTAGAGAAATCATAACATTCTGTATTTGTGTGTCACAACAAAAAAGGTTACGGGTCAAATCTCACATAATGTCGACTCATAATTTCAAGTAAATACACTGGCCCCGTAAACTGAAGTTACCCAAATTATTGAAAAATGGCAAAACATTTTTTTTTTGTTTTCTCGTTTTTAAAAAAATACAACCGACTTCCAAAAACAACACTACAAAGTAAAAAATGTCTGGTTAAATGTATTTTCGTTTTTTGCCACCGACTTCCGAAGTTAAAGTTATTTTTTACTTTGTAGTGTTGTTTTTGGAAGTCGGTTGTATTTTTTTGTAAATAAGTTTTTATTTTTCAGTTTTTTAGTTGTGGTACCCCACACAAATTCTAATACCACTACCTGAAAAACAAACTAGAACATCATCCATATAAAATTGGGGAAAAAATACATATTATTGAAGCTAACTCAAAAACTACCCAAGCAAAGTTAATAAATTTTATATGGGACCAATTTTGACCAACAACCTCTCGAATAAAACAAAAAAATTTCAAATCGGACGACTCTGAAAAAAGTTATGCGTGGCCATACATAAAAAAAAATATATATATACGTGTCGAATTGAGTGTCGTGTTGAATTGATTGATTGTGTCGGTTAAAAAGGAAACTACGAACGACGGGTTGGCGATTTAAAACTTATAATAACTAAAGTCCAGGTTTCCTCACGATGTTTTTCCTTTACCGATGTCAGTAGATGTCAAGATAAATTTAGAATGTACATTATGAATTAAAAAAAGTCATATTGGTTCTTGCCAAGATTTGAACCCACAACCTCGTGCATGAGAGAAGAGGTCTTAAACACTGAGCCATCACGACCTAAGCCACTATTGTATTGGATTATATGGCATTGGTTTCATCCTCCCTGTACGTTTCAATATCAAAATATAGATGGTAACCAATATAAGGCTATAAGGAAAGTTACGGATTACCTTTTTGTAGGTATCATGTCCTTTTTTATTGGACTGTGTCCTTTTTATGATCACTCTGTATATTGAAAGAACTTTTTCGACAGGGTTTCATAGTTCATTTAGCCGGCTGTGAAGTTGTACCGTCTGAGTGACGCTATTTTTATAGTAAATGGACACAAAAAAACAATAAAGCTGCTTAGCCTTTTCCTAACTATGTTGGCTTCGGCTTCCAGTCTAACTGGATGCAGTTGAATATCAGTATTTTACATGGAGCGACTGCCTATCAGAGGGGCAATTCCCGTATTTTTATAACAACGTTCGCAATCTCATCTCAGTCTCAATCTGTCAAAATTGTATAGAGTTTGCCTACATTTTTGACATTTGAGTGTCGCTGGCTGACATTGCGACTTGAATTTGAACGTTTTTAATTACGAGAATTGGCCCTCTGACCTCCACAACCCAGTTGCTGGGTAACACGAAACCCCTTGGTAACTTTTGGTCTTCTGACTACCCGTAACGACTTTCTAAGATCTACGAATGACAGCTAGGACCAACGGTTTAATGTGCTTTCCAAGGCATGGAGAGGTCTCGATATGTAATGGATGGTCACCCATCCACGAACCGACTGCGGCAAGCGTAGCTCAACCTTTGATCGACCTGTGAGGCTGTTATTATTTAGCCAGGAGACCCAAAAAAGGACTACTACTAGGAGAGAGTAAAAGGATACTAGGAGGGAGTAAAAGGATACTAGGAGGGAGTAAAAGGATACTAGGAGGGAGTAAAAAGACTACTAGGAGGGAGTAAAAGGATACTAGGAGGGAGTAAAAGGACTACTAGGAGAGAGTAAAAGGACTACATACTGAAAAATGTTTATGCGAATGCGAAGTCGTTCCTGCCTAAACGTACACAAGTCACGATTACAAACGCAATGGCTGAGCGTCTGAACGAACGTGGAGCGGAAAGAAAATTTCTGTATTTTTCGATTAGCACTCAACATCTTAAATAAACTCCAGACCACAGAGAGCGAACTCTGCAAGGATGCCGCTCTTGCAAACCGATCCAGGGACTCTCTGTTCTTTCACCCAACAGACGAATGTGAAGTTGACAGTCTCATTTCCGATATGAAAGACGACAGCGCACCTGGATCTGACGGGATCCGTCCACTCCTCCTCAAGTACATCAAACCGTTTATACTGAATCCCCTAACGCATATCTGTAACTTGAGCATGTCAGTGGGTAAATTTACTGACTTCTGGAGGATCGCCGCTGTAACGCCGATTCACAAGAAGGGCGAAAAAGACTGTCCTGATAACTACAGGCCTATTTCTTTGCTTTGTGTACTGTCGAAGATCTTAGAGAAGCTCGTTAACAACCGTGTCATCAGCTTTATCGAAAAACACAGACTATTGTCCGGACGCCAATATGGCTTTAGACGCGGGAAGTCCACAGAGCAAGCCGTAGGGCTTTTAACTGACATTGTCTCTTCAAAGATTGATGGGGGGAAACGGGCAATTGGTGTCTTTCTTGACCTAGCCAAGGCATTTGACACAGTTTCCATTCAAATACTATTAAAAAAGCTAGATCGCCTTGGCGTAAGAGGCATCGCTTGGGACTGGTTTAGAAGCTATTTAATGGATAGACAGCAGTATGTTGTGATCGCGGACAGTGTCAGTGATAGCCTTCCAGTAACGTTTGGGGTGCCACAGGGAAGTGTCCTTGGGCCGACATTGTTCACCATGTACATGGATGACATATTGAGGCTAACTATCCCACGGTCAGATATGATCTGTTACGCAGATGACACAGCAATCATATTTTACGGTGACACATGGGAGGACGCCACAGACGCCGCAGAAAATGGCATGCGTACTATATCTGACTGGCTCGATAGAAATCTCTTAACCTTAAACGTCGAAAAAACTAATTTTATAACGTTTTACGACAGTCGTTCCTGCTGTCCGGAGATCGATCATATCAAAATTCATAACATCCACTGTCATGCAACAAATTGCTGCTGTAATTATATAGGCAGAGTCAAGTCAACCAAATATTTAGGTGTCATAATTGACCAAAACTTGTCTTTTAAGGAACATATCTCGTCACTCTCTAAAAAAATCCGTAAGTTCATTTATATATTTAAATCCCTACGTGCTAGTGCCCCGAAGGACATCTGCAGAAGAGTTTATCTAGCACTTTGTCAATCGCTGCTGCAGTACTGTGTAGGCGTCTGGGGTAGCGCGGCCAAGTCCTATATGCTTGAACTCGAACGTGCTCAACGGGCTGTTCTTAAAGTTTTCCTTGGAAAACCGCGCCGTTATCCAACAGACAAACTGTACAAGGAAGCAGGCGTCTTGCGTGTCCGACAGCTTTATATACAGAAGTCCCTTCTTAAACTGATTGAAGAGTCAAAAGAGAGTCAAATCCGACTGCTAAGTCGAAGTTTAAAAAAATCTTTTTGCATTTTCTAGCCCAATTCTTGAGGAAGGCTTTGGTTATTTAACATCACGCTAGGATCCTTAAGAGCCGAGCAAAAAGAAAAATGATCGGAAAGAATACTAAGCAAAAACGAAGTAATAGTGCGGGCAAGCGATGCAATGCGACGGGGTGGGTCGGGTCCCCCGACTCGGGGGAGCAAGAAATTTCACGCGGACGAAGTTGCGGGTTGAAGCAAGTAGTTAATATAAGTCTGAAATCGCTAATCCATCTTGAGCAAGCGTGGTGATTACTGCTTATTCCTTCTTTTTAACCGACTTCAAAAAAAGGAGGTTTATATAATATATTTTTTTATTTTTTTTATTTTCTCGCTAGATATCTTGCGCATCCAATATAATAATATTTTTAGAATGCTCTTGAGACTGTCCCGTTTCTGTAGAGCGTTGGAAATGTTTGCACAGAATAGAACTGACAGATTTCATTTCCTCTTCCTTCTGGCGGCGGTTCGGTTCGGACGTGTTTTTAGTAGTGTGATTGTTTCCTGAATTTAAATTTTATTTAATTATTTTTTCAATTAATATTTTTTATTATTTTTTTTTAATTATTTTTTTCTCTTAAAATGTCGATTGCACACCATGTGTACAGATAACAATAGAATTTCAATTGTGTCTGCTAATTAGCGCGCGACGGGTTAAACCGAGACAGTGACTCCACACCTAAACTCGGGCCCTCCTTGTCTATCTTGCGGGAGCGTCCATAAAGTGCAGCGGCCATATTTGATTGTGTCGGAGATCTCTCTCTCACAATCTGCACGTCGTCGACGAGCGCGCCATCGAAGAGATTGCTAAAGCTGGATAAATCATCACTTCGAGACTTTGAAAAGTTACGCGGTCAACTGGTGAGATTTGAACCCGGGCCGCGCCGTGCGTCGCATCGAGTTGTAGCCGTTGCGCCGAGTCAACGTTTGCGTCACCGCGCGAAATTAGTATCCTGCCTACGAAATCCTACGTCACGCACGCTGCTACGGTTCGACACTGACTCACTGAGTGCTACGCTGCTACGATGCTACGACGGCCGTTGCTTATCTGCTACGCGATACCTCATACAGGGGCCTTGAAGCGATCGGCTACGCCGGCGCCGCTTACGCATTAAATAATAGAATATTTTTGTAATCGTACGCGCTTGTATTGTATCTTTGTTACACGAAATTCCTATTAACAAGATGACCTCGCTGATGAATAAGTCTTCCTTAGAGTCTGAGATCGACCGAATGGAAGCGGATGAAAATCGAACGCCACCTAATTTTGTGACTCAGAGGCCTAAGAGAAGCCGGGAGGACTCCTTTATTGGTGAACAGTTGGATAATTTTAAAAAAGAAATTAAGGATACGAGTATGTTGACTTTTATGTTGACTCAGCAGACACAAGAAGTCACCTCCACTTTGAAAGAAATACAACAAACTAATTTAAACATAGAAAATACGATTACACACCTTATGTCACAAAATCAAGACTTGGAAAACAAAATATCTCTTCTAGAAATGCAGTCGAAAGAAGACAAGAAATATATTATGCTTTTGGAGAATAAAATAGAAGAAATGGAAACCGGAAGCCGTAAAGCCAACTTTGTGATAAAAAATGTGCCGAAATTAGCTGGAGAAACTAAAGAAGAACTTATTGGCTTAGTTTTGACCCTTTCCCAGGGTATAGACTGTTCCCTGACCAAATCTGATATAAAGGACATTTATAGAGTGCGTGGAAAAAATGACATCCAAAATACTCCCATTGTTGTAGAAACTGGATCCACTCTTATAAAAAATGATATACTAAAAAAGGGGAAGTCATTCCAAACCATAATATTTCATTTCCTTTCATTTCCTTCTCATTCCAAACCATAATATGTCCAAGCTATGTTGTAAAGATCTCGGTTTTAAGTCCCAAGAAGACACCCCTATCTTTCTGTCTGAACATCTAACGGCTAAGGGATCTCGTCTTTATTTCCTTGCGAGAGATCTCATAAAAACTGGAGGGTATAAATATTGCTGGACTGCATATGGCAAAGTATATATCAAAAAGGATGATCAAGCGCCAAAAATAATTATAAGAAGTGAAGATCAAATTCATCAACTTATAGTGAAAACATGACTATATGCAGAGTACTTTTGTAGTCGAGCATCATTTATCACGTGTTATCTCTTGCCATTCTACCATAGTAGTATCTCCGTAGCAATAAGGTACTTATTTATTATTTATTCTATATTTTTTAAAACTTTTTGTAATCTTAACCTACACAAACAATCAAATGTCACTATACACTCGCCTACATTAAATCTATACGAACTAAACAAGCTTTACAATAATACAAACTCACACGAACAAACAAAACATAAGTTATATATGAACACCATAACACAAAAACAATTTTTCAAGTGTGCACCTAATTTTCCAATAACGAAATATTCGAAATCACTTCCTCATAAGATAATAATTAAGTTTGCAAACTCAAACTCAACTCAAACTCAAAGCATTTATTTCAAATAAACCAATTACAGGCACTTTTGAATTGTCAATGGGTCGGTCAGTCAGAAAGATGAAGCTAGTTGCCCATTCCAAAGCGTAGTAGAGAGTTAGAGTTTAGAAATATTAGCATAACATCTCTTTGCTTTCTCTCATGGGTTACCTTTATCATGAACACATATCAATGTGGTATTTACGACTGCCTGGTGCTGACCTCAATAATATCTGGTATCATTTATGAGTAACACAGCATTGCAAACAATTAATGACATAGACAACATTGAAATTTCGAGGACAGTTGAATGTGATTCTTCAAATCTTGCCGACTACATAGACGTCATAAAAAATGATTTCACTATTATATCTCAGAACATAAGAAGTATATACTGCAACTTTGATGATTTCGTCGTTATGTTGGCTACTCTTAAATTTGAAACAGATGTGATAATATTAACAGAATGTAGATTAAATAAAAACAAAAATATACCCCAGCTCATCAATTATCAGTCTTTTTTATCAACACGGCAGATGAATCAAAATGATGGAGTAGTTGTTTTCGTTAAAAAAAAGTTAAAATCAAAAATTCAAGAAATCCAGCTGGACCAGGCGACCTGTCTACAATTAGACATACTAGATAATACTCTTCTGTGTATATATCGGTCTCCATGCAACACCAATCTTGATGGTTTTATGGATTCACTTAGTCAGCACTTAGATACGTTACCAACACAAAGAAACATTATAATAGCGGGAGACATAAATATCAACATTAGAGCGACACATGTAGAATTGTCTCATGATAAAAATAAACGAGTGAACTATCTCAACATGTTGTCGACGTTCGGTATTTTACTTGGTCATACCTTACCGACCAGAGAACGGAATTGCTTAGACCACTTCATGTTGAGGATTAATAAAAAAAAGACATCAGCTTCAATTGCTGTCTTAAAAACTACAATTACCGATCACTGTACTACATTTTTATCACTTTCCAAAATTAAAAGTAAGGAATCCGCTAGCAAAATCACCACGACCATAAACTTTGAAAATGCACTAAAATATTTACAGGAAAAAAATCTTGCAGACTTGCTTTTTTGTGACGACCCGAATTTGCTAACAGATAAACTCATTAAAAAACTGATTGATTCTATTAAATACAACACTAACACAAAAACTATTGCTAGCAGCAAGCGTATAATTAAGCCGTGGATCACCCCAGGATTACTAAGATGTATTAAAAATCGTAATAAATTACAAAAACGCTATCGAACTGATCCGTATAATGACATTTTAAAAATAACTTATAGTCGGTACAGAAATTACTGTAATAATCTCATAAAAAAAATTAAAAGAAAATACGAAAGAGAATTACTGGCAAAATCTGTTACAAATACGAAATTATTATGGAAAAATATAAAATCAATCACATACTCAAATAAACCTAAAAATCAAAGCATTGAATTATTACATAGCATGCCCTCTCCAACTGCATCAGTAAACTCTGTAAATAACTTTTTTGCTAATATTGGAAAGCAATTAGCTCAGCAAATTCCTATTGGTAAAACTTCTGACCAATCTAACATTCCACTTACACAAGTTAATTCTTTTGTGCTATTGGACACTGACCCGATGGAAGTAGAAAGTGTTCTGATGAGTTTGAAATCCGACAGTGCTCCAGGATGTGATAATATTCCAACTAAATTCCTAAAATATATTAGCAAGGAAATTGCTCCTGTCATTACTCATTTGGTAAATCTCTGTTTTAGAGATAGATCTTTCCAACACTTCTGAAGCAATCCATTATTACACCGGTTCACAAGGGAGGGAACAGAAACGATGTCAATAACTACAGACCTATTTCTGTCTTACCAGGTCTATCCAAAGTTTTAGAAAAAATAATTAATATAAGACTCTTACATTCTTTAGAAAAATTTAAAATATTATCAACTACACAATTTGGGTTTAGACAGGGAATATCAACTGAGGATGCTGTTACAGCACTCAGCTCGTTGATAACTGATTATGTCGATTCAGGGAAAAAGTGTCTGGCTGTATTCCTTGATCTAAAAAAAGCCTTTGACACCGTTTCTGTTCCAACCCTTGTGACCAAGCTAGAAAGAATTGGAATAAGGGGAACCCCTCTTAGGCTTTTTAAAGACTATTTATCAAGTAGAAAACAGAGGGTTAAGATAGGGACATACATCAGTGATGATGTGGAGGTATCATTCGGCGTACCTCAAGGAAGCGTATTAGGACCAACGCTTTTCTTATTGTACATTAATGACCTAAGTAACTTAAAAGTAGATAACGCAAAAATCTTCTCTTACGCCGATGATACCGCCATTGTCTTTTATGGAAATAACTGGTCTGAAGTAAAGTTCAAAGCTGAAATAGGTATGGCTCAAACTGCTAATTGGCTTAATGAAAATCTCCTTACGTTAAATGCAAACAAGACAAATTACATATGTTTTACAATTAGAAATCGCTCACAACCAGATCAAGATTTAAATATCAAAATACATTCTTGTAATCGAGCCAATAATTATCCCTGTACATGTCCAATAATTAATAAAGTAACACAAACAAAATATTTAGGTGTTATAATTGACCAACATTTAAGTTGGTACTCTCACCTCGAACATGTTGCTAACAGAATACGTAAATTGAGTTGGATATTTAAATCATTGAGATACGTGATCCCTACAAGTGTAGCCACAAAAGAGGGCGCTAAGAGAAATCTTCTAAATGAAATCTACACTGCCCTTGCACAGTCTGTGATAGTCTACTGTATACCCGTATGGGGTGGGGCAGCGAAATCTAAATTTATAGACGTCGAACGAGCGCAAAGAGGTCTGATAAAAATAATGTATTTCAAGAAACGGAGATTTCCTACTGAAAGTCTATATGAGATCAGCGGCCTGCTATCTGTTAGGAAATTATATATCTGTGCCGCGATCCTAAAAAAGCATAAGATACTTAAGTATGACAAAAACATAATATTAAAAAGGAGAAAAGATATTATTGTGCAAGTCCCACAATCTAAAACCAATTTTGCTGCTACACAGTATAATAAACAATCAGCACGATTATACAATAAAATTAATAAAGACATATACATATACACTGAAAAACTTCATAAAGGTAAGAAAATGCTAGTAGAATGGTTAAAATCACGCACGTATTCAGACATCGAATTACTGTTACAATAAGTGGAAATTAGTTATACTTGCACCGTCACACCTACACTTACATGCTCCCTCATACACACATCCACACCACTCACACACCTCTCACACTCCACACACCTCACACACAACACGCACCACACACACTTGACACACCTCACGACACCCCACACACATCACACACTTCGCACACCTAACACAACCATATCAATGTATTCATTCACGAGCGAGCGAGCGTGCTTGAAGTTATAAATATAATACTGTACGTAAATGGTAATAAAGCATGAAACACGCGCTCGAAAAAAAGATATGTGTATTTTGTAATCTAAGAGTATTATTATTTTTATTAAGTATTATTAGTTATGGAGTATTATTTTTGTAATTTGTAAGTTGTATAAACAGCCAAAGCTGTGGAAGAGCGGAGTCTCCTAACACAGGCGGTATTATGCTTAAAAGGAGGCTCCAATCATAAACTAATATGTGAACTATGTAGTTGGTACAATAATAAATATTTTATTTTTTTATTTTATTTTATTTCATGCGATCATCCGAAAAAAAAAATATCACATCATTAGTATCTAGAACACGGACCAGTAGCAACAGCATTCTGATAATAGTGACAGAGACTTTCTATTCTCCCATTTTGAGGCATTTTGTGGATAGGATGGCCAAATGAGAAACTTGTACAGTCGATTAACACTTCAGTTTTTTAAATTTTAATTATTGAGCAAGATATTTAATTAAAATCGGAACAGAAGTATAGAATTTAATGATCTACGAGACTCTTGTTAGGAAAAAATGAGATAATCAAATAATTTTGCATTAATTTGCATGATATGTAACAAAGTAGCAGTGTTAATCAACTTATGTTACTGATGGTACCTTACTTCGTCGTCCTCTATGCAAAATGCTTCAAACTCAAATAATAATGATATCACTCACTATAGTTCGCTTCATGTAAGTTTTCCGCTCTGAAGTAGGCTACAAATAGAGAACATGTTTTTCAACTACAATGTGGGATTCATCCCAACTACGGAACTCTTCATTAATGTGCGTCATGTGACACGCACGTGACCGGTTTTTGTATAGATGTAAAAAAAAAATCGTTTTAAAAGATCGTTAATTCAAATTCAGAACAATGATGACACCATAATGATGATAAGGCCAATATGTCGGCTTCAAAACTGCATAAATACTTTTTCTTCATTTTTTTTCTTTTTTAGCTAGGCCTTCTATGCCTTACATGGAAATATATATATACGGAGGCTCCATTTGGGAGTCTGGGAGTGTATTTAAGTAAGAGGCCTCATCGTGAAAAAGCTTATTTGGAAACACTTAAATAACCATTTCTATTTCTCTGAGCAACGTTTTTGTTTTACCTTGAATCCTTATTCAAACCAATTGGTTTGTACTCTTAATCCTACAACCAATACTCTAATGTCTCGCTGATGGTGGCGCGTGTGTATGTGTCATTTACGAGTAGCTCCCTACAAAATGATTGACCTGAATGGTGCTAATCCCTGCGACAGGTTCGTGAACGGGCGCTGCCAGTGGAGGCTGGTCTTATCTTAGCTGCCACGGCTTATTTCAAATTAATTTTTGAATTGTTTTGTTTAATATTTTTATTACGGATGCTTTTAACGTTCTGCATCGTTCTCACTTGTATAATTTCAACATGAATGTTGTAACCAATGTTTTGTAGCAAAATTTTGATTTATAAGAGTGTCCTTGGAGTTTCTTGCCCGTTCTTCTCCATAGGTATCTACTACACTTTGGAATGGGCCACTAGTTTCATCTTTCTGACTGACCGACCCCTTGACAATTCAAAAGTGCTTGTAATTGGTTTCTTTGAAATAAATGCTTTGAGTTTGAGTTTAAATGGATATTTGGCATTCTCCAAAAATCCTTCTTAATTCAACACAAAATTCACAAAGATATCTATGAGACTGTCTCTATTATCCTTTACTAAAAACTTCAGTGATTATTCGAATCTGCAGCTTGGGGAACCCGCTTAGCGCTCAGGTGGCACCGAATCCTCTTGACAAATAGCTTGTGAGAGAAATTTACGGAGACTGCTTTTACCGACCGAAATAATACATCGCTCGCTTTTGTTTCTACTGCCATTCCTCGTAGAGTTTACTGGGATATACAGGGTCAAATTAAATTAGCTTGCTAAACTCCGCAGCCGTGATGGGTAAAGATATCTAAATACGATAAAACAAAAATAAAATTACAGCTCGACACAAAAGAGTAGGAAAATGGGGGCGCCACTAGCCATACATTATAAAATTTAAACTTTAAAAACCATTTTTCTGACAGAACTTTATATAGTATTGTTAATTTTAAATAAATCTAATCGTTGTCATGCACGTTTGTTGCCTGGTAAAACACGGACTGAGACAACACTGACAAAGATTAAAAACTAGTTCCGTTTCTAGACTTTTTTGCCAGACTGTAATTAGACGATTTTTTTGTGGGGTCATTGACCGCAGTTAGTGTTAGTGTGTGCATTTGAAAGATTATTTTTTTTTGTGTGTAAACTTCACAGACGTGACGGGATCGATATCTAAACAGGATGAAACGAAAAAAAAATATTTTCTCACCTCGTACTTCAAGTAATGATACTACCAGTGGTCGTTGACCCCCAAAAACAGCATCATTTTTGTTTATATTTTATTTTATCGTGTTTAGATGTTGCTACTCATGTCTGCAGAGTTTCGCTAGCTAATTTAATTTGACCCTGTATATGTGACTGTTGTATTTGTACGAAGTGATTATGTATTATATCTGCGCAAGCAACTTGCGAGAACGTTTATCACTTCTAGACTTTGTCACTTTTTAAACTAAACTCGCTACTTGTCATTTGGTATAGTTTAATAGCATAATCAGCCTATAATGGTCCCACTGCTGGGACACAGGCCTCTTGTCTTCGAGAAGGGGTAGGCTGTAAACTACCACGCGGGCCCAGTGCGGGTTGGTAGATGTCACATGTCTTCGAATTTTTTGGATCTAGGACATGCCTGTTTCCTCACGATGTTTTCCTTCACCGTTTTGAGAGCAGTGGCGATGAAATTATTTGGCTCCAGCTTGGCTGCGTACCCACGACCTACAACTCGTAAGTGGGGGCCGTTACCACTGGGCCACCATTGCTCTCTTTTGATATGTAACTCTGCTACAGTTATCTTTTGGTACTCGAATCACATTGACAGGGCGGCGCTGTTTCAATATATATTGAAAAAACAAGATGGCGGCGTTAGTTCTGATTTTGGCCGCGCACCAAAATAACCTTGTAGCGTTGTAGTCGCGTTATTTTGACGTCGCCATGTTCATCGTATTTAATTTATAGACAGGATTCTCAGATAATCAAACGTAAGAATTTACAGACTGAATTAATACTTCCCTCGCTTTTGTTTTTAGAGTGTAAGTTAATCCGTAACTAGGTAGTTCACACAGACCACACACAGACCGTAGTTAGGTTGTTACTAAGGGGTAGGTACCCCTTAGTAACAACCTAACTACGGGCACACATCGGCCGAGGGGTAGGTACCCCTTAGTAACAACCTGACTACGGTTTGTGTGACCGCGTCGGTCGATATACTGATCTAGGAAAAAAAAATTCATAGAAGGAGGTAAATTAAAATAAAACATAACATTTTATAGGTTTTTATTTATACTAAAATTAACCCGTCGCGCGCTAATTAGCAGATACAATTGAAATTCTATTGTTATCTGTACACATGGTGTGCAATCGACATTTTAAGAGTTAAAAAGAAGCATAAACAATCAACATTAGTTATAAATCAGAATGTCTTCATATATAATGTAAAAAAAAATACCAACACATTTAGAAAATGAGATCTGCGTGTGGCGGGAAGAAGATACATGAACGCACGAAATGTAAAGATGCGCACACACTTTATTATTCACCAAAATAATATCACTGGAGTCTGTGAGACCGGGGGTAAGTAGGGTTAAACTGATGTGTGTCAGTTGTTGAAAATAAGTGCAGGAGATAAGTACGGATTATTTTCGGGCTTTGCCTTGCGTTGGTCTTTGTGTACTAGAGGAGCACGTGGCTAAGTAATAACAGCCGCACGGGTCGATCCGTCAGGTTAAGCTACGCTTGCCGGGGTTGGTCCGTGGATGGGTGACCATCTTTACATACCGAGGCTCTTCCGTGCCTCGGAAAGCACGTTAAGCCGTTGGACCCGCCTGTCATCCGTGGATCTTTGACAGTCAGGAGTTCAGAAGTCCGAAAGTCTGACAACCAGTCTGGTATTCAGCTGCATCCGGTTAGACTGGAAGCGGACCTCAACATAGTTGGAAAAAGGCTAGGCAGATTGATTTGGTCTTTGTGTACTAATGAAAGTGTACATTTTATCTCGCTTTTTTTTAGTCTTTCGATACTAATTGAAGTGTGTAAGATTTTCAAATTCAAATTTCAAATTCAAATTCAAATTCATTTATTGGTGTGATTTTTGGTACATTGATTTTTGGTAGATTAATTAAGTATAGTGATAAGGTTGTAGTAATGTGAATACATCTGCTTCTAAATTATGACCATATACACATGTAAGAGCCTGATAATGACGGGCCTATAGGAAAACAAAAACGGGATAAATTCGCACCTTTTAAACTTGCACGCGTACCCTGTGCGGTGTTGCTAGTTCGTGTCTCTACCAAACACATCTGTTCTTGGATAAAAAAACGTTGCGAGCATTATCCTAAGGGCGTGTGTCTACCACAGCCGTCACCAGGACGTAACTAAGAAAAGAGATTATTCGCACCAAAGTGACGTCCCGGTGTCGGCGGTCGTTCAGTATGTTATGATAGACAAATCAAAAAGCCGGGTGAATGGCGCCGATGCGACGGTAGTGTGTGAACAAAATTAAACGTGTTTTGTATTGCCTTCAAATCTACCCGTCACAACCTCAGGATTCTCGGGCCGAGTTCAAGCGGTCGCGACAAACTACTCAAAACTTCAGTGGCCGGGTTGACGGCGCTCCGCGCTCGGGCGACAGACGTGCAGTAGACACGCAGCCATAGCAAATGTCTGTATCGCTACTTCGGGCCGTCATCTAGTTGTTGGTGACGTCCTGGTGATGGCTACGGTGGACAAACGCACTAAGGTGACAGATATAATTCACGACATCTTTTCCCACGAAAATAAATCTACCAACAAAATACCTGATACATTTCAAATGAAACAAAGTAAAGAAGACAGAGTACGCCATAATAGACCACTGGAGCATACTCCATTTCCACGAAACACACGAAATTTTAATATTTTAACAGGCAAAACAGAATTATGTAGGTACATTTGGAAGCAAAGAAAACCTTTTAAATGTACATTTTGTTTGTAAAAACACACGTTTTTCGTTAGACAGTGATTGATGATGTGCTTTTGTTTTAAAATACATGGCAATGATAAGTAATGTCGTGACGTATGCGGGACTGTTTGGGCGGAAAAATTAGTAGATATCATCTTTTTTGTTTTCGCAGTGGAGGTCTGTTGTCAATCTATTTTTGTGTGGGGAAATCCTTCATAAGGGATGGGGAAGGCTGTTTGTTGGGCTCTTACTAGCTAAAATGCAACAGTGTTCCATTTTTAAACGCGCATTAGTTTCCCATTTCTCGGCAGGTAATTCTACCTGAATTACCTGCCGAGAAATGGGAAACTCGGCAGGTAATTCAGGTACTCCACAGTTTGGTTGACTCCTGTCCGGTACTCCACTACCTTGTTTCATTCACATTTTGCGGCTGTTTGTGTCATAAAACTTTCAACTCTGAGGCACAAAAACCTCGTGCATATGACATACCTCATCTATACAGGGTGTAAGTGTAAACAGAGGCAATATTTTAAGGGGTCATTGTACTCATCATTATGAACAACTTTTACTATGGGACCAAACCTGAAATCGCGAAAAAAAATCAGCAGTTCAGTACATTTATGTTCGCATAAGTCGTCAAAATGTAGGGAACAGCTGATTTTTTTTACGCGATTTCAGGTTTGGTCCCATAGTACAAGTTGTTCATAATGATGAGTACAATGACCCCTTAAAATATTGCCTCTATTTATACTTACACCCTGTATATAAAATCTAAACAACACTAATGAAGTATTTGGGATTAAACCTGATGGTCATCAGAGGAAAACGCAAGCTTCGTCCAATGCGTATATTGAAAAAGGACAGATAACATAACAAAAAGTGTTGTCATCAGATCCGATGACATTCCGGAAGATTATCCAGTGTTCTAATACTCAATAATGTAAAGGTGTAAACACACTTCATACATTACACCTCCCCACTTAATTAACAGCTAATTTCTTTACAGCATTTGACTAGTTACAACCATTTAAATACCTTAATTAATATGTTAACATTGCTTAGTTTTAAACATTTGACAATTTACAACTATTCGCATAGGTATTTCCGGTAGAGTTAATATATTTAAAACTAAATTAGCTTAAGTTAGACAACCAAGAGATATAATCTTGAGAGCAACGGAGTACTGTGTGTGTTAAGTATTGCAACATGAGGTGGTATAGTTCTGCTAGAACAAGATTCGAAGTTGTTAGCCCTGCGACATCGTCTTGGGATCGCAAGGGCACAAGCTGCCTCTTCCACTAACTATGATGTGATTATTTATTAATCATCAAATTTAAATCTCACAACTGGTCTACGGTTACGTCTGGGTCGATCCACCAGCAGCGGTGGTGGGAGTGGCGATGGATGTTCAGGTATTTCTGTGCTTGTTGTCCCAGGTCCCTCACCCATTATTTTAACCTTATCACTAATATTTTCTGATGGGGAACTACTAACATCCAGCGCCCCTCCTGTTGCTGGCATGACATCCCCGACTGCCTGTGCTGGATTTGTTGAAGTTATGTCAAAAGTGGTTCCATCAGAACACGCGAAATCTGATAATCGTGATCTGCGTTTAATGTGATCTAAATGTTTTCTTGTAAGCTGACCGTCACCGTTATCCACTATGTATTCACGCGTACCTGCCCTAGCCTGTATGACACCCTTCAACCACTTATCTCCCTTTGCGTAATTCCTGGTCCATACCGTATCTTGTGGTGCTAGCTCTCGTGTTACGCCTCGTGAATTTACTGTCTGCCGCTGTTGTGCCGCCTGTACACGGTCTTCTAATGCGCGTTCCGTTCGTAATAAATCTAATCGCGTTCGTAATGACCGTCGTTGTAGCAGCATGGCCGGCGTTTCTCCTGTAGTACTCTGAACTGTGTTCCTATAGGTCAGTAGAAACGTTTGCAAAGCTGCATCAATATCTTTGTTGTCCCTGTAAGCTTTCTTAATTGCAGTTTTACATAATTTTACCGCATTTTCCGCCGCGCCGTTTGATGACGGATGATATGCTGGTGAAAACCGTTGGCGGATTCCGTTATTTATCAAAAAAATCGCTAAATTCTTTACTAGTAAATGGAGGCCCTTGGTCAGAAACTAATTCTAGTGGTAGGCCAAATCTAGCGAAGGTAGCACGTAAAACCTTTATCACCTGTGTTGCGTTGGTGCGCGACATGTCAAACACTTCGAGCCATTTCGAAGTAGAATCTATTAGAATCATGAATGTACTACCACGATAAGGTCCTAGGAAATCCACGTGCAACCTGCTCCATGGTTGCACCGTGTATGGCCAGGGTTGCGGCTGAGCTCGTGGCGGTGCAGCGCCCTCTATCGCACATGTCTCGCAACTACGGCATAGTTGTTCAATGTCACTGTCAATGTTTGGCCACCATACATAACTACGTGCTACTGATTTTGTTTTTACGATTCCCATGTGACTTGTATGCAATTGCGCCAATACCGTTTTCCGTAACGACATCGGTATAATTATACGATAACCCCACATCAAGGAACCACACTCTAAATACAATTCGTTCCGCCTAACATAATATGGTTTCACTTGCTCATCTATACCTAATGATGGCCAACCCGACTGCACATAGAGTATAATTCTACTGAGCAGTGTATCAGTCGCCGTCTGCTTCCTAACTTCGCGACTAGTCACTGGTAAGAAATCTTCAACAAAATTTAAATATGTAATCTCTGTACTGACACTCGGTTGTTTTCCCTGCGGTAGCCTGGATAAGGCATCCGCGCAATTTTTCTTAGATGATACATATTCAATCTCGTAATTATAACCTGACAATAGAATCGCCCATCGCTGCACCCGCGACGCTGCCATTACCGGAATGCCTACTTTTTTTCCAAAAATATGCGTTAATGGTTTATGATCTGTTCTTAGTACGAACTTACGCCCGTATAGGTATTGATGAAATTTCCTGACACCGAAAACTATCGCTAGTGCTTCTCTGTCCATTTGTGAATAAGCACGCTCGGCCGCACTTAAAGATCGCGACGCGTATGCTATCGGGCGCTCTCCGGCCGCCGTAAGATGCGATATCACTGCGCCCACCCCTACGCTGCTCGCATCAGCAGTCAACACTAATGGTAGGTCGGGTGTATAATGCATTAGTACCTCCCCTGAAACTAGTTGGTGTTTAACCTGCTTGAATGCTTCTTCACATTCACCACACCAGTTGAACGGTACATCTACTCTGAGCAGCTTGTACAGTGGTGAAAGAATGGTACTGACGTTCTTAAGGAATTTCGCATAGTACATCGTCATACCTAGGAAAGCTCTTAGCTCTGATACATTTGTAGGGGCGGGTGTATTAACTATAGCCATAACCTTATCCGTACATGTTTGCACCCCATCTTTACTAATAATGTGGCCTAAATATCTTATTTTCTTTGCGAAAAAACTGCATTTTTCCTTATTTACCTTGAGACCATATTCTTGTAAACGATCAAAAACCTTCTCTAAATTGTTAATATGTTCATGAGTGGTAGCACCCGTTATGATAATATCATCTAAAAATACCCCAACACTCGGTAAATCAGCAAATAATTGTTCTAAAGATCTTTGAAAAATTGCTGGGCTTGATGCTAAACCATACACTAATCGATTAAACATGAACATACCCTTATGTGTATTTATAACGGTATATTTCTTCGATTCATCCAATTCAAATTGTGCATATGCTTGAGATAAGTCAATCTTACTAAAGTGTTCCCCCCCATGTAAACGAGCCAACAAATCTTCTACTCGTGGTAAAGGATAACGGTCAACTTCCAAAACCTTGTTTAATGTTAACTTGTAATCAGCACAAATTCTGATAGTACCATCTTTTTTTACCACTGGCACGATGGGGGTGGCCCAATCCGAGCGCTGCACAGGTGTGAGGACGCCATCCCGCACCAGCTGCTCCAGCGCACGCTCCACCGGTACGCGCAGTGCATACGCCAGCGGTCGCGCTCGCATGAACACAGGCCGCGCGTTGTCTTTCACATGGATGCTTACCGCACCACCGGTGAATCGACCCAGACCTTCCTCGAACACCTTACAGTATCTGGAACTGAAATCAGACATATTAAACTCCTTATGTTGTACATTATTTACTGACACTACCTCACCCTTTAAATTAGTGAATAGTATTTCCAATTCGGCCATCCACTGTCGACCAATTAATTTTGTTTTGCCTCCTCTAATGACATACAAATCTAATTTCCTACACTTATTTTTATTTTCTACTTCTGGCTTAATGACCCCAATTGGTTTTACTATTTCCCCTGTATAATATCTTAGCACAATATTACATGAATTTATTTTTAAGTCACTGAACAGCTGTTTGTATGTTTCATAATTAATACAAGATATGGCACTTCCAGTGTCACACTCCATACTTAACTGTCTGCTGTGCACTTTCAATGTTAAATATATAGGTGGGCACTGTGTTAATGATATGTTATTAATTTCGACAACCCTTACCTCGTCACTTTGTTCACCCTCAGATATGTTTGATGTGGCTTGTACTTCCTCCAAATGATGATGTCTTATTTCTAACGGACATACGCGGCGCAGATGTCCCTGTTTATTGCATACGCGGCACACATATCGTGAGAATTTACACCACGCCGTGTCATGCAGTCCTCCACAAGCGTTGCACTGTTGATCTTTCCGAGCACGTTCCCCCGGTACGGTCGTCGTCGCCGCCTCCTCGCCCTGACGCGGTTTGCGCCAACCTGTACGCCGCTGTCCGTTCCGCGCCCACGGGCGCCTTTCATTGCGTGCTCCCGCTCCTGTGTGTTCTGGGCCACCGCTGGTACCGTTTTGTGTCGACGTTACTACTGCCAAGCAGTCACTCACCGTACTCGCCTTGTCCGTGGGCTTCATGTTTCCCTCGACAACGGCTGCGTTTTTCTCGGCCGCTTCCATGCTCATAGCCATGCTGATTGCTTTTGAATAATCTAGCTTTTCCTCAGCGAATAACCGTTGCCGAACTACTTCACTGCTTATACCACATACGAATTGATCCCGAATACTCTCTTCTAACCACGAACCAAATTCGCACGTTTTTGTCATTTTCTTGAGAGTTGCCATGTATTCGGCTATACTTTCACCTGAGTTTTGTTTCCGCTGATGGAATTTGTATCTCTCGGCTAATACACTTGGCTTGGGTTGTAAATGTTTTTCCATGATGGCGGATATGTGCTCGAAGCTTTTTGTGCTTGGTTTGTCCGGAGTACACAAATTGACCAATAGCTCGTAGCTTTCCGCCCCCATTATTGTGATTAACGTTGGCACCCTTAATTCCTTTTTTATTTCGTTGACCACGAAATAATTTTCTAGGCGCTCCACATATAATCTCCAGTCATCCGCCAGTCTGTATTCGCCAACTTTGCCGATGGTCATCTTATACGATGATCTGAACACGCCGCCTGTCGTATTTTCGTTGATTTCTTATTTTTGTCCTCGTCGCCACTGAAATATTTGGGATTAAACCTGATGGTCATCAGAGGAAAACGCAAGCTTCGTCCAATGCGTATATTGAAAAAGGACAGATAACATAACAAAAAGTGTTGTCATCAGATCCGATGACATTCCGGAAGATTATCCAGTGTTCTAATACTCAATAATGTAAAGGTGTAAACACACTTCATACATTACAACTAACATCTTCATCACAAAATTATTAAAATTACAAAGCTTACGTACTTGAGCACGTCATCATCTGCCTAGCCGTTTCCCAACTTTGTTGGGGTCGGCTTCCAGTCTAACCGGATGCAACTGAATACCAGTACTTTATTTGGCGCTACTGCCTATCTGCCCTCCACAACCCATTTACTGGGTAACACGATACCCCTTGATAAGACTGGCTGTCAAAGTTCTACGAATGAAAAGCGGGATCAAAGGCTTTGCGTGCTTTTCGAGGCATCTTGGTATGTAAAGATGGTCACCCATCTATATACCCACCGCGGCTCGATCGACCCGTGCGACTGTTATTACTTAGCCACAAGCCCCGTACACAAGCTACGTATTTGAGCACGTATGATTCTTAAATGACGTAAGCGTTCACTAAGAAAGGGTTTTTAGAAATTCCACACCTGAGGGCCTAAACATAATGACAATCTATCAGCGAGAACGATGATAAAAAAAATCTATGTTGTTCTCTGAGTGAATTCACAAGGAATGCATTGTTTGTAATTTGTTATACATTGTCCGGCGCTTTTATTTCACTATTTTATTTTTTTCATAATTTAAAATATAACAGTCTTAAAAAATAATATGTACAAGTATATAAAAAACCGGCCAAGTGCGTGTCGGACCACGCACAATGGAGGGTTCCGTAGTTGTGATGGATTTATCTTAAGAACAAACTTAACATTGTAGTTGAAAAACATGTTCTCCTATACATTCCAACTGTAAATGTAAGTTTGTACTCACAATATTGATAGATTCACCATGTTATTTTAAGACCACAGACTTCTTATAGGTATTCCTGTAGTCGAAAGGTAAAGATCTATTTTCTGTATTTTATTTCAAAATTTTAGGCTCAGTAGTTTCGGTGATAAGGGCGAAATGGTCAATATTCGTCTATTTTCTTAAATAACTTTAAAACAATTTATTTTAAAATTATAAAAAATATATATTTGAGACCCTCATAGTAAGCCCTTTCATTTGACATGTCACACGGTGTAGTTTGCAAAACTTTTTTTTTTAATTTTCTTATTTGTCCCCCAAAAGTGGTCCCCGTATTCAAATTTCATTTATTTACTTTACCTGTTCGTGTTTGGCTCACAGAAATTCATATGTGTACCAAATTTCAACTTAATCGGTTCATTAGATTCGGAGCAAATGGGCTGTGACAGACGGACAGACAGACAGACACACGAGTGATCCTATAAGGGTTCCGTTTTCCCTTTTGAGGTACGGAACCCTAAAAAGGAGGGAAAATAATCATAGGGCATCAAAAAATTGGTCAGCATCGCTGTCGACTGGAAAAGTGCCCAAAAGGCTGGCAGCATTGTCACGTTGTATGGCAATGCTAATTCTTTGAGCAAAAACTAGGCCAGCTAATTGGTCACGTGTAGAGTCGACCAACCGCTTGGCGATGTCCCGAAACACTAAGAGTGCACTCGGACTCCATGGCCCTAGTGTTTCAACCCCAAACGGCTCGAACATAATTATAAGTCTCAATAAGATTGGAGTATTTGCGCCGTTTGAGGTTTTCCGCACCCGCAGCAGCCGCCCCAGCACAGCCCACTGTGCTAGGAAGATGCAAATTTGGTATACATAGATGTTAGTATCGTTTAAAATAGGATTGGCGCACTATCGTATTGGGTTATCCTGTGATGGTAGATCGTAAGAAGATAAATGAATAAACTAAAATATATGGGACTCACATAAGCTACTGAAAAACTTGATTATGCTGTGGCGGCATGTACAACGCCACATGCGAACTACGCATCAAAGACCTGACGTCACATAAATACTGCATCGCACAAGCAGAGTTTACCGCGTGACTGGCATATATACAATATCCTGACAACAACCGTCGGGCAACTCGAAGCGTTTCTTTGATGCCGCCGCGAAGCATCATAACCCTTTAGTTGTCGAGGCCGCGCGCTACGCCCCCTCTAAAATCGGTAAGACTCGCCGTCCGAGACATATTGACCCCATAACCCTCCTTCAGGAGAGTAGTAGGGCCACCAGTACGGTTTGCAAACGCAAACCACCCAAAAATACATTCCGACCTCGCCGCCGAGGTCGCAATCGTAACCGCCCCCCCCCCCTACCCCTACTCGGTGAAGCTGTGCCTGCTGGGGGCACAGCTGAGCCTGTAGCACTTAACCCCCCCCCCCCCCCATCATGATCCAGCCTGCCCCGTCTGGCTGTCCTCTTATTAGCGACTGTGGGTCGCCTAATATTTTACCTTAGTTTTTAGGCCCTGGCCGGAGGCTTTAAATTCGCTTAAAGCTCCCACAGGAAACGCTCGGTTAAGCAGTCTCGACCCCCAGTGGTCAACTGCGAGATGTCACTCACAAAAACGATCAACCGTCGGGCAGTAGCCCACCAGACGCAACACCTGTCTGGTCGGAGGATCCTCCCTTTTCTATAGAGGATTAGTGAACTTTAAATCTCTATAATGCCAATCCTGTTAAAAGTAGTTGTTTAAATATGGAACGTTTTGAAAGCGATTGCCCTCAGATCACACGGTTGTTGAAGGTGATGTATTACGCAACTGCAGTTTCAAGATACTGCTATTATCGCCGTAGAATCGTTTATTATATAATAGATACAAGATGACGATGATATTTTTAACCGACTTCAAAAAGGGAGGTTCTGTATCCGACCCGTATGTAGGTATGTATGTATGTATGTTTGTTTGTCCGCGATTTTCTCAAAAACTAATGAACTGATTTTGATAATTTTTTCACTATCGTGATCTGCATATTTTCAGGAAGGTTTTAGTATATAATACTTTATGTAACTATTGTTATGTACGACGTTATATGCATAAATTCACTGTATCTCCGGCATTTCTAAGCAGATTTTGATGATTCTTCTTCTGGTTTGACTTGGGCTTGCCTACTTATGTAATTATAAATATATTCAACTAAAAATGGAAAAATAAATTTACTTTAAAAAAGGTAAAAACCGACTTCAAAACCAAAAACTAATAAAATAACTTTCATAAATCAACAGCTTCTGAAGTCGGTGTCTTCAATTCTTCAATGCACCTTATTTTATGAAAGTTATTTTGTTCGTTTTTGGTTTTGAAGTCGGTTTTTACTTTTTTTAAAGTAAATTTTATAAGGATATGCGCCTCCAAACTCCACATCACTTTTTGCTCCACATTACATCATCCATTAGCCATACTGAAGGGACGAATAAATTAGCCTCTAAACCTTAGAGCATGTCCTTTTTGCGGTTCAAAAACCTCATATATTTTAATATAATGACGTCACAACTTGAGGCAACGTGTCTATGTGAAGGAAGCTTTTTGTACTCGTATCCATTTTCCTTGTACTGAAATATTCATATTGAATTCGGGGTGTATGAAGAATATATGGGGAATAACAGATTGACTGCTCAAACACAGATGGCTCAGGTTTTTGTATAGATGATAGAGAATGTAGGTGTATTTTTTAGTACTTGGTGTAGCTTTGTATTTCCATATTAAATTTTTTTTTACAAAAAAATTCAACCGACTTCCAAAAACAAAACTACAAAGTGAAAATAACTTTAATTGCGGAAGTCGGTGTCTGGTTAAATGTATTTTGGTTTTTTGCCACTGCCTTCCGAAATTAAAGTTATTTTTTTTTTCTAGTGTTGTTTTTGGAAGTCAGTTGAATACAACTTTTTTACAAAAAAATATTTTTGTAAAAAAGTTTTTATTTTTCACTTTTTAGTTGTGGTACCTTCCCCACACAAATTATAATACCAATACGAGTACCTACAAACGAAACTAGAACATCGTCGACATAAAAAGTGGGGAAAAAATTTGTATTATTGAAGCTAACTCAAAAACCAACCAAGCAAATTTAATAAATTGGGACCAATTTTGAGGTATACTCTCTCGAACAAAACAATTTTTTTTCAAATCGGACGACTCTGTAAAAAGTTATACATATATTTTTTTTTTACATACTTGTCGAATTGAGAACCTGCTCCTTTTTTACCGTCGGTCGGTAAAATTTCGTTCAAGATTTTTTTTTAATAACTTGTTTTATTCAATTTATTAATGCATTTTAATTGAACGATTAAAAATTTAAACTTTGAGGGAATTGCAAAGGTGTTGGTACGCACGGCTACAGATGAAGCTATACATATCCCAAAAAAAAGTCATCCAGTATACAGGCGCTGCCTAACTAGGCAGCGCCTGTATACTGGATGACTTTTTTTACCGTCTTGAAAAAAATAGGGTATATTTGGTGAACGGAGTAGAAGCCTATGGCATAAATAGTTTTTTTTTTAAATTTAAAAAAATCAAAATTCAAATCATAATGCAGGTTGCATATGATTTGAATTTCGATATTTTTAAAGGATTTGTTTTTTTTTTTTCAAAATTTAGGTTTTTATTGTTCCAAAAAGAAAAGTTTACATCGAATTTGCAGTATTTATTGATACTTAGATATTTTTATCTGACTAAGCTATTAAAAAAAAAAAAACTAGGTATGCCATAGGCTTCTATACCGTTCACATAATATACCCTATTTTTTTCAAGACGGTAGAAAAAGTCATCCGGTATATATTTGAAATTTTATATGCATAAATATTTGAACAATGGTCCCCAAACTTGGGGACCATTGTTCAAATATTTATGTTAATTATTCTAGTTACAGTAAGCACACAATAGTATTATTTTTTGAAATTTATTTTGTAACAATGGACCAATAAATTATTCTTATTCTTTTTTTACGAAAAATTACTAAAATCTATTAAGTAAGTACTCGATCCTGAACCGCCGCGCGCCGTCCAGAACTTACCTATTCCGTTACATACTGCACGAACTGCAATACACTTATCCTATCGGCTATCGATACCAACTACACAATAGACAACATGGCTTTTCCACGTTAACCAGGACACCGACCGGCGACCGCAGGGTAACATGTCGAACGTACTCGGTAAACTACGACTTGGCAGCAATTTCGGTTGCACACAAAAATGTGTCGAAGTACGCCGGTTTCGAAGTTATAACCTCTATCAATTTAGTATCGTATACAAATAAGGTGTTTTGAATGAATGTGGAATATAGATTTAATTTTTACTAGCTTCTGCCCGCGACTTCGTCCGTGTGAAATATGTTGTTCCCCCAACTCACCCCGTTGCAATACAATACCTGCCCGCAAATAGTACTTCGTTTTCGCTTAGCGTTTTCTGACTTTTTTCATATTGCTCGGCTCATAAGGGTCGTAGCGTGATGATAAGTAATTTGTAGCATTCCTCAAAAAATGGGCTATCAAATGCAAAAATAACTTTTCAAATCCGACTGGGAGTTTCAGAGATTAGCGCATTCAAACAAACAAAAAAAAACAAGCTTTTCAGCTTTATTATTACGTACAGTATACAGGGCGTCCCATGGATATGCCACATGGAGGGAAAGTACCTTGAATATTGCAGATAGAACATTTTACTGAAACTAGACATTATTTGAATTAAAAAAAAACAATTTAAACTGCATTCATAGATATTTAAATAATTACAATTAAAAAGTTACATGAGAAAAATAATCACCCTGTAGCTTTATCATACCGATCGAAAGGCTTCATCATAAGAATTATTTTTTGCTAAATAACATAGTGTCACAAATAAAAGGATGATCATGAATTTTAACATTTTTCACAAAAGAGTATGACTTTGTATTCAACAGGAAGGGACTCATTTTGAGCATTTGATAAATTAATTAAATTTTTATTCAAAATGTTAAAATTCATGATCTTCCTTTTATTTGTGACACAATGTTATTTTGCAAAAAATAATTCTTATGATGAAGCCTTTCGATCGGTATGATAAAGCTGATAAAGGATGATTATTTTTCTCATGTAACGGGTTCGACTTCCGGTTCAACCATGTAAATATTTATATATCTATGAATGCAGTTTAAATTGTTTTTTAAATTCAAATAATGTCTTCTTTCAGTAAAATGTTCCATCTACAATATTCAAGGTACTTTCCTCCACGTGGCATATCCGTGATATAGATTAATACAGAGCCATCTATTATGTCTCAAGTGATGAAGTGACACTTGAAACTGACTTTTTCGGGCATAACGCTTTTCAGTTACGTGATGATGTTTATTAGGTAAGAGAACTATTGTCTTTTTAAACAGTCTGTCTACTTCTCTCATCCAACTCTCCTGTCGAAGGTCTGCTGGAAGCTAATGAAATAAGCAGTACCTTTACCATTATCGTTATGTATTTTTCTCTATGTTTTCTGTGTGTACATAAACAAGTACCTAATAAATAAATAAACTATTTTGGTCTTTACCATTTTAGTTCTAAAATAAATATCACCGTATAAATAATACCGTGTCAAAAGCCTTGCAGAACCCTACCTGCTATTAAAACACGACACACAAAATATTTACATAATGACAGAAAAGCATTTATGTATAAATAAAAGGCTCTATGTAAGCCAATACCGCTCAATGCTTATCTATAACAGTAGGTATGTAGGTGCTACTAGCAAATATCACACGAAATGTTCGGGCGAAGTAAATGCAAACGTGGGGGTCGATTATAGAAGAAGTTTTTGACGTGATATGTTTGAAGAAACATTACCTTTTTATTGTATACACGCTGCTTTTTTATTCGCTAGGGAGCTGCCATTATAGTGCTGTAATCATTATTATGAACAACTTTTACTATGGGACCAAACCAGAAAATGTCAAAAAAAATCAGCTGTTCCCTACATTTATGTTCGCATAACTGGTCAAAATGTAGGGAACAGCTGATTCTCAGCGGAACAGCGGTTTTGTCCCACAGTAAAATTTGTTTTTAATTATGAATACAACACAATCGTGCAGCTCCCTAGCCGATAAAAGACAGCGGGTATATATGCACGGAAACTTATGAGGCAGATATCTTCATGTGTTGTGTGATGTTCCTTTTTAACCGACGAAAAAAAAGGATGAGATTCTCAAGTCGACAAGTATAGGTATTTATTTTTTTTTTTTTATTTTTGACCACGTATAACATAACTTTTTACAGAAAAGTCCGATTTGATTTTTTTTTGTTTTATTCGAGAGCCTCATAATTGGTCCCATATAAATATCATTAATATTGCTTCGGTAGTTTTTGAGTTAGCTCCAATAATACGTATTTTTTCTCCACTTTTTATGTTGATGATTTTGTCATTTATATTGCAGGTAGTGGTATTAGAATTTGTGTGGGTAGGTACCACAACTAACAAGTGAAATATAAACATTTTTATCCAAAAAAATACAATCGATTTCCAATTTAATTTCGGAAGTCGGTGGCAAAAAACGAAAGTACATTTAACCAGACACCGACTTCCGAAATTAAAGTTATTTTTTACTTTTTATTGTTGTTTTTGGAAGTCGGTTGTATCTTTTTGTAAAAAGTTTTTTTTTAATGTAGCTAGTCTTGGTATATTCTGAAAAACCTTACCGTGAAAACTACGATGAAGTGAGCTATTATTCCACCTAATGCTAGGGAAAGACATTATTGACATCTCACTCCAAGCTCACCACCTTAGTTTTCATGGCGAAATTTTCATAGAAAAGATCGGCAGATATGTGGAACAGGATCTAAGAAGCAAACATTGCTAATTAAAGTAAAAATTTCATATAAATAAAAACATTATTCGTTTATTAATCTTCATTAGACAGACCCACCAAAGAAATTAAAATAAAATTGTCTGTTGAAATGCTCTTCGAGAACAACTTCAGTCATATCATATTTATGAACACGATGTGAAACAGTCGCTTCACATAGCGAGTGATTATTTTTACGAATGATTCGAAAATCGAACGTTAAATATGGAAATATTGAACGTGACAGTTAACAGCATGAAGGAAATTACCATTTGTTTACTTACCAACATGTAAATGCAGTTTTTAATATTTGTCAGTGTAGGGTTACGTTATTTTGAAGGCACTCCTTTTGTTTGTACGAAAATTTACTGAAAAGTAAATCCTTTGCCTTCACCAAGTGTGATGTCGAACTCGAAAAAGTGATTCGAAAAAGTTCAGCTCTCCCATAGAAAACATCAATACCTACTCGACGCAAATGTTTGGGACGTCTGATTATTTTTTCGCGATTACGATGTTGGTGCCATGGAAAAAGTTGTTCGGTTTGATGGTCTTTACCACGCTCTTAAATTTGACGAGGATGCAAAACGACACGTATACGGCAGGCGCCAATCTCCAGCCAGTGGTACGCACCGGGGAGCTATCTATATGCCTTTGGCAAATCCCGGAGGCACCTAAGTCGTTAGGCTCAACACTCTTTAGGTGCTAGACAACATGTGACCACTGCGTGTCAAAGATAAGAGCCAGTTAAAGTTGACGAAAGGTTAATAAAGTGGGTTATCCATTTCACATTGTTTTTTTTTTATATTATATTTTGTGTTTCACGAACTGTGTCCAAATAAATATAAATAAATATAAAATATAAATATGTTTGGACATATCACACAACGCCATCTAGCCCCAAGCTAAGCAACCTAATGCTTGTGTTATGGTAACGAGATGGCTGATAAACTACTTCTATACATTTTTTTTTTTTTTTTTTTTTTGTAAATACATACATATTATAGATAGAAAAACACCCAGACTCGGAACAAATACTTGTAGGTCGTACAAATATTTGTTCCGTGCGGGAATCGAACCCGCGATATGCTGCGCAGCAGTCAATCGCTCAACCACTGCGCCAACCGTGTCGTCAATAAACGTTTTTCTTTCTGTCCTTTGACTTTTTGTTCAAAAATCCCCATTATTGACTTCTATGAGACGTCAATGGGGATTTGTAAACCAAAGTTCGCAAATTCCCATTGATGTGGATTGACAATGGGGATTTGTGGAATGACCCAATAAAGTTTTGAAATTATCCTTGAACTGTAGAAGAAAACGCTCTGCATACTTAATTCCTTGAGAAAATTAAATGGTTTATTCCCGATGGATACAAATCAGTCTCTCAGTCTACCCGGAATTCTTGAGTGAGAAAATGAATGATTTTTGTTCATACATATTTTGATTTCATACGAATAGTTTGTTTATTACGTAACTGACTTAATCAATCAACTCAGCCTGTCGCGGTCCACTGCTGGACATAGGCCTCTCCCAGGCTGCACCACAACACCCTGTCCTCCGCCTTCCGCATCCAGTCTGTTCCAGCCACCTTCTTAAGATCGTCGCGCGTCAGCCCATCTAGCTGGAGGGCGTCCCACACTACGCTTGCCGATACGCGGTCTCCACTCCAGGACTCGTCTGCTCCACCGGCCATCGGTCCTTCGACACACATGGCCAGCCCACTGGCACTTCAGTTTGCTAACTCTGCAAGCTATGTCGGTTACTCCGATTCTTTTCCGCATAACTTCATTCCTGATTCTATCCTTCAAAGAAACTCCAAACATACAACTCACTACCACTTTCATAATTAAACATTAACTTTGAAGTAATTAAATCAATAGAAGTAAATAACTAATTTCCTCCAACCGCCTTACATTACATAAATAAAGCTAACTACTAATTCGTGTTAAGTTTTCATGTACAGTACAACTATTTAAGTTTTTGTCCCTCGGCATTCATCGCATTTCCGCGACTTTAGCAGCTTTCCTCCTGTTTATAAAATAAATTACATTAAGATAAAAGAGTGTTAACAACTCTATAATATACTTTCAAGTTGACTGAGAGCGGGTCTGCACCAAGTGCAAAATGCAATTGATAGAAATCCGACGACTGACGAAACACGAAGTTTGCCGAGGGACAATAGGAAAATAGTTGTACTGTACATACAGACTGGTTAAACAAGGGACATTTATATTTAAACATGAATAAATCGCAAAAAAAAGTCACTCAAATCTTTTAGAAAAATATTTTCACTTCCAGTTAAGAGGGCTGTCGCGTTTTGTCCCCTACCAAATTTTCAAGATTGTTAAATGAAAAGATGCTTTTTTGAAAAATGTTATGAATTAGCGGACAAGTAAATAATATTAATTTAATAGGTAATTATTAAAAACACATTTCTATTCTGTTACATAATAAGCTTAGCTCAAAAATAATTATGATCTGTTTTTGAGATGAGTTAAATAAATGCCACAATAAAAATGTGTTTCTCTAACGATACCTTAACTGTCGAAATCCATCCAGCCGTTTGGAAGATACGAGGTAATAAAGAAATTTACATAAATACATACAAGATACGCGTGAAAAACATATCCCTTCCTTGGCAGTCGGGTAAAAAAAGCATGTTTTCATTTAACAATCTTAAAAATGTGGTTCCGTGTGAGCGAGAGAGGTGACAAAACGCTACAGCCCCTTTAAACACTTCCATCCCTCTCCACAAAATCACTCCCACAGATTGCAGGAAAGAGAGAGAAAAGATGTTACACATAAAAAAAAAATAAGATATTGTAGAGTAGTATGTGACTAAATCATAACAGCAGTACGGCACGGACCGATCTTCAAGGTAAAGCAACACTTGCCGACTAACTAAACAACAGCTGCGTACAGTTACAGCTGCAATAACTGGCCATGGGCCATTTAAAAAAACACCTCTTTGTCATAGGAGTCACAGACAATCCGCTGTGCAGGGCCTACATAGAGGACGACGAGACAGCAGCTCATGTGCTTCTAAACTGCCCGGTGGTCGCCGCATACAGGGCAAAGTACTTCGGAAACCCAGGTACCGTCCGTGAAGTTGTCAGTAATATCAAGGCTCTGCTGGCCTTCTTTGAGGACCTGCGGTGGATCGAATAATCGATTGTCCCACCCATACGCAAAATACGCGCATTAACGTGGAGTTGCGGATACCAGCCCGTATTATGTACCTATTACCTATTACCTAACACTTGCCAAGGTCGGTCCGTGGAAGGGTGAACATTCATAAATAACATACCGAGACGATACCGACGCACGGAGAAGACCGTGCGTCGGAAAGCACGTTAGGTAGTTGCTCCCGGCTGTCATTTGTAGATCTTTGACAGTCGTTAAGGGTAATCAGAAGACCAAAAGTCTGCCCACCAGTTTTACCAAGTAACTGGGTTGTAGAGGTCAGATAGGCATTCACTCCATGTAAAATACTGGTATTCAGCTGCATTAGGTCAGATTGGAAGCTGACCTCGACATAGTTGGGAAAAGGCTACGCTATAAATGGCACATCGAATCAGAGTCAGAATCGAGGGCCTTCGTTATGTTCGTGGTTTAACCAGTCAGTTTGTATAATCTCTTACATAAGTTTTCATGACTGATTAATGAGTTTATGTAGTTAATTATTAATTTATCAGTTTGCCTTTGCTAGTTCCAAGTAGTAATTATATTCCTTCATTAATTGAACGTACGGATTAAATACGTCTTGCGCCATCCCATCTTCCTGGTTTGGCAAGCTGTGCTGGCTCCGCTGCTGCGGCTGCGGAAAACCTCAAGCGGCGAAAATATAATAACCTTATTGGTAACTATATTTTTGAGCCGTTTGTGGTTGAAACCCTCGGGCTGTGGGGTCCAAGTGCCCATGGTCTCTTTAAAGATATTTCGAAACGTCTAACCAGACGGTCACGGGAAGTGTCAACCGACACTTCCCGTGACCCAAGGGCTGGCTTTTACCTTGGCCAGAGGCTAAGCATTGCCATACAACGTGGCAATGCCGCCAGTCTCTTGGGTACTTTACCAGTCGATAGCGATGCGGATGAATTTTTCGACGCCTTGTTTTAGTTTGTGAATCGTTTTAGTTTTATGTTAGGATATATTTTTGTTATTTTTAGGTTATGTCTAATTTAATTGTATTTTCCAAGAAATGAAGTTACACTATCAGTGTGACTGAAATTGTAGGTAGTTAATTTTAATAAATTAATAAACTGATTGCCTCGTTGGTCTAGTGGTGGCTAGTGCTACATCTGAGCATGACGTCCTGGGGTCGATTCCCGAGTCGGGCAAAGTGTTATTCGATTTTTCCAACTAAAGGCTAATATTCTCGTACCTAAAAACGTTCAAATTCAAGTCGTAATCTCATGCCAGCGGCAATCAAATGTCAAAAATGTAGGTAAACGCTATACAATTTTTGACAGATTGAGACTGAGATGAGATTGCGAACGTTAAAAACCTTCTTTTTTTGAAGTCGGTTAAAAATACGGGAATTTTCCCTCTGCAATTTCTCAGTAACAGCCTGGAGTCTCGACTTGTACCCGGTTGATGGCAATAGGCTCGCCCCTTGTTTGATAGGTCTTAAACATGTCTGGCGTGATGTGGGTGTACACTGTACTATGTATTAGTACATCTCTGCTTTCCTTTGAGGATTACAGGCGTGATGTTTTGTTACGTGTAAAGTTATAGCAAACTGATAGTTTATATAATTCATAATCATAACCTACCTAGCATTTTCCTAACTATGTTGGGGTCGGCTTCCAGTATAACCAGATGCAGCTAAATACCAGTATTTTACATAGAGCGACTGCATATCTGTTACCGGGTTACGATACCCCTTGGTTAGACTGGTTGTCAGACTTTCGGGGTTGTGACGATCCGTAACGGCTGTCAAAGATTCAAGAATGACAGCCGGGATCAACGGCTTAACGTGCTTTCCGAGGCACGGAGGGGTCTTGGTATGTATCCTTCCACGGACTGACCGTGTCAAGCGTAGCTTGAACTGATCGATCGACCCGTGTGGCTGTTATTACTTAGCTACAAGCCCCAATGTAGTTTATTTATTTAATAAATAATAAAATGCTTTTTGCTACACTAGTTCATTACGTATGAAATTACTCATAAATGAAAAGTAAAAAGTCCTATTTCAACAAACAAATTCTCTGTCATACACACAGACATAGACATATAACAAACGTTATAAAGACTAGAAAAAAACATTACTTTTAAAATATATGCTATTTGTCTTCAAATTGGGTGAAAAACTTTCTAATATGACAAAAAAATGCTTGACATTTTTCTACGAGATTATTATTCTACTGATATTATAAATGTGAAAGTTTGTGAAGATGTTTGGATGTTTGTTACTCAATCACGCAAAAACGGCTGAACGAATTTGAATGAAATTTGGCGCACAAACTCAAACTCAAACTCAAACTCAAAGCATTTATTTCAAATAAACCAATTACAGGCACTTTTGAATTGTCAATGGGTCGGTCAGTCAGAAAGATGAAGCTAGTTGCCCATTCCAAAGCGTAGTAGATCCCTATGGAGAAGAACGGGCAAGAAACTCCACGGACACTCTTTTAAATCATAATATTTTTACAAAATATTGGTTACATCGTTCAAGTTGAAAATATACATGTGAGAACAATGTAGAAAGACGTGCACGTTAAAAAGCGTCCGTAATAAAAAGATAATAACTAAAACAACTAAATTAAATATTAAAATTAAAAATAAGCCATGGCAGCTAAGAGACGACCAGTCCCAACTGACGGCGCCCGTTCACGAACATGACATCGACTAGGGATACTGTGTATCTGCCTGTTAGTTTTAGACACATAATAGCAAGGCTATTAGCTTTTTGTATAAACTCAGACATAAATAGTATGTCGAAGTCTTGTATTATTAACACCACAATGGTTAGTAATAATACTAATAATAAGGTGGTGAGCCTGAATAAATGTAGCTCAAATGCTATAAATATTTACACAAATTGTACGAAGGAGGTTCGATGTCCCACACTCACTAGAAGCTCATTGCCTGGTGATGATATTGAAGTCTTGGGGTTAACTCCGGATAGTAATTTAAACTAGTTTGTAAGACAACAGAAGGTACCAGTAAGAATATTCTTATACCTAACAACAACAAGGTGTCTTCTTGCTCTAAAATAAATAATTGTCGAAAAGGAGTTCAGCAGAATGCCTTGAAATTATTCCATCAAAATATTCAAGGTATTTCTTCCAAATTATTAGAAATTGAAATGTTTTTAGAAAAAACAAAGTTTGACATTGTTTGTTTTACTGAACATTGGTTAAAGGATTACCAAATGCTAATTAATTATGAGAACTATAGTGTGGGCAGTTGTTTTAGCCGTAGATCTATGCTGCGTGGAGGTTCTCTAATTTTGATAAAAAATTGTTTAAAATCTAAGCAACGTAATGACATAGTTGGTTTATCAGTGGAACATTGCGTCGAACTATCCTGTGTTGAGCTGGATAGGCATGTTGTAGTGTGCGTGTACAGACCCCCTAATTGTCAGAACTTTTCTTTATTTGAGTCAATAATGGAAGATGTACTAGCGAAACTTGCATCCGGTAATAAAGCTGCAATTTTTTGTGGTGATTTTAATATTAATATTCTGGAAAATAATTCAAATAGCAGGAGATTATTAAGCCTTTTTAAATCATTCAATTTATCTAATATTTTTACAGAACCGACTAGAGTAACTCTCACTTCTGCTACTTGTATTGATAATGTTTTCTGCGATTGTGATTGTTTAGATAAAGCCATCGTAAATTATTTACCATCTGATCACAGTGGGCAAACAGTAACTTTTAAGTCTAAAACAACTTTGCAAAAAGTGCAAATACAATTTAGACCAATAACAGCTGGCAAATTAAATAGATTCAATAGTGCCCTAGGTAATAGGTTAAATGTTCTGGGCCATAATATGGACGGAGCAAATAAACTATATGAGGATTTCTTTTCAGTAGTGCTCACTGAATTCAATAAAACTTTTGAAAAGAAAACAAAAAATATTTTCCCTAACTTTTTATTTAGTGACTGGGCAACTAGAGGTATTAGGATAAGTAGGGAAAGATTATTCGAATTGTATGGCCTTAAGCCTTACATTAACACTGTGACGTTCAACAGGTATGTTGCTACATATTCCAAAATTTTTAGAAATACTTGCAAAATAGCTAAAGCCCTGTATATTAGTAACAAGATCAAATCAGCAGAAAATAAAGTAAAAGCAGTGTGGAAAGTTATAAATAATGAAACTAATAGGAAAAAAATACGAAACACGGATTTTACATTGGAGACTTCTCATGGTGATATAAGCTCTAACTTAGAAGTAGCTCAAGAATTTGTACACTTCTTTACAAATATACCATCTAAAACGACGGAAGCTTTAAATTCCTCACCCGATGTCTCAATTGATTTATTAAGAGCGAACGTTCCAAGCTGCCCGGTTGAATTTCAATTTAAACATATAAACCCCATGGTAGTTAAAAAAGCTTTTCGGCACATTAAAATCAAATTGACCGAAGATCTATGGGGAATGTCTATCAAAGTTTGTACATCCATAATCGAGACTATAGCACCATACTTAGCATTAATATTTAATTTGTGTGTGGATGAAGGAGTCTTCCCGGATTTAATGAAATTTAGTAAGGTTATACCACTTTTTAAATCTGGGGACAGTAAACACACCAACAATTATAGACCAGTATCCGTGTTGCCGGTATTCAGCAAGGTATTCGAAAAGGTAATGCTCGATCAAATGCTTAATCATTTTAACACCAACCAAATCTTGCACGATCAGCAATTTGGTTTCACCAAAGGACGTTGCACGACTGACGCGGGTGCCACTTTATTAAAACACATATTTTCAGCGTGGGAGGAGGCCCAAGATGCCATAGGAATCTTTTGTGACCTCTCCAAGGCATTTGACTGCGTAAATCACGAAACCTTACTCTTGAAACTTGAGCATTACGGACTAGGTAAACTTGCGCTCAGTTTAGTAAAATCTTATTTAAATGATAGACAGCAACAAGTTCAAATAAATGGTGTCAATTCACTCGGTCTAAAAGTACAAATGGGTGTTCCACAGGGTTCGATATTGGGTCCTTTCCTCTTTTTAGTATATATTAATGATCTACCCCATTTATTAAAAAACCAACCACAAATGGTGTTATTTGCTGACGACACATCCTTAATTTTTAAGATAAATAGACGTGCATCAAATCTTGACGACGTAAATAACGCCCTACTGCAGATCCATAATTGGTTCACTGCTAATAATTTAGTATTAAATGGGAAAAAGACTAAATGTGTAAGATTTGCTTTACCAAATGTTAAAAGTACTGATTGTGACATAGTATTGAATAAAGAGAAACTAGAATTCGTCGATAAAACTGTTTTCCTGGGGATCACGCTCGACTCAAGGCTGCAATGGGGTCCGCATTTAACATCTCTTGCAGGACGGCTAAGTTCAGCAGCATATGCGGTGAGAAAAATCCGTCAATTCACTGATGTAGACACCGCAAGGATGGTCTATTTCAGTTACTTTCATAGTATTATGTCTTACGGTATTTTACTATGGGGACGGGCTGCAGACATAGAGTCTATTTTTATTCTGCAGAAAAGAGCCATCAGAGCAATATATGGCCTCCGCAGGCGCGATTCTCTAAGGGAACTGTTTAAAGATATTAACATCATGACGGTACCTTGTCAATATATCTACGAAAACATCATGTACGTAAGGAAAAATCTAAATCTTTTCGGTAAAAGAGGTGAAGGACACAATTATAGGACTAGAAATAGGGACCAATTAGTTCAACCAGGTTTCAGACTGGCTAAAGTAGACTCATCCTTCATGGGGTACTGTTTAAAATGTTATAATAAAATACCTCCCCACATACTCCAGCTGAATGAAAGGAAATTTAAATCTTGTATAAAACGCACACTATGCAGCCAGGCATATTATAAGTTGGGGGATTACATCGCTGACAAAAATGCTTGGCTGAATGCTTGTCCTGCTCCACAAGGACGCATTAATTAATTGATTAGCATTCGGATATATTGTTGGACCTGCTGAAGATTAAGATGAGAGAATTCTTTCTTTGCATTGTTTAGATTCAATCTCTTAGTATTATATAATTGCATAGCACGTGTGAGCACTATGTAGCTACTATTAAGCTACCTTTTACTGGGTACGCCCACACACACACACACACAGATAGTTTATAACCTGGATTAACAGAAAGGATACGGTTCCCGTGGGATAATTTCCGACATTCACGCGGGTGAAGCCGCGGGCAACTTCTAGTATTAAAATAAAAATACTTATATTGTTAGATGGACATGAACAATCACCTGTAAAAGTCAATTAATTATAAATAATGTATTGTAAACTAAGATTATTATTAATGTCTGAAATGGATGCTCCTTAATGAAACGGTTGAAAGAATCTTTGGACAGTTACAGTCATGTTCAAAAAATTCTCGCGAACAAAGTCTCATAGAGTCATTCATTCATTCTGTTGCCCTTATCCCAATCTATTTTGGGTCGGCGCAACATGCCCCTTTTTCCATACTAGAGTATCCATATCAATCAATCTTTCCCAACTTTGTTCGGGTGGGCTTCTAGTCTAATCGGACGCAGCTAAATACCAGTATTTTACATGGAGCGACTGCCTATCCGACCTCCACAAACCAATTAACGGGTAACACGATATCTCTTGTTAAGACTGGTTGTCAGACTACCCCCGTAACGACTGTCAAAGATCTACGAATGACAGCCGGAGCTGGGTCCAACAGCTTAACGTGCTTTCCGAGCATAGATATAAGAAAGAAGTTTCCGAGGCACAGAGGGGTCTCGATATTGTGTTGGCTGGTCAACCAACCATGAACCGACCCGGCAAGCGAAGCGTAACCTTCGATCCACCCGTGCGTTACTCCTTTTGTTTTTCTTAATTATTACTTATCAAACTGCAAGTGTTTAATGCCATTTTATTCATATTTTTAATACAAACTACCAACGAGCCAACGTAAATATTTATCGGCACACGTAGATCTGAAAATGATAAATGAATGTCAAAGTGTCATTCCACAGAAAATACACGAAATAAAACTTTAAAATATACGTCCGATCAACACGATGTAATGAAATAAAAATATCAACATAAATAACAAGAGAAAAATAACAGAAATTTATGACGTGAAATAAAATAATAAGATATTTTTGTTGGTTTAAAGGCTTTCAATAAGCAATGACAAGCTTTCAATATACATGAAAAACTACTTTTGAGAATGTTTTTGTTTTGTAAATATTGATTTTATCTTATGATGGATTATTGTAGTTATAGAAAAGTTTCGTGTGAATTATTTAATCTGGGTAAATCAAGGGAAATGGTGCAACTCTAAAAAAAAAAATTATATTTTCTCCTAATTTTTCACACAATCCATTCCTAGATTATGTGAAAAATCATGAGATATTTGAAACTATTCTTAGGCCATTCTTACATTACTATACTTACAGAAGACTGGTATCCTACGTGGGTCTCGAAGATGAGTCGCCGAGGAGTATCACACATACATTTGTATAGTGAATCGCATATTTCGCTACCGGTATCCTATCTGTCTAGTCTCGCGATACCCACCGTGTCGTCGCCCGCGCGTCGCGTCTCCTACGAATCTCTGTAAAATGGCGGCGGAACAACAGTTCAATATTAAATTTGTTGAAGAAATAGAAAAATATCCATGTCTGTATAACTTTCAATCGCCTGAATACATGACAATAGTACTAATACTAGTATTTTCTATATAATTTATATATATTATAGACTAATAGTAGTGTTTTCAGTAGCGTAATGACGAACCTCGAGTAGCGAACAAGTATTTTGTTGGTTGCAACTGAAGTATCATCTCTTGCGAGTATCGTAATGTATGAAGGGCCTTATTGATCAAATTCTCTAAAACACTTTTGTACTCGACACTCCGTGCGTGACACTCCGTTCGTCCATTTTGTGCACTTCAATTTTGCGACGAGTTATGTTTTACGTAAAATTTTTTAGTCTGTTATTTGACAGTTTGGTACACTGTTATCGTTATTATGTCCAGACCCTGTCGTTAAAAATTATGACGATTTATTATGGTCGATACTTTTTCATATCGACTCGTAGTATATTTTGTAACGCTTCACTTAGGCTTAGGCTTTTTTTAGGGTAATCTCGCGATAACATTGTGATGTGTTTGTTTGATTTGGAAAACGGTTTGTCTTAATTTCTTTTTAGATTCACTTTTTTTTGTAAGGTGAAATTCAATTCAGTAAATGACATTTCAGCAGTTTTGTGATCTCATTTTGATGGCCATAAATAAAAAAAAATTGCGCGTGCAGCACCGTACACGTGATAAAAGTGAAACTTCTTAAAACATTAAGATTAATAGAGATATAATGGGAGAGACAGAGGGAGAGAGAGAGAGAGAGTTATATCTATCTTCTTTCTCATGTTACAAAATGTGCCAAGACGTGACGCGTCTTTGAAATTTCACTCTCAATAATAATTTTCGTCCAATAATCGAATCGCCGCCTAAGAAATTTCACTTCAAAAAGACTGAAGGCAGTTTTTATTGCCTACTACTATCCCATATTTAGTTATTTTCATAAAGATAAACGAGTTTTAATGTCAACTAACAGATTTTACATACTCCATGCCTCGGAAAGCACGCGAAGCCGATGGTCCTGGCTGTCATTCGTGGATCTTTGACAGTCGTTACGGGTCGTCAGAAGCCCGAAAGACTGACAACCAGTATTTCCAATAGAGATAACGAGGAGGAGGTAGATGTAGAAGTCAGATAGGCAGTCGATCAATGGTATTTGGCTGCATCCGGTTAGAGTGGAAGCCAAGCCCAACATAGTTGGGACAAGGCTAGGCAGATTTATTGATCGTGGGAAACGTATTTTAATTCAACCATTGTACATTTATTTGCGTCCAGAAAATCACGTTTCTAGTTACCATTTTACTCGTTTTTTATTTCGTAACGACTTACATCTTCAGACCCAACAAACTCAATTAAGGAGTCAAAAGACCTTCGTTTTTCTGCGTAAACTACCATAAAGTTTATGTAAGGGTGTCATCTGACTGGCGCGCAGTCTTTTTTACCCATTTTACCCATATCTTTAATTTTATTTACGAACTAATAGCTGTGCCCCGCAGTTTCACCCGCGTAGACCGGGATAAAAAGTAGCCTATGTGTTAATTTACGTACAAAATTTCATCCAAATCGGTTTAGCCGTTTGAGCGTGAAGAAGTAACAAACATACAAACATACACACAGTCACAAACTTTCGCCTTTATAATATTAGTGTGAAGTGTGATATATCGTATAAGTGCAAGCTTGTTTACGCTAAAGTTGTCCAGTTATTTGTGATTTGCAGACTCCCAGATTAGGGCTATCCTGAGGGCCCAGACAAATGGCATTCGCTTCGGAGTGATTCTATTTCTAAAATCACTACAGCTTCAAAGTGACATTGACATGATCACGTGACATTTCGATAGCTAATGTCAAACCCATATATTTTTTTGGCTTTTCTCTAGCGTCATCGCTAATCAAATGTTACTTTGTCCAAGCCCTCAGGACACTCAATAACTTCCCTCGGTACTAAAATTGTGAAAATGGTCTGTCCCCACAGAACCCCTTTGTGGGGGTTGACCATTTCCACAATTTTTAACCGACGTCAAAAAAAGGAGGAGGTTCTCAATTCGACACGTATTTTTTTTTTTAAGTGTGTATGACCACGCATAACTTTTTACAGAGTCATCCGATTTGAAAAAAAAAATATTTTATTCGAGAGGGTATACATAAAAGTTGGTCCCATATAAAAATGATTAACTTTGCTTGGGTAGTTTTTGAGTTAGCTTCAATAATACGTATTTTTTCCCTACTTTTATATGGATGATGTTCTAGTTTGTTTTGCTGGTAGTGGTATTAGAATTTGTGTGGGGTAGGTACCACAAGTAAAAAGTGAAAAATTAAAACTTTTTTACAACCGACTTCCAAAAACAACACTACAAAGTGAAAAATAACTTTAATTTCGGAAGTCGGTGGCAAAAAACGAAAATAAATTTTATCCCGACACCGACTTCCGAAATAAAAGTTATTTTTCACTTTGTAGTGTCGTTTTTGGAAGTCAGTTGTATTTTTTTGTAAAAATTTTTTTTCTATCTTTAACACTGTCTCTCCGTCATTTCTTCCACGTTGTTGATTTAGGTACCCAGAAATCCTTTAATTATTCTTTCGCCAATTGTATGTAGGCTGCTTTTTTTCCCTCTTAGGTTTTTCAACAAAACGATTTTATGTGTGTACTTTAAAAACTTGCATTGCTTTGGGCAACAACCCTAAGAATCCATAAGAAACTAAGTTGGTAAAATATTCGGAAAACTTAAGGCATACATCGCCCACAGTTTTTTGTTTAGGCCTAAAAGTAACTTCACGTGTGTTCAGGTTTTTAGGAAATATATAAAGAAAAACAGGATACGTGTTCTTTCCGTTCTTATAAAGATTCGGTTATACTTGGGGAAAGGGGTAAAAGATTTATTATGTCAGTGTTTCTTGAAAGAGTACTTATGTAACATGGTTGAAAAACCTGTTTAGAAAAGTAGGTAGGCAATTTCTGCCACGATGGCCTGGTAGCCACTGATAGCTGCTGATCGAGTGGTAACACATTCAAACTCAAACTCAAAGCATTTATTTCAATTTAGCCAATCATAGGCACCTTTGAATAGTCAAGGAGTCAGCCAGTCAAAAAGATGGAGCTAGGTGCATTCCAAAGCGTGATTCTATGTATGTATGTAAAACCTTCTCACTCATCAAAATCATTCTTCTTCTATCCTTCGAAATAAATTACGAAAAAAATAATACTATTCAATCTAACATAGACATATAACAACACTCTAGGGAGTTACCAAACTAAGTCTAGAATTGAAATACAGAGAACAAAAAGATTTAATACCAAACGTTAGGATTTGCACGTTTTCTGTAACTATTTGTTAGCTGAGGCCTTTCTCTAGAGATAAGTCTCCAGAGTCTAACAAAGGTCCTTTGATCTTGACCTTGTAGTTGTTAAAAGATCGATTGGTTTGTGTGAGTCAGAATGTTTCTATCTTGGCATACAGGCTATAGCAACTTGGCTGAAATCAATCTGCCAAGCCTTTTCCCAACTATGTTGGGGTCAGCTTCCAGTCTAACCGGATGCAGTTGAATGCCTGTATTTTACATGGAGTGACTTCCTGCCTGACCTCCACAACCCAACTACTGGGTAATACGATACCCTTTGGTAAGACTGGTTTTCCGACTTTTGGGCTTCTGACTACCCATAATGACTGTCAACGATCTACGAATGACGGCCGGCACCAACGGCTTAACGTGCTTTCCGAGGCACAGAGGAATCTTGGTATGTAAAGATGGTCACCCATCTACGACTGAACCCGGCAAACGTAGCTTAACCTGATCGATGGACTAGTGCGGCTATTATAACTTAGCCACGAGCCCCTCCGAACGAAGTTTCTTCTCACGTATGATTTAAAAGAGAAGCAAAAACTTTTGATACTTGAAAGGGCATAATGCTATTTCGTTATTTGGCGATCAGTCAACACCTACTGCAAGCCGCGTTAAAGAACTTCGTTCCAAAAATTTTGAAAATTTTCGCATCCTTCATCTTGAATTTGCATTTTAACGTCACTATCGGCTTTAACACCCTTGAAAACCATGAAAACGACACATATGATGAAAAATTTGAAAATTTTCGCAGCCGCTATCTTGGATTTTCATTTAGACCAAATCCACACTTTCTCTCTCTCTCTTTCTATTATATACAGGGTGTAAATTTAATCACCGTTATCCTCTTAAGGGGTCAGCGTACTCATCATTTTGAAGAATTTTTATTATGGAACAAAACTTGTGTGACTCCATCCAATTTATTTAATATTGTACAATTTAATTTATTTTTTTTTTAATGATGTCATAATTTATTTGTTATTTTTAAGCTTTGTAAATTTTTAATTTTAATTTTGTTATTTCCATTTTAATTTTTATTAATGACCATACAAGTGCTGTGCACACCTATAAGTGACAAATTCACCGCAAAGCTGTTGATATAGAATATATTTAATGTAATGATTTAGTGCATAAGTCGTTGGTGTGTCAATAAATAAATAAAACTTGATATCTCGAAAAAAAAATCTGCAGTTCCTTAATTTTGCCTAACTCGTCAAAATGTAGAGAACAGCTGATTTTTTTATCGCGATTTCAGGTTTAGTCCCATAGTAAAGTTGCTCATAATGATGAGTACAATGACCCCGTAATAGAATAACGGTGATTATAAAAACTTTTTTACAAAAAAATACAACCGACTTCCAAAAACAACACTACAAAGTGAAAAATAACTTTAATTTCAGAAGTCGGTGTCTAGTTAAATTATTTTCGTTTTTTGCCACCGACTTCCGAAATTAAAGTTATTTCACTTTGTAGTTTTGTTTTTGGAAGTCGGTTGTATTTTTTTGTAAAAAAGTTTTTATTTTTCACTTTTTCCTACCCCATACAAATTCTAATATCACTACCTGCAAAACAAACTAGAACATCATCCATATAAAAGTGTGGAAAAAATACGTATTATTGAAGCTAACTCAAAAACTACCGAAGCAAAGTTAATCAATTTTATATGGGACCAACTGTGATGTACCCTCTCGAATAAAACAAAAAAAAACCAAATCGGTCCAGCCATCTTCGAGTAATCGGAGAACATACATAAAAAAAAAATTAAAAAAAAAGGTTCCGACGAATTGAGAACCTCCTCCTTTTTGAAGTCGGTTAAAAATTAAATCCTGTATAATAGAAAGAGACAAAGAGAGAGACAGTGGCATGGAACCCTGGGGCATAACTCTGTTTCGTTACGTGACGATTTCTACCAGTTCCCTCCTACCGCAAGCCGCGTTAAATAACTTCGTTCCAAAAATACTAGGCTTGCATGAATTGTATTTCATTAGTATTATTAAGAACTTCTTTTTGTATATGGTATTTACATAATGTAAAGCTTGTCTATTTAGAATAATGTAACTTTCAAATAATTTTTCAAATAGGAGCTGTGGTTCCGGAGATTACCCTCCACATATACACAATCTAACTCTTTCTAATAAGATTAGTAATTGGACTCGCATTTGCAGAAATTACCTCTTACAAATAAACGAACAATTTTCGTCTGTATAATAATAGTTTAGTTTGAGCGTGCCACAAATCCAGAATCCGTTCTCGGTTCCAGAGAAGCCTGATTACTAAAAAAACTCTGAAATTGTTTATCCATCTGAATTAGGACCTTTTGGCTCAGCAACGGCACTTGACATCACTAAACCTACTCATATACGAGTGACGAAATGAATGCACTTTAAATAAAGCGATCACTCGGGAGCTTTTCGCCACAAACTCCTCATACGTGTTACCAAACCTCTGCATATGCATAAGACTATCATTCAATTAGAGAGCGTTCGAGACTGCATGACCTTGTTAGTTATATTAATGTCATAACATAGTCACAGACTAGATATTGAAATAGATACCGAGCTTCATATAATCACACCGCAAAAACCTATTATACCTACTCCTCCCCCTTATGAATGAGCATGAAGTACAGTTACACAAGGATAAAAATTTGTTCATTTAACCATACATTCTAGAAGGTTTGTAAATCAATCAAAATCAAAAGTCATTTATTCAAACTAGGATGAGAATCAGCACTTTTCAAACGTTAAAATTACATAAGACAGTTCCCCAAAACGCCCATCCTTCGCCTTTGAGTTCCCAGTGCTTTAGCTGGGAAGAAGAAGTGGCGCAATAAACTCCCCAGCAGCACAACTCATCTGCCTAGCCTTCTGCGACTGCGACTGCCTGCCTGACCTCCACAACCCAATAACTACTGGGTAATACGATACCCCTTGGTAAGATTGGTTGTCAGACTTCCGGGCTTCAGACGACCCGTAACGACTGTCAAAGATCCACGAATAACAGCCGGGACCAACGGCCTAACGTGCTTTCCGAAGCACGGAGGGATCTTGATATGTAAAGATGGTTACTCATCCACGGACCAACCGTGGCAAGCGTACCTTAACCTGATTGATCGACCCATGCGGCTGTTATTACTTAGTCACAAGAGCCCCCAGCAACACAGCTGTCTGTTCAAATTTGAACATATCGATATTGAGTGAGGCTCACTGTCTGTCAGATGATCTGGTCTGTGACAGCGACGCAGCAACGTTGCGGTAACTTTGTTATTGGTTTCCGTAAACAATTCATCAATGTATCTTGTCGTGTAAACTGGGCTGGTGTCTTTCTATACCAGTTTGAAGATATCTATCGATATATTGTCCAAAATATGCGAATTTCTGTCAAAAAATGTAGTGTGGACCCTAAGATTTTTATAACGTCACATTCTGTTTTCTTCGAAGGGATCGGTAAAACAAGTCAAACAAGATCGAGTAAAGCCACGTTTCACCAGTTATGTTCAAGTCCTATATAATAGGGGGCGAACCTATTGCCATCAGTCGGCCACAAACCTAGACTCTGGGCTGCTACGGAACCCAGGAACAATATCAATCTACCTAGCCTTTTCCCAACTATGTTGGGTTCGGTTTCCAGTCTAACCGGATACAGCTGAATACCAGTATTTTACATGGAGCGACTGCCTATCTGACCTCCTAAACCCAGTAACTGGGTAATACGGTACCCCTTGGTAAGACTGGTTGTCAGACTTTCGGGCTTCTGACGACCCGTAACGACTGTCAAAGATCCACGAATGACAGCTGGGACCAACGGCTTAACGTGCTTTCCGCGGTGTGAAGGAGTCTCGGTATGTAAAAATGGTCACCCATCCACGGACCAACCGTGGTAAGCGTAGCTTAATCTGGTGGATCTACCCGTGACGTAGTTTTATTATAATCGTTAAAACGGAAAATAGTGGCCACTTTTTCCGTTTTAACGGTTATAATAAAACTTAACAATATAAAGCTACTATTTGTAATAATAATAACGTATAGTCTTGTGGGGCACAAGTATTCCGGCTTATTTTGTGCATTTTAAAAAAGAAAAAAGAAATAACCAAACAAAGGATGAGGGCGCCACTGCGCGCTCGGTAGCTTCTTAATATATTGTTTTTTGTATGTGTAATTTATTTAATACTAGCTGTGCCCCGCGGTTTCACCCGCGTAGACCGGGATAAAAATGTGTACATCCAGTGTTTCAGCTACCTCCATAACAAATTTTATCGAAATTGGTCCAGCCGTTTGAGCGGAAAGAGTTAACAAACATTCAAACACACACACACTCACAAACTTTCGCCTTTGTACTATTAGTATGACTGTGTATGTGTCATTGTTACTTAAATAAATAAATGAATAATCGGAATCTGAATCATTTTGAAACAAATTACTAATCCATTGCTTCATAATATTTGAAAAATTTGTCAGCTCGACAACGTAAATAACGCAATGAATGTTGTTGAACTGTCAAAAATACAATCGACTTCCAAAAACAACACTACAAAGTGAAAAATAACTTTAATTTCGGAAGTCGGTGTCTGGTTAAATGTATTTCGTTTTTTGCCACCGACTTCCGAAATTAAAGTTATTTTTCACTTTGTAGTGTTGTTTTTGGAAGCCGGTTGTATTTTTTTGTAAAAAAGTTTTTAATTTTCACTTTTTAGTTGTGGTACCTAACCCACACAAATTCTAATACCACTACCAGCAAAACAAACTAGAACATCATCCATATAAAAGTGGGGAAAAAATACGTATTCTTGAAGCTAACTCAAAAACTACCGAAGCAAAGTTAATCAATTTTATATGGGACCAACTTTGATGTATACCCTCTCGAATAAAACAAAAATTTCTCATAAAAGTACATAAAAAAAAAAAATATATAGGTGTCGAATTGAGAACCTCCTTCTTTTTTCGTCGGTTAAAAATGAAACCAGTTTCGATTGATACTGTTATTGCCCCGCTGGTTTTCGGTCCACAACAAGGTCTTGTTAAATGTCTTGTCTTAATGTTATTTACCTATTTTGTTATCTTCCAATGTTCAAGCGGGATAGTTATAGCTATGACGTAGTAAAGTAACATTGTTACTTGTTAGTTCGCAAAGGACTTTGAGCAAAACACTGTGTAGTGTGTTGTCAAGTCAACATTCCTTGGGGTTGCAACTTTCTCGTAGTATGCAGTTACGGTCCGGAATTTTCCGTAGCGTAGCTGCTAACTTTGGAGCAATTATATTTTAGCAGTTCTTAATGTGTGTTCTTTTGAAGGTTGTGTTTGCAATTAGCTTTTTTTCTATACAAACTTATTCACCTATTAAACTAGGATAAGATGAATTAATGTACAGTTGCAAAGCTAGTTGGTATAGAAGCAGCTAACTTACTTTCTGTTTTCATAGTTTTAAGGTAGCGCTAGCGCGGTAGGTAAGCGCTGTCAGTGAAGGCTGGACATACCTTAGCGGCCACGGCTTATTTTAATTTAATTTAAATATTTGAATTGTTTTTTTTAAGGACGCTTTTAACGTTCTGCATCGTTTTCACATGTAAAATTTCAACATGAATGATGTAACCATTATTTTGTAACCATATCTTGATTTAAAAGAGTGTCCGTGGAGTTTCTTGCCCGTTCTTCTCCATAGGTACCTAGTATGCTTTGGAATGGGCGCCTAGCTTCATCTTTCTGACTGACCGACCCCTTGTCAATTCAAAAGTGCCTGTAATTGGTTTAATTGAAATAAATGCTTTGAGTTGAGTTTGAGTAGTTTTATTCTTATGCCAATAAACGCACTTTTCTTTCTTTCTGTAATGTTGTAAGTATGCTGAACGTTCTTTTAAATCACTCTCTCTTAAGTATACTGTAAGTGTAAAGTCTGACATAATTATCTGGGGACCACAGGGTCCCGAAATATGTCAGACTTTTGGAAAAGAAAAAGTAACTTATTTGAAATTACGAAATTTTTTTCTATACAGATAATCAGTCAGGTAGGCAGTCGCTCCATGTAAAATACAGGTATACAGCTGCATCTGGTTGGACTGGAAGCCGACCCCAACACATTTCGGTAAAAGCTAGGCAGAGATACGCAATGTTTTGTTCTATTTTGATAGGCCCATTTGGCTCTAGGGAGTTTCCGATAAACATACAATACATTTGTGTAGGTATGAATTTAACTGCCATAATATGAGTAATAAGGCCTTTATCTAGAGGTTGTGAACAGGCTATTATATGAGCAAGATTATCTGGACTTTACTTTGACCTCTGAGTTTGTTTTTTTCTCAGAGTAGTCGGATAAGAAACATTGACCTCTTCTAGTTTAAAAACATAATTACGTTTTGACGTGTAAAAGTGTTTATACAAACCTACTTAGGGCCACTTGCGCGGTGATGGGTTAAGCTAAATAACTCGAAGTTAACAGCTAACTCAAAGTTAATCAAATAATTAATCTGGCGCCACCAAGAGTTAGAGGTAAACCTAGAGTTATACTTTTAAATATTTAACCCACCGATGTGGGAGAGTTACCTAACTTGCTCAACTCTGGGTTAGTGAAAGAAATGTCAAAATAAATTGACGTTATGTGGTACCTGATAACTTATTTTGTATTTTATATTGTCCCACGTAAGTGAAAATTCGGTAATATATCATCTTCTTCCTGCCTTTATCCCATATTACTTGGGGTCGGCGCAACACGTTTTCTTCTTCCATTCTCCCCTGTCAACCGTCACGCTATCATTCACTCCCTTCTCTTTCATATCATTCCTCACACAATCCATACATCTTTTCTTTGGCCTTCCTCTGCCTCCATCCATCAACATGTATGAATTTGCAGGTATATTCATCACTCTTTTAGTCGCATGCGTTTCGTCTCTCCTCATTACATGCCCATACCAAGACAAATGATTTCCTTATTCGGTGCTATATCAGCAGGCAATATATTCAAAAACTCGTCTAGAAATAAATATAAATTATAAAAAACTTTAAAAAAAAAATCATCTTACGTTTTCGTCAATCTATAAACTAAATCTCTATGGACATTTAGTACAATACGATTAAAATGAAATGTCATGTTATAAAATTCAAAGACAAGAAAGAATTACGTATCTTATTAGAGTAAAAGAGATGGGTTTACAATTTCCGTTCGTTCAATTTTGATCGGATATATCAGGGCAAAGACATTGCAATTCTACAGCAATGTTCCCAACTCAAAAAAACTCTAAATGCCAGATTAACTAACCCGGGGTTACTTTTTAGTGGCGCAACGCGTAATAAGAGTTATAATGTTAATTACTTAACTCCGAGTTTACAAACTTTATATTTATTCATTTAACCCGATTAAACGTACAAGAAGGCCTAACAAAAATAAAATAATTTATCATTATTATTGAGTTAAATATAGCTAAAATGTAGTTGTAAAGAGATCAATCCTCCTCCATCCAACCTCTTCTCATACAGTGAAGGGAGGTCCTTTACTGTATGAGAAGAGGCCCTTTACCCTGAAGTGGGTTACACGCTAAAATGTATCTTAACACATACTAAATAAGCTTCTATTTCTAATAAATTATTATTATATTGTGCTACTCGTAACTACTTTATTACAACAGCTTTTAATACACGAACGATATATCTTCTGGTCCCGCCTCGTGATAAATGGTTCATACTTGTGACTAAATTCCTCTAATTTATATGGCAACTAACATTCTTTGTTCCTACGTCGTCGGCATGTAATAAGTAGATTATTATAAGTGGTCATGTGTTTTTAGATGAAGAATTGTGTTATAAAACATCGTGAGGAGACCAGCACCCTAATTGCGTAACACTATCAATCGGAGTTGGTTTTAATTTGACAGTTCAACAACATTCATTGCGTTATTTACGTTGTCGAGCAGACAAAATTTTCGAACATAATATGAACCAATGGATTAGCGATTTGTTTCAAAATTATTCAAATTCCGATCAATAGTGTGTTACGCAATTAGGGTGCTGGAGTTGTAATAAATATAATAATAATAAATATAATATAATCTTCTGCTTATCCTCTTCTTAACTATATAAATGTCGGTTTCAAGTCTAACTAGATGCAGCTGGATACAAGTGTTTTACATGGAGCGACTGTCTGTCTGACCTTCCCAAACCAGTTAGGTACTAGGTAACATCATAGCTCTTGGTAAGACTGGTTTATAGACTTTCGGCTAGCTGGATTTATAATAAACACTAGTTTCTGCCCGTGGCTTCGTCCACGTGAAATTTCTTGTTCCCCCCACCAACCCCGTCGCATCGCATCGCCTGCCTGCGCTATTACTTCGTTTTCGCTTAGCGTTCTTTCTGACTTTTATTTATTTTTGCTCGGCTCCTAAGGGTTCTAGCGTGATGTTAAATAGTCCTTCTGCAACAATTGGGCTATCAAATGCAAAAATAATTTTTCAAATCCGACTGGTACTTTCAGAGATTAGTGCGTTCAAACAAACAAAAAAAAAACAAACTAATTCTTCAGCTTTATTATTGGTATAGATTTTGACATATCTTGGGACCCTAGGGTCCCGGACCTTTGGAAGATGTATGAGGGGCCGAAGCCAACTTGCAGAGGCCCCTTAGACAATTTTAAGTGAAGACAAGGCACCAGCCGACGATTATCCCTGTAAGCACGCAAATGCACCCAACTATTGCAGAACATGGAAACAAAACATATTGGGCTAAGGGTTTGGGTGGCTATAGTAGATTGGGTACCTTGAACTATGGTAGAACTATGTACCCTGCCTGACCAATATTATATAATATTAGATAAGATTTCGTTTATTCATTTTACTTCTTATAAAATTCATTTTTAAATATTTCTTAATAAATATATAAAAAACATTTAAAAACATAAAAAATAGTAGCCCACCGGTATCGCGAACAGGGTCCAAGCTACCCGGCGGTCAGGACTCCAGAGAGAGGAATCTCCTAACAATGCAGGCCGTGTCCAGAAGTAGATAATAATAATAGAATAGAATAGAAATAGAATAGAATACTCTTTATTATGCACACCATTTAAATTACTGGTTACAATTTTACAATGTTGAAATTTTACATACGAGTGACACAATGGGCGGTCTTATCGCATAAGATTATAGATTTTTTCCTTTATTTCGTTTACAAACATTATTTACATTTTTCAATATTTTTATAAAAACATAAAATAAAAAAAAACCATTTAAAATATATATAAATATATATATTATAGTTTATTATTGGTATATATAGAGAAGTTTGCAATTGTCAATCTACTATCACCAATGCTCATGCCTTCTATTTGAGAGAAGAGGCTCTTACCCACAGAACAGATAAAGAGATCTTTTCTGTGCTCTTACCCCACTGTGGGGTAATAATAGGCTAGTATTCCATCTTCGTCATGATTTGCAATGCAGATGTTCATCGATTTGAAAATAGAAACATTAAGAAACTTCAATTGTTTTTATTCATTTGTTTTTATACAATTTTGGAGCACATGGGAACAATTTTTTTTTATCCTGCTAAAAGAACATCTCATTAAATAGATACTGTAGGACGGAAGAAATGCTAGCGACCATTTTACCCAAATTGAGAAATTATTTTAATATAATTTTAATTTTAATTAATAAATTTAAATATTCACTTTGACACTTTGGGCGAGTAGAAATAGGAACGATGTTAGCACTCAACTCCACAACCCGACGATATCTTAAAAATCTTTAAGACTTTCTCTACTAAAGGCCATTACTATAAATTCCCTTTAACAAACAATCAAGGCTTCAAACTACGAAGTACCCAAAATGCGAAGAATGTTTACGTAGAACTAAGTTAACAAACCTTTTGACCTCGCCTTACTAAAAAGGCAAGGCATTATTTAGAGCTACCTCAATTTATTTAAATACTCTAATGAGTATCCTTATGTAAAGACACTAAGTTTACGTTATAGGTCGTGCACCGTCTTCATATTTCTTGTTCCTTTGAGAATCATGGTCTTTAGTAGGGATGCGACTTACCTTTCTCCTTAGCTTGTCGATGGCTATATTCAGTAGCAATCATCAGACGTTGTCTTGTCAAAATTTTAATTTAGATTTTTCGGCTGTTGCTTTGGATTTTGCCTAATTTTTTTTTTCATAAACCAGCCCAGCATTGACGCGAACAAAAAAAAAAATTCAAATCTTTCGAGCCATTTCCGAGTTTTTGCGAGACTAAGGCAGGGCTTCTTATAATATACAAATCAATATTTTTATAATATAAGAAGAAGAAGATATATTCTTAGATATAACGTACCATAATTCACGAATATTCCTTGAAAAGGCAGGTAGAGGTGACCTACTGTGATAGTACAACCAAAAAGTCATTCTAATGTCAAACGGGCACAAATCCAGATTCCGGGAGTCTACTTGCAAATTTCTAATTAAAAACCGAATTTTTAATCAGCCGGATCTGCGGATTTTACCGAAACCATAGTCAAAAGAACATCGTAGCCTTGTAGCCTCAGACACATCACATCCCTACTCCTAACTCACCTACGCGAAAGGTCCCTTTAATTTGGGATTTTCAAAGTGAACACACTCAGCTTTTTAGATTAAAACATCGCGTAAATTTGCGTAAGTTACGGCTGAGAATGAAAACGTTCGCGCCCGTAATTTCAAGGTTACTCCGTGTAAAGCCATAAGGCTTGGAAATTTACGTTTAGATGAAGCCGTCCAGTGAATCTTTTGGTGAAGAAATTTACATTTTTAGGTAAAGATGTTGATTGCGTGGTTATTTAATTTTGTTGTTTTTGAGCGTTTATGCATATGACGGCTAAGCAAGTGGCGCCGTCTAGTTTGATACGAAGTTACTAGAATAATCGAAATTCAAAAAGGTTGGATATGAGTGACACTGGCTGGTGACAGTCACTCTAGCATAACGTCGCATCGATGGTTGCGTGGTGGTTGTCTTCTGTTGACAGATGGTCTGGAGTGCCTCCAGAAGCCGCTGTCGAGCGACTTCTACTACGAACTGCAATATTCCGGGACAATTCTGATGATATTGAAGCTGCTGAACCACTAATACGATGACCACTTTTGGTGGCTATCCTGTGCCGTTACGGGGGAAAGTGTTTCCTATGCCACTGGGCTTTATTTATTTGTTTATATAATTAAAACCCCGTGGCATAGGAAACCCCAACCAAGGAGGCAGTTTTATCTATATTCACTTCAGCAAATTTCAACAAATGAGGTGTTCTTAGATTTGTCTTGATTCAGAAGACTGCACAAGAATAAAAACGAATTTAAATGTCGATCTTTCGTTGTCAAGTTTGATTTGACTTTGTTGATGCACATTTTAGACCTGCGATAAAACAAAATCAAATCATCGAATATCAAACATCGTAATATAAACAACATGTGGTATCCGTATAGGTACCTACTATGCTTTGGAATGCGCGACTAGCTACATCTTTTTGACTGACCGACCCCTTGACAATTCAAAAGTGCCTGTAATTGGTTTATCGCACTAATATTATAAAAGCGAAAGTTTGTGTGTCTGTGTGTTTGTATGTTTGTTACTTCCTGACGCTCAAACGGCTGGACCGATTTGGATGAAATTTGGCATGTAGATAGCTTATAACCTGGATTAACATATAAGCTACTTTTTATCCCGTTCAAAGCGGGTGAAACCGTGGGGTGCAGCTAGTTTGAAAGAAATGCTTTTAGTTTGAGTATTGAGTATATTTTATGTTTATTATACTATTTATTTATTTTTGTTTTTGTTTGTTTCAGTCCCGAACTAACCCAACAAGATCTACATTGTATCAATCAAAGATTTTAATTTGCTTTTAACTTTTAATTAATATTTTAATTTTTTTTTTCATGCACTCCTGTTTTATCCAGTTCACTTTACATTGGCAGAATAGTCGACATCGGCTTTGCTTGCAGAATAGAATAATAAGTAATCGAATTAACCTGCCGCGTTGGTCTAGTGGACGCAAGCAATACTGCTGAGCACGAGGTCCTGAGCTCGATACCCAGGTCGGGAAAAGTGTTATAGGGTTTTTCCATCTGGAATTTCTCAGAAACAGACCGTAGTCTGAATTTCTGCTCGATAGATGGCAATAGGCTCGCCCCTTATTAGGTACATAGGACTTAAACATGAGTGGCGAAAGTAGTTGTATTGAAAAGCCCAACTTTTCGGGGAATAAGTGGGTTGATGTTAAGTAAACGAATTAATTCTTTAATAAACACTTCATACTCCAAATAAAGTCATGGACAAAGGTTAACACCATGCACTGAACATAAAATGAAATCCTTTTCCAACGCTCAATTCGGGCGAGGGAAAAGCGTTAAAAATCGGTTTTCCATGTCATCCAACTATCGGATAAAAAATTCGATACGCCTAAAATTGTAGGCTTCCGATGACCAAAATGATAATAAAATGAAATGGTTTTCCTAGAATCAAGATGGACATTGACGGTGTGACGTAATTTGATTTTTAGGGTTTCGTACCTCAAAAGAAGAAAACGGAACCCTTAGAGAATCACTTCGTTGTCCGTCTGTCTGTCTGTCTGTCAAGACCCTTTCACTCAGGATAGGGGAGGTATCAAGTTGAAATTAATATCAAATACGTAGGTCTAATGGTCACTTAGATTTCTAAAAAATTCAAGCTTTTAGAAGCTTGAATTTTACACGTACGTACGTTTTTTTACGTACACTTAGGTGTACGTTCGCACGGACGTAAATAATCGCGGCGGGATAAAATCGAGTGGCGCGCTTGGAATAGAACAAACAGAAAGCTGTACATCTGTACACACGGCCGCGATTTTTTCTCAGCGCGATTTATAATCGCGCGGTGTTCGATTTTCAACGCTCGGCGTTGAGCGTTGAAAAAATACGACATACGAAGTTCAGTACTTGTGTTCCCACGGACGCGAAAACATCGCGCGCATTGGTCCGTACAGCGCGCCGGCTCGTTGAGTGCGGACGGGCTACATGTTCAAGGCCGTGGCCACAGCGAGCGATGCTGAGACGAAGAACGCAGTAAATAAACCACATGACTGATTATTCCAATATTTTCTTTACCGACGCAATGAAAGTAATTTATTTGAAGTTAGTTATCGGGCTTCATTGGACGATATCGGTTAAAGTAGCGTAGGTAGGTACGCAGTATTCGCACTCACTTTATTTAACAGATATCGATGTTTTATTAAAATCGGTATCGGATATTTGCCCGTTGTTTTTGTTTTATTATTTTTCTCCGATGTTTCCAATTCCAATATTAGGTACTATCGACCAAACTTCCGCATGCTCACCTTTAGGGCGATAATCGCACAGCACGGCTTTCGACTCGATCGCCCGATGCATGCGTTTTTGACCAATAGGACTCACGTTTGTTTTTGATTTGATTGGTTGCTAATGTTTGTTGTTATTTTTTGTTACATGACCTGTACTCACACAAATGCATATTTTCTCTAATTTGCCGAAATCAGGAAGGGGTGTGGTCTATCAATAGTTGCGCTTCCGCAAAAATATTTTCTAAACTGAGCATGCTTATGTTTTGCTGATAGTACCTACCTGTAATATGGATCCTAAAACAGTTCTGTACATATGTAGGTATATGGGTGGAGTTTATCATAAAGAAAGTAAGTAAAAACTAAACGGCTTTAGTTTGGGAAAATACAGTCTACTATATCAATCTGCCTAGCCTTTTCCCAACTATGTTGGGGTCGGCTTCCAGTCTAACCGGATGCAGCTGAATACCAGTATGGAGCGACTACCTATCTGACCTCCACAACCCATTAACTGATCAGTCATCAGCTGATCGCGGTCGCGATCGGTTGCTTGTATTCGTACGCGCGGCGGTCATTGACCTGCATCGTGTAAATTATGTCGCTCATTACTGTGAAGTGTAATAGTTGTAATGTGGTTATTAACGAGCTGTTGGCGTTCCTACGGCATGTTTTGGATGTTATGGATGAAGAAAGTGTGCATCAGTTGTGCACTTCCTCTTTCACGCCAGAAGAGATAGTGAAAGCCAAGACTCTGTTGTTTGAGTCGGTACCTAGCGGGAAGAAGATGCCTCTTCGGAGAAAGGATGGCAAAAAGAAACTGTCGCGAGACCTAGATGACATGATTTCTTTGCTAAAAGGGACAAATCCAGAACTTTTTCCTATATTTGTGGCGAAGGATCTGCATAAGCTCCCTCCTGTGTCCTTCGATCATGTGGATGTCACCCGATTACTAAAGGACTTAGTAAAACTGCAAAACAAGGTTAGTGTCTTAGAAGAAAAATTCGTTACAACAGAACAATTTGATCTCTTTAAGCTAGAAGTAGAAAATATGAAGCATGCTTCGTTAGCTGACACTTATACAATAGATAGAAATGTAAACACAAGGAGAGGAGCATGTCTGCGAAACAGTATAAATCTTGATAGTGGCCCTATCGGTTTACAATATGTGCCCATAAAATATTCGCAAGCAACAGCTGATTCAAAGTTAAACGGTCAGACGGAAAAAAGTACGTCAATAACACCTGATCAGTGCGATAATAGCTACATCTCTGTCTTACAAGAACAGCATGGTGCGACAGAGAATGGTCGGCACGTGGGTGAGCGAGACGGGATGTCAGCTGTCGAAAGTGCGAGTGAGACCGAGTGTATGACGAGCAAAGCTACGACGATGCGCGAGAAAGAGCCGACGCCCGCGCCGGCTACCGATGCGAAGATGTCCCCTACGAATGGTCAGCGAGTGATTGATCTCACGGCGGCTTCATATGCGTCAGTGTCTAGTGAGATAAAGGCCTCGCGCGCGCCTGTGTCGACGGCGGTACAGTGTGCGAGTTTGCGTGACGAACAAGTGAGTAGTGATCAAGTGGTAGGTGGTATGAACACTGTGAGCGTTGGTTCTGAATGGAAGTTAGTGCAGAATAAACGTTACAAACAAAAGAGGATAATTAGTCAAAGGGGAAGAGCTTCACCTGCGCCAGAGGGTAAATTTCGGGCCGCAGATATTAAAGTGCCTTTGCTAATTTCTAATGTCAGTGTGGAAGCTAGTGAAGATGACATTATTAGCTACATAAAAGACAAAACAAGTGAAATCGTATCGCTAAAACAGATAAACATGAAGTCATTTAGGAAGTACAATGCGTTTAAACTGTATGTTTCCAAGCACAAAGTTGATTTGTTCTTAAATGATGAATTATGGCCAAGTGGCATTGTTTTTAGACGTTTTGTGCATTTTATGTACCGAACGAAGCCCCAGGAACCAAAAGTAAAAGTACATTGATTATGTTATTATTTATGGGTACTATTATTAACAGTTCTCTTAAATTTATTAGTTTTAATTGTAAGTCGGCTAAACGATCCGTAGATAATATTAGGGATTTATGTGAGGGGTCTGATTTGGTGGCCCTACAAGAGACCTGGCTACTTTCCCATGATATTCCAATGTTAGGAACAATAAGTCCTGACTTTGAATATACCGGGAAATCGGCTGTAGACACCTCTGAGGGCTTATTGAGAGGAAGACCTCATGGTGGGGTAGCCATTCTCTGGAGGAAGGGCATCTTTGAGTCGGTGTCTGTTGTTGACTGTAGTAGTCCTCGCTTAGTGGCCATCACAGCCTCGTCTAAGGGTCGTAGTATTCTTGTTTTCTCTGTATATATGCCTACTAATTGTCCAGACAACTTACCTGTTTTTACAGATGTGTTAAGTGAAATAAGTGCTACCGTGGCAAGCTGCGATATAGAAAATGTGTTTATGCTGGGTGATTTCAACGCTCACCCTCATGAGTTGTTTTATAGAGAATTGATTAACTTTTGTACTGACCAATCCTGGATTTGTGCTGATATAGAGAAAAGAGGCGTTGGTAGTGATACATACACTTTTATTAGTGATGTTTACGGGAGTAGGAGGTGGTTGGATCACTGTTTAGTATCTGTAGCAGCTTGGCATACAATTGTTAATGTGGATGTGTCTGAGGATATTTATGTGTCGGATCATCTACCTATGTGTGTTGAATGTAATTTAGAAGTGGTGCGGCCTAAACTGTTGACTCGGAGTACCTGCCGCAATTCTGTGGTATGGGGTGAAAGAACAAAGACAGAAGCGCTTAATTACCATAATTTTTGTAATAAAGAGTTGCGCAACGTTGATTTCCCTCATGAGTTTGGGAGTTGCGGTGGTGGTTCTTGCAGTTTGGCTGAACATAAAGTTGTTCTGGACAGTTTGTACAAACAGATTGTAGAAATATTATGTGCGGCAGCCAGGCAGTCTAAAGTGACATACGAGGGGGGACCGAGACGGGGCAGGCGCGTGTGTGGGTGGAATGAACATGTCAGGGACGCTCATCGCGAGGCCAGATTTAGTTTTCAGGCCTGGATACATAACAAACGTCCCTCTTCAGGTCCTGTCTATGATAAAATGCGCGAGAAGCGAAACGTTTTTAAAAGCCGGTTGAAATTTTGCCAAAACAACGCTGAGCAAATTGTTATGGACAGGTTAGCTGAACAACGAGCCACTAAAAAATTCGGTGATTTCTGGAAATCAACTGGTAAGTTGGATGGGAAGCCCAGGCTCGCTGCGAGTGTGGGAGGGATAAGTGATCCCCAGGGAATTGCGAACATGTTTAAAGAGCATTTCCAAGTTCAGTCCCCTCTCGGTCCCTCAACCGTGAAGGAAGATACTGAGCCCAGCAGTCGTGGAGTGAGACCTCTGATGCGTTTCTCAGCTAAACAGGTGAGTGCAATTATAAACGGTATGAGCCGAGGCAAATCTCCAGGACATGATGGGCTCAGTATTGAGCACTTGAAGCACGCAGGTGTACATCTGCCGCGAGTCCTGTCTATGTTTTTCACAATGTGTATTAGTCATGCGTATTTGCCTGCTAATCTGATGAAAACCATCGTGACTCCCATTGTGAAGAACAGGACGGGTGATATCTCGGACAAGAGTAACTACCGTCCCATTTCCCTTGCGACAATAATAGCTAAGGTGTTGGACGGTATGCTTGATACTTGCTTAAATGAATATATACATCTTCATGATGCGCAATTCGGGTTTCGCCCCGGACTTTCCACTGAAAGCGCTATTTTGAGTCTCAAGCATACAGTTCAATACTATTTAGATCGCAAAACGTCGGTGTACGCCTGTTTCCTTGATCTTTCCAGAGCCTTCGATCTTGTCTCGTATGATGTGCTCTGGGAAAAGATGGTAAACAGGGGTATACCCGCGGAAATATGTGGACTACTGCAACATTGGTACGGTAATCAGATCAATCATGTGAAGTGGGACGGTACGCTCTCTGAACCGTATGGGCTGGAGTGCGGGGTCAGACAAGGAGGTCTGACATCTCCCAAGCTCTTCAATCTTTATGTAAATGACCTCATAGAGGGACTCAGCAGCATGCGTGTCGGATGCAGTGTTGATGGGGTTAGCATTAACAACATTAACTATGCTGATGACATGGTGCTGCTGGGTCCGTCTGCGGGGGCAATCAGAGAGTTGCTTAAGACTTGTGAAGCCTACGTTGCCGCACATGGATTAATTTACAATGTGAAGAAATGTAAATACATGGTCTTTGAGGTCGGCGGCAAGTGCCGTGAAGTGGGACCCGAGCTAATTATAGGCGGGTCAGTAGTTGAAAGGGTATCCGTTTTTAAATACTTAGGTCACGTTCTTTCCGACGACCTTAGGGACCATGTAGATATAGAGAGGGAGCGCAGGGCACTCGCAGTCCGGTGTAACATGTTGACCCGTAGATTTGCTCGGTGTACGGACCTAGTAAAGATCACCATTTTTAAGGCTTACTGCCAGAGTTTGTACACGGGTAATCTATGGGTCAGTTACACCAAAAAATCTTTGGATGTCCTGCGCGTCCAGTACAACAATGGGTTCAGGATGCTGTTGGGACTTCCTCGCTACTGCAGCGCGTCAGATATGTTTGCCCAAGCTCGTGTCGACGGGTTTCACGCGATTGTGCGAAAAAAAACAGCTTCGCTGCTGAGGAGAGTTCGAGACAGTCGCAACAGCATCTTGAGAACTGTAGCGGAGAACTTCAGTTCTCCAATTATAAAACAGTTTGTGCGGAGGGTGATTGGTACTAACACTAGATAGTAAGTTGTTTTAATATTATGTTACTAACACTCTATGGAGTACTTATTCCGAAATAAAAATCATTTAATTAATTTAATTAACTGGATAATACGGCACCCCTTGGTAAACTGGTCGTCAGACTTTCGGGCTTCTGACGACCCATAACGACTGTCGAAGATCCACGCATGACAGCAGGGACCAACGGCTTAACGTGCTTTCCGAGGCATGGAGGAGTCTCGGTATGTAAAGATGGTCACCCATCCACGGACCGACCCTGGCAAGCGTAGATTAACCTGATGGATCGACCAAGCGGCTGTTATTCCTTAGCCACGAGCTCCTCAAAAATACAGTATACTATATATGCTATTTAATTGATAATTATCAGGTTTATTTTTGTCCTTAAATAATTGGTAAAATTGGCCTTTTAAATAAGTACCTACATAAACATTCAAGGGATGCATTCCAAATTTTATTTGCTTCTGTTGTGGTCTCCTAGCTTCACAAATAGCTGCCGCTAATAATTTTACGGAACCTATCGTACGTCCGCACAGTGCGAAGAATCAGTTCGAAGTGGATTTTTAACGCTCGTTCGAACACTCTGTTGAAGGTAGGAAAAAATCGCGCTCGGCGTTTTTATTCCACCGCGATTTTATTACGTCCGTGGGAACGGGGTCTAAGTCAACGCAATAAAAAAATACGGCCATTTATGCGACACATTTTGATCATCGCAAGCAAAACAAAACCTATATGGTACTTCCCATTGACCTAGAATAATGAAATTTGGCATGAAGCAAGGTCTCAAAGGAAAAAGTCCAAAAATTGTTAATTTGTAATTGTATCAGACAAATAAATTTTTTTTGGGATAAATTCTTTTCAACTACGGAATCTTTCATTGTGCGTGGTCTGACGCACACGAGGTCGGTTTTTTGAGTAAGCGACAATAATATGTTGGTCTTATTATTATTAGTAAAATTAGTTCATTCTCATGTGTGTGGTACACATCTCTCTCAAAGTATGTCCATTTCTCTTTTCTGTTAGCACATAATCAGCTTACATTGTCCTAACAAAGGTATTGTGTCGCTGGTACTCTCAGCAAATGGGACTAGTCCTTGAGACTTTGCTAATGTTCCAGTGTTTTAGATGGACACTGGGAAACTTCTCTTGTGATTATGTAAATGTAGCTGTTCTGGAAACGAGTAATGTTTGTTTTTCTTTACAATTTGCGTTGGGTGAACATGTCGTGTAGGAAATTGTTGCTTTAATTTAGCTTAACATAGTTGTGATGGGATAAACCGAACATTCTAAAATAAAAGTTAAACATAGGTAACAGCGCTCATTTACTGGATTCCTTTTCTTCTTTAGCGAACGATAGGTATCGTTATAAATAAAAAAAATCCAGGTGTACAAATCACAACTATTAAAGAATGACACTTGTGATTTGAATATATGGACAATATAACTTGGTAGTCAATTTGCTAAACATTTAATCGATTTTCATAGGTACCTACTTGAACTTCCAATTTGTTCTGTAACTTTCGACGACTCTACATCTATTTTTAACAAATAATAAAAAAATATTTACTAGCCAGTTCCACACTAGTTCAAACTATTCCAAACTACTAACTAACTAAATAAAATCAACTAACAAAAAAAAATAACCTGAAAAAATATCCTGAAAGTCGTTGAAAACTACAATTAAATATTCAACATATGCCGAGGGAAAGTTGTTGGACTTTTTTTACTCGTAAATATATCAATATTATAATTTATGGCCCCAACTAGATGGAGGGTACGAACGAGGAAAGCATCTATCAAATCGCTGTTAGGGTTCCGTATTGAGATGAAAAACCCTTATGGAAAATGTTTATTTTTAATTAAGTTACTATTGATAAAAATAATAAGTAATTAAAAAATATTAATAAACACGACTGTTCTGCCAAAAACGAACTAAAAAGTAGGAACAGTCGTGTTCTTTATTTATTTTAAATTATTTATTTTTTTTTATACAGTTTAGTGACAAGATTTTTTAAATTTTCCCATTAACGCCTTCAATTTGATATCGGGATGATGTAAGGATTCTAACAATTACATCCAAATCTGTTCAGGCATTTGAAAGTTATGGTGGAATAAAGAAACTCACATAAATGAACCCTGAAACATTACACTCTTTTTTTGGGGCAGTCGTGTAATAAAAGCTTCTTTTAGTTCCGACTAGTTTCAGTGTAAGGAATTTCAAAATTTGTTTACTTTGTCTGACAATTTTAGAAGATATCAGTCTTTTAAACTGACAGACTTTATAGTGTACTTGGTGGTCCAATTACTGGGCACCATCGATTTCACACTTTTCCTGACTTATTTTTATTATTTTTTAATAAGGGACTTTTATTATAACCACAATGCGTATAATAGTTCCATCACACCCTAAATAAGTAATTATAAAATTCACACTGCTATGGATTATAATTTGGGCCATTAACTTGAACATACTCTTCGCATCTACACCATTTTGTTGAGACCGAACTTTATTAAATGTGTCTAAATCAAGTCGCTTCAACCTCAACATCCCAAACACATTTTAAAAGATTTTTTGCTTTTTTTTTTCAGGAAATGAATTAATTTCCAACTTAATTTTATGTCTGTTGTTTAATTTTATGAACAAGAGTTCTAAGTAGCCGAAATCAAAAGCAATTCTTTGCCAATTTTCTCTAAAATTGTCTAAGTTAAATATTTTTTTATTCAAAAATTTATTATAAAAGTGTTAAAAAGTGATTCATAAATTATATAGAAAACTTTCACAAAAATTTATTGTAATTTTTGCATACTCTTTAGACGTCAAAACGATTCGTAATTATGTGATATTCTAAATACTTACAGAAAAAATCACAAAACAGTCACAGTCACAAAACAGTTTAGGTCGATTAATCAAAATTAAATAATAAAAATGAAAAAGTAGCTCATACAATTAGATCATAATTGAAATAATCTTTCATATTGTGCATTAAAACTTATAGAAATACAGTATTATAACTGTAAAATAATTTTAAACTTAAAAAATACCAACAGTACTGGATATGACAGTGTATCGACTAAAATTTTAAAACAAGTGCCAATTAAAATATCCTACATTTTAAGTCATGTCATTAATCTGTCGATCCTAAATGGATACTTTCCTGATAAACTTAAATTAACAATCATTAAACCTCTTTTCAAGAAAGATGATCCCTACAATATGAATTGTTATAGGCCCATAGCACTCGTACCGGTGCTCTCTAAGGTCTATGAAAGAGTTATTTATGACAGGATAAATAACTACTTTGAAAATTTCAATTTGTTTGCTAAAGAGCAGATAGGCTTTAGGAAACATAAAACCATTAATATGGCCGTCTATGATTTTCTGACCACAGTTATGACTAGCCTAGACAATAAAATTCCGGCGTGCGCGTTGTATATGGATCTAAGTAAAGCCTTTGATTACGTGGATCACCAAATTCTGTTAAACAAATTATACAGGTATGGAGTTCGGGGCACTTCATTACAGCTGATAGCTTCTTATCTTACCAACAGAAAACAGTCCACATTAGTTACTCGAGTATGCACCAAAACAAGAACAGAAATTAACTACACTTCAGAATACAGAGAAATCAAACAAGGCGTCCCACAAGGAAGTGTTGTGGGCCCTCTGCTATTCATCATTTATATAAATGATCTTCCCAAAGTAACTAACCACCCCACTATACTTTTTGCAGATGATAGTACTGTCGTTTTTACAAGTAAGGACAAGTTATCTCTAGAACAAGATATAAACAGCACTCTAAGTGATATTATAAAATGGCTAACTAATAACAATTTAAAAATGAACTTTGACAAAACTAAAATTATGATATTTCGCAATCGTAAAGCCCAATTTACTGACATTAATATAGATTACACAGGGAACAAAATAAATGAGACAGCAACTACAAAATTCTTAGGCATGTCAATTGATTATAATTTGAACTGGAAGACGCATATTGATACTTTAATTCAAAAATTAAATAAGCAATCATACGCCCTACACATGCTGGCAAAAACGGTAGACACTTCTGCTGTACTTGCAGCATACCATGGCTACGTGGGATCCTTGATAAAGTATGGTATTGTATTCTGGGGTCATTCCACCAATAAGGACATTGCATTCAAGGTGCAAAAGCGGTGTATTAGGGGTATGTTTAATATCAACCAGAATGATAGCTGCAGACCATATTTTATCAAATATAATATATTAATGTAGCGGAATGGCATACCTACCATTTATACCTACCTTATATATTACCGATACCTACTCATTTCATAAATGCAGCACATAGGGTATTTCTATTTTTGTCCTAGCTAAGTTCTAAAATGTACCTACCCACTACATATTAGTTATTACAGAGACTGTACCTATATAAGGGACCGATTTTTAGAAATAAAGGCATTCCACACTCAACCAGCATTTGCGTCTCATTTTCATTACCTGCCTGCGTATCCAACAGTGGTGACCCCGACTGAAGAAAATTCAAGAAGAAACTATGCCCTTGAGTACATCGAAACCAAGTGATGGAGGCGAAACATCAGCAACGCAAAAGGATTCGCACGAACTGTCAGCCGTCTCGTACAACCAACGGATACCGCCTCTGTGGAGAAACAGAATCAAACTTTGGTTCCTGCAATTTGAAGCGATCGTGTCTGCTGGAAAACTTACCGACAAGGAACTATCAGAGCTGCTCATCCGCCAACTCGACCTACAAGATCTAGACGAAATTCAAGACATCATGTTCGATACCAAAAATGCAACAGAAAATAATAGATACCCTACCATGAAGATGAGGCTCATACAAACTTACGACGAGAGCGACCACACTAAACTCGAGCGACTGCTGTCCAACGTGGAACTTGGAGATTTGAAGCCTTCGCAACTGCTACGCCGCATGCAAAATTTAGCCGGTAACAACATTGCTGAGAATACGTTGCGTGTTATATGGACGAAGCACCTACCGCCATCAGTACGCGCCATACTAGCTGTGAGCGAAACAATAGCCAAGAAAACCGAACTAAATGAGTTGGCAATAATGGCCGACAAGATGCTAGAACAACTTCACCACCAAATATCAGCAGTACAAAACACTCCGTCACCGTCAACACCATCCACTCCACCTGATGCTACAAATCATGAAAACGCATTACTTCACGCGAAGATCGACATGCTGGCGAAAGAAATATCAGAATTAAAAACACACCACAGCCGCTACGGAAGGCAGCGCGGGCGCAACTGGCGAGGCGCGCGTCATCGATCACGCAGCGCATACCGATCGCCGCATGGTAACCGCCGCTCGGACTCAAATCATCAACACAGAAGCGGGTACGACGACAATTCCGTTTGTTACTTTCATCGAAAATTCGGCGGACAAGCGCGAAAATGTACTAGACCATGTAGTTATGAAGATAAGCACCCGTCAAGCTCGGGAAACTAAAGCAGGTGTTAGCAGGGACGGAATCTGACGCCTGGGATAAATCACACCGTCTATTTCTGAAAGACAAGAAGACAAATCTAAGCTTTCTCATCGACACTGGTGCAAACATATCCGTCATTCCTGGAAAACGCTGCGAAATCTTGAAGCCAACCGCATTCAAACTATATGCAGCAAACAACTCCGAAATAGCTACCTACGGTGAAAAAACATTAGACCTAGATTTCAACTTGAGACGACCATTCAAATGGAAGTTTGTCGTAGCTGCAGTCAGCAAGCCCATCATCGGCGCTGATTTTTTGAAACACCATCATCTACTAGTCGACCTCGCTGGAAAATGTTTAATCGACAAAATAACTAATTTGTCAGTGAAGACGTCCATCTGCAAATCAACAGCACCAACCATCAGAACTATAGACCTGGAACAAAAATATCACGACATATTGGCGGAATTTCCCGATATTACAAGATTATCCACTATGAAAAATACACCGAAGCATAACGTCGCACACTATATTGAAACAACAGGGCCGCCATTATACTGCAAAGCTCGTCCACTACCACCTCACCGTTACGAAGCTGCAAAGAAAGAATTTCAAACCATGATGGACCAGGGATTATGCCGACCAAGCAAGAGCCCCTGGGCCAGTCCACTTCACGTGGTACCCAAACCAAACGGAGACCTACGCGTATGTGGAGACTACAGAAGGCTAAATGCCATTACCAAAGCAGATCGATATCCTGTACCACGTTTGAAGGATTTCACTTACCAGTTGCACGGCAAGCAAATATTCTCAACGCTTGACCTAAACAGAGCATACCAACAATTGCCTGTCCTGGAAGAGCACATTGAAAAAACAGCCATCATTACACCATTCGGGCTATTCGAATTTCCCCGAATGTGCCCAGGACTGAAAAATGCTGGACAGACTTTTCAGCGATTTATTCACGAAGTACTCCACGGACTCGACTATGCCTACCCTTTTGTCGACGACATTATAATAAGTTCCAGCACAGAAGAAGAACACAGACAACATTTACGAACCGTCCTAAACCAACTAAACAAATACGGTATCACAATAAATCCATCGAAGTGTGTACTAGGCAAGAAAGTGATCAAGTTCCTAGGACACACTGTCTCACAAGATGGCATCAAACCACCAGCAGAAAAAGTAGAAGCAATCACCAATTTCCCATTACCCACAACCATTGAACAATTAAGAAGATTCCTTGGCACCGTCAACTTCTACAGAGATTGCATTTCAAAGGCAGCCGAAATACAAGCACCTCTAAATGCATATTTGCACAATAGCAAGAAACGAGACAAAACAAAGATTATATGGAATGATGAAGCCAAGAAAGCATTTGAGTTATGTAAAGCTGGTTTACAAAACGCGGCATTACTAGCTCATCCCTCACATAACGCACCCATCGCATTAATGACCGACGCCTCTGACAAGTGCGCCGGTGCTGTACTGCAACAATATGTACACAACAAATGGCAACCGCTGGGATATTTCTCCAAAGCATTGTCGAGCGCGCAAATGAAATACAGCACATTCGACAGAGAACTGCTAGCTATATACATGGCCGTAAAGCATTTTAGAAAAATGTTCGAAGGAAGACATTTTACAATATTTACCGACCACAAACCGCTAACCTACGCAATAAATAAAACATCGACAGACAGCGAGACACCGCGTCGAGCCAGACAACTCATGTACATAAGCGAATTTACAAACGACATACGTCATATTAGCGGGCAAGATAATGTAGTCGCAGATTCATTATCACGGATCAACACAGAAACCATCACCTGTCCTACAACGATCGACTACAAGCAACTAGCCACAGCGCAAGAAAGAGACAGCACTATACGTGACTTAATGAAGCAAAATAATTTACAATTGAAGCGCATACTCTTACCCGACATAAATTGCAAAATACTATGCGAAACATCAACACAACATATTCGCCCGTACCTACCGGAAACATTTCGCCGGGCAGCGTACGAAAGTGTACATAACCTCAGCCACCCCGGTACGCGCACTACAAGGAAAATACTCAGTGAAAAATATTTCTGGCCATCCATGAACGCTGACGCGGGACGATGGACGAAAGCCTGTGAAGCCTGTCAAAAGTCAAAAGTCAGTCGTCATACATCGAGTCAAATCGCAACATACCCACCATCGGAACGATTCCAACATATACATGTCGACATAGTTGGGCCCCTACCACCATCGCAATATGGACACAAGTACCTACTCACTATTATCGACCGGTACACGCGATGGCCTGAAGCATTACCTCTACACGACATAACTGCAGAAACAATAGTCAAAACGATATATGAAAGCTGGATAGCAAGATTTGGTTGTCCCATCACGATAACAAGCGATCAAGGTCGTCAGTTCGAGAGCAAACTTTTCTCTGAATTAATGAAGCTAATGGGAATAAATAGAACGAGAACAACTGCATATCACCCGCAGTCAAATGGAATCATCGAACGTTGGCACCGCTCACTCAAAGCCGCACTTACCGCGCGCTGCACTACTAGAGAAAACGGAAAGTGGTTTGATGAATTACCCACCGTACTACTCGGACTGCGCGCGGCTACTCGCAGCGACACAGGAATTAGTCCCGCACAATATACCTACGGAACATCGCTGCGATTGCCTGGAGATTTTTTTGTTGAAACAAAAAGTAGCCCAATGAGTCACGATTTCGTTGAACAGCTGCGACACACTATCAACGCATACCGACCAGCTGAGACAACGCATAGCAACAACAACATGTTTGTGCACACCGACCTACGTACCTGCGAAAATGTTTACCTACGCAGAGATTGCACAAAAAAACCACTTCAACCGACATATGAAGGGCCATATCCCGTATTGGAAAGATGTGAGAAATACTACAAGCTACAGCTACCAGGAAGAGTAACCAACGTCTCGATCGACCGATTGAAGCCTGCCTACACTATGAACGAACAAGGAAAGGATGACACACACAGAACAACGCGATCAGGAAGAATAGTGAAGCCAGTAGTACGCTTCGCTTGAGGGGGTGTACTGTAGCGGAATGGCATACCTACCATTTATACCTACCTTATATATTACCGATACCTACTCATTTCATAAATGCAGCACATAGGGTATTTTTATTTTTGTCCTAGCTAAGTTCTAAAATGTACCTACCCACTACATATTAGTTATTACAGAGACTGTACCTATATAAGGGACCGATTTTTAGAAAAAAAGGCATTCCACACTCAACCAGCATTTGCGTCTCATTTTCATTACCTGCCTGCGTATCCAACATTAACATTGCCGTGTGTCTACATTTATGAGATTGCTTGCTTCGCAAGAACTAACAAACATCTTTTTGATAAGTACAGAAGTAAGCGGCATAGTGATAAGATTTGTTGTAGGTCTAACAAGACGGCCTTATATGCCAGAAGCATTTTCAGTATGGCGCCGCGTATATACAATCACTTACCAAAGTCTATACTAGAAACTCTATCCATCGATGAATTTAAAAAGAGATTAAAAAGATTCTTGCTATTTAAATGTTATTACAGTATTCATGATTATTTAACAGAGGATGTAAGGACATATTGTTCTCAGAAATATTATTGTTGATGTGACATGTGATTAATCCACTAATTAGTTATCATTATTATTACTTTAACATTTATTTACAAATATATCTTGACATTTTCATTTAATACATGACATTTTGATCTTTAAATTATTCTAGTGACATTAAAATTTGCTAATGTTTAATTATTATTTGCCATGATGAAATTATCAAAATTGTTATTGCCTAATTATAAATTATTATTGCAAGTAATTGTAAGTATAACAATGTGATACCTACAGTTTAAACCTTGACATTTGCATGCCTCAAGGCGTAATATGGTTGAACTATGCTCTATTTTTAACAACTTTATGTAATTACCCATATTAGCAAATAAATGAATTTGAATTTGAATTTGAAATTTGAATTTAAAATCACTTCTGTTAAATCGCGTAAATCAGCAAATCGGCAAAATTTCGTGTACAGCCTCTTAACAGAAGGCACGAGTCCAATCTGCCTAGTCTTTTCCCAACTATGTTGGGGTCGGCTTCCAGTCTAACCGGATGCAGCTGAATACCATTATTTTACGTAGACCGACTGCCTATCTGACCTCCACAACCCATTAACTGCGTAGTACGATACCCCTTGGTAAGACTGGTTGTCAGACTTTCGGGCTTCTGACGACCCGTAAGACTGTCACAGATCCACGAATGACAGCCGGGACCAATGGCTTAACATGCTTTCCGAGGCACGGACGAGTCTCGGTATTGTTACACCTATTAAAACAATTATATCAAATAAACAACAATAACAGTTTAAAGTGTGTATTTAATTACTTCCTTCTAGCATGTACATAGGTATAATTAAGAAAGTTATTGGAACCTTTTAAAACAATAGAATTTAACCATTTAATCACAATATACTATTCAAATAAAACTCCAGTAAGAAGATACAAGTTACTCGTATTGGACCCTCATAAAACAATAGAATTTAACAGTTAATTACATACAAAGCAAATAAAACTCCAGTAAGAAGATACAAGTTATTGGACCCTCATAAAACAATAGAATTTAACAGTTAATCACATACAAAGCAAATAAAACTCCAGTAAGCTACAGCAAAGCTATTCCCAAGAAACAAAACACAAATTGCCCATAATAGCGAATATTACATTTAAATGAGTAAAGTGAGAACAAGGACCAATTAAGGGAAATACTTAGCTTCTGGTTAAAATCACAATATACTACACTTTGGTACTGCGAGTATTACCGCTCCTGCGAGATTACAAAAATTGACTGCCTACTCAATTCTCCCGGCAAAACTCGATACCTCGTTATTCTTTCTTCAGAATCCATTCTCCATCCTGATTGGTTCGCGGTGGTGGCGTGATGATATCGTCTCCTTATTGGTCGACGCCCGACGTTAGTACCCCAAACTTCCACCGATAGCAGCGCTTTTTGCCTTGACGACGAACATACTACGACAGGTCATCGTGTTTCTACGCGTTCTGTTGCGCCATCTAGCGCCTAATATATGGAATCTTCACACTCGTCCATCCTGACGCCTTTGCGACTCTGCAAAGGAAGAAACAAAAACGGTATGTAATTGTTCAAAAATAGCGTACCCAGTCCTAAAAATAAGAGAAAAAAAAATCTCAATTCTATAAACTGTAAAATAATATTTGGCCCATACATAATACAAAAATTACATAAGTTTCCTATACAATCATTATCAATCATCAAGTAAAGTCATTCCAAAAGTAAGTACTCGTTTACCAACCAAGTTTTCAAAGTATGTTTACCCAAAACAAGTTTCCAAAAATAATAACTTTGTTATCCAAAACAAGATTCCAAAAATAAATACTTGTTACCAAAACAAGTTTCCACAAATAATAACTTGTTTATCCAAAACAAGTTTCCAAAAATAAGTATTTGGTATCAAAACAAGTCTCCAAAAATAAATACTTATTACTAAAACAAGTTTCCAAAAATAATAACTTGTTTATCCAAAACAAAATAAGTACTTGGTACCAAAACAAGTTTCCAAAAATAAAGACTTGTTACCAAAACCAGTTTCCAAAATTAATGACTTTTACCAAAACAAGTTTCCAAAATTAATGACTTGTTTATCCAAAACAAGTTTCCAAAAATAAGTACTTGTTACCAAAACAAGTTTCCAAAAATAAATACTTGTTACCAAAACAAGTTTCCAAAAATAATAACTTGTTTATCCAAAACAAGTTTCCTAAAATAAGTACTTGTTACCAAAACAAGTTTCCAAAAATAAATACTTGTTACCAAAACAAGTTTCCAAAAATAAATACTTGTTACCAAAACAAGATTCCAAAAATAAATACATAATAGGTCCAATCACAGTCTAAACCATCACATTTCACCCATCAAAAGAAAAAAAAAGTTCAGCCTTCAAGCAAGTCAATCAATTCCTCCGTGCTGTCCACTTCTGTATCATTTGAGCTAGCGTCAGAGTCCTCTCCCTGAAAAGGTTTTAACGAGTCTGACGACACAAGAGCTCTAAATCGCTTATACCCTTTCACACCTTTTAGCGAAGTAATCATGTACCTATCATTTCCCACTACCTTCGTTACCTTATAAGGTCCACTGTACTTTTCCTTTAGTTTTCGTCGAACGTTCACATTTCGGTCAGCAGCTCCTTTCCATAATACTAAATCGTTTACCTTGTATTTTGTTGGAGGTTTACGCTTTGCATTAAAATATTTGCGCATTTTCTCCGCCGTCCGGTTAAGATTCGCTGAAGCTTCGGTCCTAGTTCGTGCAGCTGTCTCCTCATTATCTACGATGTTATCTCCCATACCTTGATACCTGCTTCGAGTCGCGGAAAACATGAGCCTGTATGGTGTAAATCCAGTCGAACCGTTTTGTAAATTGTTCATTCCCCAGGTGATATTTGCGATCCGAGTATCCCAATCCTTTTCATCTTCCACGCTTGTGTTGAGTGAATCTAGTAATGTACGATTATACCTCTCTACTTGTCCATTAGCGCGTGGACATGCTACGGCATTGATTATGTGTTTTATTTGATTATCCAAACAAAACTGTTTGAAATGTTTACTTTTGAAACTCGTGCCGCTGTCGGATATCATTCTTTTTGGATAACCAAATAAACAAAATATATCATTTAAGGATTTTATTACCTCTCGGGTCTTTGTAGTTTTAACTGGTACTGCCCATGTGAACTTCGTGAAGGAATCGACCACCATCAGCACAAAACTGTTACCCGTTCGACTTTTGCAGAAAGGCCCGAGATGGTCAATGTGCAGCGTATGCATTGGCTCCGGAACCTTTTCAATGGGATGTAACTCACCTTCAGGTCTTCCGTACTGTCCCCTCTTGTAAAGACAGTCTAAACATGAGTTGACATATTTTCGTATGAAACGTGTCATTCCTGGAAACCAGAAGTTACCTTTGATTATTTCCTCACAACGCTTCAGGCCTGGATGTCCGATGCAATCGTGATACTTCCTCATGACGTTCCACCTTCCATATTTAGGAACTACCAACCTCTGTTCTCCATCCTTAACTAGCTTGTATACCCGACCATCTTTCAGCTTGTAATTTCTCCTTATATCCGGATCGTTATCCCCAGATTCTAATTTTGTACGAATGATGCGAATCTTCTCATCTTGATCTTGAAGACATACCAACCAATCAAATACGTCAATCATGTTGATGTCTACTGCTATGGGAGGGTCTACCGGAAATCGGCTCAGCGCATCAACGTGCCCATGAGACTTACCCGATCTATGAACGACTTCCATATCGTACTCCTGGATAGATAACCACCATCTTGCTATCCGAGGTAGTAGATCCTTTTTCAAGAAAGTGTCTCGAACGGCTGCACAGTCTGTCACCACCTTAAAATGATTACCTGCTAAATAAATTCTAAATCTCCTCAACGATTCCACTACAGCCAATGTTTCCAATTCGTAGGAATGATACATAGCTTCTTCTTTGCTTGTTTTTCGGCTGAAATACGCAATAGGTTTCATACCACCATCCTGATCCTGAAAGAGAATTCCAGCTACACCTTTACTGCTTGCGTCAGTATGAACTTCTATGTCACCTTTCCTACAAAATAATGAAAGTATGGGTCGAGTCGTCAAAATCTTCTTCAGTTGATCAAAAGCCCTTTGCTGTGCTGGACCCCAAATCCACGCTGCATTCTTTTTTAGCAACCCGTACAGATCATACGTGATAGACGCATAGTCTTTAACAAATTTCCTGAAATAACTAGTCAGACCTAGAAACATCCTAAGCTCGTGTACATTCTTAGGTTCCTTATAGTTGGTCACAGCCTCAATTTTCTTACTACCAGGCCTAATACCTTTTTCGCTGATCTCGTAACCGAGGTAATCTATTTTGTCCTGCAAGAAAAAACACTTATCAAGATTTAACGTCAATTTAGCGTCCCTTATTATTTCCAAAACTATCCGAAGTAGATCGAGGCCTTCCTGTTCCGTTTTCGTTGGTAGCAACAGATCATCTATAAAAGGAAGCACCTTCTCGTGACGTAACGAAGAAAATATCTTGTCCATAAGTCGCTGGAAAATTGCTGGGGAATTGGCCAAACCGAAGGGCATACGCAAAAATTCATAGTGGCCCTCAGGCGTAACAAAACCAGTTCGGTGGATTGACGTCTCCGCTACAGGAATCTGAAAGAAACTTTGCGACAAATCAAGACTCGTAAAAAGTTTCTTCCCACCTAGTTTCTCGATTTGTTCTTCTATGATGGGCAGAGGATATTTATCTTTCACTGTGATACTATTTAATTTTCTAAAATCCACACAAAGCCGATAATCTCCATTCTTTTTCCTAACTAATACTATCGGACTGGCATAATTAGACGATGATTCCCTAATAATACCGTTGGATATCATATCTTTAATTTTTTCTCGTACTATTGTCTTTTCTGAAAAAGAAAGCCTGTAAGGACGATAACAAACCGGTTTATCCGAGTTAACTTCAATATTTAACTCTATTTTGTCAGTCCTGCCTAGTTCTCCTGTATCTATCGAAAAACAATCCGAATATTCCTTTAAAATCTCTATCAACTCTTTAACCACTTGTGGATTTCCGGATCCACATTTGATTTTTGTTGTATCAATGCTCATGATCGGAACAACATTATCTACAGAATTACCAGGAGAACAATCCATTTCCCGAGTAACCAATCCACGGGCTATAACCTGGTCTTTCTGGAAATAAATCGGCTTTTTACCGGAATTAACTATAAAAATGGCCTGTACCGGAAAACAATGCATAGAAGCAGGAATGCTATAGTTGTAACCATTATAAACAATTGTACGAGTATCTACAAACACTAGAGTTGACTTGTCAATTTCAACATCATTGTGGGTGTCAAGAAACAAGGATGAATAAGCTGGAACCACAGTGTCTGCAGAACACAAAATGTTAACCTTATCTGCACATGTACCTACTTGCAAAGAATTTATTTCAACCGCTTCAATTTTCTTTTCATCTTTATACGAATATCCTAACAAGACGGTAGTACCACTAATTGTAAGCTTGAATTTTTCATTGTTCAAAATAGGCTGTCCAATAAAAACGTCGGCGCGGTTCACGGCAGCGTCGACAACAACTGCGTCTGAACAAACCCTGACTCAATCTATAAAGAACTCTAGTGATACCTGTCCGTGAGCTTTAATTGGTGGTCCACCAAACCCGTTGACAAAAACCACACAAGGTTGCATCGCAACACCGAGCTTAAGAACAAAATCGTGAGTGATAAGGTTGACTTGAGCCCCTGTGTCTAAATAAGCGGTACCTTTTAAACCATTAATCAAGACATGTTTAAAATAACATTCATTTACCTGTATTTGTACAATGCTGACTGACTTTTTATAGCACTGCTCCTTTTTGTGGTTAGTTTTCCCACAGATTTCGCATTTTATGGTGTTAGGATTGTTAGGGCATGATCGGACAACATGCCCCGACTCGTTACAAAGAAAACAAGTTACACCTGGCTTTCGTTTTTTGAATCTCTGATCGTTTCTTTTGAAGACCCTGATGCGGAATCCCGACCACGAGGAACGTTTTTCTGACTTTGATTCACTCTCTTGTCGTCGTTCATGCACAGAAAGTGAGAATAAAGCTCGCCTGGGGTTTTATAGTTACCAGCTCTAGCAGAAGTCTTCATGTGGAACGGCAGACCTTCTATAATACACGACACCGCTTTCTCTCCAATGATGTCACATTTATTTAGCATGGTACATTTCGAATAAAAATAATGAGTCATAGTTTCATTAAATAACTTTTTCCTATTCAACATTTCCCTCAATGCTTCTGCGTAATCTATGCTTTGAGGGAACGCTTCCAAAATCTTTTGTTTCCATTCCGGCCACGTAAATTCATAGCTTCGTAGTGCACCATGCCACAACTTCGCTAACCCAACAAGACGTGCCTGCATATAATAACTTTTAACGTTGTCGTTCCATCCATGTATGGCACCTAGTTGCTCTACTTTGTTAAGCCACTGAGATGCAGGTAGCTCCGGTTTTTCAGGATCGAATTCCGGTATTATATCTGGCTTAACCATCACACCCGAATAATATGGAAATGACCTACCGGGTTCATTTGAAAAGCCAGGCGGAGAACGGCCTCGACGGTCCCGGACTGGTGAACGCCCCGGTCGCCAGGTGTCGCGGGAGCAGCTGCGTCGCTCCTGCTGCGGTCGTTCCACCCGCCAGCGACTCCCTCTGACAGGGCTGCGGGACCGGCTGCGAGATCGGCTGCGGCCCTCGGAACTCATGCCTTGCCTGAGAACTGCTCTAGATCACGATCCCACTTCTGAAAAATGTTACACCTATTAAAACAATTATATCAAATAAACAACAATAACAGTTTAAAGTGTGTATTTAATTACTTCCTTCTAGCATGTACATAGGTATAATTAAGAAAGTTATTGGAACCTTTTAAAACAATAGAATTTAACCATTTAATCACAATATACTATTCAAATAAAACTCCAGTAAGAAGATACAAGTTACTCGTATTGGACCCTCATAAAACAATAGAATTTAACAGTTAATTACATACAAAGCAAATAAAACTCCAGTAAGAAGATACAAGTTATTGGACCCTCATAAAACAATAGAATTTAACAGTTAATCACATACAAAGCAAATAAAACTCCAGTAAGCTACAGCAAAGCTATTCCCAAGAAACAAAACACAAATTGCCCATAATAGCGAATATTACATTTAAATGAGTAAAGTGAGAACAAGGACCAATTAAGGGAAATACTTAGCTTCTGGTTAAAATCACAATATACTACACTTTGGTACTGCGAGTATTACCGCTCCTGCGAGATTACAAAAATTGACTGCCTACTCAATTCTCCCGGCAAAACTCGATACCTCGTTATTCTTTCTTCAGAATCCATTCTCCATCCTGATTGGTTCGCGGTGGTGGCGTGATGATATCGTCTCCTTATTGGTCGACGCCCGACGTTAGTACCCCAAACTTCCACCGATAGCAGCGCTTTTTGCCTTGACGACGAACATACTACGACAGGTCATCGTGTTTCTACGCGTTCTGTTGCGCCATCTAGCGCCTAATATATGGAATCTTCACAGTATGTAAAGATGGTCACCCATCCCCGGCAAGCGTAGCTTGACCTGATGGAACGACCCGTGCGGCTGTTATTACTTAGCCACGAGCTCAACACATTTTCAACAGAAACAGAAGGCACGAGTAACATTTATATTATTATTTGTTAACTGTTACAAATAAGGCTTTAGTTTTGATACCCATTTCTTTCTTTCTTTTCTCTCCAATAACAATCTTTCGAAGGTTGAAAGGTTATTAACCGAGAGTTTCTTAAAGATTTATTTTAGAGTTTATTAACACAATGGAATCTCAAGTTTGAGTTTAGAAATTAAAGATTAATAATTTAATTGAGTTCGATATTCGTTTTGGTTAAACAATTATCTATCTATCTACTTAAATTATATATTTTTCTCTCCTTTATTTACTCCAAATTGATTTTTTTAATGCGGATGTGACGTAACATAACATCACGCCTGTTTTACTCACCCACATTATGCCAGTTATGTTTAAGACCCATTTAATAAGTGGTGAGCCTATTGCCCTCAACAGGGAACAAATAAAAACTCCGAGCTGCAACTGGGAAATTGCAGATAAGAAAAATCTAATAACACTTTGCCCGACCCAGGCATCGAACCCAGGACCTCCTGCTCAGCTGTAGCGCTTGCAACCACTAGCGCAACGAGGCAGCCGGATGTTCGACTGTATTTCTCGAATGGGTGACAAGAGGGATATTGTAGGTGCAGACACATAACCAGCAAAGGCTCCAAATAACTGTTCAGTGTCAGGACGAAAGATCAAGTAGCTGGATTCAAATTTAAATGAAAAAATCTGAACATCTTGCAATCTGTGACCTCCAATGTAGGTTACCTATCCAATATTCGGCGTACATCAAAAACGGTACAATGTCGAACTATTAAATGACGAGTGGAAGTAGGACGGCGCGGCATGTTGTAATTATCAGGAGCAAAAAAGAGAAGACGACGAAAATGTGACTAATTAGACAGATTTTCACCTGCCACCATCGGAACTTGTGTAACCTATCTATCTCTTTTTACTTGGTGACCTACTGTTTTTGTTTCGACGTTTCTTCTCAGAGTAGTCCCGGATAGGAAACACCGAGTAGTTTACCGTCTAGTATTTAAAATATGATTAGCGTTTTGTTTTTGTATAAACCTACTTATAGAAATAAATATCACACATACATATATAATTTCACGCCTTCTTCCCGTGGGGGTAGGCAGAAACTACAGAACGCTATCTCTTACGATCCTTACATACATACTGTAGGGGAGGAAATGAAGAATCCAGCAGTAAAGATTTTGGAAATGTCGCGGCCGAGGAGGCTGTCCGTTCGTGCCGCGTTGATAGCATAGACGACTACTAGTTCGCGGGATCGGCTCGCGTCGCTCGTGCGCCCGCGCTCCCCTGCCCCGCGCCCACCTACTTCAGCCCCAGCACACCTACAAACTCCTCGAACGTACAATATTGCTTAGTTTATTGGTAAACAAAAAGGGTACAAAATAACATGCAGTATTTATCAAAATAGGTAAGTAGATATATAGGTTCGCACAGTTAACACATACTCTTTTTGCTTAGTTTTCATACATCTGGTCATACACGCACGCCGGTTGCGAGTACTACGCACCTGACCTCTCTAAGGCCTCTGCCTCGAATTTCGCGGGCAGCGGGGCGGCGGCGGCGGCGGCGCGTCTCGCATTGTCCCGCCCCGCTTCCGCGCCGCTGTTTTCGAGGTCCGGTCCATTTGTTTTTATGCATAAAATCCTGCCGCTCCCGCGCCGCCGCCGCTGCCGCCCCGCTGCCCGCGAAATTCGAGGCAGAGGCCTTAAGAACATCACCAATAAGATCACTATATGTCCTTCAAGGACGTCCCCTGCGGCATTTCCACTCACATCTGCTTTAACCTCTTGTTAGTCGCTCATCTTCTCAACATGACCAAACCATCTAAGTATACTCTTTTCAATTTTTGTCACTACATCTTCTTACTACGTACATACATACAATGTATACAAACATACATACATACAAACTCATACTACGTACAATATTAGGTAAAATTACTCGGACCCGATTCACACCGAACTCGTGTGAGGGGTTATACTGCACCGTTGCTTTATCACATCATTTTTCAGCCTATTATTCATAGTCACACCACACATGCTTAGCAAGGAACGCATATCCACAGCATTTACATCAGGAAGGCATGAAAGTACATGAGGCATTGTACTTTCATGCCTCTTTTGGCACACCTCAACATTACCACCCAAAAAATTTCATGCTCATCTAACCCATGCAAAGAGAGAGAGCAAGACTAAAAGAGAGTTTAAAAGAGTTTAAAGAGCCACCTCCATACTAGAGATACCTATTAAAAAAATACTATCTACTCGATAACTATCTCAAAAAAAAAGTAAAAACCGACTTCAAAAACCAAAAACGAATAAAATAACATTCATAAAAAAACTTAACAGCTTCTGAAGTCGGTGTCTTCAATTCTTCAATGCACATTAGCTTGGCACCGACTTCAGAAGCTGTTAAGTTTTTTTATGAATGTTATTTTATTCGTTTTTGGTTTTTGAAGTCGGTTTTTACTTTTTTAAAGTTTTTTTTTTTCCATTTTTAGTTGATTAAACAATTACATAAGTAAGCCCAAGACGAACGAAAAGAAGAATCATTATAAAATCGGCTTAGAAGTGCCGGAGATACAGTACATTTCTGCATATAACTTCGTACATAAGAATAATTACATAATGTATTATTTGTAGTTAAACCTTACTGAAAGTTTGTAAATTACGTTAGTGAAAGAATCATCGAAACTGGTTCATTAGTTTTTGAGAAAATCGCGGACAAACAAACATACATTCGAAAGCTACGTTAGGAAATCACTAAAAGGATACAATGAGGATGCTCAAAGCGTACAGACTCGATAAAATCGCCCCAAGACATGGCCTTCTAATGACCGAACGCAAACATAATATCATCGAGAAACTGCTCGGATGCAATTGAATCGATACGGCTGCTATATCGATACTGTTTGCGAGAATAAGTGGGTTTGTGTAACGTTAAAGTAATATGACTGTATTGTGACAGTTCCTATGTACTTTCTGAGTTTATCTTAGAAACTACTGTTGACATCGGTGAAGGAAAACATCGTGAGGAAAACTTATAGTTAACTAGCTTTTGCTCGCGGCGTCACCCGCGTGGATGTCGGAAATTAAAAATATAAAGTATTCTATGTGTCAATCCAGGTTATATACTATCTGTGTGCCAAATTTCATCCAAATCCGTTCAGCCGTTTTTGCGTGATTGAGTAACAAACATCCAAACATAACTTTCACATTTATAATATTAGTAGGATAACATATTATCACGCTTGTATTAACCAAAAGGTTAGGCAGAAGTGTATCTATAGTACACCCACATTTTGCTAGTTATGTGTGAGTCCCAGGTAACAGGGGGCTAGCCTATTGCTATCAACCGGGCTCAAATCCAGACTTCGGGCTGCTAATGAGCTGGTGGGATTTTAATACTATGTGTAATTTAAATAACACACAACCTCTTAAGGAGTCATTGTACTCACAACTTTACTATGGGATCAAACCTTTTTTTTTTTTTTTGTTGTGGATGGGAAATCATCAAATGACTTCTCCCGCTCTGGGTAGAGGCGGGAGGGCGTGTCAGACTTTTACTGACTAAAACCCACCCATGTTCCTTCAGCTGCCCGTGCCAGGGCCACGGTATCTCTTTCGAACTACCCGCGACCCCGGCGGCATCGGCCCAATTGACCCCGTCACTGCTGACATCTCTTTGAGGCGCGCGTGGAACACAACGCGCCGTCGACCCGGGCCTGGTCCTTACCGGACGGCGAGCTGCCCATTACTCGTCGTCCGCAAGCCCGCGCCTACGGTGGCCGGGAATCGGCAATCGATTCCCGCCGCCCAGGATGGGATCAAACCTGAAATCGCAAAAAAAAATAGTTGTTCCTTACATTTACGTTCGCATGACTCGTCAAAATGAAAAAAAAAAAAAACTTGAAAAAGCAGATACTGGTTTTTAAAAAAAAAAAAAACTAAAAGTTTGCAGATAAAAATAAAAAAACATACTTTGTCTGAGACATGTATGGCTCAAATTACTCTAAATGATGTCAACTATCCCCCCATAAGGCTTTGTACCCAGTTTCCAAACAACCTGTATAAACTTAACAGTTGATACAATAATATCGAATCCAATATTCATCGTATTTGATCAGAATATGGTTGAGTTACACATTTAACCTTTTTCGAGATCTGTTTGTGAAAACTCATATATAAAATCCGTTCAGTACTTTTTGAGATAAGCACTTTCAAACACACAAATGCATTGGCGGCTGGTCCGATTACTAAAGATACGGTTTCTTAAAAGAGCGGTGGCCGCCACATAACGGCCGCAGTGACAGCTGTTATGAAAATGATGGTAGCAGGGTTAGACTTTACAGAGTCTAAAAACGCTCTCTAGGAAAACACACCAACTTACTTTCATAAGGAACATTTGAGTGACGTCATTGGACTTTATAATAGCAGCCACACGGTTCAATCGAAGGTTAAGCTACGCTTACAGAGGTTGGTCCGTGTGTGGGTGACTGTCCATATTACATATCAAGAATCCTCCGTGCCTCGGAAAGCACGTTAAACCGTTGGTCCCGGCTGTCATTTGGAAATCTTTGATAGTCGTTATAATATAATAAATATAAACCATTTATTTCAGGCGACACTGGCCCATAGATAAATACCTTAACCTAAACATACATATTTTAATATAAACTTTCTATTTTCTATAAAAGATTATGCGTAGTCAGAAGCCGGAAAGTATGACAACCAGTCTTACCAAGGGGTATCCAATTACCCAGTAATTGGGCTGTGGAGGTTAGGTTGAGAAAAGGCTAGGCAAATGATGAGCTAAATGATGACGACTCTCAATGATGAATGATTGAAATTAAATATTATATTATTTCTTACATTCTTCCTTGACATAATAGATTATTATTAATCATCTCATTATTTGACATTATATAACTACAATTCCAATTTTAACATGAATTTATTCAGATTTATATTTGTGAACACGAATTTATTCAGATTTGTTACTATAGTTGTAATGAAAATCATATAATTTGTTGTGTCATAGATTTTTAGCTTTATTCTTTTATTAATCTTCTAAATAGATTATTTTCTATTTTGTGAATGAGAGAACGTTGCAGGCCTAGTAGACTGTACATTTGTTGACTATTTTCTATTTTTTTAAGTACCTGGTAGTTGTTGAAGGGCCTACATTGACCTCCCATACTTATTAACACTGTTATTTGAAAATATTGTAAAAGCCAATTATTTTTAAAAGAGTAACCATGGAGTTTCTTGCCGGCTCTTCTCCATAGGAAACGACCAATTTGGAACCGTGCACCTAGCTTCTGACGTTTTATAAGTGCCCATATAGGTTTATGTGAAATAAAATATTTTGATTCTGATTTTTAAATCATCTAGTGGCAGTATACCCCTTGGAAATACTTTAATTTGTTTAAGTGTCTGGGGTGAGTAGGGAAGGGCCTAAAATCCCAGACACCTAAAACGTAATTTCAAGTTTTCAATTATTAAAAAGGGTTTATTTTATACTGTGTTTCAATACTGGCTCGTTCTAATTAATTTAGTTTATTGTGAGAATTAATTTACGTAGGTATTTCGGGTAGCCATGTTTTTTGCTACTAATATTGTATTTGTATTTGGGTCAAATAGTCATCATATATAAATAATCTTTACTTACTGTTCATCCTGAAATACATTAAAAAATCCAAACAATTTAATCAGGCAGATAATTGTTTTACAACTTTGATAGTAATGGTTCAACTCTTGAACAACTTTCTGAGGTTGGCAGTTCTGTTAATTATCTATGCAATTACTAAAGCCATTGAACTTATATTAGAACTTGTAGACCAACTTCAAGAGCCGTTTACTTTGCTCGTGGATAGTTTTCATAAAGCACCTATATTAATAAGAATTATGCCCGCTTGCACTAAACCCGGCTAAGTCGGAGCTTAATTAGGAAACTTTTAAATTGAGTTTATCCTAAATAATTTAAAATCTTTATTTCGAACGAAGACTCATATTGTTCTTAAAACTAAGTCATTATCTGCAGCTTCCAGTCTAAACGGATGCAGCTGAGTATTTTACATGGAGCGACTGCCTATTTGACCTCCACAACCCAGATACTGGGTAATACGATACCCCTTGGTAAGACTGGTTGTCAGACTTTTGGGCTTCTGATGACCCGTAACGACTGTCAAAGATCTACGAACGACAGCCGGGATCAACGGCTTAACGTGCTTTCCGAGGCACGGAGGAGTCTCGGTATGTAAAGATGGTCATCCATCCACGGGCCAACCGCGGCAAGCGAAGCATAACCTGATCGATCGTCCCGTGCGGCTGTTATTACTTAGCCACGAGCCTGAACTGTTTTATAAGTATTGGCACATAATCAGCCTGTCATATTCCTACTGCTTAAATACAGCAGTGCTATTCTGTACAAATATCACCGTGAAAACTTAGGTGAAGTGAGCGTGGAGTGAGCTGTCAATAGTGTCAATCCCTAGCAGCAAGTAGAATGACAACTCACTTCACCTAGGTTTTCACGGTGTGAGATTTGTACAGAATAGCACTGCAGGGTTCTTCTGTGTGAGGGAGTGGGCCATTATCTACCTCGCGAACCCACTATGGATTGCACACACGAAAACTTTTTATTTTAAGATATTTTTGCTAGTCTAGTAAATTATTTTTTTAAGCAAAGTTAGATAGAATGATAATTAGCTTTTTTGCAATTAAGAAACTTCATTAATATTGGAGATTAGCTTTAAAAGTTGGTTTCGAAATACGCAGAAATATCTGAAAGAATTATATGAATTACGAGTTTATTACTATTTAATGACTTCTTTCTGATCTGAGCTTTTGGTGTAGTTTCCATTTGACATTCTATACATAGAATGTCACAAGTTAACAGTAAAATAAAATCTAATGACATTTTAGTTGGCTTACTTTTAAAATTTAACCGAGCCATTTTCCAAATCATCTTTCAGTCTAACAGAAATTGAGTCTTTCAGAATTACGGACATCCATATAGACTATAACTTATAAACTGAACTAACTATAAAGCACGTCTTATGTTTTTTATTTTTTTCAAATTATCATTATTTCCATCGTAAAAAGCAATTACCTAAAGTATCGGCGCCCAGCACCGCACTCAGTCTTTCTTTATACTTACTTTACTCTTTGACTCAGTCTCGCTCTCACTCAGTCCACGAGCAGTATCGTGCGAGCGAAATAAAAAGCATTAGGTAGTATGGGCTCTTAAAACGCCGTCACAAGGACGGGTCCCGCTAACTGCATCCAGCGGATTTTCTAGACCTTCATCTGTTTATCCTACTTATTAATACTAATATGCTCCACGTCCTATTCTGCCCTCTGAGCCCCAAAATATGCAGCCAAAGTGACCTCAATGCTGCCACCGATAACGTCGTGGAAGTGGCGAAGTATTGGGCCAACAAAGCTAACGGCACAAAGAAAAAGAAGAAGAATTATTTATACCAATTACAAACAACGATTCCAAAATTAGAACTCTCCATCTACATAGCAGAGCATCAACACATTGTAAAAAGTACCTACGCATGACCCGGGTACGGAAACGCCGAGCAATTACACACAACTTTTAGGCAAATGAGGACTGACATTCATTCATTCGAACTTCATTTGGTACGGCTGACAAGCGTTTATTTTACGGCCCCAGCAATTTCGTTTTAGAGAATGACTTGACATTTGAAGGGTTACCCCCGAAAATCTGTTTTGTTTACTTTAATTTGGGTATCGGGTAGGCCTTTTAATTTTCGGGAAACTGTTATTAAAATGCAAATAATATAGTGTTTGGGGATGTTTGTCAGGGTAAGGTGATTTGTGCGTAATTTGGGATTTATGAATTGGTTGTAGTTTCGTGGTTTTGATTACGAATATTTCGTGTCGTTCCATTGAGTGACGTCAGAGCTGACTTTGGTTACGTTATGCAATGGAAAAAGGGCAGATAGATAGGTACTTTAATTATATAGATTATTTTTTTAGGATACATTTGTAGAGGTCTGTTGTTTACAAGTATTCTTAATCTGCCTCTTTGGTCTTGGGTTCCATCCCCAGGTCGGGCAAAGTATTATTGAGTTTATCCATCAGGAATTTCTCAATAGCGGCCTGGACTCTGGATTTGTGCCCGATTGATGGCAAAAGCGTCGCCCCCTGTTACATAACTGGCAAAATGTGGGTGTACTATAGGTTCAGAGGAGGAGACGTGATACAAATTTTGACGAAGTTAATAACGCCCTACTGCAGGTCCAAAATTGGTTCACTGCTAATAATTTAGTATTAAATGGGAAAAAAACTAAGTGCATTAGATTTTCTTTACCAAATGTAAAAAGTAGTGATTGTGAGATAGTATTGAATCAAGAGAAACTAGAATTCGTCGATAAAACCGTTTTCTTGGGGATCACGCTCGACTCTAGGCTACAATGGGGTCCTCATTTAACATCACTTGCAGGACGGCTAAGTTCAGCAGCATATGCTGTCAGAAAAATCCGTCAATTTACTGATGTAGATACTGCGCGGCTAGTCTATTTTAGTTACTTTCATAGTATCATGTCTTACGGTATTTTACTTTGGGGACGGGCTGCAGACATCGAGTCAATTTTTATTCTGCAGAAAACAGCCATTAGAGCCCTATATAATCTCCGCAAGCGCGATTCTCTAAGGGAACTGTTTAAGGAAATTAACATCATGACGGTACCTTGTCAATATATCTACGAAAATATCATGTACGTAAGGAAAAATTTACATCTTTTTAGTAAAAGAGGTGAAAGGCATAATTATAGTACTAGAAAAAGGGACCTATTAGCTCAACCAGGTTTCAGACTAGCTAAAGTAGACACGTCGTTCATGGGATACTGTTTAAAATGTTACAATAAAATACCTCCACACATACTTCAGCTCAATGAGACTAAATTCAAAACTTGTATAAAACGCACACTATGCAGGCAGGCATATTATAAGTTTGGGGATTACATAACCGATAAAAATGCTTGGCTCAATGCTGGTCCTGCTCCACAACCACAACTAATTAATTAACATTTGAAGATACTGTTGGAGATGCTGAAGATTGTAAGACTATCATTGCATTGTATAGACTCAATCTCCTTTGTATTATATAATTGCATAGCACATGTGTGAGTACTATGTACATACTCTAAAGCTACCATTTACTGGGTACGTCTTTGTTTGACTTGAATGTGCCCTGGCGACTGAGAGTGTGTGACGCTCACACTAATGTCTCGCTGATGGTGGCGCATGTTGGATCATTTAGCCAATCCATGCGTCAGGTTCGTGAATAAGCGCTGTCAGTGAAGGCTGGGCATACCTTAGCGGTCAGGGTTTATTTTAATTTAATTTAAATATTTGAATTGTTTTTTTTTAAGGACGCTTTTAACGTTCTGCATCGTTCTCACATATGAAATTTCAACATGAATGATGTAACCATTATTTTGTAACCATATCTTGATTTAAAAGAGTGTCCGTGGAGTTTCTTGCCCGTTCTTCTCCATAGGTACCTACTATGCTTTGGAATGGGCGCCTAGCTTCATCTTTCTGACTGACCGACCCCTTGACAATTCAAAAGTGCCTGTAATTGGTTTAATTGAAATAAATGCTTTGAGTTTGAGTTTGAGTTTGAGGCCAGCACATCAAGCTACCCAATCTGTCAAATTATCCCAATTGAATATGAACCTTATTTCTTTGTGGTAAAGTTGAAAATCAATCTAATAAATTTGACAGATTAGGGTAGCTTGATGTACTGGCCTCTGTACACCTCTCAAGGAATAAAGGCGTAATGTTATAATGATGTTGATGTTTCACGCGGAATGTGTGAGCTCACTCTTCTAGAAACTTCTAATAAAGTATAATTTTCAGTCGTAAATGGATTCCGCTGGGTGTCGGATGCAGAACCGGTCAAAGTGGCGGTGCTTAGGAGAGTCCAGCAGTGGATGTCATCGGCTGAAATGATGATGATGAGGATATGGATATTATTTCTTTTTCGCGCGACTAGTGTATGTTGAGGACAAATCTCTTAAACTTTAAATCTTTGATAACTACCTAAAACATAATTGGCGAAATGTGAATGTACTATGGGTACAGTTCTGACTAATCCCTCGGGGATTTTAGGTGTGATGTTATGTTATTCTTAAGTTCTTGAGTGTCGGATGATATCGCATAGGTTCAGAAGAGAAAGCGCTCGAAGACATTTTTTATATTTTTTATTCATGACCATAGATACAAGTCTTTCAGTCGCATACATAAATGGTAATATTACAATACAAAGGTAATAAGGTACGAGTTACACTTCAGTAAATAACATTAACATATTAATCAGTTTTTACATCAATAGTTTTGTTCATTATTACCAACTGGCCACCCTTTCGGGTTGCGTGGGTACATCTCAGTGATATTATGTTAACATCGTTATTTTCATACTAAACATACAAACCTAGACATTTAAATAACAACATTAATTAAATTTTTTCTATAGTATTACAAATATATTTATACAACACACTAAAATATTTCTTATTTTCTAACAAATCCTGAACGCGGCGGGGAACACTTTGTGACGGTTGACGTTCACTTTCAATGTCATTGTCATTGTCATTTAATTCACTCAATTCACTGACCAAAATCAAACGTTGAATGTTAAAACTTGAACACTGTAAGATAACATGATCCAAATCAGCATCCTCTGCTCCACAATGATGACATCGACTATTGTTAATTATGCGAATCCTATTCAGGTGAGCTGGTGTTAAGCAATGTCCCAATCTCATGCGTGCTATAATAGTTATAAATCTTCTTGTGATGTATTTGAAGTTATGATACCAAGGTTTAATCGGTAATTCATTTTGTATTTCAGCATACCATCTGCCTTTCGTTTCCAGGGTTATGTCCCAATACTCCTTCCATAAGTGTCTATTAAGTTTTTTAAAAAGGCTGTAGTAATCAGTGAATGGAACCTTGAGCAACTCCGATCGATCCTCATCATGATCTGAACGGGCCGCCGTGTCAGCTACCTCATTTCCACGAATGCCACTGTGTGAAGGTACCCATACAAATTCTACTTTAATATAGTTATCAAGTAGTTTTTGGATTATAAGTCTAATATTACAAATAATATAATTTAACTTAAAAGAAATATTTACATTATGTAGAGCAGACAAAACACTTCTGGAGTCTGTAACTATCAAAATATTATGTACATTATTTACAAGACTATTTACATGCTGCAGTGCACAATAAATTGCATAGCATTCTGCAGTGAAAATGCTACACACCCTGTTTAATTTGATACATTTAGTGAAGTCTAGCTGTGGATCATAGAAAGCTGCATTTACATTATGGTCTGATTTAGATCCATCTGTGTATATAATATAATGTTCTGGTCTATTGTCTTTAAACTGTAAAAAATCAAATTCATTGTGCACCGTGTCAAAATGGATTGCAAAGCTGTTAATAATACCATTATAAGGAATTTTGTATATAGGCCAAATATTGTTTTTAACAATATCTTGTGAATTCTTATTTACATGTCCAAATATTGTTGGCATTTCAGGTAGAGTTCCACCAACCAAGGAAGAAGCAGAAATGGCATTGGGAGCAATTGACTGTGAGATTTCAGGATGTATTGTTAGTTTCTTTAGTAAAGGATTATCATCTGATGCCATGACTTTTAATAAAAATCTCTCAGCCAACAACAACCTTCGTAATGTCAGGGGAGGTATACATGTCTCAACTTCTAATGAATTAATAGGTGTGGAGCGCATAGCACCACAAATAAGTCTCAGTCCCATATTTTGAATTACATCTAATTTTCGTAACAAGGTGCTATTGGCATTCATGTAAGCTAAACTACTGTAATCAAAATGGCTTCTCACTATACTTTTGTACAGCATACTCATAACTTTGGGGTCAGATCCCCAAAAACTTCCTGCTAAATGTCTCAATAGATTAATACCTTTCAGTGCTTTGTTACTTATATGCTTAATATGTTCATCAAACTTTAATTTATCATCAATAATGACGCCTAGGAATTTGTGCTGCTTAACAACAGGAATTTCTACATTATTGTATGAAATTTTAATATTGCTAGGAGTGTTTACATTTTTACTGATAACTAAAACTGAACTCTTTTCTGGACTAATTTCTAATTTAAGTTTACTATGGTAATATCTGTATAATTGAGACAAAGCCTTATTGATATTAGCCATTGCTATATCTATGTTTTGATTTATGCTGTACAAAAGCAAGTCATCTGCAAATTGCAGGATATTTACACCTGGGACATCTACATATTTTAGTATTTCAGAAGTGTATAAGTTATAAAGTAAAGGTGACAAAGTTGCCCCTTGCATTGTGCCTTTGTTGACAGTCCTAGGTCCATGCAATTTATTATTATATTTAACAAATACAGTTCTATTGTTTAAAAAAGAATAAAGCCATTTTAGAACATGACCAGGTATACCAATATCGTTAGATATTTGAATGAGTTCTTCTATATTTACATTGTCAAAAGCACCTTTTACATCTAAAAACACGCAGATTGCATTAGAGTGACTTAATTTAACCTGTTTTACATCTGATAATAAAGATACAAGGCTTTCAGAGCAACTTTTACCTTTTCTGAAGCCAAACTGTATAGGAGGAATTAAGTTTTGAGATTCAACAAAATAATCTAATCTTAACTTCAACATATTTTCAAAGAGTTTACCCAGACAAGATGATAAGGAAATAGGTCTATAAGAAGAAGCACTACCTACAGGTTTATTAGGTTTTAAAATTGGAATGACACACTGCGTTTTCCAAGACTCGGGTATTACTAATTCATTCCATAGTTTGTTATAAATATTAAGTAATGTTATTTGTGCATTTAAATGTAATTTTTTTATTAACATGTAAGGTATGTCATCCAATCCCGGTGTAGTATCTTTCCTACTCTTTAAAGATGTTTTGAACTCTTCCATAGTGAAATTGTTCTTGAGAAATATATTTACATCATTTTCTGTAGCATTTTCGAACAAATACTCACACCTATTATCATCTATTTCAGTAGAATCTGCTAAGTTATCTAAAAAACTTGGAACCCACTCATCATTGATGTTTTTGTTTCGATTTGTTCCAATTTTTTTAAATTTTTTAATGTATCCCCATATCCTAGAAACTGGAGTTAACCTATTGAAGCTGCTACATAAATTTTGCCAAGAAGAAGAACTTTCTTCCTTCAGAATTATTTTCTTTTTTGCATCTAGTTTTTTATACCTTATCCAGTTTTCAATGTTGGGTTGAGAAAAATAATACTTTAATGCATCTTTTGATTTTGCGACAGCGTCACTACAATTTTTATTCCACCATGGTACTGGTTTTTTAATAGCTGTGTTTGCACCTACTTTTCGATGTGGAATTGTTTTATTCCTTAAATCATTTAATGTTTCTATAAAATGGTTATATGCATTGCAAGGAGAATCATCTATTAAGACCAAGTGGGAAAAACAAGTTTCTGATAGGCTATAATATTCGTCCCAATCTGCCTTGCTATAAATATATTTCTCTTGATCCACAGGAGGTGACGTGTCATACATAGATGGCTGAATGTTGATCTCAAGTAAGGTTGGAAGATGATAGCTACCCATGGGATCGTCATGAACATACCAGTTACATAAATGAGCTATTGAAGAGCTAACAAGGGCAAGATCTATCGCTGAAGCTTGTCTATTAGGATATGGAACAGTTGTTGGTGATCCATCATTCAAAATACATAAGTCAAATTCATCAATTATATTATATAAACATCTACCTCTATTATTATCACTATGGCATCCAAAGGCTATGTTATGAGCGTTAAAATCACCCATAACTATACAAGGTTTGGGTATGTTATTGATTATGTCCTCCAACTTTGCCGAGTCAAACCTGATACTTGGAGGGCTGTACACACAAAGTATTGCCATTGCTCCAAATTGTGTTTCTATAGTGATACATAAGTTTTGAATCGATTCTGAGAAGTGTGTATTAACTACTTTGTACTTTAAACGATGATTCACCAAAATGGCTACTCCATTGTGAGAATTTATGGAATCTTTGTGGATTAAATTATATGTGGGAAAGTGTGGAATTATAGAATTAGATTTGAACCAAGTCTCATTAAGAAGACAGATATCTATATTTTTTTCATTTAATAAATTTTGTAATAGGCTCTTTTTACTCTGTAAACTTTGTATATTATACTGTAAAATATTTAGATAATTATCCATGTTTAAATTAAATTTGATAAAAATATTTCTTTTATTTTCTTATGTGTGAGTGGCCCATCAGAGTCACTCTTGTTTCCTAATGCAACCAACGATTTAACAATTGCGTTAATTATAATATCATTATTTGCTACTTGTTTAATATCTAAAGTTTCATTAGTTTTAGCCTTATCTGTAACCTTGGGTAAAACAGGGAAAGATTTCTCATTAAATGTAGGGGTTGGTTTCACAACAGTGGCATACGATTGCTGCAGAAATTTAGCCTTTTTCTCTTCAATTTTTTGTTTTTTAATGGGACAGTCTCGTGAAATGGCAAGATGATTACCTGCGCAGTTGATGCATGTGATCTCTTCGACATCGCATTCTTTGTAGGAGTGACGACCAGCACAAGAAGAGCAGTTTTGCTCGCCTCTGCAAGTCTTAGCAGAGTGGTTAAATTTAAGACACATATAACATTGCAATAGTGGTGGTATGTATGTTTTCACCTCGTATCTAAATAGTTGTATGTAGGCGTATTGCGGTAAAGATGTTGATGCAAAGGTGACAGCAACTGTATTCAGAGGCACTAATTTTCCTTCTACCTTACGCATGAATCTCTTAATTGATATTACTTCAGAGTCACACACTATATTTTTATATATATCTTCATTGGAAAGTTCTTTGGGCACAAACCTCAATACACCAATCCTTTCTGTCAGATAGGATGGTATGAATGCTTTAAATTTATTCCTCCACAGGAACTCTTCCATTTTTAGAAAATTATTGGCCGCAGTCGCTTTTCTAAATGTTACTCCTATTTTATGCGCATTTACTCTATGTACACCTAGGACTCCTTTAACATTGTCTGATATTAGGTTGGTGAGTGTGATAGGATTTTTATTCCCTACCTTCTCCTGTTCTGTCGACTCGACGTATACTATATATTCTGAACTCGTATTTTCTATAAACAATCTTTTATAGTTTGGTTTAGTAAAAATATTGTATTTATTTATAGAGTCAGAATTTCGAGTACCGGTAATTTTTCTTTTCTTCTTTTCCCCTGGCTCTGGCGGCTCCTCACCGCCACTGGTGACACTCATGATGGTTCGAGGTCTTGTCAGATGTTATTTATGTGGTATTTCCGTATAATTTTATATATAATAAACTTTTTGCGAAATCAAAATTACCGCCTCGTTTGACTTCCCGCCAAAAAGTCGCTCGAAGACAACAGATATCGTGTTGCAAGTGTAAATAAACATAAAATAATCATTTTCTAATGGCGACCGCGGGCTGACAGTTGCGTCGATTGACATTTCGAGCGAAACAGGAACATAGGCGGTAACATGTGACACGTAAGAGGTGAGCCTTAAGGACGCTGTTACAAATGGGTAGTCAAATCAATACTTTTTTACACAAAAGTATGTTTATTAAATAAAATGCTTTACAATCTTAAAATGTTTTTTGGCCAAACTGTTGATAGATGTGCATGGTTAGATTCTGAACGATAAATATAATTTTAGATAGTTATAGTTTCTCAATAAATGTACCGGAGTGAAAATTTTTACTTCGGTACATTTATTGAGAAAATGTACCTATTTAAAATTATATTTACAGTTCAGAATCGTACCATGTACATCTATCTATCAACAGTTTAGCCAAAAAACATTTTAAGAATTTAAAGCATTTTATTTAATAAACATACTTTTGTGTAAAAAAGTATTGATTTGACTACCCATTTGTAACAGCGTCCTTAATAAAATCATTATTGCAGTGTTCTAGTTTAAAATTACAGGCACACGAAATATTTCTATTTTGGTCTCTGAAATACAGTTAAGGCGACGATAACTGACTTCTAATGATTTTAAACTGAAAATCACGTCTAAACGAGTAATATTAATGGTTTGGAAAAAAAAATATGTTAAATGAGAGCATTTTTTTAATAATAATAATTTTTATTTTTTTTATAGTGTAATTAATTTGAAAGTTATGTCTATCCTGGATATAAAAATGAGAATCACGCAAAAACTACCAAGCGTATTTTTATAAAACATGGTGAAAGTTTCATTTTAAAAATAATTTAATTATTTATCTTTGACTATAACGTCTATAACGGGGTGATCAAACATTGCAATATAAGAAATTGCACTCGCAATCAAATAAAAAATAGACTAACATCCTGGCTACTAAACTTGTCATATGACGAAGCAGAAAAGCTAATTACAGTGGTAAAATAATTATTGCACACATTCGTTCGTACCTCTCCCGTTCTTACTCACACACACACATACCCTCTAAACGACCATCACATAATCGCACACATTAACTCATACTCATTCACAACACATGATCACACATCTTTACACTCACACTCATGCACAACACATGATCACACACTTATTCACAAAAGCGTTTTTTCTAGTTTTATAAATTTTATTTTCTATTTAATATTGATTTGTTTGTTATGTTTTCTTTCGCTTTGATTCTTGGATTTTTATTTGATTTTTGTAATTTGAAGCAGTAGTTTTATTACCGAATATGTTTTAAATATGAATGTTTTATGGTAAACTCTCCATATTGGTGCCCAAGATACAGGCTTGCCTAGTTAGGGACCAATGTAAAATCTTTGTTACCTATTTTTTAGCAATAAAGTTTATTTATTATTATTATTATAACTATGCGTGCGTTATTAAAATTCCTTTTTTATTTATAATAAATAAATAATAAATAATAAATATGTTTGGACATATCACACAACGCCATCTAGCCCCAAGCTAAGCAACCTAATGCTTGTGTTATAATAAATTAATAATGCGTCTAATTTGGGACAACGCTCCTTGATGGGCGAGTCCCATTACTGGCTAAACGTACGACGCGTTGCGTGAGCTCAACAAGCCACTCAAGGCCATGGGCATATATCTGCGTCTTAATTAGTGCTATGAAGCTAACTGAAAAGGCGGTAGTTTTAGTGGCTGATTATCACAAATAACATTGAGATATAAATAACATTGAGATGAGCTCGTGGCTAAGTAATAACAGCCACACGGGTCGATCCATCAGGTTAAGCTACGCTTTCCGGGGTTGGTCCGTGGATGGGTGACCATCTTTACATACCGAGACTCCTCCGTGCCTCGGAAAGCACGTTAAGCCGTTGGTCCCGGCTGTCATTCGTGGATCTTTGACAGTCTTTACGGGTCGTCAGAAGCCCGAAAGTCTGACAATCAGTCTTACCAAGAGGTATCGTATTACCCAGTTAATGGGTTGTGGAGGTCAGATAGGCAGTCGCTCCATGTAAAATAATGGTATTCAGCTGCATCCGGTTAGACTGGAAGCCGACCCCAACATAGTTGGGAAAAGGCTAGGCAGAATAGAATATCACAAATAACATTGAAACATGGTGGCCTAGGCAGAACAGACTGAGATTCATTATGACTTCACTAAAGATTGTTTTAATTTTAAGTAAGTCAGTCATTAGAAATTGCAATGAGAATAAGATCAGTAATGGTTGGTGGAATTTACATTTAAGGTGAGTACCTATAGCTGCTAACAGCACCACCATTGAGAAAAACATTTATAAGTCTGGAGATATGTAACATTTTGAAATTTCCTATGCTCACATTTTTAGTTAGGTGAAGTAGAATTTTTTTAACAAAAAAATCAACACTAAGCCTCCTATGTTTGAAGTTATAGCAGTTAACGCCAAAAACGGCCGTTTTAAAAGGCCTCATCTAAAATGTGAGCATAGGAAATTTCAAAATGTTCCGTATCTCCAGGCTTATAAATTTTTCAATGGTAGCACTGCCCGTTAGCAGCTGTAGTCGCCTTAAAGTAAAAATTGTTAAGGACTTTAATACTATACTAGGTTCTACCTGCGAATTCGCCTGCCTGAAATTTCTTGTTCTCCTGATCTACCGCGTCACATCGCATCGTCCGCCGCGCTATTACTTCGTTTTCGCTTAGCGTTCTTTCTGACTTTTCTTCTTTTTGCTCGGCCTCTAAAGGTCGTAGCGTGATGTTAACTTATAACCTTCCTCAAGAATATGGATATCATTAATGCATACTAGAATTTTTCAAATCCGACTGGTAGTGCCAGAAATTAGCGCGTTCAAACAAAAAAAAAAAAAGAAACGAACTCCTATTATATTAGGAAAAAATATTTAAAGGATGAGGCACATCAGGTATATGTTTAAAATGCTTCAACTGTGATTCAACTGTGTTTTTCACTGAAGTATTTATCCAAATATCTATGTAATTTATTCTAGATTTAAATCACAATATCAATTTATAGAATATACGAGTAGACGATAATGGGACTTTTGAATATCTTTTGTCTTTGAATTAGAATAAAACTAAAACTCACAAAGACAAAATATTCTTTAGTCTCCGTAGTGTTTCATGTATTTTATTTAAAAACATTTATTTTAACCAAAGTCTTTCTCAAAGCATTCTAACTCCTCTTTATAATGTAGTACTCAACATTCCAAATGTGTTGTGTTATTCTGTAAAAATCTTTCCGTGAAAACTTAGGTAAAGTGAGTTTGAAGTGAGCTGTCAATAGTGTCGATCTCTAGCATCAGATGAAATGACAGCTCACGTCACCTAAGTTTTCACGGTGAGATTTTTTACAGAATAGATGTTGGTAATCCTTAGTCGACCTTGGCACGGACGTTAAAATATTGCGGCGCTTTTGTTTCGCGCATTGGATTTTCAAAGCTCTGCTTAGTGCCGAGAGTTGAAAATCCAATAGTGTGTTTTTTCGACGCGCTAGAATGCACTCCGTTATTGTTAAGTTGAATTCTTAACACTCGGCTCAACAACAAGAGTTGAAAATCCAGTGCACAATAAAATCCCGCCGCGATATTTTTACGTCCGTGCGAGTGTAATGCGTGACTCTTATAATATTGTTAACGAATGTTGCCATATTCGAAACTTTGTAAAGAGGTTAATAGCATGTGCTAGAAAAACTTCGGTTCAACATACCTAATCGATTTTGTTTCAAACTACTTAAGGGTGATTTCACCAATGAAATTGAACACGATAAGCACATATCAACCGCGTTCAAGAAATGTCAGTGCCATCAGTGTTGTGGAATATTGACACTGACAGTTCTTAAAAGCAGTTTAAATAATTGCTAATCGAGTTCAGTTTCATCAGTGAAATTGGCAGCTATTATCATAACTTTGTAGAGGAGCTCGTGGCTAAGTAATAACAGCCGCACGGGTCGATCTGTCAGGTTAAGCTACGCTTGCCGGGGTTGGTCCGTGGATGGGTGACCATCTTAACACACCGAGACTCCTCCGTGCCTCGGAAAGCACGTTAAGCCGTTGGTCCCGGCTGTCATTCGTGGATCTTTGACAGTCGTTACGGGTCGTCAGAAGCCCGAAAGTCTGACAACCAGTCTTACCAAGGGGTATCGTATTACCCAGTTACTGGGTTGTGGAGGTCAGATAGGCAGTCGCTCCATGTAAAATACTGGTATTCAGCTGCATCCGGTTAGACTGGAAGCCGACCCCAACATAGTTGGGAAAAGGCTAGGCAGATTGATTATCATAACTTTGTAATGGGCTTAATTAACATCATACTTCTTAACTTTGGATTTTTTTCCCAGTTGTTGGTTTATATTGTAGCAAATGTATTGGAAATATTAAAGGATTATTTTATGTGTTAGATACTAGATAGTATAAAGTTTAAAAGGTGATCTTAGCGTCTTTTTACCCGAATACCCCAGAAGGAGCATTATGTTTTTGGACCCACGTTTCGTCAGATGTTATTTTAGCCATTGACTAGATAAAATCAAAATCAAAATATTTTATTTCAAACGTCAGATGCTAGGTGCACGGCTCCAAATTGGTCGTTTCCTATGGAGAAGAGCCGGCAAGAAACTACATGGTTACTCTTTTAAAAATAATTGGCTTTAACAGTATTTTCAAATAACAGTGTTAATAGGTATGGGAGGACAATGTAGGCCTTTCAACAACTACCAGGTACTTAACGAAATAGAAAATAGTCAACAAATGTACAGTCTACTAGGCCTGCAACGTTCTCACATTCACAAAATAGGAAATAATCTATTTAGATGATTAATAAAGGATTAAAAATAAAAATCTATGACATGACACAAATGACATGATTGCCATTACAACTACAGTAACAAATCTGATTAAATATGATGTTCACAAAAGCCACTAATACAACCATAATACTCTAGGCTACTACTGCAAAATTATTAAGGAAAAACTGAATACCTAGACTTTGCCCGAATTTGGAATTGAACCCAACCCGTGTTCAGCAGTCGTGGTCGCGACCACATAACCAGTGCAGTCGAACCAGCAGGAATGGAAAGCGTCTTTGGAACTTTCACATTAATCCATCAGTGCTGTTGCTTTTATCCCTAGACTAGTCCCTTTGCTCTTAATCTAAAACAAACCACAACCACATATCACAAAAGATACGAGTTCGGGTTAAAATTATGTTATAGTTTTCAGTGTTTGGGCACTTTTGACGCTACAGCGTATGAATCATTCAATTAAGTCACTATTCTAAGGGCTTATTTCACCAATGACACTGAACGTGAGTGCGTCTAAACCGCGTTTAAGAACTTTCACAGTCATCATTGACAGCTGTTATCGCGGTTAAAATATTATTAAGCTGATCCCGTTCAGTTTCAGTGGTGAAATTGAAGATTAGATGATGAGCAAGACGATACCCGCTAGCAAAGAGATTTCTTCGTCTAAGACGTCGTTGTTAACAGCATTAGGTCATCTTCATAGAAAACATGTAACTTTATCGAAACAAAACGGTTACATAGTTTAACGGACATGTCAAACGGTTCGTCAGAAGCCGAAAGTACGACACAAGTCTTGCACAGGGGTTATCTTATTACCCAGTTACTGGGTTGTGAAAGTCAGATAGGCAGTTGCTCCATGTAAATTACTGGTATTCAGCTGCATCTGGTTAGACTGGAAGCCGACCCTAACGTAGTTAGGAAAACGCTAGGCAGATTTTTGATTGATTTAGCTTTATATTTAAGATGTAAAAAAAGGAAGTGTTAATCGACTTTTATCAATGACTGTTCACACCTAGTGATGCAAAATAATAGCTCGTATTACAAACATTTGCAATAACATAAAAACTACACTCGAACCTTTCTTTATAACATTCAAAAGAACCTTAATCGTCAGATTCGTGAAACAAATTGCATGAAGACTGCACGCCGTTTTCATAAATTTGTCTGTGAAGCATTTCTCTCGCACACTCGGTAACGCGAAGTGACAGGGCTTTGCCGGATGGAATGCAGTGTCACATAATTTGTTTGAGAATATGTAACGTTCTCTCGTATAGTTTTGAAAAGAGATAAAATTGTTGAAAGTGTCGTTTTGTTTGTTTCGAGGTCCCCCGGTTTTCATAAGAATTTCTGTGATAGTCGTTGCGGGTAGTCTTTAGCCTTGAAAGACTGGCATTGGGATGTTGCCTTTGCATGTTGATTTGTGCCCGGTTGATGGCAATAGGCTAGCCCCCTATTACATGGGACTTATACATAACTGGCAAAATGTGGGTGTACTATAGGTACACCTCTAGAGGAGCTCGTGGTAATAACAGCCGTACGGGTCGATCCATCAGGTTAAGCTACGCTTGCCGGGGTTGGTCCGTGCACGTGCTCGGAAAGCGCGTCAAGCCGTTGGTCCCGGCTGTTATTCGAGGATCTTTGACATACGTTACGGGTCGCCAGAAGCTCGAAAGTCTGACAACCAGTCTTACCAAGGGGTATCGTATTACCCAGTTGCTGGTTTGTGGAGGTCTGATAAGCAGTCGCTCCATGTAAAATACTGGTATTCAGCTGCACTGAGGAGCTCGTGGCTAATTAATAAAGGCCGTACGGGTCGAACCATCAGGTTAAGCTACGCTTGCCGGGGTTGGTCCGTAGATGGGTGACCATCTTTACAAACCGAGACTCCTCCGTGCCTCGGAAAGCACGTTAAGCCGTTGGTCCCGGCTGTCATTCGTGGATCTTTGACAGTCGTTACGCCCGAAAGTCTGACAACCAGTCTTACCAAGGGGTATCGTATTACCCAGTAATTGGGTTGTGGAGGTCAGATAGGCAGTCGCTTCATGTAAAATACTGGTATTCAGCTGCATCCGGTTACACTGGAAGCTGACCCCAACACAGTTGGGATAGGGCTAGGCAGATTGATTGTTTGCAAACTAATAAATGATTTGATTTGACAGCCAAATCCGAAATTTAGCAAATCTTCAATTCCCAGAATGGAACTCACTCACCCACTCAAATCATCGTTGCTCTCATAAACCGACAATTTTCTACCCCCAGCCTTATCAACAAGTATATGAAATTTTATGTACTAAATGACCGAAAACAGTTAACCTTTAAACATATATAACGGAGTGTGTTACGCCATAAAAAGACATTTTATGATAGACTTGAGGGTCGTAAAATGAAGGGTTACGTGTCTTTGATCTGATGTTACTGCTTAGGATACGTCTGTTTGCGTGATGTTAGCGATGCGAGGCGAGGCGATAGGGAAAGAAAAAATTACAAAAAAATCGTGTAAAAGCCTATCCAACTCTTATTCCACTTCTCTCTATCTATATATACGAGTATCTATCTATATCTATACTAATAATAAAGCTGAAAAAATTGTTTCTTTGTTTGTTTGTATGTTTGAACGCGCTAATCTCTGGAACTACCAGTTGGATTTGTAAAATTTTTTACGCATTTGATAGCCAAATTCATGAGAAAAGCTATAGGCTATTAAACATCACCCTAGAATCCTCAGGAGCTGAGAAAAATGAAAAAAGAATCAGAAAGAACGTTAAACAAAAACGAAGTAATTTTTAGCGCGGACAGGCGATGCGATGTGACGAGGTGGGTCCGGGAAACAAGAAATTTCACGCGGACAAAGCTGCGGGCAGAAGCTAGCCTAAAGATATTAGTATCTAAGCGTCAGCTTATCCCGCCATCTCCACCTGGGCTTGCTCCGATGTCACTTGCCATTTAGAGGGAACCATTGGGTTGTCTCGGCCCAATTCCATTTTAACGTGGCAAATTTCCAAGTTCTTTAGATATTTTGTGATCTTGTATTGATTGACATGAAAATTACAAGTCTACATTTCCGTCTTGGTATGATTCAGTGAGCACCACAGTGCACGAAGCATCACGTGATTTACTGACGTTTGTCAAGACTCGGTTACGCAAGAGACGAAACTCGTGCAGTTTACCCGACTGTACTCATGCGTTGTTAAAGTGTAAGAAAAACATTTTAGCAGGTAGTAGTAGAAGCTCTTTGTGGTGGAGCTCTTCCATGGTAGTACTACCACCATATGGCAAATTAGAACCGTCAAATGGCAAAATTAGAAATCAACACGACCGAAGTCACAGGAAAAGCACTAGTGTCTTATAGCATAGCTTTTGTCACTCGCGTAGTAACAGTGGGTAACGAGACTGGTCCGATGTCAGTAGGTACTAAACGGTATGAATATGAGATTTGGAAGTTTATCGGATTTGAAAACACGCGAGCATCATTCTAAAAACTACAACAAAATTGAGTTTGGTGATAAAACTTTGTTTAATATGTTGCGAATTTGAAAAGTGTAGATAAGAATTTTGAAAGGCTTTCCGTTTCATAACTTTAAGGAAAACTACAAATAATAATATCAGTTATGTTATAAATTACACATTCATGTTTTATTGTTCTAGGATGATCTATTTCTTCTGTAGCGCCAGGGCCTCCAACTGCCGTGGCATGCCTGTAAATCCCTTAACCGACTAAGAAGCCAGGTGGGCCGCTGCAGGTACAACTTAGTCAAGTGTTACTCCGATGAGCCACAGTGCGACTGCGGAGCCATATCATAGACGATGCCTCGCAATAACACCTGCGCTATGGAAGACCTTTGCGAGGCCAATGCCAACGATGTCGCAGTGGCCGAATTCTGGTCGATGCTTGTTTAATGCTTGTCTGTGGCCCGACTGTCAAGCTGACGGTTGAAAAATATTTTCTCCGTGCATTTTTTAATTTTATATTGGATTTTTAAACAGTTTAGATTAACAATGTCTACATCGGCTGATAAATTAATGATTTGGGGATGCTGTGGTGGTGGATTGGATGAAGGAAATTATCGTAATTGCACGATTTGTGGAAAAGCTTTTCACCTTGCCTGCTTAACAAATTACAACGAAGAGCTCCTTGGCTCCAAATCTTGGAATTGCCCGTCCTGTTCTGGCAAAAATCCTAAAAAGCCCAGGGATGATAATACGCCTATTAGGTCCAATGATAATGTTACCGTGAGAGCCGCTAAAAAACAAGCGCTGCACTCGTCCCCAAATTCCTGTAATACCTTGACAACTGATGACATCCGTAATGTTGTGCAAGATGTACTGCAAGATCAGCTAAGCAGTATGCTTTTAAAAATCAATGATAGCATAAGCGTGCTAATGTGTGAGGAACTTCGATCAGTGAAACAGGAACTCAAAAGCGGAAAAGATTCTATAAATGCTGTAAAGACCCAAATTGGGGATATTATCACTGAGCACGTAGAGATTAAATTAGCTATGGAGAACCTGAAGACTCAAAACTCTTCTATGCAGCGCACCATCACGGAACTGAGCACTAGACTACATCGGCTGGAACAAAACTTTCACAGTAAGCCAATGGCCTCTGCAAGTAGTACAAAGCAGCGCATCTCAACTAAGCCCCTCCCTGAACCAGCTCCCCCTTGTGCCAGCTCAAGTGAACCCAATACCGAAACTGCGCCAGCTGAAATGGTGACGCAGACTGCCTTTTCTAATTCACAAGCATCAGACTCTCAGGAATGGACGCGAGTAACAAAGAAATCTAAAAATCGTCGGCCAGTGTCAATTCAAGGAGCTGCTGGCCCTAGTGTAACATCACTAAGGGCCGTAGAGGCTCGTAAGTACTTACACCTATGGAACATGGAGTCGACAGCGGATGAAATTAGAGACTATCTTTGCACTTTATGTGGCACTGATACTTGTACCATTGATGAACTCAATCCGAAAGGAAACTACAAGTCATACAAAATTAGCGTTCCCATTGCATGCTATGAGCGCTGCTTTTCCGCAGATGTGTGGCCAGTAAATGCAAGAATCAAGGCTTGGATCAACTATTGGAAACCGTCCTCCGTCCAGTCTAAAAGCCAGCGTGCCTCACAGCCCTTTCATGGACAGCTTACACAGAGGGACAAGGCAGCATAGTGCTAGTATTGTGACCAACCCTATAGCAGCTTTCAGAGCAAGCACCAGAGCTATACAAATTAATTGTATATATCAGAATGTTCGTGGAATTAAAACAAAGCTCCGGATGTGGCGCAACAATCTGTACATAAGTGAACAGGATTTAATAGCGGCCACAGAGACTTTTTTGGATACCTCGGTTGAAGATACAGAACTCGTCAATGGTGACTGGAATGTGTTAAGGCGCGACAGAAGTACACCTTGTGGAGGCGTGCTGCTTATGGCGCGCACCGTCCTGCGCCGTCGACGTGAATTTGAGACAGACTGTGGTGAGGATCTTTGGTCGAGTTTCACGTGGCATGGTCACCATGTTTACGTGTGCGTTGTGTACATAAAACCGAGTGCCACTGACAGCGATTATATGACCTGGTTTACAAAAGTGGAAAGTTTTATAAATGACTTAAAAGGTACAGTTTTCATTCTAGGTGATATAAACTTAAATAGTGCTTCCGTAAATGTTCGCAATTATTATTGTTATTTTCTAACATTTTCTAATATGTGTGAAAGAAATATTGTTGAGAACAAGCATGGGGGAATGTTGGATGCTGTTTTAGTTCAGGAAAGCGCAAGCCTACATAACGTTTCTGTGGCAGCGGTTGAAGGTTTGGTACCCCCTGATGCGTACCATCCGCCGTTGGACATCCAGGTAAAGTTACAGTCATCTGATGAAAGTGAAAGGCTTGAACCCAGTAATGTCAACCGTAGTAGGGACTGGAATTTCAAATTATGTAATCGCAATCTGCTTTACGAACTTCTTTCTGAGGTATCTTGGGATGCAGTTATATCATCCAATGACGTTCGCGCTAGCACTCAGGCTTTCTATAATATTATTTACAGCTTATTTGATACTTGTATCCTTAAAAAACGCCGAAGTATAAAGATATCTAGAAGATATCCTACCTGGTTTACGTCGGATATTATTCTGGATATCCAGAATAAAGTTAATTTACATTCCGCCTGGAAAAAGAGTAAATGTGATCTATTATATAAACAATTCTCTGACTGTAGATCTAGCCTAAAGTCTCGTATATCGACTGCTTATGATACTTACATTAGGCGCATCGAAGGGAATATTAAAAAAAAACCTAAAGAATTTTGGCAGCATATTTCTAACCTTAGATCAAAAGGCGGGTTTGAGCCTAACGTAACCCACAAAGGTAAAATTCACAGTGGTGTAGCAGCTGCTGAAGCGTTCGCAGAATATTTTGCGAGCGTCTTCCAAACTGAAGCACCAAACCTAGACCTCGAGAATATAGCCAATCCAAGCAACTGCAATATTAGTAATTACATTAATATACTAAACTTCGCTGAAAGTGATATAAGCACTGGAATTAATAAAATTAAACTCAACAGTTCTATTGGTCCTGACAATATTCCTCCGTGGTTCTTAAAAGAGGGAAAGGAATTTCTCATTCGGCCCCTTAACCACATTTTTAATTTAGCACTAAAATCTGGAGTCTATCCACCACAATGGAAGATATCACGTGTGACTCCCATACCGAAATCTTCAAATAAATCTTCAGTCGATGAATATCGTCCAATAGCGATACTATCTTCTCCCGCGAAAGTTTTCGAGAATGTCCTACATCATGGAATTTACAAGCAAGTGGAGCAGTACCTGTGCAATGAGCAGCATGGCTTCCGTGAAAAAAGATCCGTCAATACCAACTTACTTACGCTAGTTGACTATATCTCGACTAGTCTTGATCGCAGACGCCAGGTAGATGTTCTTTACTTTGATTTTCAAAAGGCGTTCGACAGAGTCAACAATGACATCTTGCTGTCAAAGCTCAGTGCAATAGGTATTGCTCCGGGGCTTCTACGGCTTCTTGCGGATTATTTGCGGGACCGACAACAATTTGTCAGATTGGGTTTGTACGAGTCACTCCCATACCACACTCGCTCGGGTGTGAGTCAAGGTTCGGTAGTCGGCCCTCTTCTTTTCAATTTGGTGATTAATGACCTCCCTGATGTAGTTGCGAATGCCAGATCCCTCTTATATGCTGATGACTTAAAACTATTTCATGAAATAAAATCTGAGCTCGATTGCCAAGCACTGCAATCAGATATTGATTCAGTATATAAGTGGAGTTTAGAAAATAAAATGGAATTTAATAAATCAAAATGCTACGTGATGTCTTTCGGTCGAATGCAGCACCCAGTCAACTTTCTATACAAAATGAATGGAGATACAATTACAAGAACTGATTCCATGAAAGACCTGGGAGTCGTATTCGACCGTAAGTTCACTTTTCACGACCACATCACATCCACTGCTAAGGAGTCCTTCAGGCGCCTTGGCTTTGTCTTAAGAAACTGTCGTGACTTCCACAACCCTCACGTTATCAGGCTTGTTTAAGAGGCATTGGTCCGTAGCAAACTTGAGTCTAGTGCATGCGTATGGAATCCTTTTGAGAAGCCGTATGCGTTAGCTTTAGAAAAAGTTCAAAAAGCATTCCTTAGATACCTTTACAAGCACTTGTACGGGTATTATCCTCTCTTGTATCCCACTAAATTCCTGTTGGGTTGCTTAAGTTTCAATTCTCTTGAAGTAAGACGGTCACGCGATCAGATGACTGTAATATTTAAAATTCTTAGGGGGATTATTGATGTTCCTGATCTCCATAATGAAATCTGCAATCTATTTGTCCCAAACAATTATTGTCGTAGCAGAAAACACCGCTTACTGGCTGTTCCAACTTGTCGTACTGTTGCACGCTCCAAGTCACCTATTCCTCGGACATTAGCCGCTGTTAACGCTCTCCTGAACTCAAACACAGATTTTGATGTGTTTGTGACTGAATGGAAGATGATTCTGTCAGAGTGCTTGAATTTTTGTGAGAAGAATGCATGACTGTGTTAAACAAACTATATATTATGTAGTGTAAGTATTTAAATAGTGTAATTGGTTTCGGCCGTTCTATTTAAAATAAATAAATAAATTATAAAATTAAATTAAGACGAGCTTCTGTCCGCGACTTCGTCCGCGTGAAATTTCTTGTTCCACGACCCACCCCGTCGCATCGTATCGCCTTTTTTTTTGTGGATGGGAAATCATCAAATGACTCTTCTCTTGCTCTGGGCAGAGCGGGAGGGCGTGTCAGACTTTTACTGACTAAAACCCACCCGTATTCCTTTAGTTGCCCGTGCCAGGGCCACGGTATCTCTTTCGAACAACCCGCGACCCCGGCGGCATCGGCCCAATTGACCCCGTCACTGCTGACATCTCTTTGAGGCGCGCGTGGAACACAACGCGCCGTCGACCCGGGCCTGGTGCTTACCGGACGGCGAGCTGCCCATTACTCGTCGTCCGCAAGCCCGCGCCTACGGTGGCCGGGAATCGGCGATAGATTCCCGCCGCCCAGGGTGTCTCCTACAGCAGCTAGGGGCGGGGCGCGAAGGCGCGGCTTTTGCCTCTCCCTCACGCGTTCCGCTTCCTCCTTCGCGAGAATTACTGCTTCGCAGAAGGAGGTGACGGCCTCCCATGCACTATCGCTCCGCACCATGGCCTGGACCAGGTTTGGACGCGAGAGATCGCCGCCACCATTCGCCTCCGTATCGCCTGCCCGCGCTTACTTACTTACTTCGCTTTTTCCTAGCGGTCTTTCTGACTTTTCTTTCTTTTTCCTCAGCTTCTAAGGGCCCGAGCCGGATATAAAATAGCCTTCCTCAAGAATTGGGCTATAAAATGCAAAAAGATTTTTTCAAATCTGACTGGTATTTCCAGAGATTATGGCGTTCAAACATAAAAATAAACAAAAAAACTCTTCAGCTATATTATTAGTATAGATAATAATATTGAAGATGAAGAAGGGCCTTATTTGAGTTCTATACTGCATAATTATAGTCGTGTAATCCCGAGCAGTTACAACACTAAACGTTGATTTTTAAGCTATTATACATTCGATGATCTCGCACGTTTGACTAACGTTTAAAATAGCTACAGTTTATCCCTATGTCACGAGCCGCACGTATTATTAATATTATTACGATAGGAGGAATATTTTTGACCAAAACCTCCCGAGATTCGTTCGCACAAAGAATTATTGAAAGAGATCTGTAATAAATTGTAACATAGAAATTCTTCCACAATCTGTCATTTTGCCTTTCGTTTCTAACGATCTTTGTCTAGGTCCTTTGTAGACTATTTCGGAAGAAAGTTTTCTATTCAAACTGTCAAAATCACACTATTAATTGACAATTGTCTAGGGTAGTGAAAACAATTTGAAAACACAGACTTGTCAGTCAGATAATTAAAAAATATTAGACACGTATTTTTTGCTATAGCATACTCTTTAAACGTCGATTGCACACCCAGGTGTGCAGATAACAATAAAAATCTATTGTGTCTGCTAATAATTCGCGTGCGACGGTTAAAGGCATTGCAATGCAATTACCCCGACTGTTCTCCTTAGCAGTTCGCAATAACCGCTAAATAAATTATCCCACTATCCTAACGAAACCCATGGGTAATAGTCTATTTATAGCCCGAACAATAGCCATTAGACCCCATCGAAAACCATAGTCGATGTTTTGAGTAAAACATAAAATTTAATCATCGTCTGCAGCTAACAAGTGGGTAGTAATGGTACTTAAATCGACCCAAAACCACAATTATATTCCATTAGAGGGTACTTGAAACTTGTTGAGGATGACAAGACTATGGTTGGTTATTATTTTAACCGTAAGGTATCTATAAGCACAGTATAATAATGATACAGTAGTTTATCTTCATAGAAAATAGCGGAAACGACGCGCTTCGAATAGGGATGATGCCTGGGTAAAAAAAAAAAAAAAAAAAAACTATTTAGTCCGTCAGTCAGATAATAAAAAAATAGTAGACACGTATTTTTTGCTTTATCATATTAATAGAAAATTACTTATATAACACGCATTAAAGTTGGGGAGTGGATCGCTACGTAACATTAGATTCTAGCGTATGGCACTCGTGGGTTGCAGCTGAAAATCAGCGTCAGGTGGTACACCTTGTGTTGTCATCTGACAATATGCTGAGCTGAGGCCCTTTTGGCATTACAATCTTTGTTTTATGTTTTTATAATTTTAAGGTGTATTTTTTTTTGCTGTAATGCCAATTAAACGCATTTTTCTTTCTTTCTTTACGTCACTTGTACGTATAAAATCTAGCTACAAGTGACGTCACGCGATGTTTTAACTCAATGTATCGCCGTAATCTTTTGATTTTGTAAAGAAAGAAAAAATACGTGTCCAATATTTTCTAATAATCAACATGACGGACAAAAGAAAAATTTTTAGTCACCATCCCTATTCTCAGTAAGTCTCAGTTACGCAACAGTTCGAGCGCGCGGCAGTTACGCACAGACGGACACAGTATTTATCTACCAAGTAGCCGTAAGTAATTAACTCAAGGGTGACCTACAGTACTTACTTATGATCCTACAGTGGTTGATCTGGGCAGTGATGCCCAGATCAACCACTGTAGGATTATTACCTACTCCGTCGTATAAGTAATGACAAGATGACGGCCTACACACAGTGTCATTCTATCAGCGATAATAATGATGATGAAGAAGTCAAAAATGCGAGAATGAATGTTCGCGAACAAAGATTTAAATAAATGATATGAATAAATGAATGATGAATGAAATGCACCGACCCCAGCGTGGTTTGTTCAAATTTGATTACTCGAATCAACGCAATGATTCACATTAGCCTCTGGAGTCTCATGTTTCATGGGGCTACAGAGACCATTGCATATCAAAGAGTAGACCTTTTTTTTTTCGTGGATGGGAAATCATCAAATGACTTCTCCCGCTCTGGGCGGAGCGGGAGGGGTGTCAGACTTTTACTGACTAAAACCCACCCGTGTTCCTTCCGTTGCCCGTGCCAGGGCCACGGTATCTCTTTCGAACAACCCGCGACTCCGGCGGCATCGGCCCTATTGGACCACTGCTGACATCTCTTTGAGGCGCGCATGGAACACGTCGCGCCGTCGACCCTGGCCTGGTCCTTACCAGACGGCGAGCTGCCCATTACTCGTCGTCAGCAAGCCCGCGCCTGCGGTGGCCGGGAATCGGCAATAGATTCCCGCCGCCCAGGGCGTCTCCTGCCAACCAAGGAGTAGACCTGGGGGCGCGATAATGGTAGGGAAGACTTGCTCTTACGATATGGAAGGATTACTAGAGCCATATCGGATATGCATCCAAGAGTATGCAAAGGAATTGTGGGGAGACGGGTGATATTTATCTATGGTTGCGCATCTTTTAACGACGACGCCGCCAGGTCGGTTTAGGTTCAGCTTCACCGGTGAATCTTTTGGCGCGAATGAATGTTCGCTAATGTAGGTTTACCAAACAAATTCGTAAAGTGAATGCTCGCGGTGAATAACTTTAAATAAGAACTACGGAACTAGTAACCTAATACTACCGTCTCACAAGTGTGCTTTACGATCTTCACTTTTTATTTTTACGACTTTGTTTTCTTACTGTCATGAAACTTGTCTAGACACGGATCATATTACTGAGGAGCACTTAGGAAGGTTATTTTATTAGGTAATTCTCTTGGCCATTGCTTTAAGTAGCTAGATAATGTGAGGGAGGACAATGAATGGATAAAATGTTGTTATTAACACACAGTTCATATTTCTATCGAAAAGTTGATGTTATAATTAACTACTATGTACTTCGCATTTTCTCTTTAATTAAGTACTTAATCGCGAGCCAGCATGCATTTTAAACCATAAAAAATATAGGTCATCGCTTGTTTTTTCTTTGTAGAAAATCTAGAAATCTGGAATTCTGAAACTAACTGTGTTTGCTCTTTACATACCTATTTTTGTGAATTTTATACGATCATACATTCAAACGAAATATACACTACAATAAAGTCCAGTTCTCTGGCATCCATAAAAACATTCCAGCGTTACAAGATTCCAAGAATCTTCGTCGCTTCGGCATTGTTTGTAAACACGTGCGAAGTGACGGCTGACGTCACTGTGTGCGTACGCATGACTGTACGATGGACTGTTTTTTTGTGTAGAGCCGCTTTCGTACTAGTGGATAAATATCTTAGGTAATACGGGCTGGTATCCGCAACTCCACGACAATGCGCGGATTTGCGTATGGGTGGGAAAATTGATTATTCAATCCACCCCAACATCCGGAGGGTACCTGGGTTACCGAAGTACGTTGCCCTGTATGCGGCGACCACCGGGCAGTTTAGAAGCACATGAGCTGCTGTCTCGTCATCCACCATGCAGGCCCTGCACAGCGGACTGTCTGTGACTCCTATGACAAAGAGGTGTTTATTAAATGACCCATGGCCAGTTATAGCAGCTGTAAATGTACGCAACTGTTGTTTAGTTAGTCGGAGAACCTGTTTCGTGAGACGGCCATCAATTGTAGGGAGCATAGCCTGCCTACACACACCTTGGTCCGACCATAGTTTGTGATGCTGGTCCCTGGTACGTTTCCTTACCACAGCGCGCAAGTACCCCAAAGGGGAGCGGCACTATGGGTTCTGGTCCCACTGGTGCCATGCTCGACTCCCTTCTGGCAAGTTCGTCGGCTGCGTCGATGCCTAGCGAGCCGCTGTGTCCCTTGATCCATTGAATGGTTATATTATTGAGTCTACCCACCTGGTTGAGACGCTGGTGCCACTCGTATATTAGCCCAGAGTCCACTGTGTGACTACTTAGCAGCGCTTGCAGAACAGCCATGTTATAAATGTCTTACACATACGCGTAATTTAAAAGCTATTTTCTAGTGAAATCCTTGCAAAGTTGCGAAAAGACTATTTCATAGATTTTAAAATATGTTTCGTAACACCATTTATATCAATACTTACTTTAGGAGAAAATCGTTTTGTGACGTACAGACGCCAGCACTTTAAGCCACCCGAAACTGTCAGATTTTCCCAATCAATCTTGAACCTAATGCTTTAGCGATAAAGATGAAACTCGATTAAAGAAATTTGACAGATTGTAGTAGCTTGATGTGCTGGCGTCTGTACATTGTTCGTCTTTTAGGGCCTTAGCACACTTCCGCTGCGAAACCGTAGCAGCGAAACCGCAATATTTCAATTCAACAGACTCGCATGATGTAATGCAACATCATACATAATGTTACGTAGACGCTAACGCCATCTGCTATCAAGTAGCAGAACTACACGATACGTCGATTCGTGGCAGATGTTTCTAGAACATTCTAAACCCTTCTTTAATTTTCTAGATGTTTTAGTGTCGTTTTGCAGCATTCTAGATCATTCCCCTAAGTTCTAGAATGTTCTCGAATTATGTCCTCGAACTTTCTAGAATTTAAACGCGTCATATAAATAGAGGGTTGCCAACGGTGTACGGCACCCCCTGGCTGGAGGCTTTTGAGCTCGCTTAAAGGCACCCACAGGAAAGTCCGGTTAAGTAGTCGAGACCTCTCATGGTCACACTACGAGATGCCAATTCCAAAAAAAAAAAGGTGTACGGCAGTTCAGTTTAGAACGCGATACAGTGAACACCAGTGAACTACAAGGGATTCAGAATTTCAGATAATTCTGCTTAAAAGTTTCTGATTACTGTATTTGTGATTATTTAAATATAGTGTGTTTGTGGCGTAAATTGTTATAAATTTATTTATCCCGAACCCCAGCTCGTAACAATAATATGTATGCTCGTGACTGCATCTAAATTATTATAAGTAGGTAGGTAATGCTTCATTTAACTCATCGACTGTCAGAAACGTGGATTTACGCGAAACACAATGGTTTTTTAATTGTTTCTGTAATTTCTGCATACGGTAGGTTGAGAGCCTTAGCACACCTCCACCGCGAAACAGCGAAACCGCGAAACCACAAGATGTTCCACTACTTGAATCGCGATTCCAGTAGCGGAACATCATGCGGAACTACTGCGTTTTCGCTGCTTAGTTATTAGTTATTTATATATGGCATCTCGCAGTTGACCACTAAGGGTCGAGACTGCTCAACCGGGCGTTTCCTGTGGGTTCTTTAAGCGAACTTAAAGCCCCCGGCCAGGCCTAAAACTAAGGTAAATTATTAGTCGACTGAGCGTCGCTAATAATAATATGACAGCCAGACGGGGCAGGCTGGATCATGACGGGCTATTTCGCTGCTATGGTTTCGCGGCGGAGGTACGAACGACGATTTAATTAGTATGAGGTGGCTGCTAAATAGTTCTGAAAATTCGAAATTCGAATGGACCTGTAGGCACTATGGACAAAAGCATGCTCACTTAAGAAAATATTCCTGCGAGAGCGCAGCTAGTGACAAACGAACATTGTGCGATCGAGTCGTGAGCCATGCTATGCGATTATCGCCTTTGAGGGTGATCATAAGGAACGCACGGCCACAGATCAAGCTATACATTTCCAGTATGAGCTGATCTTGCATTGTATAGGATTTCCTTACAATGAGAGGTCAGTGTAAACTGGAATTGTATAGCTTGATGTGTAGCCGTGTGTACCTACTCCGTTACAAATTGACCAAACTAAACTTGAACAATCTTGACCTTCTTCATGAACGGAAATTAGTGAAGAACTGCTTGATTAAGTGCTAATTTTTCAATTGTCAGATAACTTTTATTTATAGAATAAATATGGCGGTTTGACAGCTTTTGTATAGAAAATATGTCAAACGGTCATTGTATTGGATTTTGTGTTCTTCAGGGTAAATAAAGCGACTCTTCCTGGTGTACTTGATTATTATTACTTTAAAAATGCTTCTAATTACAATGACAATTGAAAGTTGGAAAACAATAGTTAGGTAATTATAATGTCACGCGAACGACAAGCAACGGGTTGAAGTGTAGATTGTTCTCGTGCGACTTTTTTTTTTTGGAATGGCATCTCGTAGTGTGACCATGAGAGGTCCCGACTACTTAACCGGACTTTCCTGTGGGTGCCTTTAAGCGAGCTCAAAAGCCTCCAGCCAGGGGCATAAATACTAACTAAATTATAAACTAAACGACTGCGCACTAAGGGCACCCCCTGTGGGGTACGGACCTCGGCTTAGGGAGTCGTTGTCATTGACCAATGATATACAAGGCAAAGCAATAGGCTGGATCAAGTTAGGGGAATTATTATTATCAGGGGAGTTTAAAGCTACAGGCTCAGCTACGCCACCAGCTGGCTCGATTAAACCGATCAAGGGACATGAATTTACATTTACGTTACATGGTCTTAAACGCGGTGGGCCTCGGCGGCGAGGCCGGAATGTAGATCTGTGTTTGTGTTGGACTGTGCTAGTGTCCCTACTACTTTCCTGGAGGAGGGTGATAGGGTCATCGGGTTCAGTGAGGGCATGTCGCGGACGGCGGATACTACTGATTCTACTGGGGACATAGCTAGCGGCTTCGACAACCAAGGGGTTGCGATGTTTCACGGCGGAATCAAAGAAACGCTTGGAAAGGCGTTTCAAGTACTGACGGATGGTCGGGACTTTAAGGTCAAGGTGGAGGTCCGCGTTCCGAACAAACCAGCTCTAGCTCAGCGCTCTTATCCACTGTTTGCTACAACTCCCTGCCGCACAAATGCAGGGGAGAGAGCGCCGCTCCAGAGATTGGTTCAGGCTTACAATAATAACTTTAATGATATTGATGTTTTTGCCCTATCTAAATATACATTTAGAGAACAAATTACTAAGCGCCTTGCTCATAAATTTTAATTATTATGTACCTTTTATTTAGACATGTAATAGCTAATTAATTACTGCTTAATTTTCCCAACACTGTATCTTTTTTTTTTTTTAAACTAGTAACATGTGGAAACGTAGTGGATTGTACATTTATTTATAGCATACTGTGTATCTAGATATAATATACAATGTACGATTGTTTGTTTTCCCAAATAAAATAAAATAAAATAAATAAAATAAACCAGGGGGCTCCCGTTACCTTTCGGAGGAGACGGTTCTGAAGGGTCTGCATCCCATGGATGGGGTGGGTGGGTGTTCTCGTGCGACGGCTCGACGTGGGTTTTTATAGGTGCAGGGCAGCGCCATCTCGTCTGTCGTTCTGGAACTGGTAAGTCCTTGATGTTGCTGTCATCGCTGTGCTGCGCGTACGCGTGTGTGCCGTTGTGTCTCCCGGTCACCAGATGGCGATACATGTCGTAAACAGTCATATTTATTCTTCAGGTAAAAGTTATCTGACTATTGAAAAATCCGTCCTAAATGTAACTACAAGTTTTATGCGAGGTTACACCACATCTCAAAATATTATGCCAGCCGTCTCAAAACACAAAGTGAACTAGTTAAACAGTTCGCCCCTTCTCGCTGTAAAACTTTTATTTTACTTATGTTTTTGCGCAACTTTCTGCTTTATTATTTTTAGAAGAGACATAACTTCAATTTTAATTTAAAAATATCCGGAGCACCTGGCCAGTCAGCCCCATTACCAACATTACTGCATGTCTGGTTAACATTTTCACTATGGTCCGTTCCAAAAGTATCTGATGAAAATGTAAACAAATGGGTCATAAAACGTCACTGTGGATGCCAATTTGTAGTGTCACTTGCAAATTAAGTGCTATGATTTGATTATTAAAATCTCGATATCTAATTTTAAATTACCTGAAATGTTTATCATTTGACAGTTGAAATTGAAAATTAAATTTTTGACGATGATTTTTCAATAAGAAATTATTATCTGATGTTTTTCAAACAATAATATAATTAATTGTTGCAAAAAAGTGGTGATATATTTAAAAGTTGAAACCTTCAAAATACAGATGAATGATGTTACTCTTTATAAATTGATTGCGTTAGCATTTAACATCATAATTTTTGCACAAGTTTTGTATCTTGCCAGTAACTCAGTTCAATTTAAGGCACAATAAATGTAAATAGGTTTAAGTCTTGAACAAATAAATATTATTTTATTATTATTTTTTATTTATAATTTCATCAGTTTTGGAAAAGACTGCAACATTCTTAAATGTCACGTTAACACAAGAACACAACTACCAACTCTATCGTACCACAAATACAGCTCATAATCAATTATAAAACTATCCAACAACCTACAAATCACGGGAGAATACCCAACTTTAAGTCGTATTTACTGCATTGAAAGACATTATCACCTTTAAACCTGCAGCTTCCCACTTTACTAGTCAAATTGGTATGTGAATAAATTAAAAGTTACATCGTCTCACCTTCCAAGTAATTTTCTTAGACAAAGTTAACTTTTCATGGTGTACGTGATGACTTTCGCAATTGCTTTTCTTGTTGTAATGGCTGTTGTCAAGGGCACTCGTGAAGCTATGATTTTTTTATACATTTTGGGCAAGTTTAAGCTGACACTTACCTTAACGACTAATATACTTGACGCGACGTCCTACTTGAAACATTGAATGTGCTTTAATCGTGTCGTTACGGATAGTCAGTAGCCCGAAAGTCTGACAACTGTCTTACCAAGGGATATCGTATGACCCAGTAGCTGGGTTGTGGTGGTTAGACGTACTGGTACTGGTACTGATATTAAGCTACATCTAGTTAGACTAGAAACCGACCCCAACATAGTTGAGAAAAGTCTAGGCAGATATTGATGACGTCGTTTAAGTGAAATTAGTAATATTATTTCACGTGGACGCGCGTTGCCCAAAACGCCCAAGGACGTCGTAATCTACATTATTTTTATTTTTTTAAATGCCAATTGTTGGACCTGGGATGCACACTCTTCGATTTCAAGTTGACACCGTGCTTTCATGAGAGGGCGGTGTCTGCGTATCGCTGCGTTTGATGGTTGGTCAGCTGTAGCCATAACTACTGGACGTGACGTGGACCGGTGACCTTGTATAGGCTGCAGGAATCCACTGGAAGAATTTGAATAAATAAATAAATAGAATTTTGAAGAAATTGACAAAATATGACGGTTTAAATGTGCCCCTGAGTGTATTTGGGGAGACTTCACAAGAGATGATTGACTGTTTAGAACAAAGATTGATGAGTTCTGGCTGTCATTCGTAGATCTTTGACAGTCGTTACGGGTAGTCAGAAGCCCAAGTCTGACAACCAACATTACCAAGAGGTATCATGTTACCCAGTAACTGGATTGTGGAGGTCCAGTAGGGAATCACTCCATGTAAAATACTGGTATTCAGCTGCATCTGGTTAAACTAAAAGCCGACCCCAACATAGTTGGGCAAAGGCTACGCAGATTTGAATGATGTGATTAGTTAACGGGGGCATAATTTACAAGGCAGATGTGAGTGGAAATGCCATGAGGGGACATTTATTATAGTGATGTTCTTCAGAAAAGTAGAAGGGAAGCACAAAACCGGTCGAAGTGGCGGTGCTTGGGGGAGGCCTATGTCCAGTAGTGGACGTTTTTCGGCTGAAATGATGTTGATGATGATACAGCCGTAACGAAACATTGTATAGATGAGCTGAACAAAAAGCACAGACAATGCCAGTTCAGACAGTGTTGACTCGATATGTTGAGTGAAGGTCTTTACGCAATTTTACTTGGGCAAATATGTGAGACAATCCTTTCAGTTTGGCAGTTGGGCACAATAATATAAAGAAACAGAACTAATTCAGAGCAGAGGTGCAGAGAGAGCAGTGGTGGCCCGGTGGTAACGGCCGCGAATTACGAGTTGTAGGTCGTAGGTTCGAACCCTGAAAGGTACCTACTTTACTTTGTGTAGATTATGGCATCAACACTGCTCTCAAAACGGTGAAGGAAAACATCGTGAGGAAACCGGCATGTCCTTGAACCAAAACCAAACCAAACCTCGAAGACATAAAATATGACATCTACGTACTCGCACTGGGCCCGCGTGGCCCAGTTGCTCTCACGGAGAGAAGGCCTGTAACCCAGCAGTGGGAACATTATAGGCTGATTATGCTAGAACTACTGCTGAGAATGAGGTCCTGGGGTTAGTTCCCAGGTCAGGCAAAGTGTTATTGGGTTTTTCCATTAGGAATTTCTCAGTAACTGCCTGGAGTCTGGATTTATGACCGCGCGGTTATGGCAAAATGTGGGTGTACTTACTATGTCGGGGAAATTAGACGTGATGTTTTTATACAACATCAGTTTTAGTATATGCGAAACCCGAAACACGTGTCTAGCATTTTTATGTAAAGAAACTATGTACAAAATTTCAAAACTGTATCATGAAAAATCACAAAGTTATAAGCTTGATATGTTACCTGGTTGTCCGTACAAAAACATGATCACCACGTGGCGCCCGCTGTGCGCCTGTGCCTAGGGCCGCTATGAACTGCCGTGAATTGCGTTCATCGCGCGGTGTCCATATTGTAACCTTTTTTAAAGATTTTCGGGGCAAAATATAACACGGTATAAAAATTATTGGAAACGATTCAGTTATTTATTCTGAACAAACTATATTCAGGTTTCGCATATAGGTACTAAAAATAATGTTGTATATGTTAGAACTTATTTATTTATACTCGTACAGGTACAAATGCTGACTTCATTCATTCAGGATTACGTACAGGCTTATCAAGTACTTGATGTCAGCTTTTATTAGAAAACTGGGTTACTGAACACAAAAATCTCAGTTTCATTGAAAAAGAAGAGAGAATAAATCTTAATACGGACGAAAAACATTTTTTGTAAACTAATTTTGAGAACGAAGACGTTACGCAGGTAAATAAGCAGTATTGTTATAAATATAATGTTAAAGTATTTCTTGAATATCTATACTCCATTTAAAATAAGATAAGACATTTAAACAAACCTTTTTTACAGACCGTTCAACCGATTTTGACTTCTATTCCGTAAGCTTAAGGATGGCGTTAAAGGCAAAAAAACGATAACAATACCAACTGTTTACTGCAGCTGCCATTTGTCATGGCACCAACGCAAAAAACTAAACGGCTTTAGTTTGGGAAAATACAGTCTACTATATCAATCTGCCTAGCCTTTTCCCATCTATGTTGGGGTCGGCTTCCAGTCTAATCGGATGCAGCTGATTATCAGTATTTCACATGGAACGACTGCCTATCTGACCTCAACAACCCAGTTACTGGGTAATACAATAACCCTTAGTAACACTGGTTGTCAGTTATCCAGGCCTCTGACTACCCGTAACGACTATCAAAGATCTAAAAGAGGGATCTGGATATGTAATGGATGTTCACCCATCAATGGACCGACCTCGGCAATCGTAGCTTAACCTTAGAAATGTCTAAGATTAACTCAAGAAAAAAAAGTTAAGGTTTTCAAAAATCGGCCCTACGAAGCTAGACTACTGACTCTTAGAATAACACTAAAGTGCCTTAAAGTGTTTCTTATAAGTAATAATGATTCGGTACTCGGTGCCTTCAGATTTTCATAGCAAACTCTTTGCGCACTCCATTAGCATTTTTCTTTTATAACAAAAAGATTTAAGGTCGTAACATAATTCTGGTAAAGAGCTATAATCATCCATCTGGATTTTCTTTATTTTTATCCACAAGCTTTGGGGCATATTGATAAACCGTTATTGAAATGACGTCTGAGAGAACTATTATGGAAAATCTTGATAAATTCAAGTTAAAAACGCCAACTAAGTAATAACAGCCGCACGGGTCGATCCATCAGGTTAAGCTGCGCTTGCCGGGGTCGGTCCGTGGATGGGTGACCATTCTTTACGTACCAAGACTCCTCTGTGCCTTGGAAAGCACGTTAAGCCGTTGGTCCCGGCTGTCATTCGTGGATCTTTGACAGTCGTTACGGGTCGTCAGAAGCCCGAAAGTCTGACAACCAGTCTTACCAAGGGGTATCGTATTACCCAGTTACTGGGTTGTGGAGGTCAGATAGGTAGTCGCTCCATGTAAAATACTGGTATTCAGCTGCATCCGGTTAGACTGGAAACCGACCCCGACATAGTTGGGAAAAGGCTAGGCAGATTGGTATTATTATTATTGGGTTTGGTTGGAGTTGGTGTCTTTTTATTAATTGAGCTCCTCTTTACTAACATAGTGTTAAGATAATGTTTTACTAACAAAATTATGGCCATTTAGTGGCCTGCAATAAACTTCTTTTTTTTTTAAATTATTTTACCATACAAATATTTGATCTGTGCGGGAATTAGGAAGCCTACTTCACGTAGTACAAACGCCAATTGCTTATTGGTTACAGTCCCGTCGTCGAGAGAATGCATTTTTGACACCTGTCAGTTTCATACTAACGAATATGTGTTTTGCGAATTTGATTCTTAAAGTTACTAGAAATTGTCCAACTGACAGGTGTCAACGCATTCTCTCGACGGCAGGTCTGTTCGAAAATCGTTAATTTGTAGTTCTATCACTTAAAAATATTGTTTTGCGACTGCAAATTTACATTTGCTGTTAGAGAATTGAATAAACAAGTTATGCGTTCTGTAGAGGGAGTACCGCGCAACCCCTACCACAGCATGCATAACTATTATATATTTATGTTATTTTTATTTATTTATTGTTTCTAAAACACGTCTTAGTCTAATACAATTTGGCAACTTGTTTATTAAACTTCACAATGTTTCCATACATCGATATACGCCACGATCAATTCTCCAATTCTTGTCCGGTTAAGTAGTCGAGACCTCTCATGGTCACACTACGAGATGCCATTCCTAAAAAAAAAACTCATTTTTAGTCTTGTCCGAGCGGTCGTTGCGACAGCACGCCTAATGCAGTGATATTGCAAACTGTGTTTTATTGTGCATACCTAAAACCTAACCAAAACCAAGACACCACAAACCTGTTTTCAACAACAATGTTAAGTTAAGTTTGTTTTTGTGATTCCTAATTTCAATTCAACTACGGAACCCTTCATTGTCCGTAGTCCGACACACACTTGGCCGGTTGTTTAAATCCACATTTCAGTTGACATCAAAAAGGTTCTAGCACTCTCAAATGGTACTATTACATTAACACGAAGCTAACCCAACACCGCTCCTCATTATAATTCTCCATGGCCGGCCCAAGTTTTGAGAAGTCGCGTTAACCCTGTAATGTTGTTAATAATTTAAGCGAAGGTCGAGCGCGTCATTTAGCAAACAACGCTTTGAATGTTAATTTATTAAGACATCTCGGGCCTGATGGCTCGTCATGACGGTACTTAAGGGTTGGTTGTTTTGAAAGCGGGAAGCGGGTGCGGCTGTCAAGGCTACAAGGTTTTAAGCACACATGGTAGGCATGTTTTAAACTATACCTTACATCAGATAACGGTCCACTTAAGTACATATATTTTATTTTCCTTTTGACATTAATATTTTCTTATTTTATTTTTTATTTTTGAGAAATTAAATTATTTTAATTATGTAACTTATTAATAAATTATGTTTAAATGCCATCCATAAATATTTGTACACCTTCTGGTATAGCATAGCGCGCTTGTATATATTTTTTTAACAACTAGTATTGTACTATGTTAACAAATGATTAAATGACTTATTTATGACTTATGATGACTTAAAACAAAAAGTCTCGAAACTTAAATTCAAACAAAAATCCGGCCAAGTGCGTGTCGGGACACGCGCAGTAATAGGGTTCCGTAGTGCACGCCGCCGCCCGTCGTTATTCGAGCGTAAATTTAGATATTAATTTAGATGTAGGTATTGTTATTAATTTAGATATCATTATTATTAAGAATGTTATGATTTTATTTTTGTATATTTTTACATGGTTCATAAACTTATATTTATCACCTGTTTTACAATCTCAAACTCAAACTCAAAGCATTTATTTCAAATAAACCAATTACAGGCACTTTTGAATTGTCAATGGGTCGGTCAGTCAGAAAGATGAAGCTAGTTGCCCATTCCAAAGCGTAGTAGATCCCTATGGAGAAGAACGGGCAAGAAACTCCACGGACACTCTTTTAAATCATAATATTTTTACAAAATATTGGTTACATCGTTCATGTTGAAAATATACATGTGAGAACAATGTAGAAAGACGTGCACGTTAAAAAGCGTCCGTAATAAAAAGATAAAAAACTAAAACAACTAAATTAAATATTAAAATTAAACATAAGCCATGGCAGCTAAGAGACGACCAGTCCCAACTGACGGCGCCCGTTCACGAACATGACGCATGGATCAGCACCAATTAGCTCAACCATTATATATTTGAGTGAGCATGGCATACTCTCAACCGCCAGGGCACACTCAAGTCAGTGAAAGACGTACCCAGTAAAAGGTAGCTCAATAGTAGCTACATAGTGCTCACACATGTGATATTTATTTATTTATTTATTTATTTTAAATAGAACGGCCGAAACCAATTACACTATTTAAATATAATTACTTACACTACATAATATATAGTTTGTTTAACACAGTCAAGCATTCTTCTCACAAAAATTCAAGCACTCTGACAGAATCATCTTCCATTCACTCACAAACACATCAAAATCTGTGTTTGAGTTCAGGAGAGCGTTAACAGCGGCTAATGTCCGAGGAATAGGTGACTTGGAGCGTGCAACAGTACGACAAGTTGGAACAGCCAGTAAGCGGTGTTTTCTGCTACGACAATAATTGTTTGGGACAAATAGATTGCAGATTTCATTATGGAGATCAGGAACATCAATAATCCCCCTAAGAATTTTAAATATTACAGTCATCTGATCGCGTGACCGTCTTACTTCAAGAGAATTGAAACTTAAGCAACCCAACAGGAATTTAGTGGGATACAAGAGAGGATAATACCCGTACAAGTGCTTGTAAAGGTATCTAAGGAATGCTTTTTGAACTTTTTCTAAAGCTAACGCCTACTGCTTCTCAAAAGGATTCCATACGCACGCACTAGACTCAAGTTTGCTACGGACCAATGCCTCGTAAACAAGCCTGATAACGTGAGGGTTGTGGAAGTCACGACAGTTTCTTAAGACAAAGCCAAGGCGCCTGAAGGACTCCTTAGCAGTGGATGTGATGTGGTCGTGAAAAGTGAGCTTACGGTCGAATACGACTCCCAGGTCTTTCATGGAATCAGTTCTTGTAATTGTATCTCCATTCATTTTGTATAGAAAGTTGACTGGGTGCTGCATTCGACCGAAAGACATCACGTAGCATTTTGATTTATTAAATTCCATTTTATTTTCTAAACTCCACTTATATACTGAATCAATATCTGATTGCAGTGCTTGGCAATCGAGCTCAGATTTTATTTAATAAAATAGTTTTAAGTCATCAGCATATAAGAGGGATCTGGCATTCGCAACTACATCAGGGTGGTCATTAATCACCAAATTGAAAAGAAGAGGGCCGACTACCGAACCTTGACTCACACCCGAGCGAGTGTGGTATGGGAGTGACTCGTACAAACCCAATCTGACAAATTGTTGTCGGTCCCGCAAATAATCCGCAAGAAGCCGTAGAAGCCCCGGAGCAATACCTATTGCACTGAGCTTTGACAGCAAGACGTCATTGTTGACTCTGTCGAACGCCTTTTGAAAATCAAAGTAAAGAACATCTACCTGGCGTCTGCGATCAAGACTAGTCGAGATATAGTCAACTAGCGTAAGTAAGATGGTATTGACGGATCTTTTTTCGCGGAAGCCATGCTGCTCATTGCACAGGTACTGCTCAACTTGCTTGTAAATTCCATGATGTAGGACATTCTCGAAAACTTTCGCGGGAGAAGATAGTATCGCTATTGGACGATATTCATCGACTGAAGATTTATTTGAAGATTTCGGTATGGGAGTCACACGTGATATCTTCCACTGTGATGGATAGACTCCAGATTTTAGTGCTAAATTAAAAATGTGGTTAAGGGGCCGAATGAGAAATTCCTTTCCCTCTTTTAAGAACCACGGAGGAATATTATCAGGACCAATAGAACTGTTAAGTTTAATTTTATTAATTCCAGTGCTTATATCACTTTCAGCGAAGTTTAGTATATTAATGTAATTACTAATATTGCAGTTGCTTGGATTGGCTATATTCTCGAGGTCTAGGTTTGGTGCTTCAGTTTGGAAGACGCTCGCAAAATATTCTGCGAACGCTTCAGCAGCTGCTACACCACTGTGAATTTTACCTTTGTGGGTTACGTTAGGCTCAAACCCGCCTTTTGATCTAAGGTTAGAAATATGCTGCCAAAATTCTTTAGGTTTTTTTTAATATTCCCTTCGATGCGCCTAATGTAAGTATCATAAGCAGTCGATATACGAGATTTTAGGCTAGATCTACAGTCAGAGAATTGCTTATATAATAGATCACATTTACTCTTTTTCCAGGCGGAATGTAAATTAACTTTATTCTGGATATCCAGAATAATATCCGACGTAAACCAGGTAGGATATCTTCTAGTTATCTTTCTACTTCGGCGTTTTTTAGGGATACAAGTATCAAATAAGCTGTAAATAATATCATAGAAAGCCTGAGTGCTAGCGCGAACGTCATTGGATGATATAACTGCATCCCAAGATACCTCAGAAAGAAGTTCGTAAAGCAGATTGCGATTACATAATTTGAAATTCCAGTCCCTACTACGGTTGACATTACTGGGTTCAAGCCTTTCACTTTCATCAGATGACTGTAACTTTACCTGGATGTCCAACGGCGGATGGTACGCATCAGGGGGTACCAAACCTTCAACCGCTGCCACAGAAACGTTATGTAGGCTTGCGCTTTCCTGAACTAAAACAACATCCAACATTCCCCCATGCTTGTTCTCAACAATATTTCTTTCACACATATTAGAAAATGTTAGAAAATAACAATAATAATTGCGAACATTTAAGGAAGCACTATTTAAGTTTATATCACCTAGAATGATAACTGTTCCTTTTAAGTCATTTATAAAACTTTCCACTTTTGTAAACCAGGTCATATAATCGCTGTCAGTGGCACTCGGTTTTATGTACACAACGCACACGTAAACATGGTGACCATGCCACGTGAAACTCGACCAAAGATCCTCACCACAGTCTGTCTGAAATTCACGTCGACGGCGCAGGACTATGGGGGTGCGCGCCATAAGCAGCACGCCTCCACAAGGTGTACTTCTGTCGCGCCTTAACACATTCCAGTCACCATTGACGAGTTCTGTATCTTCAACCGAGGTATCCAAAAAAGTCTCTGTGGCCGCTATTAAATCCTGTTCACTTATGTACAGATTGTTGCGCCACATCCGGAGCTTTGTTTTAATTCCACGAACATTCTGATATATACAATTAATTTGTATAGCTCTGGTGCTTGCTCTGAAAGATGCTATAGGGCTGGTCACAATACTAGCACTATGCTGCCTTGTCCCTCTGTGTAAGCTGTCCATGAAAGGGCTGTGAGGCACGCTGGCTTTTAGACTGGACGGAGGACGGTTTCCAATAGTTGATCCAAGTCTTGATTCTTGCATTTACTGGCCACACATTTGCGGAAAAGCAGCGCTCATAGCATGCAATGGGAACGTTAATTTTGTATGACTTGTAGTTTCCTTTCGGATTGAGTTCATCAATGGTACAAGTATCAGTGCCACATAAAGTGCAAAGATAGTCTCTAATTTCATCCGCTGTCGACTCCATGTTCCATAGGTGTAAGTACTTACGAGCCTCTACGGCCCTTAGTGATGTTACACTAGGGCCAGCAGCTCCTTGAATTGACACTGGCCGACGATTTTTAGATTTCTTTGTTACTCGCGTCCATTCCTGAGAGTCTGATGCTTGTGAATTAGAAAAGGCAGTCTGCGTCACCATTTCAGCTGGCGCAGTTTCGGTATTGGGTTCACTTGAGCTGGCACAAGGGGGAGCTGGTTCAGGGAGGGGCTTAGTTGAGATGCGCTGCTTTGTACTACTTGCAGAGGCCATTGGCTTACTGTGAAAGTTTTGTTCCAGCCGATGTAGTCTAGTGCTCAGTTCCGTGATGGTGCGCTGCATAGAAGAGTTTTGAGTCTTCAAGTTCTCCATAGCTAATTTAATCTCTACGTGCTCAGTGACAATATCCGCAATTTGGGTCTTTACAGCATTCATAGAATCTTTTCCGCTTTTGAGTTCCTGTTTCACTGATCGAAGTTCCTCACACATTAGCACGCTTATGCTATCATTGATTTTTAAAAGCATACTGCTTAGCTGATCTTGCAGTACATCTTGCACAACATTACGGATGTCATCAGTTGTCAAGGTATTACAGGAATTTGGGGACGAGTGCAGCGCTTGTTTTTTAGCGGCTCTCACGGTAACATTAGCATTGGACCGAATAGGCGTATTATCATCCCTGGGCTTTTTAGGATTTTTGCCAGAACAGGACGGGCAATTCCAAGATTTGGAGCCAAGGAGCTCTTCGTTGTAATTTGTTAAGCAGGCAAGGTGAAAAGCTTTTCCACAAATCGTGCAATTACGATAATTTCCTTCATCCAATCCACCACCACAGCATCCCTAAATCATTAATTTATCAGCCGATGTAGACATTGTTAATATAATATGCAATTATAATAATACTAAGAGATTGAATTTAAACAATGCAAAGAAAGTTTTCTCTCATCTTAATCTTCAGCAGCTCCAACAATATATCCGAATGCTAATCAATTAATTAATGCGTCCTTGTGGAGCAGGACAAGCATTCAGCCAAGCATTTTTGTCAGCGATGTAATCCCCCAACTTATAATATGCCTGGCTGCATAGTGTGCGTTTTATACAAGATTTAAATTTCGTTTCATTCAGCTGGAGTATGTGGGTAGGTATTCTATTATAACATTTTAAACAGTACCCCATGAAGGATGAGTCTACTTTAGCCAGTCTGAAACCTGGTTGAACTAATTGGTCCCTATTTCTAGTCCTATAGTTGTGACCTTCACCTCTTTTACCGAAAAGTCTTAACACAACTAACAACGTTATTTAAGTAATTTTTAATGGAATTTGTACGAAATTTTTACTGTTCCAAGTACATTTTACAAGTTGCTTGACTATTACTCGTAAACTGGAAAAGCCTACTTAGCTGTGATAGTTTTCCTTTTAATTTCGTTATATATTTGTCGGATCCGGTCAATAGTACGGACGCGTAACGAATCGCAAGCGCGCCACAGGTGACTTCACGTGAGGTGCCCACGCCTACAGCGCGCTTCTACAGAGTCGTGATGTTTTTAACCTCATGGCGAAGAGGACAGTCTAGTGCCGGATCGCATCGGGGTTACTACGCCACGGAACTGTATTCGATTCGTTGTGTTTAGTGATTGTGTTAGATTGTGATTTTAAACACCGTGTATCGCACCCAGTGTGTTTTCATTGCACGAAACCCATCTTCTGCCCACATGTCTGTCTAAATCTAACTGAGTAAATCCTCACTTTCTGATATATTTTTCAGAAACGGATCCCTAAACGGATCAAAAATTGTTCTCACAAACCCGCAATATTTTTGAAAGACCTATCCAACAACACCCCTTTTTTTCATGATTTTATTTTACCACTTTGTCGGCGTGATGAATATGTATATCCATGCTAAATTATAGCTTTCTAGTAAGAGTCTCTGAGCTAAGCTGTGGACGGACGGACTGACAGACAGACGGACGGACATAGCGAAACTACAAGTATAAGGGTTCCTTGTTGACTACGGAACCCTAAAAAAGAACATGCCACGTGCACGCGTCAAGGACGCCTCTTACCGCGATACGTTTGTTTTGATCGTGTTAGCAACACTGCTTTAACATGTTTTCGTTTCGTTTTGAAATAATCGAATACATTGGTAAGAGGCGTGAACAACTTGTATTGCACGGATATCTGGTGGAAGGTTAAGTTTGGCTGTCTAGTATGGATCACAATGTTGGGCCACAAAAGGGATGAATGAAAAGCAGTTGCATGCAGCTGAGATGAGAATGCTAAGAGGGATGTGTGGTGTTACACGAATGGATAGAATAAGAAATGAGTACATAAGAGGAAGTCTAAAAGTGGCACCGGTGACTGAAAAGTTGTGCGGAAATCGGCTGTCATGGTATGGGCATGTGATGCGGAGGAGTGAGGAAAATGTCGTGAGGAAAGTTTGAAGTATGAATGTCGATGGCTATAAGAGTAGGGGAAGACCAAAGAAACGATGGATGGATTGTGTGAAAGATGACATGGCTAGAAAGGGGGTGACTACCGAGATGACGAATAATAAAGAAGTATGGAAAAAAGGACATGTTGCGCCGACCCCAAATAGATTGGGATAAGGGCAGGAGAATGATGATCTGGTGGAAGGTTAAGGGCCTGTTTCACCACCTGTGATTAAGTTCCTATTAACTTAGGTACTTGGCAGATAATTTCATACAAATTCTGTTCCATTTTTGAATTTATTCGGTAAGTAGTGGCTATTCGGACATCATGAAATAGGCCCTAGTGTTGTAATCGATCAGTTTTAAGTCGAGACGGTGACCTGAGAGTGAATTTGAGCAATGGAACTGAACGTAATTAGCACATCTAAACCGCGTTCAAAAGCTGTCAGTATCATTATTACTGTGGATTAAACTCCAACTTAAAGCAATTTTGTCAATTAAACCATTTACAGGCACTGAATTGACAAGGAGTCAGTCAGAAATATGAAGCTAGTTGTCCATTCTAAAGTGTAGTACGTAGGGTACTTATGGAGAAGAACGAGAAAGAAACTCCACGGACACTTTTAAATTACATTTTTACAAAAATATTAGTTACATCACTAGGTTGAATTTTTAATTAAATTTGAGAACAATGTAAAAAAGCCGTACACGTGCAGAATAGCAACAGAAACAAAAAAAAAAAAAAACGATCCAAAAATTAAATAATTAAAATAAGCCGTGGCAGCCACGAGATGACCAGTCCCAACTAATGGCGCCCGTTCATGAACATGACAAAACACGACGACGACGACGATGACGTTCATGAATCAGCAACGTTTAGCTGAAACATTTTGAACATTGACACTGACTGCTCTTGAACTCTGTCTAGATAGATCACGGTGAAAGCCCTCAGGTTTTTTGTAATTAAAAAATACTGGTTTAAGAAATCTCTCGGAATTATTCAACACTGTAAGGCTCGTAATTCTCTATGGCTCTGTTGTTTCTAAAATCACTATTTGTCTCGTAGGTAAAGTCAGGGAATGTAATTGTTAAGCAAATTGAATAGCAACATAAATTGTCCGTATTTTCTAATCACAACTGTCATTCTTTGTCAGTTTTTATTAACGTAGGGATTAAATGTGCTTATCAATTAATTTCCCTAAATAAAAACTATTCATAAATATTTAAAAGATATGATTGGCTTATATAGGTATATGACTGACATATTGGATGTTAATCTATATGTAGCTGTACTACATCATCCGACGAGCCCTTGTCACCGTCGGCGTTCCAGCTGTATTATAACCCAATGGCTTGGCACGCGACGATGGCAAGAGACCGGACGGCATGTCTTTATATCCATGGAAGTTGGGAAGGCCTTTAGTGTGGGACGCAACGTGTGTCGATACTCTTGCGCCATCCCATCTTCCTGGCTCTGCGTGCTGTGCTGGCACTGCTGCTGCCGCTGCGGAAAACCTCAAGCGACGGAAGTATAATAACCTTATCGGTAATTATATTTTCGAGCCGTTTGGGGTTGAAACCCTTGGGCCGTGGGGTCCGAGTGCACATAGTTTGTTCAACGAAATCTCCAAACGGCTGGTTGACACTTCCCGTGACACAAGGGCTGGCTTTTACCTTGGTCAGCGGCTTAGCATTGCCATACAACGTGGTAATGTCGCCAGTCTCTTGGGTACTTTACCAGTCGACAGCGATGCGGAGGAATTTTTCGTCGCCATATTTTAGTTTTTTAATAGTTTTAGTTATGTTACCTTTTTGTAAAATTAATAGCTGTACTAATAATAAAGCTGAAGAGTTTGTTTGTTTGTATGTTTGAAGGCGCTAATCTCTGGAACTTCCTGTCGAATTTGAAAAATTCTTTTTGCATTTAATAGCCCAATTCTTGAGGAAGGCTATAGGTTATATAACATCACGCTAGGTCAGTTTTAAGGCCGAGGAAAAAATAAAAAAGTAAGCAAGAAAAAATAAAACAAAGTAATAGCGCGGAAAGCCGTGGGTCGGGAGGACAAGAAATTCCACTCGGACGAATTCACGGGCTGAAGCTAGTCAATAATAAAATGCAGACCCTACAGCTCTATAATAAAGATTAGAATCAAAAATATGTTTGATAAAGCAATCCAAATTCGTAAAATGCGTTAGTATACTTCTATTTTGAATAATAATATATAATATTATAATAATAATTTAATATATAATAATTTATTTACGTCCTTATTACTAAGTAATACATTTACAAACTTATAAATACTTAGTAGTACTAAGTTCTTAGTTTAAATACTTTTATTATAAACTAGTTTAATTTAATTTACACATGTTTGTTACCTATGAAAAGTGCATTGATACTACATTATAACTTGTGGCGACCTGCCTGAGCTAGGTTAATAAAAACCTGTATTTCAGGCCATCCCCAGACTAAGCGATCAGCTGATTATTTCTCCATAGTTAATTGATTATTGAAATAATATTATCCTACTTATATTACTAAATACAAATTAAAAATTACCAATTTAATATAATATCTACATAATTATTGAAGCACTTCTAGAAGTTTTTCTGTGTCTGTGTAATCAAGTTCACCCAAATATTCGCATATCTTCAGACTACAATGTTTATAAGTATCACTACAAATATTAAGTATCCTATTTAGCTTAATATACATTGAATACATTGCATCAAGCATAGATCTGCAAAACGCTGAATCATAGCAAACATGAATTATTCTAAATAACTATGTATAATCGAAGCGTTCTCTCACTTTCTGCTGATTTGCAAATACATAAGAACATAGAATAATATTATCTGCTTACATTTCAACAAAGTAGCGAATCAGCTGATCCCTCGTGGCAGGGTTCCAAGTAACGTTTAGGTCAGGTCTGCAGTAAGTTATGTTTGTTTGAATGATGCAAATATTTTGCATTGACAAAATACCGATGAAGAGAGATGAATAAGAAATCTAGAACCTTCACTAAAGTCCCATTCTGAAATAATGACTTATTAATTCTCTGATTAGTAAATCATTATGATTTCGGCATGAACTTTACATTGAGTAGGTTTTCAGACAACGCACAGTATCCCGCGTAGAACAAGCCAGGTGGACAGAAATATTTTTTCATGGTTTTGAAACTTTAACTATAAATTAGTTATTTATATAGTAGTATAATATATATTTTTTGAAAGAAAATGCGTAGGAATTGTGTATAAATATTTTATTTCATGTATACACGATTATAATACAGGAAAAAAAATAAGATTAAAATTATCTTAATCGCTACAAAATATCAACGCTAATTACATACAATTATACAACCTTACACTAACATATTAAATACAAAAATTATAAATCTAACACTAGAGGTATCTATTTACATTAAAACTAATTCTCAATATCAGAATCATCGGATTCAGAATCCGATAGAAGATTGTCTTCCTGAGTTTGTGGAGGTCTTGTTTGCAGTTGGAGTCGACGCTCTATAGTGGGAGGTATGATGAGCTTTAAGACACAATTTATTAGACTTTTTTTTTCGGTACTTCCAGGAGGCTGTTGATGTCTCTATTCGTGGCAAGACGAGAGCACTTTCTGGTGTTGTGCTCTCTAAATCTCCGGCAATCTTTGTTTCTCGCTTCTTGGGCTTCCTCTGAAAGCTGCCGTATTGGAACTATTGCCGTCTTAATCACCTCTGTACTGTGAATAAGCAATTTATGCACAGTAGCAGGCATGTAGTACCACGAGTAGAGACTTAGATAAAGTCTTCTTATCTCGAGACAAAGCTTTTTGAATTCAACAAGATTGCAGAAGGTGGACTTTCACCAATGTCCTTTAAAATTCTGGCAACGTTTTTATGTCCAGTTGACCGTGCAGCTACTTCTGCAGCAGTCATTAATTTCCCAACACTCCGCGATTGAACTAGATCAGCAACTCTACGTTTCTTAGTTGTAAAACAAGAATCTTCAAAGACTTTTTTAGGTCTTCTCCGGGTCGAGAAAGGTCAGCGGATGAGGTAGAAGGTTGCGGTTGAGTCAATCATGGGCAGAATTCTATCTTCTCGCACATTTAAAGATTCTAATAAGAAAATAAAATTGTACATACCTTCAGAAGTAAAATCCATCACTAAAACTTTCCACAAAATTAGAACTGCCACCGTGAGATGTTAGTGCAAGTGTCACGAAAATGCAACTGACCTGTTTCTTTAACTGCATTTAGCTCATTAGCTTACTTTGATAAACGATGACTCATCAATATGGAATGTTAGACGTAAACAATTCTTGGAATCAGAGGTTTAGGGGTGTTGTTTACAGGTAGAAAGTACAAATTTCCAGGAATTTGTAATTGACTTTTGTCCACCTGGCTTGAGGCTGTGCAACGGGAAAAAACAACTTGAATAGGTAATACTCGTACCACAGTCATACAGTCGTCCGAAGAAGCCCGAGCTGCATACGAAGTTCGGCGAACTACGTCAGCAGCTCGGGCTCTCATGGGACTGTGGTAATACTTTGAGATTGTTCAATCTGTCCATAGAGAATCTGTCTATAATCTAAGGAAAAATATATTTTTTTAATGATTACAAAATGACCAGTAAGTTTTCGTTTCTAAAATAACAAGAAACAAAAGGAGATGGCCAATTTACTTAGGGCACTCTGCCTAGTATCGAAAAATTCATGTACATTAACGAGTTTTGCTTTATTTTGAAAATAGTATGCTCTAAAATTAACTGTAAAAGTTACATAATCCAATAACTTCGGATTTCTTAGAAATTAACAAAAACATGTTTTGATCATGAACCTACTCGGGCTCGTAACTAGGTAGTAGCTAGATTATTCTGGGTGGGGTATAAGCTACGCTTGTACCAATGTGCAATGTGTGTGTGTGTGTGGTGTTGTTGTATCAATGGATGGGTGACCATTTTCTTATCGAGACCCTTTCTCGGAGTGCATGTAAAGCCGTCGGCCCTGTATGTAATACTCTCAGGTCGTGTCAGATTGCTGTCCCATCTGACAATCACAGTAAGAAATAGAAGTATAGTCACAGATTAATACGGATGGGACACTGCGCAAAATCATTTAAGTAAAAAGCGACTCTTACGACACAATAAAGTGCAATTCAGGTCGCACAACGCTTATGACCTACAGTTATATTCAACTACAAGTTGCCTCTCTTTCTATTGCGTTACTCTTATACCTTCTGACCTACTGAATTAGCCCCGTGGACGGTCCCGCCGCGTACACAAGTACGCGGCGGGTCCGTCCGGGGAAGCTTCATACCTAAACTGCGGAGTGTCCATCCGTCGACCTGCTGTCAGTTTTCTAAAGTTATAATTCCAGAATAAAATAGTTTTAATTTTGGTGAGCATTTATCCATTTCCATTCTGGCAGGTATTTCGAATTTTTTGGTAGTAAAATAGGTACTTTTCTGGTAGGCGTTTAAACAAAAGCCAAATGAAATCTTTCATAATTTCTTTTACATTCAGGTACACAAAATATGATTTGTAACAACGAATTTCGTACAAAATCATACGAAGATGGATGTAATCTCGTACCTCGTACCAAGTCCTCTGAATCTCGTACATGTACGAGAAACATGGTACGGAAGGCAACACTCTGCGATTGTCGAACCTGTCATGTCGTTTCGTTTCGTTGTTACAAAAAAAAAGTTATCTAAAACAATAATATTTCATAGCATTCAAGTAATTTACAAAATGTTTTTTATTATGATTCTGATTATTATGTTTTTTATTATCATTTTACAGTCCGAATCATTTTAAATATAACTCTGATGGAACATTTATATTTTAGGTTTACAGGGAATGAAACGTTTATCCAAAATGGCCCGCTATCTTGATACGACCGAAACGCAAAACAACTATTTATGTTTAAATATTTATTCTGGACTTGTAAGAAAATGTAATTAGTTTTGTAATTTTTATTTCTATTTTTATTTACTTATAATTAGGTGTCTAATAATGTACATGCCACTGAGTAACTAGGCAGAAACGGGTCATGTCATTTGAATCGAATAAACAGAAACAAAATATAACTTCAAGCAATGATACTTGTTTACATCTAAAACAATTGTTTTGATAGTTCAAGACTAAATAATACTAGTGTAGAAGTTTTAGAACAACACTAAAACATCTGTTAGATTTTAACACTGTTTATAAACGAAATTATAACATCAATGAAGAGAAAATAGCAATACAACAAAACATTAAAAGAAAATAAATAGGTCCAAAAGAATTGTTTTGACAGTATTGTTAAGATGAAAATTAGAGAAAATAAAAGAGGAGCTCGTGGCTAAGTAATAACAGCCGCACGGGTCGATCCGTCAGGTTAAGCTACGCTTGCCGGGGTTGGTCCGTGGATGGGTGACCATCTTTACATACCGAGGCTTCTTCGTGCCTCGGAAAGCACGTTAAGTCGTTGGTCCCGGCTGTCATCCGTGGATCTTTGACAGTCGTTACGGGTCGACAGAAGCCTGAAAGTCTGACAACCAATCTTACAAATGGGTATCGTATTACTCAGTTGTTGGTGTGTTGGGTTGTGGAGGTCAGATAGGCAGTCGCTCCATGTAAAATACTGGTACTCAGCTGCAGCCGGTTAGACTGGAAGCCGACCCCAACATAGTTGGGAAAAGGCTAGGCAGATTGATTGTTAAGATGAAAAATATATCAGAGCTAGTTGCGGTAAAACTATCGAAAGATGGAGTCGTTTAAACCGACAGGAGGTTCTCAAGTCGACACATATTTTTCTTAAGTATGACCAGTCACGCTTAACTTTTTACAGAGTGAGTGAGTTTTTAGTGAGTGACAGTGAGTGGGAGAGAGAAACAGAAACAAAGTCAGAGGTCACAGTCTCTTTTATGAGGCCTATTATATTTCCACCGTAATTTTTGCGTTAAATGGCCAAAATGGCTACAATGATAACTAATTGACCATACAAGACGGTTGCATTATAAAAGGAACACGTGTGATGATACCGGCAAATCTGAGGCAGCAGGTTTTAGAAGAACTACACACAGGACACCTTGGAATAGTAAAAATGAAATTACTAGCGCGTGGATACGTGTTCTGGAAAAATTTGGATCAAGATATAGAAGACATAGTTAAAAGCTGTCGAGAATGTCGACTTAAGCAAAATCAACCTGCATGCGCAGTACTACATCATTGGGACTCACCATCAGGCCCATGGCAAAGGATCCATATCGATTTTGCTGGGCCGATTAAGGGGTATTCTTTATTTATAATAGTAGATGCTTTTACAAAATGGGTGGAAATTATAGAAACGAAAACAACCACAAGCTCATGGTGTATCCGCCAACTTACAGAACTTTTCGTGACATTTGGATTTCCGCTTACTTTAGTATCAGACAACGGTCGACAATTTGTTTCAAATGAATTTGAATCATTCCTTAGAGAAAGCGGGGTTGTTCACAAAACCACAGCCCCATACCATCCGGCCACGAACGGACAGGCAGAGCGATACGTACAAACAATTAAAAAGGCAATACATAGCGTCAACGCAGAACCAGGCTTTATACAAGACAAACTGCTAGAAATTCAATTGCATTCTGAGAAACTTAATGACTTCGACAATTTTGACTTATTAAGTACGCGAAAAAAAATATCAGCCTTCCCATAAATTTGGGTCGAGTAGGTATTGAAGTTTTGTGTGGGACGACTGATTATTTTTTTCACGATTACGATGTTGATCACACACTTTCTGATACATCCTGTATGTGCATCTTGCTTAGTACAGTAGGTACCTAGCTGATATAAATCGAGCTCCAGAAAAATTTCATCTCCATAAAAATATATCTGTAGGTAATTGAAATTCTAGTGTCACGTTGTTTTGGATTCAAAAGTAATCTGAACAGTCTTCCCTATAGATTTACTTTCAAATTGCTACTAGATTATCAGTTAACACCCACCCCAGACTAATCAAAATTCTTCCATAATATTAGATCTTCTCATAAAATCTGTCTTTTTTCCCCTCCCGTCCGTTTCGTCATTGACAAGACCAATCAACTCTCGGCTCCCACATTTTCAAAAAGTTATATAGGACCCTGATCTCTCGCAGGATATGAGGCGATAAGGGCGTCACATGATGTCAATATCGAAATCTTATTATTACTTTGAAAATGTTAAAAGCTTGTTCTGATAAATCTTTGCTCATGTCGTTTTAGGAAATTGGATTAGAGATTGATTCATTTTCTCGATTTGGTATTGTTTCTATCTTTTTTGGGAGGCATTTTTAAAAGTCCAAAGAATTTATCGTATGTAATTATTTATCATTAGCTTATTTGTGATGGATCGGACATAAAAGGGCCTGTTTTTATAATATGAAGTTCCATATTTAAATATGTATTTGTTCCTGGAAAGTAATAAGATTTTTTGAAAAAAAAAAGCTATTTGATTTATGTCAATTTCTTAACAGCTATGTGTGCTAAGTGTGATCTTAAACATCACTGAATAACGGTGAAGGCATACAGAATAAGGAAACCTGGAAATTAATGGTTTGAAATCGTCAAAACGCAGAGGGCATGCATGGCGGGCGTAGAGAATAATGCACGTTCCCTCTCTGTACCAGAAGGGACCTTTGCCCTGCAATGCAACAATCAAAAGCCTATATAAATCTGTTTTTAAGTTTTAATCTATCAACAATAACCAGAATATCAACTTCATGTAAACTTTATCTTTTACCGATATTGAAAAGTCGACAGAATCCTACTTTAGCTCAGCCAAGGTAAAAAACCTCTTGAAGTCACAACGAAGTAAAGTTGTTCGACGAAATTCTCATAGTTATATATAGCGTAATTTCACTCCAAATTATTTGGCTTCGAACTCTGCTATGTTGAAATATTACTAGTTAATTGGAATAAAGTTTCAACAACTTCCCATAAAGGCCCTTAGGGTGCTTTCAGACGAGAAACATTAAAACGCACGTTTGGAGTGTGTTAAGTTTTTAAGCTGTAAATAATTATGACGAGTGTGTACTGTATTATGTTTCCCTGGTTTTGTTTCAACGTAAAATCGGTAGTAAATAAACCTAAAGACAGATTTATTAATGTATCGCGTTACATAATTATATCAGTCGCTCCATCTGGTTTTAATGGAAGCCGATTCCAACGTAGTTAACATATGACATAATTAGAGCTTAGGTAGTGGTGAGAAGTCTTGTCAGTCAGCAATGCTCGCTGTTCAGTTAGTATTACCCAGCAACTGGGTGTCGAGGTCAGCTAGACAGTCACTCCATGTAAAAAACTGATATTTAGCTGCATTAGATTAGACTGGAAGCCGACCCCAACATAGTTAGGAAAAGGTTAAGTAGATGATGATTGCTCGCTGTTCAGGCTTCTTTAATGCAATCTATTACGTTTAAAATATCAAAGAATTTACGACTGATCAATAGCGAACTGTCATCTCCGTCAGGAAGAATGAAGAAGGATCAATCAAGTTAATATATGTGAATGTTCTTGTTTCCTCGTTACAAGCAAATATCAATACCGTATCTAGAACAGTTTGACAACAAACACAGGTAGACTTGATTAGGTCGCTGACATAACAACTCCTAGGAATGTTGGAAACGCCTGTGTATTGATGTGTTCAAAGTAAAATCAACACTGTGCAAACAGTTGCAGGTGTAGCTGCTGCCGCCCCTCTTTCGTCTGAACTGACTTTACAGTAAGGTAGTCGAATACTATATTGTTTCCCAAATTCCGAACTCACCCTTAAATAAATACAAATTGAATATTGATTACAGGTACAAGAATAACTTTGTATCGGAATTTGTAATATTAAAGGAGTTTATTTCATGATTGATTCTGTAAAGTATTTCATTTTGTATATTTCCGATCGCATTTATGAAATGATACAAATTTTAAGAAATAATTGTTTACAATAAACTCAATTAAAATGAATTACCAAAAACATGAACAGAAAATCTCATTAGAAAATTGCATATCGAGACATCGCCAACTATTGCACGCCTCACAACGCTTCAGCGTATGAGACTACTCTCGATACTATGTCACCGTGTCAAAATTTTTCAACTTAAAATCACTTCTATACTCTCAATTATACGAGTACCTACATGTAATTCATATTAGCAGGGAAGTTATAAAAACTAGATACTTGAAATAATAAGATTACTAAATTTTTAGATGCCGATTTTTGGTACCGGCTAGTGTGAAGATCTTTCATTCTATTTAGAATTCCAAATTCAAATTAATTTTATAATATAGCATGATATTTAAAAAAAAAATCAGTTGTTCATTTGTTTTCCCGCCGTTCGATTTTTCTTTGAAATCAATATTTCTGTAACCATGGAAAAATCGAAATAGCGCTCTATTTTCGAATACGAGTTCCGTCGTGGCACCAAAGCAGCATAGACAGCACGCAATATTAACGACGTGTATGGACAAGATATCGCAAGTGAACGCACGGTACGTTTTTGGTTTTGTCGCTTCCGTTCTGGAGATTTTGATCACAACACTGAGCCCCGGGGAAAAATTTCAAATTATTTATTATTTATTTATTTGACGGCGCGACACATGACATTTGACGTTTGCTGTCGACAACGTCGGAACAGAATGGCAGTATGACATATGTCAGCTGTCTGTCAGCTGCCATTCTTGCGGAACGTCACACCGGTGGGAGCGGGGCGGCCATCTTGTTCACTTCGGAATCGAGAACCGCCAACGCACCACGCGCTCGACGAATCGCTTACTTCCGACGCTATCTTTAACAGTTTCTAAGTTGATTTAATTTAGTATCGTTATCTATGCCTAATTAAAGAGTGTTAGCGTTATATTTTGTTAATCTGTGAAGTTAAGGAGAAATAAATCATTGGAGAATCAATTAGTGACTTTGTTCGAGTTTCTGACCCACGTGAAACATGGAAGATTCTGATATAGGCCATCCTGAGTCTATATCAGAAGTGGGATCCCACGGGCCACAAACAGGGAACACGCAGCCTGCAGAAAACATCCCTGCAATGAGAATATTGTCGAATATGGAGGAAATGTTTACCCGGATTTTTGCGATGTCGCAAGCATCAACTCCTGTGAGTACCAACACGATAAAACTAATTGACTTTGATCCTGATGATTCCGAATCTGACATCGAGGGCTGGTGCAACGTCACAGAAGTAATAGTGCAGGAGAAAAATCTTGTAGGTGTTGATCTGTTGATGGCACTTACTAAGGCGCTCAAAGGTCGCGCAGGACCAGAATGAACCTCAAGGAATTAACATGGGCTGCAGTTAAAGAAACTTTGCTAGCTAGATTTGCTAAACCCAAACTAATGCAAGATCATTTTGATGGCATTTTACGATTTCAAATTAATGTCAAAGAAACCGCATCAGAGTCTGCAATGCGATTGTGGAACTTGATCGAACGTATACCAAAAACTGACCTTCCTGAGGAAGTTATCACTGGGTTCGTGATATCGGTGCTATGTCAAAAGGATAATTTGATACGTAGAGAGTTGATAGCACATGTGATAACTACTCGTGCTCAGTTGTTTCGGATCCTCAATGGCATATCACTAAAGCGACGGTTGGACGTCAGTGATGGAAATCAAGACGCCGATTCTAAGCGACCTCGAATGACAGACCCTAGATTTCCTGGAAAGTGTCATTGGTGTGGCGTGCCAGGACATCGACAGTTTGAATGCAAGAAGCGAAAGGATGACTCCAAATCATTGAAGTCTCATGAAGCATCCAGTTCTACAAATAATCAAGACAAGCCGTCTATAACCTGCTACACGTGTGGCAAACCTGGTCACGCGTCTACGACTTGTCCAGAAAAGAAGAATGGAGGAAAGTCTGAAAGGAAGGAAGTCAACCTTTGCGACCACCAACTTTCCAGATCTACGTTAGAGACATCAGCTGGTGAGAGATTTCCATTTTTATTTGATAGCGGATCATCTTGCTCGCTTTTATCTGAAAGTATTCGCTGTCGGTTTCCGGGTACTGTGCGCAATAATCTAGTTCATCTTTCTGGTATCGGAGGTGATGACGTACAGTCCACTTACCAAATTTTAAGTACCGTAAAAATTGGAAACGCCTCAGTAGACCTTATGTTTCACATCGTTCCAGATACGGTAATGTCTGTGCCAATTATTGTAGGCAGGGATATCTTAGATAAAGGCTATTCTGTGACGATCGATAATGACAAAGTCCTATTTAAGACCAAAGATCATACTAATTTTTGTGAAACTAACTCGGCAGATTTTGATATTTCTTCAATCGATACTGACTTAGAAGGTCAAATGCTGCTGTCAAAAATAATTAGTAAATATTCAGACTATTTTATAGACGGTATACCTACTAGGCGCGTTACTACAGGGCAGTTGAGCATTAAATTGATAGATCCTCATAAAATAGTTCGAAGGTCTCCCTATCGACTAGCACCTATAGAGAAGCAAATAGTCCGAGAAAAAATACAACTATTGTTAGATGCCGGTATAATTCGTGAGAGTTCCTCTCCCTTTGCAAATTCATGAAACAAAAAGTAGACTATCTAGGTTATTCCTTACAGTCTGGGGAAATTAGACCCAATTCCCGCAAAATTCAAGCATTAGTCGAAGCACCATCACCACATACAGCTACGCAGGTTCGCCAGTTTCTCGGACTCGCGTCATATTTTAGGAAATTTATACCTGGGTTTACAAATGTTGTTGGACCGTTATACCCGTTAACTAAACTAAAAGGCCCCATTAATTGGACCAATAAACATGAAGATATCCGTAGAAATGTGGTTAAAATACTAACTTCAGAACCAGTTTTAACGATTTTTAATCCTGAATTGCCGGTCGAGTTGCACACAGACGCGAGTGCCGAAGGTTATGGTGCGATCCTTATACAAAGAGCGAATAACTTACCCCATGTTGTGGAGTACTTCAGCCGGCGTACATCTGAGGTAGAATCTCGCTACCACTCGTACGAATTAGAGACCTTGGCTGTCGTACGAGCGGTAGAACATTTTCGGCATTATTTGTACGGCCGACATTTTGTAGTTTACACTGATTGCAATTCGCTCAAAGCATCAAAATCTAAGGTTGATCTGACGCCTCGCGTGCATCGTTGGTGGGCTTTCCTACAAGCCTACGACTTTGAGATAGTATATCGTGAAGGCCGTAGTATGGAACATGCAGACTTCTTTTCCCGTAACCTTCAGTCAGATGCTGGCGCGTCTTCGTCCCAAACCCCTACTACTAAAAGTGTCCAGTTTGTTGAGTTACATCAAGGATGGCTCTCAGTTGAACAAAAACGCGATAGCGAAATCCAAGACTTGATTAGTAAGCATAAAAATGGTGACTTCCCGGAAACAGTAGCACATACTTACGATGTTAGGGATGGTATCCTGTATAGAAAGGTTGGGCGCAACAAAACAATTTCTTGGTTACCGGTCGTTCCACGCTCTCTGATTTGGACTCTTATCAACCACGTCCATAACGAAATTCAACACCTTGGTAGTGATAAGACACTAGATAAACTCTACGAACAATACTGGTTCCCGCAAATGTCCAAGTGCGTTCGTAAGTTTATTGACTCCTGCATAGTTTGCAAAGCATCAAAGGGACCATCAGGCGCTCAACCCATTCAGTTACATTCGATCCCAAAACTATCTGTGCCATGGCACACAATCCACATAGACTTTACCGGGAAGCTTAGTGGTAAGAGCGACCGGAAAGAGTATTGTTCAGTCATAATAGACGCGTATACTAAGTATGTCCTGCTAGAACACACAATATCACTAGATGCAAGTAGCGCGGTGCGAGCTCTCGAAAACGCTGTTTGTCTTTTTGGGGCTCCGGCACGCGTAATTGCTGATCAGGGCCGATGCTATGTGAGTAGTGAATTTAGAAACTTTTGCAAAAATTATAAAATTGATCTGCATTTCATTGCAACCGGCTCCAGCAGGGCTAACGGACAAGTTGAGCGAGTTATGCGAACACTAAAAAGCTTGCTCACAATAGTCGAAAGCGACCCCAATAAGACATGGCGCGAGGAGTTAGGCCATATACAACTAGCGCTCAACAGTACAAAATCGGCTGTTACTAAGTACTCACCTACGGAACTGATGTTCGGGATACGTGCAGAATCATTAGCTATGTCCCAGATATCTTCACATTCTGATGAGCGAAATAACCGTTTAGATTTAGAGTCCATTCGAGAAAGTGCATCGGAAAATATTCAAAAGGCAGCCGCGGCGGATACTCTAAGGTTTAACCGGGGCCGTGCTACCATTAAACCATTTGCTCAGGGCGATTTTGTTTTTATCAAGAACAGTGAACGAAATCAAACTAAACTAGATAGAAAGTTTAGGGGACCGTTCGTTGTTACCTCCGTGTTAGAAAATGACCGGTACGAGCTAAAAAGTGTAAGTGGTTCACACCGCACTTATAAATACGCACACGAGAGTTTGCGCGCAGTGCCTCAGGGACACGCTGGGTTGCTTTAAGTCACTACCTGTTTGTTGAACGATGAGGAGGCCGAGACGGCGCCGGAAGATGCGGAGCAATTAGAATCCAGTAGTGATGTCATGCTACCACAAAGCCCAATTCAGGGAGGCGATGACCTAAATATTAGAGATGAAAGGTCGAACACAGACTCGGACACTGTCTCGGCAAATTCAGTTACCCTTACTGCCGGGTCCGATACACTCAGTGTGTACTCTGATCCCGGCGCACTAGATGAAGTCGAAATTCAAAATGAGCAAGATTGTCCGTAACTTATAGGCATGCCACATTTCTGTTCCTTTGTATTTAAAATGCTGTGTTATAACTGGTCGCAAAGACGGTGCCGTCCGGTCCATGCCATTGGGGCTGGTCGAAGGGACACACTTGTCTAGACCCTGTCTGTGATCTGGTCGATAGGACAGTGCCGTCCGGTCCAAGCCATTGGGGCTGGTCGAAGGGACACACTTGTCTAAACTCTGTCTGTGATCTGGTCGAAGGGACAGTGCCGTCCGGTCCATGCCATTGGGGCTGGTCGAAGGGACACACTTGTCTAGACCCTGTCTGTGATCTGGTCGATAGGACAGTGCCGTCCGGTCCAAGCCATTGGGGCTGGTCGAAGGGACACACTTGTCTAAACTCTGTCTGTGATCTGGTCGAAGGGACAGTGCCGTCCGGTCCATGCCATTGGGGCTGGTCGAAGGGACACACTTGTCTAGACCCTGTCAGAACCGGTCGAAGGGACAGTGTCGTCCGGTCCATGCATTGAAGCTGGTCGAAAGGACACACTCGTCCGGTCCGGGTTGTGTTGTCCAGCTTGAGAGATGTCATCCGGTCCATTATTCATAATGGTCGAAGGGATACATGGTTTCATAATGTTGCTTCTGAAATTTGTTAGAATTAGTGCTGTGTTGCTTGTCAGGCTGGACGAGCAGCTAACCATGAAATAATAAAATTGCCTGTTTTAGGACAACGTTAGCTCTACGCCCGAGGACGGTCGAATGTCAGTCCGGCCGTGACGGCGCGACACATGACATTTGACGTTTGCTGTCGACAACGTCGGAACAGAATGGCAGTATGACATATGTCAGCTGTCTGTCAGCTGCCATTCTTGCGGAACGTCACACCGGTGGGAGCGGGGCGGCCATCTTGTTCACTTCGGAATCGAGAACCGCCAACGCACCACGCGCTCGACGAATCGCTTACTTCCGACGCTATCTTTAACAGTTTCTAAGTTGATTTAATTTAGTATCGTTATCTATGCCTAATTAAAGAGTGTTAGCGTTATATTTTGTTAATCTGTGAAGTTAAGGAGAAATAAATCATTGGAGAATCAATTAGTGACTTTGTTCGAGTTTCTGACCCACGTGAAACATGGAAGATTCTGATATAGGCCATCCTGAGTCTATATATTTATTTATTAATTTATTTATTTATTCAGTAGTACACTTACATCTTATACATCTTGGTTTGTTAAGATATTATTAAGTATTATGCTTCTTTTTTTTTACTATCTAACTTTTTGTATTCAGTTATAACATTTATTAACATTCAATTATTATATGATATATTAATCTAACGAGAAGGTGAAAAACAACTTTAAAGAGTTCATCGATTCCCGTCCTCAAGATTTCAATTACAGAGGCATCAACGAACTTTCATTAAAATGGTAAAAGTGCACGACAATGATTCTTTAAAAAAAATTGTTTCATTTTTTCTATGTAAAACGAAAATTTCATAGGTAACCTATTATTATAATTATAACAAAAAATGTAATTACAAAATTACGTATAGTGGTGTCCGTTGGGAAGTGTGTCTGTTTGTCGTCACAATTCACATCGTCACATACAATTAATTAATCTAAATCTTCTTGTATAAGTTTACTTTCATACTTCGGATGAGCCCTATTGATTTATGTTATCAATCTCGTTCAAAAGATATTAACAAAAACCGGCCAAGTGCGTGTCGGACCACGCACAATTAAGGGTTCCGTAGTTGGGATGAATTTATCACAAGAACAAACTTAACACTGTAGTTAAAAAACATGGTCTTCCATACATTCCAACTGAAAATGTAAGTTGGTTGACTATTACTCGTAAACTTGAAAAGCCTACTTAGCTGTGATAGTTTTTCTTTTAATTTCGTTATATATACTGATTTCGTGAATTTTTTCACCCATCCAAAACTAACCATTTAGCTGACAGGGGGGGGGGGGGGTTTCACACTTGACTCTAACAAAAGATAGCACTTTAAAGCTGCTTTATATTTCAGAAACGGATCCCTAAATCGAAAAATTGTTTTAACAAACCCACAATATTTTTGAAAGACCCATCCAACAATAATGCACACCACGGGGTAGACGAGAAAAAAAAACATCCCCACTTTACGTGTACAGAAGGTACCCTAAAAATATATTTTTTTTAATGATTTTTATTTTACCGCTTTGTCGGCGTGATGAATATGTATATCCATGCCAAATTATAGCTTTCTAGTGCTAAGAGTCTCTGAGCTAAGCTGCGGACGGACAACCGGACGGACATAGCGAAACTATAAGGGACCCAAAAAATCGATGAATTTTCTAAACTTTTTTCCGTAAAAATCGTCAACATGTTTCTATCTGTGAGGCGTGCACTTTTGGACTTTTGTCTATTCTTCACGAAACAGGTAGGCAGGTATTTTCTTCAGTCATAGACTCAACAACGTTCTTGTTAATAAAGCCATGACGTAGGTACATTATTCATTTACATTTTACAACGATGGGGATAAAGATATAAAATTTTTAAGTGTTTTTGCATATCCTGCTTTTAGTACTTAGTTATTGTTCAAGTCTTATTTGTGTAGGTATGTATTTATTATTCTACAAACAATTTAATATGCAATTTCAGACAAATACACATCCATACATACCTACAGTTGAGACCAACCAAACGAATGAGCTGCCAATATTTCGCTTCGTCTCTCGTTCGTTTCCTGAGCAATTCTATACGTTGATATCTTTAATTTCCTCATTCGACCGTCCACGGGCCACTTTCGTTTTAAAAGGTTACAGTCGCAGTTTCTGTTAGAGTCCAACCTAAACACAATTTTTTAGCCGAAACCATAACCGTAACCGAATATTCGGCTACCCTTCTAGTTTTCGGCAAAACCAAAACTTATGTAATTGAGTTAATGTAAATTTACGTGATAAGCTAATAACTATTGTTTGGGTTCCGTACCCGAAGGGTGCCAAACGGAACCCTATTACTAAGCTTCTGCTGTCCATCCGTCAGTCTGTCTGTCGGCGGGCTGTATGAGCTGTATCTCATGATTCATAATAGGTAGACAGTTCAAATTTTCACAGATTGTGTATTTTTGTTGCCGCTATAACAACAAGTAATATAATAATAAAATAAAGTGAAAAATGAAAGGGGTCCCTACACAAGAAACGTGATTTTTGAAACTGAAGTATTTAAAAAAAATGTAGTGTTAAATATTGTACGATGGTACGGAATCCTTTGCATGTGAGTCCGACTCGCACTTGGCCGGTTTTTTACCTAATATTGTACTATTAATTAAAGGGCTGATTTCTTAATGGGATTCAGCCGATCTATTCTGTAAAAATCTCACCGTGGAATCTTAGGTGAAGTGAGCTGTCAATAGTGGCTATCCCATAGCATCAGGTGGAATGACAGCTCACTTGACCCAAGTTTTTATAGTAAGATTTTTACTTCCAGGTGAGGTGAAGTATTATTGTCAACGAGACGGCAGACTTTAGTAACCTACCATAACCATCAGCTCCCGAAGACTAGCTTCGGCAGAGCCGAAACCGAAGCTGTGGCCGAAAACCAGTTTTTAGCCGAAATCGAAACGATGGTAGGTCCCTATTTTCTGTACCTACTTACAAACTTTATACATTTGCACTTTATACATTTGATGAAGGTAAGGGAAATTGGTATTTTACATTCATCATCTTTTATTTAGAATTTTGGTCTTGTTTCGTGTGTGTTTGATGTCAATATTGATTATGTGTGAAGGGATGAGTCCAGTGCTTTTGAACCCTTTTTCTTTTGTTTTATTTGAAGATTTTTTTATTATTTTGGAACTGGGTCTTATCATAATATTATATGTGAATAAGTGGCCTATTATATTTTGACCGTGATTTTTGCGTTAAATGGCTAACTTTGGCGTTATTATTCTGAGAAACTAAAAGGCTTCGACTTTATTTAAAAAAAAAAAAAACCTTTGATTTATCGAGTGCTGGAGAATAGTTATTACTATAATATGAAGCGGCCTCGCTTTTTACATTCCTTTTTATCTATTTATATAAAATCAAAATTTCTAAAGTAAGTATATAAAACGCTCAGAATTAACTGTAAATTTCTCCTTCCTACATTAATATTATTACGTAAAATTTATACCAAAGTAAACGTTAGCTCATAAGAAATTGACATACTTTAAACGAAAAAAATAATTATTATAAGACTCAAAATAAACGTAATTACAACTGCCATATTGCTACCTAAACCTAATCTGTCAGAACGCAATTCTGTGATAGGCCTCTTAAAGCCGATTTTCGTGCACAGCACATCTAAACCACATTTAGATGAAGAAACGCGGTTTATATACCTATGCTGATCTTGTTCAGTTTCATTGGTGAATTTCGCCCTTAGCATACGAAAGAGAAGTTTTAAGTTGGTTTAATTATTACTTAAAGTACCCTTTTTCCAGATACCATGTAACTTATACCACAGATTAATACAGATGGGACTCACCGCAAAATCATTTAAATAATAAAAACTTTTTTACAAAAAAATACAACCGACTTCAAAACAAACTAGAACATCATCCATATAAAAGTGGGGAAAAAATATGTACTATTGAAGCTAACTCAAAAACTACAAAAGCAAAGTTAATCAATTTTATATGGGGCCAACTGTGATGTATACCCTCTCGAATAAAACAAAATAAAATCCAAATCGGTCCAGCCATCTTCGAGTAATCGGGGAACAAAATCATTACCCTTTCTTCCGGTTCCTCCTTTTTGAAGTCGGTTAAAATGCGACTCTTGCTACGACACAATAAAGTGCAATTCAGGTCGCACAACGGTTCATTACCTACAGTTATATTCACCTATAACTTGCCTCTCTTTCTATCACGTAACTCTTATAGCTTCTGACTAGTTTGGGTTGTCTACTTTTACGACGCGGCGCGTGAGTGAGTATAGAATTAAAGTACGAGCCAGCCGGTGCGCGGCAGCCCACACTGAATTGACCCAGTGAGATGAGCCCGCCGCGTACTTGTAGCTTCACACCTAAACAGCGGAGTGACCTATCTGTGCCTATACCAAAATTCAGTTCAGTGGTTTGAGCTTGAAATTGTATCAACTAGACAGTCAGTCTCCGTCGCATTTAAGTGTAATAACTTAGTGCGAAATTACCAAACCATCATTCATGACTTACTGTAAGCTCTTCAACGATGAATAAATCTGAATATCCATTATCTACTACCATCGTAAATTTCTAGCTGAAGATTTGATTACATAAACCAGTCTACTTCATAAGCGAGCTCTAGTATCATTACCCGATCTACCCACAAAAGCTTTGGCCCAAAAATCAACTTTAAAATATACAGTTTGTTGAAAAAATTAGCTCTGTCATCCACAGCCTTGAGACTCTTGAATCTCGAAGAATTTTTAAGAAACACTTTCGCAAAATTGTTCGGAAACGCGAGCCGTGTCAGAAAATTTACATTTTATTAATCTTCGAATGAGGAGAATCTTTGGCTGGGTGGAAAAGAGAAAAAAAAAAACAATATGAAAGCTCGGCTGAGAAGATTGGAACCTTCCTCTTTCATTGATGAAATTTTGCAAAAGAAATTCTATAAAATTAAAGTTGATGTTTCGTACGAAGGAAGATTGAAGCGATGCTGTCGTGATTCAAAATCTTAGTCAAATATTTTACTTTAATTGTGATCACTTGAATTTAAAGTCTACCATTTTTTAATGTTAGGTATGTTCCAATTCTAATTAACCGACTTCAAAAAGGAGGAGGTTCTCAATTCGTCAGAACCTTGTTTTTTCTTTTTTTTTTTATGTATGTTCTCCGATTACTCGAAGATGGCTGGACCGATTTGGATTTTATTTATTTTATTCGAGAGGGTATACATCACAGTTGGTCCCATATAAAATTGATTAACTTTGCTTGGGTAGTTTTTGAGTTAGCTTCAATAATACGTATTTTTTCCCGACTTTTATATGGATGATGTTCTAGTTTGTTTTGCAGATAGTGGTATTAGAATTTGTGTGGGGTAGGTACACAACTAAAAAGTGAAAAATAAAAACTTTTTTACAAAAAAATACAACCGACTTCCAAAAACAACACTACAAAGTGAAAAATAACTTTAATTTCGGAAGCCGGTGGTAAAAAACGAAAATACATTTAACTAGACACTGACTTCCGAAATTAAATTTATTTTTCACTTTGTAGTGTTGTTTTTGGAAGTCGGTTGTATTTTTTTGTAGAAAAGTTTTTTTATAGTAGTGCCTCCATAGTTTTATCGATGATTCTGCTAATATCAAGGTTGAAGGAAACAAAGAATACACGTTGAGGTTGACCGGTTATTAAACATCCTGTATAATTTAATTAAAACTCGATCTGTTTGAGTAGCCTGTAAGGACAACACAATAATATTTGTTAATATAAATGGTTAATAAGTTGACAACACAAATTAAGTTTAATATGGGACTAACTACGAAATAACCACTATTATGAATTGCTATGTTATAGCATGTTATATCTATATTTTCTCGGTGTCGATTTTGACTTTGACGTAGCGTCGCGCGAATAATTTTAAAATTGAGAGAAAAAATGTGATGTAATATTATTCCTCGAATTAATTTGAATTAGAACCAAGTTTATTATAATATTTTTCACAGCTTATGCGAGTTTATGTCAATTGGATTGATTCAGAGGGCTCAGTGTGAGTTTTTACACTTACTCGATCACGTTACGTCAATTTGTTAACTGAATAAGCGCCGTCTGGTGACTATAATGGGAAAAACAATTATTCCATACAAATTGACGTATGTTAACGTCAACGTAAATGCGATCGAGTGACTATAAAAACTCGCACTATTATAGTCACTGATCTTAATAAGTAAACGTACTTACTAATATACCTGTACCATTCTGTATTCTGATCCAGAAAGTGTCCTAGGTTATAAATTCAAGGAAAAATTACGGATGGTTACAGCAGTGCTATTCTGTACAAATCTCACCGTGTAAACCTAGGTGAAGTGAGTTGTCATTCTACCTAATGCTAGATTGGATTGACACTATTGACAGCTCACTCCACGCTCACTTCACCTAAGTTTTCACGGTGAGATTTGGACAGAATAGCACTGCTGTACCTAATATGACTGTAACCATCCGCCGTTTTACCGCTTCAGTACCTTTTTACCCGACTATGGCAAAGTCAAAAGAAAGGGTACGGTAATGATTTTATTCCATAGCTGTTTAAGTTTATTATTCTCTTATTATAAAGATATTAATATTTTTTGGCCGTCTAACTGCCAGTCTCAGTCACTTACCTCACAACAAAAGTCACATAATCTATAATATTCTATAATGAGTTTCACATAATCCTCTAAACACCAACATTTGAGCTTATCATAAACTTAGCTAATTAAACTTTGGGCCCAATAGAGGTCCTTGGAGTGTCCTCCGTGAGCTCTCAAATTAGATAGGTACAGAAGACCGCCTCCATACAACCAGCGAAAACAGACGCACGCACACATAGACGCGTACGTGCGGCGATCTGAAACAAATGCCAGTCGCGAGTGCGCTTGCACTCGCTGTACGTGAAACGTGTCTATGTGTGCAATGTTTGCGTGCGTGTTCGTTCGTTCTATGGAGCCAACCTTCTGTACCTCTATTTTGTGGCGACCCTATGTTTATATGAAGAGCCCAATATTTTGCTCTGAAATATTAAAGTACAATTAGATGTTTTAAAAATTACGATTTGATTTCATGTAATTTTCCATGATGGAAAATTGTTGTTTTTTTGATTTTAGTTAATGTTTCTTGTTTATTAAAGACTTTTCCTGTTAATTATATAGCCGCTCACACGGCAGGTACGCCCGCTTAAAAAACTAGTCAAGTGTACGACCCGCTGACGTCATTCGGCCGGCGGCGCGCGTTTGTTTACATAATGCGCTAGCGGCATAGTTTCTAAGAATTCTGTAGCTCCAATTCGTTTCTTTGGAAACCTTTGGGCTAAACCCACTATTATATTGTGTTTCGTTTGAATTTGTTATTGTTTACATTTCTAGAAATGGTTAAAAAGACGAACAAAGACAATTTAGCTTCAGATTTCAAAGAAATGGCTGTAGTAAGAAAAAACAAGCGATGACCTATATGTTTTAAGGTTTAAAATGCATGGTGTGTTAATTCTTAACATGAAACATAAATAAACCCACTTACCACAGTACAATTAAACTATTAACTGAGTAAAACACTTTCACAGTCGACGGACCGAACAATGACATGTCAGAGAAAAAAATATTTTTTAATGTCATAGACAAGTCTCAGTCAGTGTTGACGTATCTTAAATCGTTCGGAAATAGATAACGCATCAAATTAAATGCATAGAATTCGATATTAGTACTTAATAGTGATGGAACAACGATAATAATAAAAAAATATTTTCTTGGTATAGAACTCATACCACGTACAATATTATATAAAATAAAATAAAATAAAAATAAATAAATATAAATATGTTTGGACATATCACACAACGCCATCTAGCCCCAAGCTAAGCAACCTAATGCTTGTGTTATGGTAACGAGATGGCTCAAAAAACCACGAAAATGAAAAAAAAAAAAAAAAAAAAAAAAAAAAAAAAATGATCCACGGACCCGATTCACACCGCGTTCGTGTGAGCGGATATGATATGTCATGTGTCCAAAAGCTAAGAAATGGCGCACACAATGCGACATGCAACTGTGACAGCTTAGCGACTAGACGCAACGACAGGCTTCGGCCGACAATTTTCAAATATTTTGTTCAAAGATGTACACTTGGCCATGACAGGCTCCCACGTTATTGCTAATTGTTGCAACTACTAGACTCACAGTGCACACGCATTCCCTACGATAGTCGCATGCGACAGTTCAGCATCAGTGAGCGCTGAGAAAGTATTGCGAATTTCAACATACGTTCGATGTTTCCATATCGAACGTCGAAGCGCGTCCTGTGATTAGATGGACCCAATAACGGCGATGGATTGGTCGTACTCGCGCCTTCGTCTTCGCATCATAAGTACCAAGCAACAAGAGACTCCATATTCATTCACTCATGAGTTGAACAACATGACCATCTCTCTCAAAGGCGCAAACTACAGCTCTGCGACTAGTCGCAGCGAGGAGACTCAGATGCTTACGACAACTCTGCGTCTTGTTTGCAGCGTATAGTATCTACGTACTACAGACATTTTACATCATAAAGAAGTAAGATATATACATATACTAATGAATTTAAAGTGTAAGTAACACTTTAATTCATTATTATATGTCACCATTGTCCCCCACCATTGACCATTGCCATTATTGTATGTCATGTTGTATGTGTGTTTGTTATGTGTTATTGTGTGTATTGTGTGTGTGTGTGTTGTTATCTTACTTCTTTATAGATTTTGCATTAATATTTTGCGAATCGGTCTAAAACGATTTGTTTTCTTTAATTTTCATTGTTATGACATTTATGTCAGGCTGTCAAGCTATCGTTACTTTTTCTTCCAAATTTTCTCTCATAAAGTTTTTTACTAGTTTATTCTGTGAAGGTTACTTTTGATTTATATTATTTAAATTATTTTTATCAATATGTTAGCCCAAATATTGTATTTTATAGATAATTATGATGGTTTACTGAATAACTGTATCCTAAATTAGACTTATAAAATTAATTGACACGCTCTCAGAATTCAGCGAAGAAGTTCTTGAATGAATACTGATATTTATGGCCGATTCGATTACTGACAAGTGGCATTTTTTGAAAGAAAGTCTTCAAAAATGGAAAAACTCTAAAAAAGAACGTGGTGAATAATTTTGATACGAGACGAGGTTTTATAAGCGAGGACTACCACATTCCGAGGCTCTTTTCGATCCTGAATTCCGTGAGGGAAACATCTCCGCGACAAGTAGTAAAACTATACCTACTTATTGACTCCGGGTCTCCGTGCTGACGATACCGACCCGTGCTTCTTTGGATTTATCAGGCCTCAGCGCTGACGAGGCCTGATATATAGCCTGGCCTGGTGCCGTACTTCAAAGTTTCCTTTTTAACTGGAGGGTTAACAAAATCAAATCAAAAATCATTTATTTCAATCATTTCCAGATCATACGTTATCATCAATAACAAATATTATACAAAAATAATTAATTAAATAATAAGTATAAATAAATAAAATTAAAATTGTAAATTCAAATCAAAATCACAAAACGAAATCAAAATCATAAAATTAAATTAATATAATAAAATTAAAATTAACTTCAAATCACAAAATCAACATTATCAATAATACGCCTGCCCCTGAGTCATTTGTTTGTTTGTCATTACATTATCCATATAACAATGGTTAATGTACTGACAATCAAACCTGTTCGCAAATACGCTCAGGATAGTGCTGGAAGTGGTCCGGAGCCTGCGCCCCAGAGATGTGCACCGTTACTAAAAATCTGAGAGTGTGTGTTAGGTAGGGAAGTGTTTTTTTTTTTATATAATTTGTATTTCTCTTAATTTCCTAAATTATATTTTGTTTACGTGTCTATTCCCCTTTTATACAGGGTTACTGGTAACTCGACGTATTCCTTGCAGGACGTCATAGTAGGGTTAAAATGCAGCAAATTAGGCCTCCAAATGTTCTACCGAAATTCAGTAGTTTTTGAGTTAATTCGATTTTTAGCTTTTTTATGAAAAATCCCAGATTAAATCATTTGGAGCCAATTTAAAAATGATTTACGGCGCGACTGTACTGAAATTTAAGTTAACATCATAGCTGACGCCGTAGCAGATCCTTGTTAATAATTCAAAGTTCAAAAATGCCAAAAACTTTGGCAAATATCACTAAAGAAACATTTAGTTTTTTGTGAATTTTGCTATTACTTCATACAAAATGTTGTCTAGTGAAAATAAAAATTACTACGCCTGATGTACAAATTACTAGGAAAATATCCTTGTCTTATCAGCTATTCAGAAAGGTATGATTGTCAATACTTTTGCATGTGTGACAGGGAAAGAATGAGTTTTATGAGGAGCAGGTAAAATTGCGAGACGGTCAACCTATTGTTTCATATTCGTATTATTCGTAGTTTTTACCTGCGCTTGAACCCCAAACACTCGGCAAGCTTTGTGATTGGTCACTATTGTTCTCCCGGCATGACACGGGGTGCGACTTTACAAAATCTGGTCGTCAGAGTCAGTTAGTTTCAACTCTACGTCGCGCAAGCTCGTGTTTTGTTATCTGGCTATTTCCTTAACTGATACTGCGTATCTTGCTCTTGTGCTGTGCTGTGCCTTCATAAGTGCTGACTATGGCTGCATATTCTAACCTTGAATACGCTGACATAATGTACTGTTACGGACTCAGTGACGGTAACGCTGCTCAGGCGCGGAGAGAATATCAACTTCGTTTTCCCAACCGCCGACTCCCACACGTTAGTGTTTTTGGATCGACTTATCGGCGATTATCTGAAACTGGCAGCGTCCAAAGAAGCAGGCAAATTGACACTGGTCGTTCTCGGAGATACACGGCTGAGGACGAAGAGCTGATTCTTCAACGTTTTATTGACGACCCCAACATATCGACAAACATCGTAGCGCGTGAGCTTGCTATGTCACAGTGGAAAGTCTGGTCTGTAGTTCACTTATCAGGCCGACATCCATACCACTATCAACCTGTCCAGTCATTAGAAGAGGGAGATCCGCCAAGACGGCTTGAATTTTGTCGTTTTATGCTAAATGCCGACGCCGAAAGCGAAAACTTTTTAAAAAACATTCTGTGGACCGATGAGTCATGTTTTGACCGTGATGGTATCACAAATTACCACAACTTACATTACTGGGCACCGAAGGCAGAAGCAAATCCTAAGAAACTGAAACCAACCGCATCCCAGCGTAGATTCTCGCTTAATGTTTGGATGGGTATTATCGACGACAAATTAATTGGCCCACATTTTTTACCCCAAACATTAAATGGGGAACTTTATGAAGATTTCCTAAGAAATCATTTAACACCACTGCTCACGGATGTACCGGAAGACAGAAGAGCAAACATGATGTATCAACATGACGGATGTCCAGCCCACTTCCGAATCACAATTCGACAATTGCTGGATGAAACCTACCCAAACCGATGGATAGGGCGCGGTGGGCCAATTCCGTGGCCTGCACGTAGCCCTGATCTTACGCCACTAGACTTTTACGTCTGGGGTCATATGAAAGACCTAGTTTATGACCTAGTTTAAGACCTAGTTTAAGACCTAGTTTATGTTTAGACCCCAGTAAATTCAATTGAAGAACTAAGGGAGAGAATAAGAGATGCAGCGGACCAGATGAGGGCAACAATCACATCAAGAATCACAAAAACTGAAGTGAGGAAGCGAATAAGAACGTGTATTAGAAACCGAGGGCAGCACATCGAACAAGACGTGTGAAAGTGTAGTAAAAGTTTTTAAACTGATATTTTATTATTAAAAATAATGCTAATATTCACGAAATAGTTTTATTGATTTTCCGAATAATCACCTTTTTGTGAGACGCACATAATGTAGTCCTTAACTTTGTATTAACTTTCATACCTTTCTGAATAGCTGATAAGACAAGGATATTTTCCTAGTAATTTGTACATCAGACGTAGTAATTTTTTTTTTCACTAGACAACATTTTGTATGAAGTAATAGCAAAATTCACAAAAAAACTAAATGTTTCTTTAGTGATATTTGCCAAAGTTTTTGGCATTTTTGAACTTTGAATTATTAACAAGGATCTGCTATGGCGTCAGCTATGATGTTAACTTAAATTTCAGTACAGTCGCGCCGTAAATCATTTTTAAATTGGCTCCAAATGATTTAATCTGGGATTTTTCATAGAAAAGCTAAAAATCGAATTAACTCAAAAACTACTGAATTTCGGTAGAACATTTGGTGGCCTAATTTGCTGCATTTTAACCCTACTATGACGTCCTGCAAGGAATACGTCGAGTTACCAGTAACCCTGTATTATTAGATTATTAGATTCGTTACAAGCGGCAATACGCACAGTCTGCGCTGCCATTTAAAATTTATTTGACTTCATTTCATTTGATTGCGCCAGCAGTCACGCTTGTGACTGCTAGGCCAATGAGGCAGTTAAAGAATAAAGTTGTCTATTCTCTGGGAGTCGTCGAGTTTCATTTGTTTCTACGTATGAAACTACTACCAGAAATGCGTAGAAACAAATGAAGCTCATCGGCTCCCAAAGAACATATTTATTTATTTATTTATATATACTTTATTGTACACCACAAAAATACATAACAAAAAAAAGATATAATCAAACACTACAAAATATACAATGGGCGGCCTTATCGCTTTCTGCAATCTCTTCCAGGCAACCTTAGAATGGACAGTGATTTGCCTGGATATGATGGGGAATGGGAATGGGAATGGGGCTGTCTTTGGTGCAAATAATAAGTGCCTACTTACAATATAATACTAAAATAGATACATACATAAAAATAGATACATAAATACATACATACTAAATAATATAAGCAACGAAAACAAATGAAGACTAAAGATATTTACAGTTACGTGAACACGATCACAACGACAAATAATGTTCCTTACATACAACTTTATTTTGGTAGGTACCCAGAATCTGACAGAGGAGGCTGCGTTAGCCTATAGTTGCTGTGGCTGAGAAGCGTGACAAACTTCATAACTTCACGCCAGTATTCCCAAAAGGATTGGGCAGAGGTGCACCTATAGGTACAAGGTGTCGTTTTGCATGCTCGTCAAATACAAGGAGCTAATGATTCTCAACACAAATCAATGATAAAATAAGTAGGTTTTTTTTTTTCATTTTTCACGTGCCTCTGTTAGGTGGGCGAGGCGCGAGGCCTGCTGAACGTCGACACGCACGCACACAGCGACATAGTCGTGCGACACTGCCTACCGCATACGCAACGGGCAATTCTGTTCTTTGAAAGTGGTGTATTCTGAAATACTGTCAAACAAAAAAACAAGTATGTATTATTTATTGAGCAGGTATCGTAATTTTATTTGATTATTTATGTCTTTCATAACAGCCTCCTGAGGATCCAAAACCTCCAAAAAAAAAAAAAAAAATCAAAATCAAATCAAAAAAATCCAAAATCCAAATCAAATTCAAAACCTGAATTCCAACCTGAACCTGAACTGATTTGAACCTGAATTCAAATCCTGAGGATGCAAAACGGCACGTCCCATACAATTAGGGACAAGCCTATTGCCATCATCCGGGCATGAATCCAGAATCCAGGCTGCTACTAACAAATTCCAGACAGAAAATCCCAATAACACTTTGCCCGACCCGGGAATCGAACCCAGGACCTCATCATCAGCAGTAGCGCTTGTGACCACTTGACCAAAGAGGCAGTCTGAGGCAGAAGTGTGGCAAACATGACCCAAAAACATATTTTTACACAAATACAACAGTAGGTATATTGTTTTGCCAAAAAAATCCGTTTCTCCATCTTCGTTTTCGTCATCCTCTGCTCCCTTTCATTGTGTAATGGCACATAAATTATATATGATTGATCACCCTCCCGTTATCCATACCTAAATACCGCTCCATATTTTTGTTTACACAATAAAATCATTACAATATTTTTTGTCGTATGAAATAAACCATTATTTTTGTTGGAATACAAATCATCGTTTTTGTTGAAATATGTTACTTTCTGGATAAATTGTGGTTGTTTTTCTTTTTATTGTCTCGATGAACATGTTACTGCACACATTTAGTCAAGAAAGTGGCAACATCAATTTGTTAGTGACATGATTATTGACAATTTATTAGTGTTCTCTGAGGTGCAGGTATCAAGTTCAAGAGACACACGTGTGAGCACTATGTAGCTACTATTAAGCCGCCTTTTACTGGGTACATCTTTCACTGACTTGAGTGTGCCCTGGCGGTTAAGAGTATGTCATGCTCACTCAAATGTCTCGCTGGTGGTGGCGTGTGTGTTGGATCATTAAGTTCCCTTAAAAATGGTTGAGCTAATTGGTGCTGATCCATGCGTTATGTTCGTGAACGAGCGCCGTCAGTTGGGACGGGTCCTCTCTTAGCTGCCACGGCTTATTTTTAATTTAGTTTTTATCTTTTTATTACGGACGCTTTTTAACGTGCACGTCTTTCTACATTGTTCTCACATGTATATTTCCAACATGAACGATGTAACCAATATTTTGGAGAAATATTTTTTGATTTAAAAGAGTGTCCGTGGAGTTTCTTGCCCGTTCTTCTCCATAGGGATCTACTACGCTTTGGAATGGGCTACTAGCTTCATCTTTCTGACTGACCAACCCATTGACAATTCAAAAGTGCCTGTAATTGGTTTATTTGAAATAAATGCTTTGAGTTTGAGTATGAGTTTGAGTTCGACACTGAACTTCATTCATAATCAGCCTATAATGTTCTCACTGCTGGGACACAGACAGACTCTCGGTGAGAGGGAGTGGGCCGTAATCCACCACGCGGGCCCAGTGCGTGTTGGTAGATGTCACATGTCTTCGAATTTTTGGTTCTAGGTCTCTAGGACATGCCATTCCTCACGATGTTTTCCTTCATCGTTTTGACAGAATAATATTATATTATTTTATTTATGCGGGAAGCACAGAACCGGTCGAAGTGGCGGTGCTTGGGGGAGGCCTATGTCCAGCAGTGGACATCTTTCGGCTGAAACGATGATGATGATGATGAAAGCACCCGTCTTGGTTCGAACCTACGACCTTATAAGTTGTAAGTCGAGGTTTTTAGTACTGACTGGCGACTTCATTTACGTAGGTACTTATTTAATAATCTCACTATTTCGCATTAAACAATCAACTTAAAATAAAAGTAACACTAAACCCCCGTTCGCACGGGCGTAAAAAAATCGCGGCGGAATTTTATAGCGCAATGGATTTTCAACTCTCGTAGTTGAGCCGAGCGTTGAGAACCCAACTTACCGATAACAGAGTACATTCTAGCGCGTCGAAAAAACACACTGTTGGATTTTGCATTCTCGGCGCTAAGCAGAGCGTTGAAAATCCAGTGCGCTATAAAATCCCGCTGCGATTTTATTACGCCCGTGCGAACGGGGGTTAAGGGCCTGTTTCACCACCTACGATTAAGTTCCTATTAACTTAATAAATAATAATAATAATTAGCGCTTCGCAGCCCTTAACCTTGTAGCAGAGGAGGTAGACGTTTTTGCGTGTACACTGAGTGAATTCACAAGGATAACATTATATGTAATAAGTTTTAGATAATAAGTTTTTAAGTTTGTTTCACTATTGCATCGGGTTTTACCTGTAAAAATATCTGTAAGTGAGGATATAAATAAATAAATAAAATAAATAAACTTACTTGACAGATAATTTCATACAAATTCCATTTTTGAATATAATTCGGTGAGTAGTGGCTATTCGGACATCGTGAAATAGGCGCTTACTGTAAACCAGCATTTTTTAAGGTGTCAACACACCAAAGCCGCGGCTTCAGAACGTTGAAAGTCGGATGACTTTTGTTTATAATGCGGCTTGGTGTGTAGACACCTTTACATTTTATCTTGCACAATATTTGAGTAGTAACAGAGAAATTGATATTGATTGAATTGTTTCGCAACGTTGTACTCGAAATGTTTTTGAGTTTTTCTATTACGGAATTCTCAGTAAAAGCCGGGAAGCTGCATAAAGTAATTAGGTCATCCACAATAGGGACAATGAATAAAAAAAAAATATTGTCACTTATTTTTTCTTTTTTTACGTCATCAAAACATTACTGCAATACGGGGGGTTATAATGTGGCATGACGTCAGTGCTTGCTAGATTTTATACGTAGTTTGTTATAGTTGTGACGTTCGAGACCCCACCCTAACTTTAATGCATTTTATCTAAGTCATTTTTTATTAATATGATAAAGCAAAAAATACGTGTCTAATATATTTTTTTTTTATTATCTAACTGACGGACTAAAAATAGAATTTCTTTTTTTTACTCAGGAAATATCCCTATTTAATGGGATAAAATTTATAATAGAACTGGCGAAGTATTAATGTACTAGCTACACACATTTGCCTACCTTAGAAGCTATCTGTTTTTTTTTTTATAAAAAGACATACCAGAATGTGGGGACTAGAATAAAACAAAACAAATGAAACAGAAAGCCTAAATTCAAACATCGAAATTAAAAAAACAAATAACACTCATAGGTAGTAGTGATGGGCCGATATGGGTTTCGCCAATCAGCCGACCCGCTACACTGCAGTTTAATTTATTTATTGCCGTGTTGACGTCCCCATCTCCAACTGTATACGTATCTTGGCCATTTTAATGACATAGACAGGTGTTGCAACCTTTAAAAAATAAATCAAAATTTTATTAAATCGGACAACAAATGATCCATAGTGTTAGTAATATCTTATAGCTAGCGTTAGTAAGTAAAAATATTTTTTGGAGGTAATTTTGAATTGTATTTGTAGCATTTTGCACAGAAGATGACCAAGTAAGGTACAAGTTTCTGACCTGGCCATCCTCTCCACAAGATGCCTCAAAATAGAAACTCTCAGTCACTATTATTAACATATACGGGATATTTACCATGTTTACTGTTAATTTCGAGTACCCGATATTTCGGCACTGTTGGAAGCGAAGATCACGGATAAACTGAAATTTTTGCGGGTGGGTGTTTCTCAGTCACTGTTTTCAGAATGCTGTTGCTACTGCCCCGGGCTGTTGTTACTAATGATGCGATTTTTTTTCAGATGATCAGCTTTTTATTCATTGGAAAATGCATAGTTTATTAAATAAAGCCTCTTTTTAACTTTCTGGCCATTTGTCACAGTTGGTCGCTGTAACTAAGCTAGGGCGCCACGATCAATTAATAGGTTAGGTTAGGTTTGTACTGTTACCAACCCGCTACATCCAAATTGGTTGCAATTACTTAGCTATTTTGTGTTTTTAGGACTCCAGAATAGGAATTATTTGAGGTTCACATAAAGAGGTGCAATCATTATTAGAGTGTTTCATAATATTTTTAGGGTCGCAAAATGAGAATTATTAGAGGTGCGGTTAACTATATGCCTTATTATTATTCCTAAAAATTTTACACAAGAAAACGACATCTAGATCCTTGATATATCATAAAGAATGTCAACCCACCATCTTGCCTGACATGGACCATTACGTCAACAGAAAAGTAATATCAATTTATTGTATTGAAATAACATGAGAGGGAAGAAAGATGTCTCTTGTTATAATGTTTGTCTCGCGACTGATTTAGAGCCGAAAATATACGGGAATATGTTTGCTATATTGTAATGTATGGTATTCTTTATAGAGGGAATTGGAAATTATGGGCTAGGCTTTAGATTCGTAGTTGATATAATGGTGTGCTAGGTTTTGTTTTTTTGGATGATATTATTATTATTTTTTTAAATTCTTTTCTTTTTGTGATAATTATGTGATAAAAATAGGAGCTCGTGGCTAAGTAATAACAGCCGCACGGGTCGATCCATCAGGTTAAGCTACGCTTGCCGGGGTTGGTCCTTGGATGGGTGACCATCTTTACATACCGAGACTCCTCCGTGCCTCGGAAAGCACGTTAAGCCGTTGGTGCCGGCTGTCATTCGTGGATCTTTGACAGTCGTTACGGGTCATCAGAAGCCCGAAAGTCTGACAATCAGTCTTACCAAGGGGTATCGTATTACCCAGTTAATGGGTTGTGGAGGTCAGATAGGCAGTCGCTCCATGTAAAATAATGGTATTAAGCTGCATCCGGTTAGACTGGAAGCCGACCCCAACATAGTTGGGAAAAGGCTAGCAGATTGATTGATGTGATAGAAATACTTAGGAAAATCAACTTTTAAAGTTTTTTACATTCGTAGTACTTATAGATACCTACGAAGTCAATGTGAGACTAAGCCGACGTTTGCACGGACGTAAAAATATCGCGGCGATTTTTTTTCGCGCACTGGATTTTCAACGCTCTGCTAAGCGCCGAGAGTTGAAAATCCAACAGTGTGTTTTATCGACGTGCTGGGATGCACTCTGTTGTTGTTAGATTGGATTCTCGAAGCTCGGCTCAACACCGAGAGTTTAAAATCCAGTGTGCGATAAAATCCCGCCGCGATATATTTACGTCCGTGGGAACGTCGGCTAAATAACCGTTAGCCAGTTTTCTAATGTGTGTGTGTGTGTGTGTGATATGTGTGTGTATGTTAATTTAATTTTAATTATTGTCATGGTTGTATTGTAAGTTTCAAGACACATCATACTGATGAAAAATTAAAATTATCTTAAGGTTTTCATTGGTTTTTATAATGTCAAAATATGTTCAAGTGACTTTAACCATTTTGACTGGTCTTAATAAGTGAACTTTATAAAAATGAAAGCAGCAAAATTAAAACAATACTTAAAAAATATAAAAAAGGTACAACATTATAAAATACTGTCGACCAAACTTTAATGTAACAAAGGTACCTTAGTCGACAATATTTTTTACACAAAATAAATATTTGATAGCTTTTCAGAACATCGTTGTTTTAGTAGCAGTGTTCGTAATAAAACATTTTTTTTAATAAAAACCTGAAATTTTATACAAAATAAAATTTATATGACAAAAGTTATTAATTCGTAGCTTTGTAAAGTCTGTCGAATAAATGTTTTTGTAAACATGTCATTTCCATTATATATTATGTTTTAAAAACTGGCACACGCGAAAATTTATGCTTAAATTATTAGGTACTATCATTAAAATGTGCCGCGTTTAGCAACTTCAACACAAATTGTAGTCTAACAAAATAACTGAAATAGTTTATTTTTATTGCTACAGTAGTATTTCAACATAATTATATCGTAGACCATTAACAAACTGCATTAGTAATTTAGAATATTTTCAAAATAAAAACCTAACTAACATATTTCATTGTTATCATAACTAAGCTAATAAGAAACGAAAAGCTTTGTTCTGCAGAAAAACGTAAAAAAACTAAATCTAAATAGTAAACTGAAACAGAAATTTTAAATAGGTATTTGTACCTATTAAATTAAATTTTAACATGACTTGTTCGCCAGCTTGACTACTTACTACATAATTTAAAATAATCTTAATATTGATGTTAAATAAAATAAAAATACTGCTTTATTTTCAGAACTTATTACAAGTTTTAACAATGTACAAATGGTTTGAAACAAAATTGTAAACAAATTTTTTTGATAAAGTTTTTGCTTTGATTTATTCTTATAGCAACGTTAAATATCTTAATATTGAGGGGAAGGTAGACTGTGTTGTAGCGAATAAGGAATGTATGAATAACGTGTACAGTCAACCTCAAAAAGAAGTGGTATCCGTCGACAAGAATTCATATAATTGTCTACAATCTTTGTTCTTTCTTCTTCTTAAAGTGTCGATGACAATCTAAATGGATTGAGCAAAGAATTCGTATTCAGAGAAAGTATTAAATTATAATCAGTAGCGTCCATTAGGTTTAGCTTGATGTATAAGTGAAATGGCGTTATGGCTGTCTAGTTTGACGCGCGAGATAGTAGACTCTCACGCGCACCGGAACTAACACATCAATAAATTTTGTGTTTTTAAAATTCCTATAAAACCAAATGTATAGGGTTAAATCATTTGGATTTGTGTGTTATTTGACTATATTGTTTCCTGCTGTACTAAAACCGAAACATAATTACTTTCCAAAGTAGCACCGTCTATTTTATGTTTTTACGATTGTACGTAAACAGTTCCTTATTGTGCAGTAAAATTTACTTTAAATCGAAGGTATTTAAATATGTTAGGAACTTACTAAACTGAAACTTGATTTAAGTATAGCATTTTGTTATAATCTACATTTAAACGAAGCGCGTTTAGTTCCATAACGCCATGTCACTTTGTGTAAGTGCGAGCTAAACCACGCTTCGATGTATCCTCTTAAGCTTCTCATCGTTTGAGGAACAACACCGCATTTATACTCCAGGGCGGAGTCCTATGAATCCTTGTTCTCTAATTTTGTATCAATGTGTAGCCACAGAACAATACACATTAGGTATCTAATTGGAGCGAGACATTAATACAGTTTTATTAAACACAAATTGTACACAATCAATTGAATTTTTGCCGGTACATAAATACATAAAGAAAGAAGCATATCATTTATTTGGGAAGAGTGCATGATACAAAAAATAACAAATTAAAAAAAAAAACTGTACAAAATAATTGCCTGACGTCTGTCAGTATGAATGTGTGTATGGGTGTGTGTGTGTGTGTGTGTGTGTGTGTGTGTGTGTGTGTGTGTGTGTGTGTGTGTGTGTGTGTGTGTGTGTGTGTGTGTGTGTGTGTGTGTGTGTGTGTGTGTGTGTGTGTGATGACATCCTGGGGAAGAACATAGGCTACCAGGGTAGGGGGTGATATAGAGGATGAAAGATGCTTTTTGCAGGAAATAAAGAAATATATGGTTCATTATTTTTGAAACATCATTCCCTAAGGGGGTAAAATAGGGGTTGATTTTAAAATTCACAAAACTGCACGGATTTCGATAAAATTTGGCAAGGCTATAGATAACATCCTGGGGAAGAACATAGACTACTTTTTGTCTTAAAAAATAATCCTACAGGAGTGATATAGGGGATGAAAGTTTGTATGGGAAACCCAGCATTTCTTAAGTTAGTTATAATTTAAAAAATTGAAGTTTATGTTTTTGGTAGGAAATAAAGAAAATGCGGTTCAGGATTTTTGAAAAATCATCCCCTAAGGGGATTGGTTATTCAGATTAGACCATTTTAAGGCATTGTTAAAATGGTGTTATGTAGTATGCGTACACCTCCATACTTTAAGTAGGATAGGTACGACATAAGAGGATAATATAAGGTGGATACTTGTAACGTTTGACTTATCATTCGAGACGAGCTTGCTTACAAAACGGCCGATACAAGACGCGGCGAACGCTCGCTTCGAACTCATGGCTCAAGCGCGCTCCATTTCTTGTTACAAAACGGCCATAGAGTAAAGTAGGTAAAAAATGAAAACGGCGATACACCATACGTGGCGAACGCTCGCTTCGAACTCATGGCTCAAGCGCGCTCCATTTCTTGTTACAAAACGGCCATAGAGTAATGTAGGTAAAAAATGAAAACGGCGATACACCATACGTGGCGAACGCTCGCTTCGAACTCATGGCTCAAGCGCGCTCTATTTCTTGTTACAAAACGGCCATAGAGTAAAGTAGGTAAAAAATGAAAACGGCGATACACCATACGTGGCGAACGCTCGCTTCGAACTCATGGCTCAAGCGCGCTCCATTTCTTGTTACAAAACGGCCATAGAGTAAAGTAGGTAAAAAATTAAAACGGCGATACACCATACGTGGCGAACGCTCGCTTCGAACTCATGGCTCAAGCGCGCTCCATTTCTTGTTACAAAACGGCCATAGAGTAAAGTAGGTAAAAAATGAAAACGGCGATACACCATACGTGGTGAACGCTCGCTTCGAACACATGGCTCAAGCGCGCTCCATTTCTTGTTACAAAACGGCCATAGAGTAAAGTAGGTAAAAAATTAAAACGGCGATACACCATACGTGGCGAACGCTCGCTTCGAACTCATGGCTCAAGCGCGCTCCATTTCTTGTTACAAAACGGCCATAGAGTAAAGTAGGTAAAAAATGAAAACGGCGATACACCATACGCGGCGAACGCTCGCTTCGAACTCATGGCTCAAGCGCGCTCCATTTCTTGTTACAAAACGGCCGTAGAGTAAAGTAGGTAAAAAATGAAAACGGCGATACACCATACGTGGTGAACGCTCGCTTCGAACTCATGGCTCAAGCGCGCTCCATTTCTTGTTACAAAACGGCCATAGAGTAAAGTAGGTAAAAAATTAAAACGGGGATACACCATACGTGGTGAACGCTCGCTTCGAACTCATGGCTCAAGCGCGCTCCATTTCTTGTTACAAAACGGCCATAGAGTAAAGTAGGTAAAAAATTAAAACGGGGATACACCATACGTGGTGAACGCTCGCTTCGAACTCGTGGCTCAAGCGCGCTCCATTTCTTGTTACTTAACGGCCATAGAGTAAAGTAGGTAAAAAATGAAAACGGCGATACACCATACGTGGTGAACGCTCGCTTCGAACTCATGGCTCAAGCGCGCTCCATTTCTTGTTACAAAACGGCCATAGAGTAAAGTAGGTAAAAAATGAAAACGTCGATACACCATACGTGGCGAACGCTCGCTTCCAGCACTTGACTCGACCTGCACTGACTCGTTTGTACTTTTGACTTTTTGACTCGCATCGAGCGGCTCGGTTCGCTGTACTAATTACCTACATTCTATGTAAATAAATAAATATATCTATATCGCTGCACTGTCTATTGTAAAGCATTTCAAAAGAATTCACGAAAAAGCCGACAGGCTACTACTGGAGGATCCGGCACTCGCATCCATAGACTAGTATACATATATGCTCACATCGAGTGGCTCAGTTCGCCGCGCTGCACTGACTACGGTAACGCGTTAAAAAAACTCGATACATTACAAACAAACGTTACAAGTCAATCTCTGCCGTAGTTGTGATTGTGTGATCTGATTGTGTAGATGTGCCTGTGTCTGTGTATGTGACTGTGTCTGTGTCTGTGTGTCTGTGTGATCTGTATGAGCCTGACTGTACATAGTACGTTTGCATGGAAACACCGAATAACCATGTTCTGACCACTGTTTGAGAGATCGTGACACTCCTCCACTTGGAATGTCTGATGAGCACCTAGATGAAGGAATATTTCTAAATATTAGGGCGTGATGACATGGCGGTCAGCGACGTCAGTTACTCGTATTTCTGATAAGGAACGGATAGTTGTTTCTATATGGGGAGAGCAAAGGTTAAAAATACATATTTGATATTAATTTCCACTTGACACCTCAACGCGTTCCTGGGAAAAAGGTACTTGACAGACAGACAGACGGACAACGAAATGATCCCATAAGGGTTTCGTTTTTTCTTTTGGATAAAACGGAACTCTAAATAAAAAAGGGTAAGGATTTTGACGAGAACTCTGTTTAGAAAAAAAAACATCTCTGAAGTTTGCCAACTCTGTGCACTTCATTATACACTAAATTTAACTTAGCAGCACAGACACATAAAAAGCTTATCGTCCAGTATAATTCGCGAATTTAACAAATCCACTAAATTCATTGCCCGAATTTAATAATGACGTACTTTGTTGGTATAAAACGAGTTTCGAGTACTTTGACCGAAGTATTTATATTTTATAAGCATATAAACCGAACCAGCTCATTGTTAAAAAGGTCCTGGGTATTGTTGATATATTGTAAAAAGTTAAAGGATTTATTGGTTGAACGATTTATCACACCGGGGCCACATTAACGGGATATGCCGTTGATTATCGCGTTAAAGGGCATTAGCCGTAGGTGTAGCCACCACTTACAGCAATAATTTGATCAAATCTTGACCGAAGTTAACTACCGCGATGTTTATGGCGTTTATGGGCTTTGACGTTGATGTCAATGTGGCCCGGGCAAAGTTGATCAATGCTACATGAGGTACAAAGGCCCTGAAGAGTGCTGTCGCATTTCATCACCTCTCTCACTCACACGGGACCAAATTTTGAAGAATGTTAAATGAAAAGATGCTTTTTTGAAAAATGTAATCAATTAGCGAACTAGTAAATAATATTAATTTAATAGGTCATTATTTTTTATTGTGGCATTTATTTAACTCATCTCAAAAACAGATAATACTTTTTACCCGACTACGGCCAAGCCAAAAGGAAGGGTTATGATTTTAGCAGTCTATGTAAGTATGTATGTATATAGGTATGTATGTGTTCCACCGTAGCGCCTAAATTACTGAACCGATTTTAATGAATGAGGTATCAATAGATTCGTAATAATGGTCCGGGTGACATAGCCTATATAAATTCTCCCTAAATTTAATACGATGGACTTTACACGTAAATTACTGACCACGAAAAAAAATAAATTGAGATAATAATGACATGTTTGGTATCAAAAGAAAAGCCTTGACGACCACATTACAAATATGTTTATATTTTATGTCATATTGTTTAAGTAAATAAATATATTTAAATTAAAATAAATAAATAAAATGTTTTTTTTTTTTAATTTTTAAAAATAAGTAAGAGTGGAGGTAAATAATATTAATTTAATTGGACCGACCTCGGCGAGCGTGATTTTTCAGTAGTCGGGGTTTAGTTTTTGAACTTACTTTTTATTTCAGCTGAGTTTATTAGATAATAAAACAGAAATTACAGAAACTACATAAAATTGCAAATTGTATTCCACGGAAAATACGTACTATTATATACAACTCATTAGTAAAATCACACCTCGAGCATCTTATCGAAATATGGGGATCTGCCGCGAAAACTATCCTGATGCCTTTGCAAAGAACCCAAAACAAAATTATTAAAACCCTATATCACTATCATTATCTGACTCCGACTAAAATAATATTTAAAAAAACTAAATTATTAAATCTCACACAACTATACACATACGGCACCTGCATTCTAATTAAAAAAATCACCACAAACAGCATACAATCCAATTTACAATTACACAAAAAAAACATATCATACAACCTAAGAAATAAAAATAAACTACAACGAAGACAAGCTCGTACTAACTATGGTGAAAAAACCATATTGTTCGAGGGAGCACAGCTGTATAATGACCTGCCAAATGACGTAAAAGATTGTAACAACATTAACTCATTCAAAGTGAAACTAAAAAATTATATTCAACAAATGTAGTCATACCGTATCAATTAATTTTAGCAACTTCTTACCTACCAATTATTTATTTATATAACTTCACCAACACGCACCTGAGGCAAAATGTATTCATTTAGATTTAAGCAATAACTTTGTATCTCATTGTAAGTGAACCTATGTATTGTTCTTATGAGAATAAAAATTCTTTAAACCTAAATGTGTTTTTAGAATTAGGTAGGTACTCGTACCTATTAAAATAATATTATTTACTAGTACGCTAATTGATAACATTTTTCAAAAAAACATCTTTTCATTTGACAATCTTAAAAATTTGGTCCCATGTGAGCGAGACAGGTGATAAAATGCTACCTTAAACCGGCGCTGGCGTCTCGTATTTACCATGAAGCAGCATCACATCAGTTTTCCTCAATGCTCTAGGCAGACGTGCTTTTTAAGGGACATTGATGCGCAAACAGTTCTATGGTAACGGTTTTTTGCTCAAAAAGGGGGTTACCTGGAAAGTTTTCCGTGAGTTTTGAAAATTGGTGATTTTATTGAGTTCGACGCGCTCTCTTCGAATTCTTTGAAAAGATGAATAGTAGTTTGCGGCGCTCGTACGCCAAAACTATTGATTTTATAAGAAAAATATGATACATAAATTGAAGGAAATTTTCTCTAGTTTAATTTTGTATACTAAAATTTTATCGTAAAATGAGTCAGAAAGGAGAGGCGTCATTTTTCCAATATGGTGGCGTGAGCGGTAAAGAGACGAGGTGGCAATGTAAAACTTTCTAGAGAGCACGTCGAACTCAATAAAATCACCAATTTCTCCCGGAAAACTTTCCAGGTAACTACCAAAATGACTGGATTATACGTATGTACTATCGGAGAAACGAACATCTACACGCCGTAGGGACTATTCTTGTTTGCAACGCTTGGCCGCTATAGTAACGCTTGCTAACAGATGTGGTCATCTGTGCACGGGATTTTTTTTCACAGCGTAATAGATGTTCGTTTCTCCCATGGTACATAGAAACCGCCAGTACTGTTTCACGCCCGTGCGGCTGCCATCCACCAGGCACCTTCCAGGCTGTAAACTTAATGACGTCACCAGTAATCATAAAGTACTCATCTCCCTGACCTTTCAAAAATATAAGCAACAATAAAACAAAACATACCGAAAGCAGTCACTATCCAAAATTAATAAAATTTCTCACTTTACCTTATTCAAGCAGTCCCTTTGAAGTGTATATGAAAGGAGCAACAAATTAACTGTTCAAAAACTCCCAGAGATGATGTTTTAATGCTGTTCAAATATAATATTAAATGTTTCTGTCACAATTTCAAGGTGACTCTGGTACGAGTATTTTGTAGTTAATTTATCTGTTAAACAATATTAAAATAATAGAGTACTTTGAGAACGAAGACCTATAGCGCAGCTTGCGGTAGGAATTATCACGCGAAATTGCTTCATACTTGTATGCCCCCTCCATGCGACTTTCTTCTTTTGAATTCTCCTTTCGTATCAATTTGGTCAAAACGTAAATCCACGAAAAAAATTTCATCAGTCTTCTAATGTGCGAGCGCGACAGCAATACATTTGTGCGCGAGTGATAGAGATAAGTATTGAGGGGTCATTGTACGATAGCCTTTCTGCTTCGCGACCAGACTTTACGACTGGACGACTCGTCTTCGTGTTCGTCTATACTACAACCATACCTATTCCTGCCATCAAGCAACGCTGCTGTATTTTAAAGGCTAAGAGTTCGAGTGTAGTGAGGGTTTTCATGAAAATACACGCCACCAGTTGGCGCCACTTTGACAAGAGATCTTCCATTTCGACAATGAATATAAAATATATGATGACGTTCATCATTCGTTTCATTCATTCGTTCATCATTCAGTCACAACTAAAGACAATATAGGTGCTTTGACACTTTTGACAGGTCCCCGGACCTGACGTCTCAGTGCTGCCACCAAGTGAACGTCATTTCAGAAAACCCTCATTACAAGCACATGAGACTTTTCAGTTATGTGGCTGGGATGGCAACGCATTTGCGATGCTTTTGGTATTGTTTATACCCACAGAGGGCCAATATAGTGGACTGTCAACGTGTTTCCAACCCAAATAAACAGCATTAAGGCTAATGCCTAAAATAATGATGATTGAACTCATAATACAATCTCAAAGAAAACCACTTCGTCTACACAAAATATTACCCAAAGATACTGTAAAATTAATCCAACATAAAAAAGAAAGAAACTCTTGGAATCTTTTTCAATCTCGAAATCGGTTAATAGCAATTGAGTTTAAGGAATTCTTTTCAGAGTTCGTTACACTATTGATTTTGAGGATAATCTTCGCAAACACTTCGTTACTAAGAAAGGTTCTATTATTATCTTGGTAGAGCGACAGACCAGTCGAAATTACGCGACGGAAATTCAGCCTGCACCTGAATGCTTTTTAGAGTAGCAGCAACACACCTGCCGAAAATTTCGTCGTGTTTTGACGTAAAGTAAAAATCAGTCCTTGAGCAAAACTCGGTCGGTGGGAACTTCAATGTTCTGCATAGGTAAATTTCCACATGGTGTGTGTTCGAATATGTCGAAACGTACAATTCAGTACGCTTATCACGAAAGCGCGAAGTAAACGTAACGTAAATTCGAACGATTTTAAAATTCGAAATACACGTTATGTTACATAATGTTTACTTAGTTTAAGACTTTACTTATTATATTATTATTACGTCGCACGAATGCACCCGGAGAGATGGGCAAAGATCGTCACTCACTGGACGCCTGAGACAGGCCCCGGCGAAGGTGGTGAGACGATTTGATAAGGTAGAGATCGCACAAGACAGGGAGGTTTGGAAGGAAAAAGGGGAGGCCTTTGCCCAGCAGTGGGACACAATGTAGGCTAATAAAAAAAAGAAGACTTTATTCATATCTATGAGTTTATCAAATTGTACTCGTCGAAAAATTTAAACTAAAGTATTATACAATGTGTCTGAGAAAGGTGTGGCCAAAATTAAGGGTGTGGTACAGACCATCAAACTGAACAACTTTCTCCTGGGGACCAACATCGTAATCATGAAACAAGAATCAGTCGTCCCATACAAAACTACAATATCTACTCGACCAAATGAATGGGATGACTGATAATTTTTTCGCGATTACGACTTTGGTTCGCAGGAGAAAGTTGTTCAGTTTGATCATCTGTACCAATCAATCAATCTGCCTAGCCTTTTCCCAACTATGTTGGGGTCGGCTTCCAGTCTAACCGGATGCAGCTGCATACCAGTATTTTACATGAAGCGACTGCCTATTTGACCTTCACAACCTATTAACTGGGTAATACGATACCCCTTAGTAAGACTGGTTGTCAGACTTTCGGGCTTTTGACGACCCGTAACGACTGTCAAAGATCCACGAATGACAGCCGCTTACGTGCTTTCCGAGGCACGGAGGAGTCTCGGTATGTAAAGATGGTCACCCATCCACGGACCGACCCCGCAAGCGTAGCTTAACCTGTTGGATCGACCCGTGCGGCTGTTATTACTTAGCCACGAGCTCCTCTGTAGTTTGAACATCTGTACCACACCTTTAATATTTGCCACTATACTCTGCTCAGAATGACGTGACGTAATTTTCGGCAGGTGTGACGTCAGACTAAGATACAATCTTAGCAGAACACACTTCAATGGATCAAGCTCGACGTGATTCGAATATCATTGATAGGAATTTTAAGTGAACGTGATAGTTATTTTAATAGAATTCGAATGTGGTTCTGGGGTAATCAGATGGGTTAATGAAATTCTACATAACGAAGAGAGAGAGAGAGAGAGAGACTTTATGATATGATTCAGTGACTTATTTGAATGGTGCAATAATACTGGACAGGTCCACTCAATCTGTGTGGTTCTTTTCTCAAAAGACCATTTCAGACACCAATCTATATGGTCTTCACATGATCTGCCCAGGGTTATGTTTGGACTTTAAAAGAGATTGTGACCTCTGAGTTTGTTTCGACCTTTCTTCTCAGAATATTCAGACAGGAAACGCCGTTAAAACCTCATTAATAGTTTTGAACCGACGAAAAAAAAAACCGGCCAAGTGAGTGTCGGACCATGCACAATGAAGGGTTCCGTAGTTGGGATGAATTAATTTTAAGAACAAACTTAACATTGTAGTTGAAAAACATGTTCTCCCATACATTCCAACTGTAAATGTAAGTTTGTACTCACAATATTGATAGATTTACCATGTTATTTTAAGACCACAGACTTCTTATAGGTTTTCCTGTAATCTACGGGTAAACATCTATTTTCTGTATTTTTTTCAAAATTTTAGGCTCAGTAGTTTCGGAGATAAGGGGGGGGGGGAATGGTCAATTTTCGTCTATTTTCTTAAATAACTTTAAAACAATTTATTTTAAAATTATAAAAAAAAATATATTTGAGACCCTCATAGTAACCCTTTTATTTGCCAGGCTACATGGTGTAGTTTGCAAAACTTTTTTATTTTATTTTCTTATTTGCCCCCCAAAAGTGACCTCTATATTCAAAATTCATTTATTTACTTTACCCGTCCGTGTTTGGGTTACAGAAATTCATATGTATACCAAATTTCAACTTAATCGGTCCATTAGATTCGGAGCAAATTGGCTGTGACAGACGGACATACAGACAGACAGACAGACAGACAGACAGACAGACAGACGGACAGACAGACAGACACACGAGTGATCCTATAAGGGTTGCGTTTTTTCCTTTTGAGGTACGGAACCCTAAAAAGGAGGAGGTTCTCAATTCGACAACTACGAGTATGTTTTTTTTATTATTATTTTTTTTATGTATGACCACGCGTGTCTTTTTGCAGAGTCGTCCGATTTGATTTTTTTTTTATTTTATTTGAGAGGCTATACCTCAAACTTGGTCCCATATAAAATTGATTAAATTTGCCTAATTAGTTTTTGAGTTAACTTCAATAATACGTATTTTTTTTCCCCACTTTTATATGGATGATGTTCTAGTTTCTTTTGGTAGTGGTATTAGAATTTTTGTGGGGTAGCTACCGTAACTAAAAAATGAAAAATAAAAACTTTTTTACAAAATAATACAACCGACTTCCAAAAACAACACTATAAAGTGAAAAATAACTTTAATTTCGAAAGTCGGTGGCAAAAAACGAAAATACATTTAACCAGACACAGACTTCCGAAATCAAAGTTATTTTTCACTTTATAGTGTTGTTCTTGGAAGTCGGTTGTAGTCTTGTGTAAAAAAGTTTTTATTAAAAATATGATTGACGTGTTTGTACAAACGTGCTTAAAGAAATAAAATCATTTATTTTAATAATAGAGGCAGGTTTATTAGCGGGATTCCGGGAAAACTTTTATTCAGCTAATCTTTGATTTCCTTTGGAATTAAACTCATGTTTGACCTCTATTCTCTAAGCTGAAATTCGTTTTTAGCTCTACAGACTTAGAAAAAAAATACTCCTTTAAAAATATAATTATTAGTAATTAAATCTGGATGTGGTAATAGAGAGATATATAAATGAAACGGAATTATCACATTCATTTTATTAAAAAAAGCTGTCTAAATGAAATCTATGTCCAGAATCCTAGTCTAAACCGATATTCCTTTAAAAATCAAACAAACAAACACATTCTTTTTCATTAAAAAAAAAAACGGTTTTTAAATTTTTTTGCCCCAAAATTCTGCAATGCGAATACCGTTCGCTAGTCCTCACGTGTGCAGGTGACCGGGCATTCGATGCATGATGGGAGGTGAGCCATTGTCTGTGGAGAGACGTTACACCGCATAAACACTGGAGATCTGTGGCCTTAGTGCGAGTTTTTATACTTACTCGAAATTTCAATTCCGTCTAGTAACTGTAATGGGAAACACAATTATTCCATACAAATTGACGTACGAGTAAATCTCGCATTAAGGCCACTGAGTCGTTCATGAGCCCCCAATAAACTTATGGAGACTAAACACATTTACACATAAGTATTGTAATCAATCGCAGTCCGATTCTTTTTACCTACCAACCGAAGTAAATATATAATGTATTCGACCAGCCGTGATCTGCGAAATCCGACGAGGGAAATGACGAATGGGTAGCAAAATCATACAATAAGGAAACGAGCCGAAACACGGGAGGTTTTTATCCCTATCTATATCTCTTTGTGGAAGGCGGTCTGTATAAATTAATTTGGGTTTTTGTTCAGCATTTAGATCTTGCTAATGGGATCCGGAATTCGGCGCTGATTTCGGAATTGTATTTTGTGAAAGGCTTAGAGATAAAGGGTGTTGATTTGTTTTTTACCCGACCGCGGTGAAGGCAAAAAGGAGGTAAATAATCTACTTTATGTAACGAAGGACAAAAACACGGTGACCATGACGTAGCAAATGCCTCGTTGTGTGAATAAAATGCGAAGCGAAGCTTCAAAATTGTAATTAATGCTACGCGTAGCGTTACATAACTTCAAATGAAAGCCTACGCTGCGGAGTGTAACGTAGCATTTGGCGTATATATAAAATATCAGTTTTAGTATATGCGAAACCCGAAACACGTGTGTAGTATTTTTATGTAAAGAATCTAAACAAAATTTCAAAACTGTATCATGAAAAAACACAAAGTTATAAGCTTGTTTTGTTACCTGGTTGTCCGTACAAACACATGATCACCACGCGGCGCCCGCTGTGCGCCCGAGTCTAGTGCCGCTATGACCTGCCATGACTTGTGTTCGTCGCGTAACCTTTTTTAAAGATTTTTGTGGCAAAATATAACACGGTATAAAAATTATTGGAACCGATTCAGTTATTTATTCTGAACAAACTATATTCAGGTTTCGCATATACTAAAAATAATGTTGTATACGAAACTCTAACATCGAAATCGTAGACACCGTAGAGCAGCGCCATCGCGTAAGCCCGTAGCATAATGTACCTTCAAATTCGTACCCTATGCGTAGGCCCCGTAGCACTATCCCAACGCGTAGCGTCGTAGGCTCCGTAGAACAACATAACATGAAACTCGTAGCCTATGTTCCGCAGTATAGCGTAGCGTACGTTCCGTAGCACGACTCCAACGCGTAGCGCCGTAGCAGCGTCCGTAGCGTGGCGTAGCATATTATGAATGTGGTAAATATTATTATTCGTAGCACCATTAACGCACATACGATGCAGAAAAATTCTAATGTGGAGCAAAAAAAGATAAAAGAGCGACATACTTTACAGTAATCTTTAAAATCTCAGTCGGCATGAAGGAACGTGCAGTCACAGCCATAATGCTTACCTGGGTTCTTCGCAAAAAACCCGCATAATTTTTCCTCTGGGCCATGTCAAAGGACAGTGCTCAATCACCTGCCGACTGCGGTTGAGCTAGCAGAAGAGCGGCAATGTGACCTTAACTTATGGAAACGTAAATGAACTGCAGAGCATAGCAAGGCCTCTTCAGGTAGAGAGAATGAGCGTTGATCGCCAGAGTTAAACATTGGATGTTGGGGAGTTTCGACCACAAATCCTAGTTTCTCTAAGATATTTTATACATAGTAGTATGTTCTACTTACAACTCATTCCATTTCTTCAACATACATTGGTAAATGAAAGAAATAGAGGGTCAAATTAAATTAGCTAGCGAAACACGACAAAATAAAAACTTGTTTTTTTTTTTTAGGGTCAATGACCGCTGCTAGTATTGTTACTTAAAGGATTAGTTGAGAAAATCAGTTTTTTTTTTTTTTTGTTTTGCGTGTTTAGATATCGATACCCAACACGACTTCACTGTGAAGTTTACCTACACAAAGAAAACCTAATTTTTAAACTGATATTCAAAGTGACTACAACCACCTGCGATTGATGACCCCAAAAAAAAAACGCATGAAATTAATTTATTTTCTGTTTGATCATGTTTAGATATCAATACCATCACGTCAGCCGAGTTTTGCTAGCTAATTTAATTTGACCCTGTGTAATGGCTCTCGATTAGATGATGAGTATTTTTCCCGTTACAAGTATCAATGATCTTATCAATTTTAATATTAATAAGCGAGATACTTACTGACTCGTGACTCATACATAACATTTTAGTTAGAATGTATGAATAAGGGCATAGCACTAAAGACTCCGCTATTTTAATGGCCCCACAACTGATTCGACTGCATCTGCCGGTGACAAATGAACGCGGTTTTTTAAGCACGTTGAACATATCCGCATTTCGCAAATAGCTTTACATCATAAACACCTTACTGCTCATAACATAAGGTCTATTTTCGCTTGTGCTGTAACATTAGATATTTTTGCCCCAAAACGCGAGATAGAATGAGAGGGCATAATGTAGGGTGTTTAAGTTATGTAGCGCTAAGTAAAGGTCTTTTATTATATTTTTTTGGCGTTTACCGCGATTTTTGTGTGAGAATTAAAAATGGTGGGAGAAAAAGTTTCTGCGTTTTGTTTTTTTGTCGAAAGGTAAGTGAATTGTTAAAGCCCTTTGTGGCCCATAGTTTTTTTTGTTGAAAAATTTTGGGGAGCAGAAAAATTTAATTTAGTAAATTGGCTGGATAATACTAGGTTTTGTTTTATTTAAGGATCTTCGTTTTTAGGGTTCCGTAGTCAAATGGCGAAAAAACGGAACCCTTATGGATTCGTCACGTCTCTCCGTAAGTCACAGCCACTTTTTTCCGAAACTATAAGAACTATACTGTTGAAACTTGGTAAGTAGATGTATTCTGTGTACTGCATTAAGTTTTTCACACAAAAATAGAAAAAAAAAAACAATAAATTTTGGGGGTTCCCCATACTTAGAACTGAAGCTCAAAAATTTTTTTTCATCAAACCCATAAGTGTGGGGTATCTATGGATAGGTCTTCAAAAATGATATTGAGGTTTCTAATAAATTTTTTTTCTAAACTGAATAGTTTGCGCGAGAGACACTTTCAAAATGGTAAAATGTGTCCCCCCCTGTAACTTCTAAAATAAGAGAATGATAAAACTAAAAAAAAATATATGATGTACGAGTACATTACCATGTAAACTTCCACCGAAAATTGGTTTGAACAAGATCTAGTAAGTAGTTTTTTTTAATACGTCATAAATCGGTCTATTATTAAAACATCGATCAAAGTTACAACAAACTACAAATACTTTTTAACCGACTTCAAGAAAAGGATGTTTCTCAATTCGACCGTATATATATTTTTTTCTTTGTTTAAGTGTGTTCGCGGATAACTTCGTCGTTTATGAACCGCTTTTGATGATTCTTTTTTTGTTGGAAAGGACATATCTCAGGGTGGTACTGTGATAAGGAAACCAGGATCTGATGATGGAATCTCAGATAAATTGAGGGGAACCTTCAAATTTTATAGGCACACCTATAGCAATTTGGATATTTTTATAGTTACTCGTGCATTTGCTCCCGAAAAGCACCATTTGATGAAATGAAGTGAAGGAAGACCACAGATGGCTATCAGAACTACTCAATAGTACGTATTTCACGGGTTGCGATTTTATTATTGCTAAGCAATTTCTGCTAGTCACAATACATATCTTGAAGTGGAGCTGATGGTGACTTCACCATCAGTACCAGTTCTCCTGGTTCCTTACTGGGAGAACTCCTCAACAATTAACGTCCTTGTATTGAGAAAAGCAATATTTTGTAAAAGGTGATGAGCAGTTGACATTAATTAGGCTATTGTAACTTAGATAAATTGCAGTGACCCACTAAAAAGTGAAAAATAAAAAACTTTTTTACAAAAAGACTTCCAAAAAAATACTACAAAGTGAAAAATAAGTTTAAGTTCGGAAGTCGGTGGCAAAAAACTAAAAAACAGAGCCAAAGACACCGAACCGAAACCGAGAAGTCGGTTGTTTTTTTTTTTTGTAAAAAAGTTTTTTGTATATTATGTTACTTGCTGCTACTGCCCTTCATGGGCGAGTCTGACTCGCACTTGGCCGCTTTTTTTGTTGCTTGCTATTTCGTTTTATAACGTTATAAATAGGTCGTTTTTTTCCTTCTGAATGGGGAACTCGAGACCCACCTTTATTTTGTAGCTGGTTGGAAGGAAAATAATAGTTAAGCAAAAAAAAAAAAAAACCAAAAATAAACCTGTTTCGGCATACAGCGCCAATCCTCTCAGATATTCATAAAAATTAAAATTAAGCCAACTAGTACAATTTTGTCTCAAACTTTATCTTATAAGAGACTATTTTAATACAATAAAAATAAAAACAAAAATAACAATAAAGAAAAACAATGTGGAGAGTGTAGGCGTGTGAGTAAAGTTTTTGTAAGTGTAGGTGTGTGGATGTGTAGGTGCTTAGATGTGTGAGTGGATGTATGAATGGATGTATGGGAGTTTGGAAGTGTAAGAGTGACTTAGATATATCAAAGTAAGTGGCGAAGGGTAATATAGTATGCATACGTATGGTTTCGGTTACCCTAGTTATTTGGATACAGTTATTAGCTTTTCTGTGTCTACATGTGTTCATATTTTTACAGTTTGTCTTATTTAGGGGATAGATATTAAGTTTAGAGTTTAGTTCATTATAAACAAAAAGACCCAAGAATACAAAAAATCATTTGATGAATGATGTGTGTGGTTGGTGATCACGAGTACACACTAAACTATTCTTACGTCTAAGTGTCAGAATAACAGCTATCCCTACGTTTATTTGTACATCTCTATTTCTATGTGCTTTAACCCCAAACAAAAAAGAAAAAAAAAATAGATAGATAGAACACATTTTTCCCAGAAACATCGAACAAAAGGTGCGTAAAGTGTGTCTTTGATAAGCAGACAATACATTTCATAGACTCAAACCACAGAGCACGGAACCACAGAATAATAAAGTTACAGTAGTTTATCTGAGCAGTGACCTTGAATTAATTACCTACGGCCGCTCGGTAGTTAAATACGCGTCCTGCCGCGCGCTCGAACTGTTGCCTACTGAGATTTCGAAGCGCGTCGTTTCGGCCGTTTTCTATGAAGATAAACTACTGTAACATTATTATACTGTGACGGAACCGCAGCGCCCAACAGCGTCTAGAGGCGGCAGTTGGTACTTACATTTTGAAAACGTTCAAAGGTTTCGGAAAAACCGAACTTTGTCGAATTAAATGTGACGCACTTCTGTCACTCCATTTTTATACCAAAAGGGAGGGACGGAATTAGTGCGTCAATCTACAGGGTGTCCCGTAAATAAAGGATAACCTTTTAAGGGGTTGTTGTACTCATCATTATAAACAACTTTTACTTTAGGACAAACCTGAAATCGCGAAAAAAATCTGCTGTTCCCTACATTTAGACGAGTTACGCGAACATAAATGTAGGGAACAACTGATTTTTTTTTCGTGATTTCAGGTTTGGTCCCATAGTAAAAGTTGTTCATAATGATGAGTACAATGACTCTTTAAGAGGTTATCCATTATTTACGGGACACCCTGTATAACAATTTAGGTGGGAATGTAAATCAACGGCTATTGGTTGATAGTCACATTTTATTCCCTATTTGAAAGATCGGAGAGCCTATGTTCAGACTCGCCGAGATAGGTCGGCCGTAGCAGGTATTGAAGTTTTGTATGGGGACACTTGATAATTTTTTCACGATTACGATAATGGTTCTATAGAGACAGTTGTTCAGTTTGGTAGGCTGTACCACATCCTTAAATTTGAGCACACCTTTCTGGTGCACGCAGTAAAGGTGCAGTCAACAAAAGAGATATCTAGGCAGGGTATACTAACATATTTGTATGTGAATTACTTCATGTTCAATTTTATATACAAAGTGTATACGACAATACGACAATAAATGAAAATACGAGCAGAACTAATGTATAAGCAGTTTATAGAAATTATCAAATAAATCCTAACATTGAAATTAAAAAAGTGACCTTTTCTAAAAAACTAAATAGCTTAAAAATGTAAACAAAATAGAACACCATTTTTAAATAAAAGGTCTTTACCTATGAAATTGCCGTTTTGTATGAAAAAATTTAAACGAATTTTTTTCATGCATTTTTTATTTGTATTAATCGAAGTAATCACCCATGCAATCAATACATCTTTGCCAACGCAGTGGCAGTTTATTGATGCCCTTCTTAAAGAAATCAGCTGGACGGGAGGCAACAAATTCTTCAAAGGCATTTTGTACTGCCTCTCGGGTATTGAATTTTTTTCTCGCGAAGAAGTTATCCAAATTCTGGAAAAAGTAGTAGTCTGTAGGCGCAAGGTCTGGTGAGTAGGGCGGATGACGGAGAGATTCCAACCCCAGTTCTTGCAACTTGGAGACCGTCTGCTGTGCAGTATGGGGTTCATAAATCCATGTTTTTAAAATAAAATTAATTTGAAATTAGAATTCTTAGCCAAACAAAAATTATTTTGATTTGAAATGGCCAGTACTGCAGAACGGCAATTTCATAGGTAAAGACCTAATATTTTAACACGGCTGGCGACTGGGGCACTGACCGACCCAACACACCATTGTTTATGATGATTTTTTGCAGGTTTGGGTTGTTATGGTTTCGGCGAGAAAGCGACGTAGAAATAAACGAACTGTCGTCTACATACGTATCTCTTTCGCACATTCAAAATTTTCGATTGACAAGAGTGAGTAGATGTAACTTCCGCATGCATTATTTTCTTATCTAATTCTGATGACACGCTTTAAGACACCTAAACCTCTGGTATAAGATACCACATGCAACAATTCCCATATTGAAGTAGCTGGTAACATGTGTGTGAAGAATATTGCAATGCAACCTTTATTTTTTTAGGCGAGGCTGGTCTAATAACTGTATAATCAGATACATCATGTTGAAAATCTTGAAAATTAAAAATATTGTCCTGTGACTATACTTTTGGTTAAATTGAATTGAATTTTTGTACGCAGATTGGGTACGTGATTAGGTATACGAAGTTTAATTAATTGTTGTATTGTCGTATCTACTCTGTATATTACTTTGTTTTTGCAATACTCGACATTGTAACACGCCAACACAAAATTGAATATTTTTACGAAATTGAACATGAAGCAATTCACATACAAATATGTTAGTATACCCTGGCCTAGATATCTCTTTTGTTGACTGTACATTTCCTTTTTCAAGCCTTCCTGTCATCAAGGTCAACTTCCTCTCTGCCTACATGCTGAAAACACGGTTCGCCATGTTTTTGCGTGAAAAAGATTGCTGTACCGAATAAAAACGACATGTATAAATGTATTTGTTTTCTTGTGTGTACAACTATACAGCTGGCGTCAAAAATATCAGGACGAACAAACCATTCAAAATGACATAACGGGGTGTATCAGAATAAAAACAGAAAACGACCACTATTATTTGATAAGAATTTTGAGGAAAAGTTAAAAAAAAAATTGTTTATTATTTTAACCAGTAATCCTTAACAACTAGTGATAGGAGCCTCTTTTTAAGTTGATAAGCCCGTGTTAGGAGATTCCACTCTTTCATAACTTAGTATTGTGTGAGTGAGAGTGTGTGTGTGTGAATGTGTGTGGAATGTGTATATGAATGAATCAGAGTGTATGCGTGAGTTTAGTTTAAATTCATTAATTGTTCAGATCATTTTAAACTCGAGTACTAGAGGAGCTCGTGGCTAAGTATTAACAGCCGCACGGGTCGATCCATCAGGTTAAGCTACGCTTGCCGGGGTTGGCCCGTGGATGGGTGACCATCTTTACATACCGAGACTCCTCCGTGCCTCTGAAAGCACGTTAAGCCGTTGGTCCCGGCTGTCATTCGTGGATCTTTGACAGTCGTTACGGGTCGTCAGAAGCCTGAAAGTCTGACAATCAGTCTTACCAAGGGGTATCGTATTACCCAGTTAATGGGTTGTGAAGGTCAGATAGGCAGTCGCTCCATGTAAAATAATGGTATTCAGCTGCATCCGGTTAGACTGGAAGCCGACCCCAATATAGTTGGGAAAAGGCTAGGCAGATTGATTGATCATTTTAAACTGTACGCACGGCTACAGATCAAGCTATACATTTGCAGTATAAGCTGATTTCGCATTGTATAGGATTCCCTTACATTGATAGGTCAATGTAAACTGGAAATGTATAGCTTGATGTGTAGCCGTGTGTACGTCCGTCGCGATGTTTTTGACGCTGATGTACAGTTAGATAAAGAGATAAGCATACCAGCAGCAAATTTTTATATTAAAACTACATTGTGAGTGTGCCGATTTCTCAAGTCTTACTTCATATTTCTAAGTGTGTCAGCTTAAAGTGATAATTTATGAAACAAAAAAAAAAAATCACAGTCTAACGGAAAGATAAACCCTTTTTGTTGACTGTACGGAACAGCAGAACTATCGAATACTTTCTCACGTTTCTATTGTCGTATTATATTTATTGTGTGACTATAAAAGTAAATGGCCTATGTCGCGGTTGGAATTTGAAATTGAGTAGTTTGCGAAATTTCTTGGTTTGCCTTGTGGTAAAAAAAATATTGGTTGTAGGTGATAGTATCTATTTTACTGCATGGGGAAGTATTACTAACATCATATGGATCAAGGTCCGAAATAAAGTATTTTGTTTATTCCATTTACATACACATTAATCACATTTCTCAATTCTTCGGAACCCGTATGTATGTTCCCCGATTACTCGAAGATGGCTGGACCGATTTGGATTTTTTTTGTTTTATTCGAGAGGGTATACATCACAGTTGGTCCCATATAAAATTGATTAACTTTGCTTGGGTAGTTTTTGCGTTAGCTTCAATAATACGTATTTTTTCCCCACTTTTATATGGATGATGTTCTAGTTTCTTTTGCGTGATATTAGAATTTGTGTGGGGTAGGTACACAACTAAAAAGTGAAAAATAAAAACTTTTATACAAAAAAATACAACCGACTTCCAAAAACAACACTACAAAGTGAAAAATAACTTTAATTTCGGAAGTCGGTGGCAAAAAACGAAAATACATTTAACAACGACACCGACTTCCGAAATTAAAGTTATTTTTCACTTTGTAGTGTTGTTTTTGGAAGTCGGTTGTATTTTTTTGTAAAAAAGTTTTTTTTAAATATTTTAATAAAAACATAAAATAAAAACACATTTAAAAATATAAAAATAGTAGCCCACCGGTATCGGGAACGGGGTCCAAGCTACCGGTGTTCAGGGCTCTAGAGAGAGGAATCCCCTATTATATTCCTTCCTTTAGGTTTATTTTTAAAACAAAATGTAGCCTATGTCCTTTCCTAGGATACAATGTTTGCCAAATTTTATCGAAATCCGCTCAGTAGTTTAGGCGTGAAAAGGTAACATACAGACAGAGTTACTTTCGAATTTATAATATTAGTATGGATTTATAATGAAGTTTATTCTGTAAATAGGATATCGGAATCACTTTTGGAAGTCATATTAAGACAGAAAAAATAAGCTAGATGGAGTGGACATAATTCCTATCTGACAATCCCTGAGAAGAAATGGCAAAACAAACTCAGGGATCAAAGTCTCTTTTCAAAGTCCCGACATAATCTTTGTCAGATCATGTGAGGACCATGTAGATTAGCGTCAGAAATGTTTTTTTGAGAAAATAATCACAAAAATTTGAGTGGACCCGTACAGTCAGTGCAAGCATTTGTCAGACTCAGTAATCGTATAGCTCAACTCACTACCTAAGGAGCTCAACGACTCAACGAACAATATCAAAGAAAGAACATTTGGGTATTCCGCATAAAGTACCCAAACTGCCAAACTATATTAGTACCGAGTTTTAAGTTAATCCGACAGCGCGTTCAATATTTTCCTTGCTAACTGTTACACCCCCTGTGATCCCTATGGGGGGATGTATATAAGAAACTAATCAATCAATCTTTAAACCAATCAGATCTGTCAATCTTTATTATTTACTGAAGCAAATATTGTCAAGTTTCAAGTTTATTAACCAAAGGAATAAGATTTTTAATATAAACCGTGTCGTCCGTACCGTCTTTTCACCCCTACAGGAGTGGAACTTTGAAATTTCGCTTGGATTTTGGTTTGATTCATTTCCATAACATGACACAAAGATTATTTAATAAATTGTTTTGAATAAATCAATCTACGCAGTGAAATGCTCCAATAAAAAAAAAATAATTATCCCTTTTTGCCCCTTCAGGGATCGATTTTCAAAAAATCTAAAATCTTATGTTAATTTTATGTCAAAAGTATAAATACTGAGTTTCGAGTCAATCGGACTGTGCTTTAAAATTCTTGCATACAAACTTTAACATCCCTCCCTTCCTCCCTAAACCTCTCTTCGAGGGGTAGTTTTGAAAAACTAATGATGAAAAACTTTATTACTTACTTAGGCAAGCATTTGTGCCAAGTTTCAAGTTAATTAACCAAATGTATAAAATTTTTAATGTAAATTGTATTTCGTGTTTTCACCCCCAAGAGGTGGAATTTAAAAAAATCGTTTGAGATGTTTCCATAGATTGACTCAAAGATTATTTACACCAATTTTCGAGTTAATCAAGCCACGCAGTAAAATCCTTCCCTGTGAAATTGACTACCCCTTTTCACTTCGTTAGAGGTAGATTTTCGAAAAACCCTGATACAAATTATTCTTTATTTTTGGTTTTAAGTATAAATACTGAGTTTTGAGTTAATCGGATTGCGCGTTAAAATTTTTCCATACAAACTTTGTCACCCCCCAATTCTCCTATAGAGGGTAGTTTAGAAAAACTAAAAATCACAAAAATCATAATTTACTTAGATAAATATTCGTGCCAAGTTTCAAGTTTATTAACTCAAGGAATAAGATTTTTCATACAAACAATATCCCCCCTTTTCACCCCTTTAAAGGTCGAATTTCCAAAAACCCCTTCTTAGCGGATGTCTAGGTCATAATAGCTATCTGTGTGCCGAATTTCAGCCCAATCCGTTCAGTGGTTTGAGCTGTATGTTGATAGATCAGTCAGTCAGTCATGCTTTCCTTTTATAGATATAGATTACTATTTATTTTCAGATATCTTCCAAAAAACTTTCAACCAACACTTCCTACAACACAAGTCCACAAGTATCTGCTACAGACAAATGTCGTGAACAAGACTTGGAATTAATTCGCTGTATATTAAATGAGCACGATTTTTCTACAGGGACCTAAATCAGACAGTGGTCGATCGGATTAACCGGTGAGTTACGGCAACCGCCGTCCGCAATATATTTCACCCGGTTTCTCAGATATTTTTTGGTGAAATAATACTTAGAATTTATACTGAAATATTTAAGAGTAATTAGGACCAAATAGCAAGTTAGTTTTGTGCTAGCTTAAATATCCGATGGTTTTAATCAATCGCGCGACCGGCTCCCCCGCGCGACGCCCCTCGCACGCCCCAGAACATTTTTTGTCGGCGCGCAATGGGTACGCATGCGCGCCTATACACGGCTTCTATGCAAAATGTTTCTATAAATTGATAATAAAATAATGACTGTTTCTTAAAGTGGATAGACTAGGCTAGATTACGAATTTTGTTTTAGAACAATAGACGACTTAGTTTTTTTTAATACCTACAAAAAAAATCAATTTGTTTATATTAGGTTAGGTATATTATATTACCGCCAGTAAAAAACAATTAAAAAAATATTTAAAAATCTAAAGCGATAACCCTATTTTTTTGCCTAAAATATTGCCTATGTGTCAAATAACAATCATAATAATATTTACCTTTGTTCTTCCAAAGTTTTGAAATAAAAATAATAATGTCGGTAAAAAAACGCCACCCCGCGCGCGCCTCCCGTGCCGCAAACGGATTTTCTACCACAGACTTTGTTCGCAATGCCGATACAACCTTATGGCTTTTGGCAAAAATGTACTACACCCTAACCACCTTTCCAAAGATCCTGGAACGCAAGGGATAGGTCCACACACATAATTCCAAAAAATAAAAAAACTAAGACGCGGAATGCGCGCTCCCCACCTCTCTTTGACTCGTCCAACGGGGCGTTTCAAGTTTTCACCACCTGGGTCGGGCCCGGCCAGGCCACCTGGCACGTGGATTAAGATAAATATTAGATATACTTTTATTTAATTGACGGTAAAGAAAAGCATCGTGGAAAAATCTGGAACGTATAAATATGTGAATAGTCAACACGGACGTTTCATAATTGTAGTTTAGCCTAGCATGAGCGCGTGGTGTGAACGTAACGTTGATTCTAAAGATTTTAAAATTGGAAATACTTTTTAGCAAATAATATAAACTATTAATGTTATCATTATTATTTATTAATACTAACTATTATGCTATTGTAACCGAGATAAATTACAAACTGACCCAGTAAAAAGTGAAAAATAATAAACATTTCAACAAAAGAAAACAACCGACTTCGAAAAAAACACTACAAAGTGAAAAAGAACTTAAATTTTGAAAGTCGTTGGCAAAATACTAATACAGATCCAGGCTTCCGGAATTAAAGTTATTTTTAATTTTGCAGTATTTTTTTTGAAGTCGGTTGTTTTTTTTTTAAGTTTTTATTTTGAGGTACGGAACCCTCAAAAACACAATCTAGAATGTAAAAACAAGATTCAAAAACTCACACTGCTACAGCTTGAACATGCAAAAAGCTACTCAAAACCTCAGTATAAAATCTCTGAGTGAGAGCTCCCAAGTTTATCCTACATACAAACCACAGCATTCTAAACAGCCTCACAGAAGGCGGGAAGCTTAAGTTGTTCCACGAAGCGTGTGCAAAGCCTAGATCTAATACGCAAACATCTAACGTAAACGAAACCGCACAAAACTTTCAATTTGCGACTAACTTTGCTGTGTTAACTAATATTGTAGTTTCGGCTTTATCCTTGTATTTAGCTGTATACTTGTATGAATTCGTCGTGTAGTTCTTTTAGAAAAAAATATTTACTGGCCGTCTTTTAGATTATAAAAGAATAATGGACACGTATTTTTTTTTCCGTAATCAAAAGATTACGGCGATACATTATAGTATCTACGTACTACAGACATTTTACATCATATACTTACACTTTACATTCATTAATACATGTATATTATCATACTTCTAAAACGATTTGTTTTCTTTAATTTTCATTGTTATGACACATGTCAGGCTGTCAAACTATCATTACTTTTTCTTCCAAATTTTCTCTCATAGAGTTTATTACTAGCTTAGTCTATGAAGGTTACTTTTGATTTATATAATTTAAATTAGTTTTAGCAATATGTTAGCCCAAATATTGTATTTTATAGATAATTTTAATTGTTTACTGAATAACTGTGTCCTAAATTAGATTTATAAAAATAATTGACACGCTCTCAGAATTCAGCGAAGAGGTTTTTGAATGAATACTGATATTTATAGCCGATTGATTGACAAGTGGCATCTTTTAATTTTAGAATTCATAATCGAAAAACGCCTCGGAATGTGGTAGTCCTTGATTATAAAACCTCGTCTCGTATCAAAGATTTTCACCACGTTCTTTTTTAGAGTTTTTCCAGTTTTAGTCTTTCTTTCAAAAAATGCCACTTGTCAGTAATCGAATCGGCCATAAATATCAGTATTCATTCAAGAACCTCTTCGCTGAATTCTGAGAGCGTGTCAGTTATTTTTATAAATCTAATTTAGGATACAGTTATTCAGTAAACAATCATATTTGCTTGCTGCAATTATTTAATTGCATTTTACGAGAATGCTCGTATCCGGACAGCTGGAAATTGACTAGGGTGACTCCGGTACCCAAAGGGGCTCCAAGCTCGGATGTTAGTGGATATAGACCAGTAGCAGTACTGTCAGCATTTGCTAAAGTCTTCGAGTCCGCGTTGTGTTCAACTATCCACTCGCAAGTAGCCTCACAGCTCAATGACGCACAGCATGGTTTCCGTGTAGGCCGTAGCACGAATTCTAATTTAATGTGTTTTTTAAATCAGGCCACCATAGTGCTGGACTCGGAGACTGGTGCTCAACTGGACGTCGCTTACTTTGACTTGCATTTGACAGTGTAGACAATGATATACTTTTGAGTAAATTTGCGAGGGTTGGTTTTACCCCAGCCCTCCTAGAGTTCTTTGCTAGCTACTTGGGCAACCGCAAACAAATGGTAGAATATGCAGGTTACACTTCGAACCCGTATTTCACCCTTACGGGAGTAAATCAGGGGACAAATTTAGGACCTTTAGAATTTATAATTATGGTTAATGATCTTCCTGAAGTCGTAAAAGACGCTTGCTGTTTGTTATTTGCTGATGATCTCAAGCTATTCTTGCGGATCACAGACGAGTCGCACTGCGGTATGCTCCAGCGAGACATCGATCGGGTGGTCGCTTGGAGTGAAGAGAATAAACTACTCTTCAATGTGACGAAGTGTAGTGTAATGTCCTTCACGCAAGCCGTGGTAGTCCGACGCCATGATTATTGCATGGGCGGTCATGTCATACCGCGAGCGGGGGTTGTGAGAGATCTAGGGGTTACTTTCTCTGGGGATCTTACGTTTCGTGCTCATGTGGTGCAGGTGTGCAAAAAAGCGTTTAAAAATCTTGGTTTTGTCATGCGTGAAACGCGTCACTTCACTAATATGGCAGCAGTGAAAGCACTTTACAATGCATTGGTGCGAAGCAACTTGGAAACTAGTGCTATCATCTGGAATCCTTATGAAGTGAAGTATTCTCAGATGTTGGAAAAGATGCAAAACAAATTTACCCGATACCTATACTTGAAGCAGTATGGTGTCTACCCTTTCTACCCGCTTATGTATCCAACTCTTTTTGTTGTAGGGATGGTTGGATACTATAAGCTGGAAGTAAGGCGCAACCTCGCTCTAGTAAATTATGTTTTTATGGTTTTTCGTGGGATAATCAATAATCCACAAATATTGGAATCGTTGGGATTGCTCGTTCCAGACAGGAGGTTACGGTTGGGACCCAGGGAGGATAATTCAAAGTTCCGGCTACCCGTACAAACTTATTAAAGTGTGCACCGGTGATTCGTGCATTAAGAATACTCAATAGTGTCTCTCGGCGTTTGGACTTATTTTCTTGCTCTTTGGCGGAATTCCAGAGGGTGACACTTAGTATGTTGTCCGCTGTGTAACTTGTGCTTCTACCCAGAGTCTAGGTAGAAGCACAAGTTACATAGCGGACGCGGCGCGCCGTCGCGGCTACTCACAACTTGCTTTCTCGCTCGCACGCGCGGCCCGACCGCGTTAGTTCGCCTAGTCGTTTCGGCACACTCGTCGCTTACGCAGTCGAGTTCAATATGTTACCGAGTAAACGTGTATTATTGTGTTGTGTGAACGATGGCAGCAACTTCGAGATGAGATGAGAGAGAAATGATTATTTTTCAGTAAACGTGATCTCCAATTATTATTTAGAACACTGTGAAATTGTAATTAATAAATACGTTCCTTTATAAAGCTTTTTTTGGTAATAACAATATGGTTTTCTTTATGTTATTTTTAAGAAAACTCTCCCTGATAAAAAAAACTCAGGCCCACAACCGGCCACGCCACGCCGCGGCGACGCCGCCGCCGCTCTGGAAATTAACAGGCCACGCCGCCACCGTGGAATTGGCCATCGGCGCTCATATCTAACCCAGACCCGTTACTTGGGATTGGGCATGGAGCAAATAATGACTACTTTTGTTAGCTTGGGTATTAGGTACCTGTTAAAACAAATGTGTGTGTTAATTACTATAATAAATAAATAATTATCTATAAAATACAATATTTGAGCTAATATATTCATAAAAATAATTTAAATTATATGAATCAAAAGTAACCTTCATAGACTAAACTAGTAAAAAACTCTATGAGAGAAAATTTGGAAGAAAAAGTAATGATAGCTTGACAGCCTGACATAAATGTCATAACAATGAAAATTAAAGAAAAACAAATCGTTTTAGACCGATTCGCAAAATATTAATGCAAAATCATAGAAGTATGATATATACATGTATTAATGAATGTAAAGTGTAAGTATATGATGTAAAATGTCTGTAGTACGTAGATTCTATAACATTGAGTTAAAATGTGGCATGACGTCACGCCTAGCTAGATTTTGTACGTAGAAGTGACGTAGCGAGCCTACACTCCCAAACTTTAATGCGTTTTATCTAAGTATTTTTTTATTAATTTGATAAAGCAACAAATGCTTGTTTAATATTTTTTTTTATTAAATAATAAAAAAAATATTTTAAAAAAATCTAATTAGTCCGTCCGTTAAATGACGGACGGATTAATTAGAATTTCTTTTTTTTATCCAGGCATCATCACTATTGTTGTGTTATTTTCTAAACATCAAACTCAAACTCAAAGCATTTATTTCAAATAAACCAATTACAGGCACTTTTGAATTGTCAATGGGTCGGTCAGTCAGAAAGATGAAGCTAGTTGCCCATTCCAAAGCGTAGTAGATCCCTATAGAGAAGAACGGGCAAGAAACTCCACGGAGACTCTTTTAAATCATAATATTTTTACAAAATATTGGTTACATCGTTCAAGTTGAAAATATACATGTGAGAACAATGTAGAAAGACGTGCACGTTAAAAAGCGTCCGTAATAAAAAGATAATAACTAAAACAACTAAATTAAATATTAAAATTAAAAATAAGCCATGGCAGCTAAGAGACGACCAGTCCCAACTGACGGCGCCCGTTCACGAACATGACGCATGGATCATCACCTGCCTAGCCTTTTCCCAAGTATGTTGGGGTCGGTTTCCAGTCTAACCGGATGCAGCTGAATACCAGTATTTTATATGAAGTAAATGCGTATCCTACCTCCACAACCCAGTTACTGGGTAATACGGTACTCCTTGATAAGACTGGTTGTCAGACTTTCGAGCTTCTGACGTCCCGTAACGACTGTCAAAGATCCACGAATGACAGCCGAGAAAACGGCTTAACGTGGTTTCCGAGGCACGGAGAGCTCTTGGTATGTGAAGATGGTCATCCATCCACGGACCAACCGCGGCAAGCGTAGCTTAACCTGTTCGATCGACCCGTGTGGCTATTATTACTTAGCCATAAGCCCCTCATATTTTTTCTGTGAACAGCGTTTCGTATTTCTACAAAAAAAATCAACGTCGTGGTTACTTTTCAGTATCTTAACAGTCCCATACATTTTTAACTTTTCCATCAACGCGTTATAGATAGAATGTCAGTATGTCTAGGCTCTCTGGGGCTTTACGATAAACATTTGCAGGGTAGATGCGATGAGAAGCAGCACCTTAATTGCGTAACACATTATCAATCGGAGTTGGTTTCATTTTGAAACAAATTGCTAATCCATTGCTTCATATGTTCGAAAAAAAATTCTGCTCGACAACGTAAATAATTCAATGAATGTTGTTGAACTGTCAAAATGAAACCTACTCCAATTGATAATGTATTACGCAATTAAGGTGCAGGTTACAGACAGCATACAGTTGATGTGCACCTACTGCAGATGGTACAAAACAAATATTATGTATCGTCTTATAATGCTTTGCCTACTAGAGCCACTATAAGCAGGCTGGGTGTATCACAAAAACTAAATGATGTTTTTTTTGATGTTAAAAAAGCGTTATAATCATTGACCCGAATTAAATTCTCATTTTGATAGTTAAATTATTTATACAACAAAATGTAGGTTCGAGAATGTTCAATATTAATCTGTCATTATTCAGCTAAAATTGCCTATTTTATTTTATTTTATTCAGGGACAATAAACAGCTACAATATGTGTAAAAAACTACAAAGAAATGTTCTAAACAAAGCATAGAACAAAAGTCATGAAGGTGAATGTCCACGGGCGTCCGATGACACATGCAATTTGTCGAACAATCGATACTGGCATTCGTGTCGACAACATAGAACTATGTAGCGCCCTCCGATGAATTCAATCTACGGGCTTAGGTAGTAGGACTGTGTGTATGATAGGGGCTTTACTTATGTACGAGTATGTTTGGTGTTAGCTTTTAATCTAACAAGTTGATTTGGAAACTTATCATAACTCATTTGTCTTGCAATTTGATTTGCAAGTTGATTTGGAAACTTATCATAACTCATTTGTCTTGCAATTTGATTTGCAAGTTGATTTGGAAACTTATCATAACTCATTTGTCTTATAAGTTGACTTGGAAAATGATCATACTCTTTTGTCTTATAATTTTGATTTGCTAGTTGACTTGGAAACTTATCGTAACTCATTTGTCGTACAATTTGATTTGCAAGTTGACTTGGAAACTTATCATACCTCATTTGTCGTGCAATTCGCTTGAAAAAATCAAAAGAGAACCTATGCTTCATGGTCATGTTGAGAGGATGAAGGAAAGCCGGTTAATAAACCAGGTTATTTTATACTATCGACCCACCCCTGTTTCGCACGGTTTTTACGACTTAATAAAACATCGTTTTTTTTCTTATATGTAAGTTTAATATTAATTTATTATTAGACAGGTAAACCTTTGGAAATTAATGCTCTGAATGATTTGGAAAACCGCATCAAAATCCGTTGCGTAGTTAAGAAAAAAAACGCGTTCACACAGACACGAAAAAAGACTTAAATTTTTAATAATGTATGGTTACAGAAGTCGGTTGTTGGTGGAACCAGGAAGTTTAGGGGGACGTCTTAGAAGGTCATACACTGAACCTAATTGGTGATGTTCTTCAAACAAATAAGGTGCGTAGTATTTGCAACCAGCGTGCGTGTATGACCAAATCATCATCATCATCATCATCATGTCGTCCACACCGTATCCGGCGATGGCGACTCCTATATGTTCAATCAGGGTCTTTATTCCGGTGAGCTCTGATGTGGCTAGCAAAACCGAACTTCGTCTTAAAGGCTCGGTTGCAAGAAGCACAGTACAGCTGGCCAGCTGAGTTGGTAGTGTAAGTGTAGGAGGGTTTTGGCTTCGTTTTCCGTACTTGGCGTTTTGCGTCAAGATCTTCTAGACGCCTGGTTTCAAAGCTGGGAGGGTCGCGCACAACTTAGACCGGAATGGCGACAAACTGTTCATAAGAGCGTGGATGACCAAATACATGCAAGCCGACGAAGCAAAAGGAGTACGCTGCACGTGTCGTTCAGGTTGTTTCTGCCTTCCCCCATGGGAAAATGGCGAGGGATGAAATTTAATTATGTATGTGCGATTAAGAGCTATGCGCTGGGGTAGCCCGCGAAATTCAATTTTTTTTGGGTTTTTTTTCAATTTTCAGATCCGTGTCAGGTTGTACCTTGATCAAAATATGATACGCGATAATAAAACATTTGTATTTACATAATTTTAACCATAAAAATCATCAACACATCTCTCTAAGTTAGATTCGTCGAATGAACGAAAACTAACGAATCTGCACGAAATCTAACTTAGAGAGATGTATTGATGATTTTAATGGTTAAAATTATGTAAATATGTTTTATTGTCGCGTATCATATTTTGATCAAGATACAACCTGACACAGACCTGCAAATTGCATAAAACGAAAGAAAATTTTAATTTTGCGGGCTACTACAGCGCATCCCCCTTAACACAACATAATATTACAAGCATATCCTGTTTGTTAGATAAACTCCATAACCACCAAGTTATTGATTCAAGAAACGTGTTATATTAAACTAATCTGCTGTTTCCTGGAAGTCTGTTAATGCGAAGTGATTCGATTTGTTTGTTATGTGTAAACAGATTTGCTATGAATCTTATCAAGTTGTGATACACACCGTTTGAATACTAGGAATAATACTATACTAGCTATACCGGATTAAAAATTGTCTTATGTCATAACCTAGGTCGTGATCTATCCGTGTGTAACACATAATCAGCCTATAACGTTCCCACTGCTGGGACACAGGCCTCCTCTCTGTGAGAGGGAGTGGGCCGTAATCCACCACGCGGGCCCAGTGCGGGTTGGCAGATGTCACAAGTCTTCGAATTTTTGATTCTAGGACATGCCGGTTTCCTCACGATGTTTTCCTTCACCGTTTTGAGAGCAGTGGTGATGAAATAATTTACACAAAGTAAAGCGCCTGCCTGGGTTCGATCCGTGTGCAATGCTAATATTATAAATGCGACAGTATGTTTGTTTGTTTGTTTGTTACCTTTTCACGCCTAAACTACTAAACCGATCATCCTGAAATTTTGCATAAACGTTGTCAGGTGTACAGAAAAAGACATAGGGTACATTTCATCCCGAAAAAATGTATTGTTCTCGAGGAAAACAACATTATCTTTCTTATGTTAATAGATCGCGAATCCGCGAATCTTTTAATTGTTATTTGTTTTTTATGAACCAAGAGGGATTGTGATGCGACACAATATTGATATCGATGAGCAAATTTTGGCGTTGTTTAATTTTAACATTGAGGAGCTCGTGGCTAAGTAATAACAGCCGCACGGGTCGATCCATCAGGTTAAGGCTACGCTTGCCGGGGTTGGTCCGTGGATGGGTGACCATCTTTACATACCGAGACTCCTCCGTGCCTCGGAAAGCACGTTAAGCCGTTGGTCCCGGCTGTCATTCGTGGATCTTTGACAGTCGTTACGGGTCGTCAGAAGCCCGAAATTCTGACAATCAGTCTTACCAAGGGGTATCGTATTACCCAGTTAATGGGTTGTGGAGGTCAGATAGGCAGTCGCTCCATGTAAAATAATGGTATTCAGCTGCATCCGGTTAGACTGGAAGCCGACCCCAACATAGTTGGGAAAAGGCTAGGCAGATTGATTGATTGTTTAATTTCAACATTGTGTCGCATTACACTCCCTCTTCTCGCAAACACAATCATGAATTTGAGTGTCCATAATCTCCTTGTTTATACACTTGTTCGGTGATAGCGAGTTTTTCTATAGACATTATTTGAGATTAACGCTCCGTAACTGTCTTTAGGATTGACTGCTTTCAAATTCTTTTGTGTGGGTAGATAACAAAGTTGCTTTTTGTTATGTTGTGTTGTGGCCATGAAGTAAGAGAGAAAGTGGTAAGGTTATAAGCGTTTTCAAAATAAAGTGTGCCGTCTGAATTTATGGTAATATTTAGCCTGTCAAAATGTATGGCAAAATATTTTGACGAAATTATTTTACGTTTATTATAATATATATACAGGCTGTAAGGGTAAACACCGTTGTCACTAAAACCATAGGTAGTTGGCCTAAATATAAAAATATTTATCCGAATTTAAAAAACAATAAACGTCATTTTCATTCAAAAATTTCAAAAAGTTTCTGTCCGACACCGTCCTTAAATTCATGGATAACTGCGCCCGAGTCACGTGATCACTGCAAAGGTCGCCGCCCTTGCCGGCCGCCACCCGTCCTATTTTTTTTCCTATTTTCCGATAAAAACAATACGTACACGCAACCTGCGATGTAACTTTCCCTTCATACTTCCCTGGCTTAGGACAGGCAAAAATACCTACCTTATGTGTTGCGTGACCAGTCCAAATGTAAGTTAGATTCAACAACAAAGAAAATGAAAAATAAACAAACACTAGGTAGGTATTTTTGGCGTATTTAAAAAGTTAATCACAGTTATGTACAGTTTAATTAAAAATTACTTGTTAAATTTACACTTGATTGAATAGGTATCTACACTTATTATTTACACTTACATTAATCGTAAAAGTTGTTCGAAATGCGATCCATTTACGGCCACGCATGCCTCCGCACGTTTTCTTAAATTGTTTCTCACTCTAGGAAGCACAAGAGTGTCATTTTTAAGGTCTCTGAACGCACTACGAATTCGCCTTTTGAGTTCCGATCTAGTGTGGAACTCAGTAGCATACACCCGGCGCTTCGCTTGCCCCCAAAGATAAAAGTCCAGAGGTGAAAGGTCTGGCGAGCGCGCGGGCCACGCGACTGGTCCTCCACGGCCAATCCATCGCCCAGGAAACTCCTCATCCAGCATAGCCCTGACTTGCAGCTGAAAATGCTTAACACACACGCGCGACATGAGCGGGAGGCGCGGCGCGGGCGCCGGGCGGCGCGGGCGTTGCGCTCGCGCTGTGAGTCTAAGAGTTACGTGCACTCGATAGCGAGACAGCTGACAGACTGAGGTGAGGTGAGCGAGGAGGGAGGGGTCGCGCGCCGCCGGCGGCGTCGCGCACGTGGCTTGTTGGGTATTCCCCGCGCTACAATCTGTGGCCTTGCGCATAGGGTGATAAACTTTCGGGGAAATATGGAGATTTTTCTTTAAAAAAAAATGTTGTTATTTTTCATTGAATTTACGTTCTATAAGTGAAACCAAACCACTGGTTTCAAGGACAACGGTGTTTACACTAACACCCTGTATAATGTTAAATTAGGATATTGTTCATCATTTGAAAGCATTAAAATTATGTAAACTAATCTGAATCAGTAGATAATGTGTCTCAAACCCGACATAAGAAATCTTGTCGTCCGTAGCACTCACTTTTTAACCGACTTCAAAAAGGAGGAGGTTATCAATTCGTCGGAACCTTTTTAAAATAATATATGTCCGTTTACTCGAAATGTATTTAACATCTAGCTTTTTAGGGTTCCATACCAAAATGGTAAAAAGGAACCCTTATGGTGCGACTTAGTCTGTCTGTCCGTCTGTCACAGCTGGATATCTCAAGAACTACTAATGCGAATGCTATCAATTTGAAATTTGGAACAGTTTTACATCTAAAAATAGTTGGGTAAACGTCATTACGTTTACCCAACTATTTTGCAAATAAGAAAGAAATAAAAATGATTTTTTTTTTGCAACGGGGACTGAAAGGGGGTCTTAAAAATTCTAAGTGGGGCTACTAGGTCATGTGGGGTAGCATATGAAAGAGCGCTGTTTGCACATTCTCAAACATTTTTTCTTTTTTAACCGACTTCAAAAAGGAGGAGGTTCTCAATTCGTCGGAACCTTTTTTTTTTTTTATGTATGTTCCCCGATTACTCGAAGATGGCTGGACCGATTTGGATTTTTTTTGTTTTATTCGAGAGGTTATACATCACAGTTGGTCCCATATAAAATTGATTAACTTTACTTGGGTAGTTTTTGAGTTAGAAAGAAAGAAAGAAAGAAAAATATTTTATTTGGGACACGCACAGGAAATACAGTTAAAAAAAGAGCATATAAAAGTAACAAAATAAACATTAAAAAACAAAAAAAAAACAAAAAAAAAAGAAATCAGACTAAAAAAAAAAAGAGACCTGTGCGAGGCCAAAAAGGCTCCCATCTCAGCATAAAGCTGCGATATTTAAAAAATAAATACCGCAACGCTGGTATTCTGATAGGGCCTGTGTGATGCCACGGACATACCCACGGATATCAATTAAAAATAGCAAGGGGAATAAAATCAAATAAAATAAAATACAAATACTAGAATACTTGAAAAGAAAAAAACAAAAACCGTCAATAAGGTGTAAAGTTCGACTCACGCTTGACGCCCGACGGTCCAACCTCACTAGTCTATGCTATAGACTATTGTCTATATTTATGACAAGCTGAGATGACAACAATGACAATGAGTTAGCTTCAATAATACGTATTTTTCCCTACTTTTATATGGATGATGTTCTAGTTTGTTTTGCTGGTAGTGGTATTAGAATTTGTGTGGGGTAGGTACCACAACTTAAAAGTGAAAAATAAAAACTTTTTTTTTTTGGTAACATAACAAGCTTATAACTTTGTGATTTTTCTTGATCATGTTTTGAAATTTTGTACACAAATTCTTTACATAAAAATACTAGACACGTGTTTCGGGTTTCGCATATACTAAAACTAATGTTGTATACAACGTCCCGACATCAATCGTCGGGCAGTTGCCCACCAGACACGACACCCGTCTGGTCGAAGGATCCTCCCTTTTCAATAGAGGATGAGCGAACTTTACACCCTGTTCCTCATTCCTCTATACTTTCACTCATAGAAAGCTAGACTATTGCCGATTGCCATAGCATATAAACATATGTCTGAGAGGGGCTCGTGGCTAAGTAATAACAGCCGCACGGCTCGATCGATCAGGTTAAGCTACGCTTGCCGCGTTCGGTCCGTGAATGCCTGGCCATCTTTACATACCGAGACCCCCCGTTCCTCGGAATGCATGTTAAGCCGATGGTCCCGGCTGACATTCTTGGAACTTTGAGAGTCGTTACGGGTCGTTAGAAGTCCGAAAGTGTGACCAAGGGGACGCCAAAAAGAGTATCGTATTACCTTACATTAACTGGATTGTGACGGCTTCGCCCGCGTGGATGCCGGAAAATATCCCACGGAAACGTCCTACCGGGAAATCCTTCCTTATTCCTAGTCTAAAATATAAAGGGAACCTCTGTGCATAACTTCAGCCTTCTAGGTTCAAGGGTTTGGGCTGGGCGTTGATGAGTCAGTCAGTAACTCAGCGACGTCCCTTTTTATTTGTAGAGAAGATAGATACTGGTATTCAGTTGCATCCGGTTAGACTGGAATCCGATCCCAACATATAGATGGTGATGATGTTTTACGGTTTAATTGACTTTCACGCTGATGAAGCCGCGGGCAGAAGCTAGTAATTTAAAACAACCGATGATTCTTTAGATTTATCTCGATCCTCGATCTTCAGTCCTTGTGGCCCCACTAAACATATTACCTCAGTAGCCGCACTTTCTTTAATTCCATGAACACTTCAGCGACTGGGAGTAAGTAATAGCGAGTCGTAATCATTACACGCTGAGCGCTCGCTTATACCGGGATCCATTTTCATCGAAAACTATAAAGGTGCGTTCCATGGAATACAAACACCTTTTTTTATTTGAATTTTCTAATACAACCAGCACCTTTTTTCAGCATTGTGACAGCACTGTGAGAAAACCTTGGGTTTAATTATCATAAATCTGCAAGACTTAATGAGGAACTGTGGTTAAAGACTGAGCGAGAGAAGCGTCTCTTGTCTCACTTCAAGTCTGGCAAAATTTGCTTTCGTCTGTTAGTTTGTTGCTGCCGATCGTATTTTACAATCCGATCTGGACGAAACTTGGTACACAGGTTTTACGACTTTATAGATTTTTTTGCCGTCGGGGACTTTTGATTGGAGGGGTACTTCCTACAAAAAAGGGGGCTCCAGGATTCCTGCGCCTTATGAGATCTGGTTTCGATGGTTATTTTTAGAGTTCCGTACCCGAAGGGTTTAGGGTTTTGTTTTATTTATTTGTTTTTATTACGCCATTAAAAAAATAATTAAACAATTATTTCAAAATCTAAAGCGATAACCCAATTTTTTTTCTTTTACTTAAAATATAGTATCAAGTCAGTCTGCATCAAATGACATCATAATAGTTACCATTGTTCTTACAAAGTTTTGAAATACAAATAATAATCTCGGTAAAAACGTCACCCGCGTCAGGCCCCCTTGCCGGGCTGCGTTGTATATGTCGCAGGCAGATTGCATGATTCGCCATTATACATACGACCGTCGTCCGTTTAAAAACGCTCGCAGTTATGAAATATGCCGAAGGAAAATTGGCAACTCGTTCAATTATTATAATTTCGACATTGATTGCTATTGTAAGTTTAGTCGGAACTATGACTAACCACGCGCGATCCGAATTGGTCGCAGTAACTAAGCACCCCGACCAAATGGGTTAGGTTAGGTTAGAACTGTGACCAACCGCGTGCGAGCCGAGCGAGCGGTGCCGCGGCAGTGGCCGGCGAGAGCCTTGAGAAATAGAACTAAATACTTCAATTTGCCGCAGCATTTTGTAAACGGCTTTTGAATTGTCCATCAAAATAAATTTTGTGGCATATAATTATTATATAGTGACAAGGCAATTTACATTTGCTTTCAGCATATTTCACAACTGCGAGCGTTTTTAAATGGACGACGCCGCGCGCCGTTTGTAAAAAGTGGAATCATACAAATCGGCTGCGCATATACATGCTACTAAATATTTTGTCATGCCTCCTGAAATCAACGCTAAAATATCAGGAATTTCAATGGCTTTCTATCAAAACAAGAACGATGGCTGTAGCTGCATTCAAAAAATTCCATAAAATAAAAAACGAATACTTCGGACAAGTTGGTAATAGGTAATACGGGCTGGTATCCGCAACTCCACGACAATGCGCGTATTTTGCGTTTTTTATTTTATTTTCGGACAAGTATTACATATTTCAATAAAATTCTTACAACCAAAGCTAAACTAACAAACTGTATTTCAAGCAAAGACCACACACCACCATTTTTCAGACAGATTTTCGAGATAAAGATAATTTGTAGCTTCGCCTTGGCAGCTAACAAAACTTATTTACACTTCTTCGAACAAAATATGGTCCAAGCTTTTCAAATTTATCTGGAACAAAATAAATAAATATAGTCCAAAGGCTATCTCTTAGTACATTATTCTTTGTCTCCGGAGAAGAAAATATAACGCTGGTACAAAAATTACGGGATAAAACACGCTAAGTTCCGTTGTAATTTCGCTAAGTATATCAGTGGGATGAGTACATAAATAATCGTGATAAAGTTTTGTTTATTTTCTTACTAAATAGTATGATAGTGTTTCGATCGTTTATTCATTTTATATCTTACTAGCTGCGTCCCGCGGTTTCACCCGCGTAGACCGGGATAAAAGTAGCCTATGTAAGTAATCTAGGGTATAAGCTATCTACACACCAAATTTCATCCAAATCGGTCTAGCCGTTTGAGTGTGAAGAAGTAACAAAAATCACTACTCAAAAACTTTCGCCTTTATAATATTAGTGTGATTTCGTTACATTTTTAAATATTTCTTAAACAAAAAGGTATGTATGAAAAAAAAAATGAATAAAAAATAGAGGTTCGCCGGTGTCGGGAGCAGGGCCTAAGCTACCGGTGGTTAGGTTTGCAGAGACAGGAACCTTCTTACAATGCAAGCCGTATCAAGGAGTACTGCCTTCTCCTTGAACTAACCACCTAACGAGAGCCTCTAGAGATGTTGGTCGAGGTTTTTGGCTATCAGGCCATTGGCCGTTTCGATTGTCAGTATTTCGATTATTAATACTGGTCTTAAAATTCATCAATAATTGGCTGTCGACCCCGATTTTGGTTCTAGGTGTACAAAGTTAGAACTGTAGCTCACGGATTGAATTTTGATAAATCTTTTGGTGCATCTTAGTACCCAATCAATCTGCCTAGCCTTTTCCCAACTATGTTGGGGTCGGCTTCCAGTCTAACCGGATGCAGCTGAATACCATTATTTTACATGGAGCGACTGCCTATCTGACCTCCACAACCCATTAACTGGGTAATACGATACCCCTTGGTAAGACTGGTTGTCAGACTTTCGGGCTTCTGACGACCCGTAACGACTGTCAAAGATCCACGAATGACAGCCGGGACCAACGGCTTAACGTGCTTTCCGAGGCACGGAGGAGTCTCGGTATGTAAAGATGGTCACCCATCCACGGACCAACCCCGGCAAGCGTAGCTTTACCTGATGGATCGACCCGTGCGGCTGTTATTACTTAGCCACGATCTCCTCTGAGGTGCATCTTAGTACCCGTTACATAAAAAAAGAAAAGAAAGAAAACTTGTTTATTCTGCACAAATAAAACGCACATACACACACACACACACACATAAAACACACATATTGGTGAAACGTAACATAAAGTAATTACGACAATGCTCCAAGGTTCCATCGTTTATTTTCGGGAAAACCGAACTTCGCCGAATTAAATGTGACTGGTCCAATTATAGCTTGACTACACGTACCTAGTAGAGTAGTGAGAGAGTACTAGGCCGAGAGAATAGCATGGGCGAGTATGTGTTTATACGTATTTTGCTTGTGTGGCGAATCAGTTTAGTTTTCAAACTTTGAGCGAAGCCTAGGTTCGCTCCCAATCTATAATAATTTAGGTAGGAATATAAAGCAATTTATTTATTTAACCTTTTCGCACATAAAACGTACAAAGGCGGACTTAATGCCTAAGGCATTCTCTACCAGTCAACCAAGGGTGGTGAAGAGATTAGATGGCAGGAATTCTATTAATTCTATTCTAATTCTATTCAGCAATTTCTATTACATAAACTATGGAACCTTTGAACGTTGTCGTACCTACTGCAACACACATTGAAACATATTCGAATAGTTATTGTGTTACATTTCATGTTGCATTGCGTAAGTTTGGACGGCTCATTTGTGTTACATTTCATGTTGCATTGCATAAGTTTGGACGGCTCATTTGTGTTACATTTTCACCAATCTGTATCAGACATTATTTACCTAGCCTACCCTCAGGAATATTTCTTTTTCAGTAAATTTGTAAGAAATAATCAATCACTTTTTAATAAGGACGATAAAGCTCCGTTTAAAAGAAAAGTCGTTCAAAAACCATTTCTTATCCCAAAAAATCGACTTAAACTGTGCGATAAAAACTGTTTCACTATGGCAGTTACAATATACAATAAACTACCTGTAGGCATAAGAAATTTATCAAGCTTAGAATTTAACAGGACGCTCTATAATTGGCTTTGTGATAGATGTTTCTATTCAATCGATGAATTTATTAATTTAAAACATTAAATTTGTATGTTAATGTAGAACTGCATGAAAATTTTAAATTATGGACTATGAATTTATTAATTTATTTATTTTTTAAGCATTTACAATTTTAAATTTAAAATGTTATGAATTTATTGTAAGCAGATACAGATAGATACAGTAGATAGTTATTAAAAAAATATTTAAGTATTGCAATTATCAATTATTAGGAATTAACTGGATCTTGTATGTAGACTCGACATAATAATATAACTAAATGACCAAATTGATTTTAATGACTTATTAAGCTATTGTTAATCAAGTATAGTATATAATGTAATTTAATTCTAATTTAAAAATGTCAATGATTCACAAAAATTTAATTTTACTTAACATTTGCACAACCGAAAGGTTGAATATAGTGTATCAAACAAACTGTATAACATCTAATGTACATCCTATATTCTAGCAAATAAAGTTATCATTCATTCATTCCTTATTTTATGCTTCTGTCTTCACAAAACTTATAATAATAATAATATAATACATAATTATATTTTTTTTTAATTGTATATCTAATACCCGTTTCGCTTAAATTAGGCGACACCTAAATATTGTTTTATTAGAGCATGGTTCAGCGCCGAGGGTTGAAAATCCAACAATGCGTTTTTGTTTATGCATTACATTTAGCTGTCGTCTAGTGATTTAGTTGAAAAAGCAAAGTCTATACTCATACAGTCGTCCGACGAGAGTATCACTTCGTCGGACGACTGTATGATGTACACTCCTACCAACTTATCTGTGAAATGGCGAAAATTGGAACTACGGCCGTCATGTTGAAATGTCTTCGATTGTGCCGACGCATGTCATTCGATTGTGTCGACGCATCGACAGTGGCGTCCTCTTTCAGTTCACAGATAAGTTGGTAGGACTGTATAGACTATGATTTAAGTCAACAGAAATCTGACATTATTCTTCGATTTAAAAAAAAAGCTATACTGAGTTCCATGAAACAAAAAGTTTGAGATGATGCTTTATAGTATGTTTACTGATAAATTCCAGTATTGCTTATACACAAGCTAGATCCTATGAAGAAAGGACCGCACACATGATTTTATTTCCGCTTTTCCTTGTAATTTTAATTAACACCAGAACAAAATTAAAATTCTCCTCGTGCATTTGAAACGCAAAATGTTAATTTATAATGAATTTCAAACGCATGATAACTGTTTTTGTCACGTTTATAACATTCGCATAATGTTATGAATGTGCTTCCATTGTTATTGCATGACTCTTAATTTCTCTAGGGACACATTTTCTTGACACTTTCGACTATTTATGAAAGTTTGCAATTATTATGATTCTTGAAGAAAATGTGAGATTGTTTGTGCTCGAGGTTTCACTAATAAATCACTCAAATAATAATACTTTTCTATGAGATTAAAAGGGCCAAATATTCCTACACACATTGATCCTTACACATGTTTAATAAAGAGCAGTGATAAAATAAAAAAAACTTTTTTACATAAAAAATACAACCGACTTCCAAAAACAACACTACAAAGTGAAAAATAACTTTAATTTCGGAAGTCGGTGTCTGGTTAAATGTATTTTCGTTTTTTGCCACCGGCTTCCGAAATTAAAGTTATTTTTCACTTTGTAGTGTTGTTTTTGGAAGTCGGTTGTATTCTTTTGTAAAAAAGTTTTTATTTTTCACTTTTTAGTTGTGTACCTACCCCACACAAATTCTAATACCACTACCTGCAAAACAAACTAGAACATCATCCATATAAAAGTGGGGGAAAAATACGTATTATTGAAGCTAACTCAAAAACTACCTAAGCAAAGTTAATCAATTTCATATGGGACCAACTTTGATGTATACCCTCTCGAATAAAACAAAAACAATCCCAATCGGTCCAGCCATCTTCGAGTAATCGGGGAACATACATAAAAAAAAAAAAAAAAGCTTCCGACGACTTGAGAACCTCCTCCTTTTTGAAGTCGGTTAAAAATACTACCACAACAACCAATCCATAAACTCCTTAGTACTCTCTAAAATTTTAGAACACAATATAAAAATAAAACTTGGTACTTAGCTCCGCTTAATTTTCTTATTCAAAACCGACTTCAACAGCCGAAGGAGGGATAACGAATGTCCTACAAAAAGGGTCATAAACGACCAGATTAATGTACCAAACGACCAGTCATTAAGTACCTACAGTTAACAGGATCCACAGTGTCACGGGTTCGAGTGTATTTGTTACGGAATAAATTTTCTTAGCGGATGAGCTGGTCCTGGTCTTGATATACTGGCAAGAGATTGTAAAAGCAAAAACGATTAGGGAATTAAGCTAGGTACTATTAAAATGTACTAATCTCAGAAATCGACTTCGAGATCAAAAATGTAAACAAAGGTGTTGCCAATTTTAAATAATAACCTCAATTGTGCAGTTTGCCGAAAAGTACTAAAACATAGTGCTAAAATTGTAGGCATATCTTAAACAGGTTACATATAATATTGCACACAGTTTCGTCACATTAAAGTGACGTAAATTACGATCCAAGAATAAAATATAACTGTTTGAAATAAAATCGTGCAATTATTTTTATAATATTGGCTATAACGCAGAAGCTCTAAACATTTGGACTTTCATCAATTATTTTCTATTTATAAAATGTTTTTCCTTCTAAATAAGTGAATCGTTAAAAAAATCGTAAATAATATTGCGTTATCCTAATAATCGATTCAAGTTGAGCGTCCCAACCTGTTTGGCATAGAGGAAAGTAATAGTACTGTCATCCGATTTCAAAATCAAATAATTAGAATGACTAGGGAAATGTTGGCTACCCCTGAGCTGTCACTTTGATGATGACATTTCTTTGTTTACATTTTTGATCTCTAATTCGATTTCTGGACTTAGGATTTTACTTGATTGTAGATATAAAAGGTTTGAAAACAAACAAAACTGTAATTTAGGTGAGATTTATATTTATGAGAGAAGAACACGTTCTGTGCTAACCTAAAATAAGTTGATTGAAGAGCAGGAGGATGGCAGAAGTTAGAATCCAAAAGCAACGGCAGACTGCAGCAGCAGTGTCATCTAACCGCAATTATAGACCGTAGCAACACCACTGGTTTCTATGTATTTCTATGAAAACGCTTCCGTAGATGGCGACAGTGATGCTGCATGAAGTCGAGCGGCGACTACAGACGCCATACTAGTAGTGCTGTCAGTGGCTGTCACTAACAGTGTGACAGACGTAGTTTTGTTTGACATATGTGTTTCGTGCAATGGAGCGTAATATTGAAAACTAGCTGTGCCCCGCGACTTCGTTCCCATGGAAGTTGTAAGATACACACTATACAAAATAATAGGGGTTAAAGTATGAAATTGCCGTTTATTGTATTAGGAACTTCGAATTGACATAGAACCTTCATGGTTTGAGATTTTTGAGTGAAACTTTTTTCACATGGTATCTATGAAGTTTTTCTTTTACATTCATCAACATTCGATTATCAACTTTCATTTGTTTTTTTTTATTCAGCTTAGATAAGAAAGATGGATACTTCGAAAATTCGAGTTATTTTTGAATACGAGTTCCGACGAGGAACTAGTGCGGCAGAAACAGCTCATATCAATGTTGCGTTTGGAGAAGGGACTACTAATGAACGCGCCATGCTATTTTGGTTTAAACGCTTTCGTGATGAAAACTTTGATTTGAAGAACGAACCCCGTGAAAGACCGCCCACGCAGGTGAATAACAATGAATTGAAAGAGATGGTGGAAGCCGATCTGAGCCAAACCACCCAGGAATTAGCGGCATGGTTTAACGTTACCTTACCAACAATATTGACTCATTTGCGTCAAATCAATAAAATAAAAAATATGAGAAATGGGTGCCTCATGATTTGACTGATCTGCAGAAAGAAACGCGTGTTGAAACTTGTGTTGCCTTGTTGAATCGATACAGAAATGAAGGAATATTGGATCGAATTGTGACATGTGATGAAAAGTGGATTCTTTACGATAACCGTAAGCAAAAATGCAATGGCTGACCCCAGGTCAAACGCCGCAACAGTGTCCTAAAGCAAAGCTTACCAATAAAAAGGTAATGGTAACTGTTTGGTGGTCTCAGCATGGCGTTATTCACTATAGCTTTCTCCGATCTGGTCAAGCAATAACGGCAGATGTCTACTGTGCCGAACTCCGAACAATGATAGCAATGATACTTGTCTAGTTTATGCAGGTAAAGATTTAGATTTAATTGAAAGTAATATTCAAGAGGATTTTACTAATATCATCAAATGGGCACACGACAATGGCATCATAATCAATATAAATAAAACCAAATGTATGCGTATACGTTCGCCTTATCTTAAAACGATCGAACGTCTGCCGCGCATAGTGGGGCATAGCTATGAGTGTCTGCACAGTGGTGAACTGACGTTGTGTGAGTGTGCAAACATTGAGGTGGTGGAGGAATACAGGTACTTGGGTTTAGTCATAGATAACAGCTTCTCTTGGAAAACGCACATTTTAAACTTATGTGACAAACTCAGGTATGTGCTTGTGAAATTCCACCACCTTAATTTTGTTCTGGATAGAGCAACATTGTACATGGTCTACTATGCGCTGGTGGACTCACTGCTTTCTTATGGGCTGGCGTGCTATGGTAACACTTTTAAAACATATTTAGATAAAATAAAAAAACTGCAAATCAGATTCATGAAACTATTAGTAGATAAAAACACAAAAAACCGTTGTAAAAGTAGTGATTACGAAGAATTATTTTTGGAATGTAAAATGCTGCCGGTTCATGAGAGGGTAGTGTTGTCGGTAGCTTTAGAACAGTATTGCAGCAATGAATTTACGAGCAATATTATACGCACAAGATCTCAAAGGAACAATAATAATATGAGAAGATTTGTTGTGCCCATTTCTAATAATAATTACTATGGTCGAAGGTGTAGAAGTTTTTTAGTCCCAACTATTTTTAATAACCTTCCAGTCGATATAAACAGTTGTATCACAAAAACTGCCTGTAAAAATAAAATTCATAATTACCTCCTTAATATTTTTTGTCAAAGTCTCACTGAATAGTAGTTTATGTGAAAAAGTGTCACTATTATAAAAAATATTAAATAATAAAGAAAAAGGGGGCTACGTCTGCCAACAAACTGCTTTGCAGTTTGGCAGAAGTAATATGTATTTGTATCATAATAATATTTCTGTGAATAAACACTTTTTCATTTTTTTTTTTTTTTTTAATTTTTTTTAAAACTAGCAGTGAAACAGCCCCGACTCATGAATCGATCTTCACCATTATTGCTCTATGATAACGCGAGACCTCATACAGCACGAGAAACCGTTTTAACTCTACAGGTACTGCAATTAGAAACCATTCGTCACCCTCCGTATTCGCCAGACCTTGCTCCAACGGACTACTATTTTTTTCTTGATTTGGACAATTTTCTACGTGATAAAAAGTTTTCTTCTCAGGAGGCAGTACAAAATGCTTTCACACAGTTTGTCGAATCTAGATCAAGAAAATTCTATCGCAAAGGCTTATATGACCTTCCTATTAGATGGCAGCAATGTATAGATAGTAATGGTAATTATTTTGATTAAATAAATATGTTAATTAAAAAAAAAAACGAATTTCAATTTTTCAGTACAAATCGGCAATTTCATACTTTAACCCCTAATAACTGCCACATTTTAATGAAATTCCCTCGCCCGACCCTCCGCGTTTCATCCCCCGCCCACGCTATTTTTCACAATTTCATGGGTTTTAATTTTTTTACGCGGAACCCTATTGTTTTTCTAAAATATAAGTAGTCTAAGTTAGTCCTTATAGCATCAGCTATTTGCCACTGAAAGTCCCGTCGAAATCGGTGTAGCTGTTTCGGAGATTAGCCGGAGCAAACAGACAGACCGACAGACATACAAAAATTAAAAAACTGTTCTTGTGTTTAAAGTACCGTATACTCGTATGTATACTTTCATATTATGCATTTAGTAAAAAGCTGTTATTTAGACATTACAAACAGATACTTTAATTTTATTTATTTGTATAGAGTATACCTACATAAAACCAACGAATCGAATTCACAATACGACAATACCTTCGAAGACAGGCATCGCCGCTGTTGGTGTTAAGACCACGACGCTGAAATGGAACTGGGCGGGCCACACCTACAGGATGCATCAGGAAAGATGGGCCAGGATTGTCACGCAGTGGATGCTTCGAGACAGACTTCGTCACCGAGGCAGGCCTAAGAAACGCTGGCGTGACGACCTAGACTCGTTCTTGACTGATTGGTCGGAAAAGGCAGCAGACAAAGACTAATGGAAAAGTATGGAGGAGTGCTTTGCCCACCTTTGCCCAGCAGTGGGATAGTAGGTAAAAAAAATAGTTTCGTAAAACTGAAGAAGAGAAGTGTTGAAGTCGCATTCCGAATCAAAAATGCAGCGGCACTGTCAGTAGTGTTTATTGTCAACCGCAACGCCGCTGCTGTCTCTGTTCTACTGTCGCCTTCGGAATTGTAACTTGATGGTGGACAATTAGTCATCATCTTCCTGCCTTTGTTCCATTTTACTTGGGGTCGGTGCAAAACGTTTTCTCTTTCCATTCTTCCGTGTCAACCGTCACGCTATCATTCACTCCCTTCTCATTCATATCATTCTTTACAAAATCCATCCATCTTTTCTTTGGCCTTCCTCGCTCTCTCCATCTATCAACATTTATATTCATCACTTTTTTGTCACATGCATTTCCTCCCTCCTCATCACGTGCCCATACCAAGCCAAACGATTTCCTTTCACCTTTTCTGTCACTGGCGCCACTTTCAAATTTCCCCTTATATGTATTAACATGCGAAAATAAGAAAATATTTTTATACGTTGTACAAACGTATTGATTTGAGTATCGTTTGCAGACCTTTTTGCTTTCAGCTGAAGTCTCAGTGAGAGCGATATAAGTTCAATATTATTTTATTTCTCAGGAGAGCTGCTTCTTAGATTGAATACAAGCAAGATTATTGAGAATTCTTTGTTATTTTTGTGTAAAAAAAAATATACTTTTGTGTTTGAAAATGCTGTATGGGAATGCGTAAAAGTGACGTCTTATTTTACTTTCGTTGTAGTTAAGGCTTTTTCGTCATATACAAATGTAGTAAGACAGCCGTATTCCACGTTCATTCATAATTATGATGTGTTAAAGGTGGGTACTAGGAAATCATGTTATTAATAAGTTTAAAGTAAGATAAGAAAATAAGATAAGATAAGATAAGATAAGAAAACTTAAAGTAGTAACCGCAAAAAAGTAACGCCTGGCTTTGCTCAAGAGTTTCAACAGTCAGTGAAAAAATCGAATTGAAGATAAACCTTGTAGGTAGATGATTGTTAAAAATAAATTGAATATCACTAAAAACGTGCAAAAACACTGCCGTATTTTGATAACTTTTTCGTCACTAAGAAGTACAAAATAACTCAGCTCTTAACTCGTCAAAATGTAGGGAACAGCTGATTTTTTTTCGTGATTTCAGGTGTGGTCCCATAGTAAAAGTTGCTCATACTGATGGTACAATGACCCCTTAAGAGGATGTCAGTTATTAAATTACACCTTTTATAAACGGTGTAAAGGACATCGTCGTGCGAAGGGTTACCATGAATTCAGCAATGACATGATTCTAAATACCACAATAGAAATTTTTCGCCAGTTATTAAAAAAAATCTGCTGTTTCATACAAAATTTAACTTATTCACTGTATGATGACGTACCTTTGGTGGGTGTAAAATCATGTACTGAATTCATGTTATCAGTTTGCACGTCGAAGTTCCTTACATCCTATATGCAGTCTGAGCATGCATTTCTAGAGTAGATGGTTGACAATGTGATAAAAGAATGCCTAGAATTCATTCGCCACTATAGCACTTGCGTAAAAGCTACTCAATATGCCAGGAGCGTGCCCTCAGCTTTTTTGGACATAAATTATGCGTTCACATAAAAAGGCTTATGATACTGGGCCGGGTGGAAGGAAAACGCGCACAAGGCAGAGCACTGGCAAGATGGTCAGACGCGATCAAGAAGGCTGTTAGATACAGCGTTTACCAAGCGGTCTACACTGCAGAAGACCGCATAGCTTGGAGTATGATCACTATCACATAGTTATCACGATCCATAGCATTGAGGGAACGACGTTGAAGAAGAAAAGCTACTCTCTTTCTAAAGGACCACACCCTAACTTCGTGACTACAAAGATCTTTAAAACAAAATGTTAATTAAAAACGGCCCAGAACTCATTAACTATGCTTTTTGAATTTGTGGTGACGTCTTCATTTATCCAATACTAGCGACCCACCCCTGCTTCGTACGTATGCAATGGTAACATTGCACCACCCGGGCGATGATATCGAGATTTCTGTCCTACATCTAAGTTAAATAAATATTAAAGTTTTATACATAAACTTCCCGGAATAAAAGGCTCTACATTAAGATGAAAATCGCATCAAAATTTAGAAGATTTAAGGGGTCACACAGACAGACACGAAAAGCTACTTTGTTTTCCATTTATAAGGATACATGTTTAATTTTATAAATGTTTTAATTTCTTTGTGTAGCTCCATGATTGTTTTCAAATCGTGTTTCTGAAGTGTTTGGTTTGTTTCATTCTTTTATTCTATGAGCGATTCTGTTTTGTTTTTGCTGTGCATTTGTTTTTACAATTTGAGCGTGATTTGTTTATTTTTAGAGAATTCCCGTATCACAGGTAGTTGGTACCTAGCGCAGGAGTCAGGGCTTCACTTTGTTTGTACACATTTTTATGCCAATAAAGAATTTTATTTTTTCTATTATTTATATTCTGTATCGGAATATTTTGTGATGTGTTGCTTTAATTGGCTCGACGGATGCAGCTGAATACCAGTATTTTACATAGAGCGACTGCTATCATCTGACCTCCATAACCCAGTTACTGGGTAATAAGAACGATACCCCTTGGCAAGACTAGTTGTCAGACTTTCGGGCTTCTGACGACTGTCAAAGATCCACGAAAGTCAGCCGGGACACCAGCTTTTCGAAGCACGAAGGGGTCTTTGTATGTAAAGATGGTTACCCATCTACGGACGGACCGCGGCAAGCGTAGCTTAACCTGATCGATCGACCCGTGCAGCTATTATTATTTAGACTCGACCTCAAGTTTGAAATATATAATATTTCTTAGGCATCGTGTCATTAGTCTCAAATCAGTCAGAAGTCAATCTTTTCATTTGGCCTTCCAAATGAAAAGATTGACTTCTGACTGATTCTTTTCTTTCTCAGTAGGTTTTTAGAAATTTTAGAGTTTTTATTTGTGTCCGGTCAGGGAGACTTATAATCTGATTAGCAATGTTAGAGTGTAGGATACCTCTGCTTACCTTTTTGAAGAAATGAGGCGTGATGTTTCATTTCAGAGGATTCAACATTTAAATAATTTGTGGGTTTTTAATATGCTCTATTATAAATATTTTTGAAAGCTCCAAATTAAATGAATATAATTTATTTAATCATGTGTGTATAGCTGTCACAGTTTTTGTATAAAACATGTCGGAGTTTGAGCTGGGTCTAGACTAGACTTTACATAACAATATGATAACATATACATGACCTAAATATTATAAAAAGCGTATATAGGCTAAGCAAACTGACAATTGACATGAACTGTTTTGTCCGTTATTAATAGGTCTTTACCTATGAAATTGCCGTTTTGTATGAAAAAATTTAAACGATTTTTTTTCATGCATTTTTTATTTGTATTAATCGAAGTAATCACCCATGCAATCAATGCATCTTTGCCAACGCAGTGGCAGTTTATTGATGTCCTTCTTAAAGAAATCAGCTGGACGGGAGGCAACAAATTCTTCAAAGGCATTTTGTACTGCCTCTCGGGTATTGAATTTTTTTCCCGCCAAGAAGTTATCCAAATTCTGGAAAAAGTAGTAGTCTGTAGGCGCAAGGTCTGGTGAGTAGGGCGGATGACGGAGAGCTTCCAACCCCAGTTCTTGCAACTTGGAGACCGTCTGCTGTGCAGTATGAGGTCGCGCGTTGTCGTGCAGGAGCAGCGGAGACGAGCGATTGACCAATGCTGGTTGGAGATGTGCCAGCTTCTCCACCATTGTGTTCAGTTCTTCACAGTACACATCTGAAGTAATGCACACCCCGTTTGGTAAGAAGCTGTGATGAATCACACCGGCGCTAGACCACCAAACAGTGACCATCACTTTTCTAGGGGTAAGTTTTCGTTTAGGGCATTATTTAGGTGCTGAACCAGGATCCAACCAACTTGCTGAGCGCTTGCGGTTATCAAACAGAATCCATTTTTCATCGCAGGTAACAATGCGGTTCAAAATTCCTTCATTTGTGTGTCTGTTGAGCAGTGCAAGGCACGTCTCGACGCGTACTTTGTGCTGGCGATCATTGAGTTCGTGGGGCACCCATTTGTCAAGCTTTTTTACCTTGCCGATTTGACGCAAATGGACCAATATTGTTTTGACGCTAACGTCGAAAGCTGCTGCTAATTCAGCCGTAGATTGTGCCGCCTTTAATTCGTCATTGTCGACCAAAGTCTTCGGACGACCGCGAGGTTCATTTTTCAGGTCGAAATTTCCAGAACGGAAGCGAGCAAACCAATAACAAGTGGTGCGTTGGTTTGTAGTGTTAGCTCCGTAAACGTCGTTGATGTTGCGTGCCGCTTGTGCCGCGTTGCTGCCACGACGGTACTCATATTCCATAATTACTCGAATTTTTAACGTATCCATGATGACGAAAAAGATTGAAATGCGATGAAAATGAAACACTAATCAATAAACAAATGACTACTTTTGGAAAAAAAAAATCCATGTTTTAATAATATAAAATTAATTTGAAATTAGAATTCTTAGCCAAACAAAAATTATTTTGATTTGAAATGGCCAGTACTGCAGAACGGCAATTTCATAGGTAAAGACCTAATATTAAAATTTTCCTTTCATCATGCGCTGCCAAAATGGGAGATTATAGAACAGTCTGCCACCCAATATCGAGCTGGACTCCCATTGGTGCAACCTTGAGACGCACACCGCACTTTTTATGTACAGGGTGTAAGTGTAAACTGAGCTTATCATTATGAACAACTTTTACTATGGGACCAAACTTGAAATCGCAAAAAAAAAAACCGCTGTTCCCTACATTTTGACGAATTATGCGAGCATAAATGTACTGAACAGCTGATTTTTTTCGCAATTTCAGATTTGGTCCCATAGTAAATGTTGTTCATAATGATGAGTACAATGACCCGTTACAAGATTGCCACTGTTTACACTCACATCCTGTTATTTCATTTAAGGCGTGGTTTCTTAAAACATATGTTTTTTGGGTTCCGTACCTTAAAAGGAAAAAACGGAACTCTTATAAAAACACTTCGTTGTCAGTCTGTCTGTCTGACTGTCAGTCTGTCAAGACCCTTTTTCTAAAGAACGCGTAGAGCTATCAAGTTGAAATTAATATCAAATACGTAGGTCTGTGGTCCCTTGTAGCTCTAAAAAAAATCAAGCTTCTAAGTCTACGCAATAAAAATACGGCCATTTATGCGACATATTTTGATACTCACAAGTAAATCAAAACCTATAGGGTACTTTGCGTTGACCTAGAATTATGAAATTTGGCAAAAACCAAGGTCTCACAGCACAAGTAAAGAAAATAATCTGGAAATCGTTGTAGTTTTATCACATTAAAAATATTTTTTTGTGATTAAAAACTTACAACACAAAGTTAAGTTTGTTCTTGGGATAAATTCATCCCAACTACGGAACCCTCCATTATGCGTGGTCCAAGACGCACTTGGCCAGTTTTATTTATTTTTTTTAAATATTGCCACCTTGTAGACATTGTCTTAATATTTATGTAGGTAATTTGTTGTTATTTAATCTTGCTATTATATGTTTGCTATGTCTTTTGTGTGCACCAAATAAACGATTTTTATATATATCTGTCTATCTAATGTGAGTGCGGTTCTGTCCAGAACATGGCCCACTTGATGTCTGAAGTGTCCATATACCTGCATCTTTGAGGATCTAATGAACATCACTGACGCTTCTGCTAGGCTGCCATCAGACGGACTGCACTGCAGCAACCACACGTAGGCGATATATTCAACTGCATGCAGTTGTACGTTCGACTTCGTACTTCAACTTCACGCGGTAGTTCAACTGTAACCGACCGCGTGAAGTTAATATCACGACTACAGCTAAATACTAGTACTTTATATGCAATGATTGCTTATATGACCTCCACAACAAAGTTACTGAGCGAAACCTCTAAGTAAGACTCCTTTATATGTATCTTTGTACAAAATGTTGTAATCCTTAAAAATTCAATTTAACATTTTTGCAGAAACTTGAGCAGTGGGTGGCCCAGTGGTATCGGCCCCACTTACGAGTTGTAGGCCGTGAGTTCGAACCCAGGCAGGCACTTTACATTGTGTATTTAATTTTATCACCACTTCTCTCAAAACGATGAAGGAAAACATCGTGAAAAAGCTAGTACCAAAAATTCTAAATCGTGACATCCACCAATCTGCACTGGGACCGCGTCATGGATTACGGCCCACACCCTCTCACAAAGAGGAGGCCTGTGTCCCAGCAGTGGGAACATTATAAGCTGATTATGCAAACTTACTCTGAACAATTTGATATCTTTTATTGTGTATCGTCGTAAGTGATTTAAAATGTAATTTTACTGATTCTGTGTCAAAATTACAAAGTAGTAAGTAATTAATAGACGAAAATAAACGAGATTTAAAATTAATTTCTCATTGTTAATTGAATCAAAAAAAAAAAAAAAAAAAAATATGGCAAGTGACTTATATTACTGATAATACTTTTCTACACTTCTGGACACATCTATTGGCCCACCTTAGAGTTTAGGTTTCGATGGCCCCTACCGAAATATGATTGCTAGATTGAACAAAAACTGTTGATGCAGTTTTAAACCTGATACATTTTACCATCTTTTTCGATCGTATTGTTTTAAATTTGAATTCAGAATACCATACGACATGGAGCTACGCCTAACAAGTCGGATATGCGCCTTGTTAAAGGCAATTGATTTTTTAATAAAAAACATGTTTTATCAAATAAAGGTTTAATTTAATAACGCGTGTTGCCTCCATGGGCATCTACCACAGCTCTCATACGATTAGGCATAGAGTTTATCAACCGCTCTATGAAATTTTGGGGGATCATCTCCCATTCCTCTTCTATGGCAGTTTTCAACTCCTGCATCGTCTGGGCAACTGGCTGACGAGCCCTAACACGTCTTTTTAGCTCGTCCCACATGTGCTCAATGGGGTTCATGTCTAGGATTCTGGCTAGCCAGTCCATAACTGTGATGTTCACATCCCGAAGATATTCCCTGACGATGCCGGCCGCGTGGGCTCTTGCATTATCATGCATAAAAAGGAAATTTGGGCCCACATAGTCCGCGAGTGCGTCTGCGTGTAGTATCACGTGAGGTTCTAAGCACTCACGAATGTACCTTTCAGCATTTAATGTTGGCAGCCGTGGTCCTGTAACAACCTCAAGTTGAGTTTTACCGCTCGCGAATATACCGCCCCAGACAGTCCATGAGCCACCGCCACAAGCAACCCTCTCTTCAAAGCAGCATTGTGCGAAACGCTCTCCCTTACGTCGGTAGACCTTCTTCCTTCCATCATTGCCATGTAACACAATTTTAGACTCATCAGAAAAGAGTACACGGCTCCAATCTTGCTGTGTCCAATTTAAATGACTGCGTGCGAAATGAAGGCGCGCTGTTCGGTGGGCTCGCGTTAGTTTGGGGCCATTAGCTGGCTTGTGTGGTACCATATCGCGTTCTTTTAACCTTCTCCGAACAGTTCGAGCGCTCACAGATACTCCGTGGAAGTCGCGAAGTTGGTTTTGTATCTCAATGGAGGTAAGGTGACGATTTCTCAAGCTGGTCGTCACGATGAATCGATCCTGCCTTTCAGTTGTGACCCGAGATCGTGGCCTTCCTTGGTGACGAACAAAGCCGCCAGTCTCTAGGTACCTCCGATAAACATTTCGGACCGCAGATCGACTTAAATTAAGTTGAGCACTCACGTTTCTTTGGCTGTGTCCGGCCTGAATAAGTGCCACAGCTTGGGCGGCGACTTCAGGTGAAGTATCCATAGATTATTGATAGAACCTCACCTTAATGTTAAGAATAAGTAATGTTTGTTGCAAAACCAAAGATATCAATCACTTTTTCAGGAATTAAATCCAAGTAAACCAATAAAACCAAGTTTTCTTAGTATTCGATTGTTTGATATCAACAAACAGGCTCCAAATTGTCTTTTGTTTCTTTAAATTCTGTGTTCGAAATTCAAAAAAAGACTATTGAATGAAATTGTGAATGTGCCAGGTTCAAAACTGCATAAAAACTTTTTGCTCGACCTAATATAAAATTTTAGTTAGGACCAAACGAAACTGAAAATACAAGGTGGGCCAAAAGATGTGTCCAGAAGTGTATGTAATTTCAATCTTCAAAAAACAATAACATATGATACTTTTGATGAAAAAATAAAAACCGGTCAAGAGCGAGTCGGACTCGCGCACCGAGGGTATCATCATATATGTAATTTTTGTTGAGGATTTCTGAAAAAGTGTGCTATTTAGAGACATCTTTTTATTTTTCGTGTAATTTTTACATAAAATTCTAGCACATAGAATAATTTCAGATTTTTCTTTATGCATACTTCGGAGACCACCTTTCAATTGCTGTTGCAAAAAAAAAACAAGCATAAGTATTTTTATTTCTTTCTTATTTGCAAAATAGTTGGGCAAACGTATGAGAGAATGGATAAAGTGAGAAATGAGTATAATAGGTCTTTACCTATGAAATTGCCGTTTTGTATGAAAAAATTTAAACGAATTTTTTTCATGCATTTTTTATTTGTCGAAGTAATCACCCATGCAATCAATGCATCTTTGCCAACGCAGTGGCAGTTTATTGATGCCCTTCTTAAAGAAATCAGTTGGACGGGAGGCAACAAATTCTTCAAAGGCATTTTGTACTGCCTCTCGGGTATTGAATATTTTTCCCGCCAAGAAGTTATCCAAATTCTGGAAAAAGTAGTAGTCTGTAGGCGCAAGGTCTGGTGACTAGGGCGGATGACGGAGAGCTTCCAACCCCAGTTCTTGCAACTTGGAGACCGTCTGCTGTGCAGTATGAGGTCGCGCGTTGTCGTGCAGGAGCAGCGGAGACGAGCGATTGACCAATGCTGGTTGGAGATGTGCCAGCTTCTCCATCATTGTGTTCAGTTCTTCACAGTACACATCTGAAGTAATGCTCACCCCGTTTGGTAAGAAGCTGTGATGAATCACACCGGCGCTAGACCACCAAACAGTGACCATCACTTTTCTAGGGGTAAGTTTTCGTTTAGGGCATTGTTTAGGTGCTGAACCAGGATCCAACCAACTTGCTGAGCGCTTGCGGTTATCAAACAGAATCCATTTTTCATCGCAGGTAACAATGCGGTTCAAAATTCCTTCATTTGTGTGTCTGTTGAGCAGTGCAAGGCACGTCTCGACGCGTACTTCGCGCTGGCGATCATTGAGTTCGTGGGGCACCCATTTGTCAAGCGTTTTTACCTTGCCAATTTGACGCAAATGGACCAATATTGTTTTGACGCTAACATCGAAAGCTGCTGCTAATTCAGCCGTAGATTGTGTATCATCAGCTTCCACAATCGCCTTTAATTCGTCATTGTCGACCAAAGTCTTCGGACGACCGCGAGGTTCATTTTTTAGGTCGAAATTTCCAGAACGGAAGCGAGCAAACCAATAACAAGTGTGCGTTGTTTTGTAGTGTTAGCTCCGTAAACGTCGTTGATGTTGCGTGCCGCTTGTGCCGCGTTGCTGCCACGACGGTACTCATATTCCATAATTACTCGAATTTTTAACGAATCCATGATGACGAAAAAGATTGAAATGCGATGAAAATGTAACACTAATCAATAAACAAATGACTACTTTTGGAAAAAAAAATCCATGTTTTTAAAATAAAATTAATTTGAAATTAGAATTCTTAGCCAAACAAAAATTATTTTGATTTGAAATGGCCAGTACTGCAGAACGGCAATTTCATAGGTAAAGACCTAATATAAGAGGAAGTTTGAAAGTGGCGCCAGTGACAGAAAAGTTGAAAGGAAATCGTTTGTCTTGGTATGGGCATGTGATGAGGAGAGACGAAACGCATGTGACTAAAAGAGTGATGAATATACATGTTGATAGATGGAGAGGCAGAAGAAGGCCAAAGAAAAGATGGATGGATTGTGTAAGGAATGATATGAAAGAGAAGGGAGTGAATGATAGCGTGACGGTTGACAGGGTAGAATGGAAGAAGAAAACGAGTTGCGCCGACCCCAAGTAATATGGGATAAGGGCAGGAAGATGATGAGTTGGGCAAACGTAACCTAAAACTGTTCCAAATTTCAAGTTAATAGCATTAGTAGTTCTTGAGATATCCAGCTGTGACATACGGACAGACAGACAGACTGAGTCGCATCAAAAAAAAAAAAAATCATTTATTTCAGGTCATTGACCCATATTAAACACAAAAACACAATTCAAAATAAAAACTGATTAGAAAAGGGTTCCTTTTTACCATTTTGATACGGAACCCTAAAAGAGTTCTTTAAAGAACGTATTATTTTTAGATCTTGAATTATTCCTTTTACGCTTTTACTATATTGCTTTTACCATTTATGATCTAAATAAAAAATCGCGAAAACAGTTCTTAAATCTACCCCGAGACGAATTTGTATCATGAATTATGTTGATCCAACTTGTTCTTTCATGCATGTTAACTTCAAATTCCAGCTATTGTGCAACCAATATAAAATGTTGCTAGCAGATCTAGTTTCAATGCACATTGTGTCATGTTCCGGAGTTGTTAGTTCTATTGTTATGCTGTTCTGAGCACCGCATTGATTCAACGGTTTAAATATGTAGTTTTCTGGTTCAAACCGAGCTCTGTTTGTTGTAAATACTTACTAGAGTCCGACCGAATCCCGTTTTCGGTTTTCGGCAGAAATATCCATTTTCGGCCTTTTTCGTTTTCGGGCGATTGTTTTTTGGCCGAAAAAATTTAGTTCCTGTAAATAATTCATTTTTTCAGTGAAAATCCATCATTACAACAAACAGAAGCAAAATAACTGAGAAAATGCAGACAAATTTCAGATCATTATCATCATCATCATTTTAGCTGAAAGACGTCCACTGCTGCACATAGGCCTCCCCCAAGCACCGCCACTTCGACCAGTTCTGTGTTTCCCGCATCCAACGGATTCCTGATGCCTTAACAAGGCCAAGGACAAATCAGTTGCCTTTGATAAAACTATAGGTTAATATTTGTGTGATTTTAAGTTTAAACGGTTAACTTCAATGATTACCCTATGTTTATTTATTTTACTTTTACCAAACAGAAACCTAACGACAAAATATGTTTTCATTTTTGGTTTTCGGCCGAAAATGCAAATTAAGGTGAAAATTGTTTTCGTTTTCGGCCGAAAAATAACCATTTTCGGTCCGACTCTAGTAAATACTGATGTCTGTTGTTTTAAGAGTGTACTTGGGTACCCAAAGGAATTGTGTAATAATGTTTGTAATTAATTAAATGTGTTAAATAATGAAGCTTTTTGTGAAGGATCTCATCAGGGGCACTACAAATACTACAACCGACTTTCTCTACCGCTAAGCAGCATTGACCCCTAGGTAGACGGACCGACACGACCAGATGCGACCTTACAAAGATGGCTGTGGTACGGATTGGATGGGGAAGGCGGAGGACAGGGTGTTGCAGTGGACTGCAATATGCTGAGTTGATTGATTAATTGAAGCAGCGTTGGTGTGTACCAGTTCGAAGGTTTTAGGTACCAGACACAGGGACATGAGTCAGTTAGCGCTGTTCCTCGTATTGCAGATGTCCTAAATATCCGTATGTGACCAATTTTAACCATCATATAAGTTTGTTTGTAATTCATCATCATCTCCGTAGCCTTTTGCTAATTATTTTGGAGTCGGAAGACGGTTGACTTCCAGTCTAACTGGATGCAGCTAGGAATACCAGTGTTTTACATTAAGGCGAAGGCGCCAGGGTAGCCCGCAAAATTCAAAATTTCTTACGTTTTTTGCAATTTGCAACTCAGTATTAGGTTGTATGTTGATATAAATATGATTCACGGCCGTAGAAAATATTTATTTATAGAATTATAATAATAAAAATCAACAATGCAACTCTCTAAGCTCATAAAACCCGTATGAATGACTATTTCATGAAATATAAATGAGGTTTGAGGTCAATTCTAACTTATGCAGTTGTATTGCTGATTCTAATGATTATAATTCTGTAAAACCATATTATTACGGCCATGAATCATATTTTAATCAACATACAACCTGACACTGCCCTGAAAATTGCAAAAAACATAAGAAAATTTTAATTTCGCGGGTTACCTTAGCGCATCCCCCTTAAAGTGAATTGATGTAATTCAAAAAAAGAAAGAACAGACTCTAAAATTATGACGTTGTCTAATCCTAAATTTTCTCATAGAACATTAACATTGTAGATTCAATCAGACAAAGCTATTCGTTATTACAGCTTGTTTTAAGTTTAGTTAGTAGAAAACAAACAAAAAATCACCAGGTGCAGTTGCAAGTCATTCAAAAGGATTAATTTATGAGGATACAATGTGGGACACCGGACATGTTGTGGGGACAAAACAGTTCCCTCAACAGCACCCATTTAATTTTATTCCGCCTAACTTTTGGCATAGTAGGTAGTGATGTGCTTTTTTGCGGATATTTGAATTTAACTCTTAAAATGTCGATTGTACACCATGTGTACAGATAACAATAGAATTTCAATTGTGTCTGCTAATTGGCGCGCGACGGGTTAAATATCCGCAGAAAAATCACTTGGCGATGTTTAAAAAAGTTACATTTTATATTTTTACTATCGACCCGCCACTGCTTCGTACGGTTTTTACTACATTGCCAAAGCATCGAGATTTTTTATTACATTTAAGTTTTATATGAATGACACATCCCATCATCTACCTACCTGTACACGTAAACCTTCCGGAATAAATTCTCTAAATGATGATGGTGAAAACCGCATAAAAATCCGTTGCGTAGTTTATAAGGACAACGCGGTCACACAGACAAACACGAAAAGACACTTTAGTTTTTAGTACCTACCCATAGATAATAAATATTTTGGTACTATATAATGACATTAGCAGTTAGAAGTGCATTACAGTCCTACCAACTTATCTGTGAACTGAAAGAGGACAGCACCGTCGATGCGTCTACACAATCGAATGACATGCGTCGGCACAATCGAAGACATTTCAACATGACGGCCGTAGTTCCAATTTTCGCCATTTCACAGATAAGTTGGTGGGACTGTGTACACCATACAGTCGTCCGACGAAGCCCGAGCTGCTTACGAAGTTCGGCCAAATATGTCAAATGAGCCAGTACTAGAAACTAAGCCCTGTATTCAAAATTAACAGAATATGTAATCTTTCATACGTTTACATTGTTTTAAAATAGGTACGAACCTATAGTCTGTTTCAAAAGTATTTGATTGAAATGTAAACAAATCGATCAATAAACGTAGGTACCTGTGGATGCCAATTTGTAGTGCCACTTACAAATTGAGTCCTTTGATTTGATTGTTTGAATACTTAAACCGGAAATTCTAATTTTAAATCACCTTAAACATTGTGTTTAATTTGACAATTGGGGTATATTTTATAACCTCTATGTTCGTCGAAGATATTTCAATAACAGAAACATTGGTGAGTTAGAAAGTTGTAATTTTTTTAATACAGACGAATGTATTACTAATTCCCTTTTAGTTAGTGATCAGGTAAGAATTTAACCTGAGCAGGGTTTGTTTACAGTTTTATCAGGTAATTTTAGAATAGATAATATTTGTTTTACTGTTTGCCTACAGTTTGAAATACATACAATGAGACTAAATACCATTGCACTTGCCTAGAAATGTTTGTAATCTACAATATTGTTAGAAAGCATTGCGAACAGTTTGGAACAAACTAATCTAACCATAAATGGAGCTACGGGTATTGTTTTAGATTAAAATTCATCATGCCTGTATTGCTAAGGAATAAACAGAGGTGTAACAAGTACTACACTGACATTAAGCCACTTATGTTAAGGCACTTCTCCATAGAGATCTTTTTTTTTTTTTTTTTTTTTTTTTGTGGATGGGAAATCATCAAATGACTTCTCCCGCTCTGGGCAGAGCGGGAGGGCGTGTCAGACTTTTACTGACTAAAACCCACCCATGCTCCTTCAGCTGCCCGTGCCAGGGCCACGGTATCTCTTTCGAACTACCCGCGACCCCGGCGGCATCGGCCCAATTGACCCCGTCACTGCTGACATCTCTTTGAGGCGCGCGTGGAACACAATGCGCCGTTGACCCGGGCCTGGTCCTTACCGGACGGCGAGCTGCCCATTACTCGTCGTCCGCAAGCCCGCGCCTACGGTGGCCGGGAATCGGCAATCGATTCCCGCCGCTCAGGGCGTCTCCTACGGCGGCTAGGGGCGCGAGGGCGTGGCTGTTGCCTCTCCCTCACGCGTTCCGCTTCCTCCTTCGCGAGCATTACTGCTTCGCAGAAGGAGGTCTCCATAGAGATCTACGGTTTGGAATGTTTTTACTGGGAACAAAACCAAAACTCCGGGCTGATTCCAAATCACATTGCCCAACATGTGGCGAGCCCCAAGTGGGCTCGAAAGCCCTGGACTTCAAAATTAACAGTCGTGCTTGCGCCACTAGACCAGTCAGTATATAAATGACAGAAGATTATCATCGTTCTCTTGCCCTTATCCGAATTTATTGGTTGTCGGCACAGCACGTCTTCTTTTTCTATACTTCTCTATTAGTCAACATTTCCGTAGTACTTCCTATCTAGCCATATCTTCTTTCACACAGTCCATTCATATGACAGAAGATTATCACGTTTAGTAAATAATTCCACTTTGCGTGATTAAATAAGTCGAGTAAGTTACATCACTAGAGATAGTCTCGTAAGCAACAACAAAGTTTGAATGTCTCCTTACACTAAATAATTTAGGAACCAATCCTTTCGTACGCTTGGGGTTGAAACTAGTGTTCCACTTTCGTATTAGTGTTGTAAGTAATTTCCTTGTTCTTTCTGCCTTGCCTTTTTTGAACTAGATTTGAGATGTGAGTGGAAACGCCGGGAGGGGACGCCCTATGATGGTTTTCAGAAAGTTCAGGTGCGTAGTACTCGCAATCGGTGTGCGTGTATATCCCAGAGGTATAAACGTAATCGAAGAAAAAGGCGTACGTAAGGATCGTAGTAGGTGGTGTTGTGTGGATTCTGCCTACCCCCTCGAGAAGAAGGCGTGAGTTAGGTACTATTGGACTTTCTGTGAAACTAGACCAGGGGTTCAGGAACTTATGAAAACTCATTTGATGTTAGGATTAAGGAAACATGGTACTTCACTTGAATATGGGTTTTTCTATGAGTGGGCGAAGACCAAAGAAAGGATCTATGGATTATGATATGGCTAGAAAGGGGGTGACTACTGAGATGACGCCTAATATCTGGTAAATGAAAAAGACTTGTTGCACCGACGCGAGATATATTGTAGGATAGTAGTTGTAACTAAATAAAGACTTTTAACATTTATGTAGCGGCACAGGATAGCCTTTACAGAAGTGGTTATAGAGGCATGAGGAACAGGGTGTGAAGCATGCATGCCTTTATGTAAAATATGGCTGAATATGTTATGATTTTTGTTATCCATTATACCTACCCATACTTGTAAAGTAAAATGATCTTTATCTTTACAAACACGAATTCAAACACACCAAAATACTCCTGCAATCGCCCTAAGCCAAAATAAATTACCATCATTATCTATATGTCGGAACGTCAGGATTTACTCAGTTAGATTTAGACAGACACGTGGGCAGAAGATGGGTTTCGTACAATGAAAACACACTGGGTGCGATACACGGTGTTTAAAACCACAATCTAACACAATCACTAAGCACACGAATCGAATACAGTTCCGTGGCGTACCAACCCCGATGTTGCCTCGATGCGATCCGACACTAGACTGTTCTTTTCGCCATCAGGTTAAAATATCACGACTCTGTAGAAGCGCGCTGTAGGCGTGGGCACCTCACGTGATGTCGTCAGTGGCGCGCTTGCGATTCGTTACGCGTCCGTACTATTGACCGGATCCGACATATATAAATAAAAAGAAAAGTCCTGACTGACTGACTCACTGACTCATCAACGCCCAGCCCAAACCCTTGAACTAACATTGTACATAATTTAACATTGTAATTGAAAAACATGTTCTCCCATACATTGATAAAACGGTAAATTCTCCAACTGCAGAGTTTGTAATTCAATTTTTTGTTATCTAAAGAAATTACAAATTAACTTTTTTCTGACTATTTCTTTACTTGTGCTGTAAGACCTTGCTTCTTGCCAAATTTCATGATTCTAGGTCAACGGTAAGTAAGTACCCTATAGGTTTTGATTTACTTGCGAGTATCAAAATATGTCATATTAAGTCTTTACCTATGAAATTGCCGATCTGCAGTACTGGCCATTTCAAATCAAAATAATTTTTGTTTGGCCAAGAATTCTAATTTCAAATTAATTTTATTTTAAAAACATGGATTTTTTTTCCAAAAGTAGTCATTTTGTTTATTGATTAGTGTTACATTTTCATCGCATTTCAATCTTTTTCGTCATCATGGATACGTTAAAAATTCGAGTAATTATGGAATATGAGTACCGTCGTGGCAGCAACGCGGCACAAGCGGCACGCAACATCAACGACGTTTACGGAGCTAACACTACAAACCAACGCACCACTTGTTATTGGTTTGCTCGCTTCCGTTCTGGAAATTTCGACCTGAAAAATGAACCTCGCGGTCGTCCGAAGACTTTGGTCGACAATGACGAATTAAAGGCGATTGTGGAAGCTGATGGTACACAATCTACGGCTGAATTAGCAGCAGCTTTCGACGTTAGCGTCAAAACAATATTGGTCCATTTGCGTCAAATTGGCAAGGTAAAAAAGCTTGACAAATGGGTGCCCCACGAACTCAATGATCGCCAGCGCGAAGTACGTGTCGAGACGTGCCTTGCACTGCTCAACAGACACACAAATGAAGGAATTTTGAACCACATTGTTACCTGCGATGAAAAATGGATTCTGTTTGATAACCGCAAGCGCTCAGCAAGTTGGTTGGATCCTGGTTCAGCACCTAAACAATGCCCTAAACGAAAATTTACCCCTAGAAAAGTGATGGTCACTGTTTGGTGGTCTAGCGCCGGTGTGATTCATCACAGCTTCTTACCAAACGGGGTGAGCATTACTTCAGATGTGTACTGTGAAGAACTGAACACAATGATGGAGAAGCTGGCACATCTCCAACCAGCATTGGTCAATCGCTCGTCTCCGCTGCTCCTGCACGACAACGCGCGACCTCATACTGCGCAGCAGACGGTCTCCAAGTTGCAAGAACTGGGGTTGGAAGCTCTCCGTCATCCGCCCTACTCACCAGACCTTGCGCCTACAGACTACTACTTTTTCCAGAATTTTGATAACTTCTTGGCGGGAAAAAAATTCAATACCCGAGAGGCAGTACAAAATGCCTTTGAAGAATTTGTTGCCTCCCGTCCAGCTGATTTCTTTAAGAAGGGCATCAATAAACTGCCACTGCGTTGGCAAAGATGCATTGATTGCATGGGTGATTACTTCGATTAATACAAATAAAAAAATGCATGAAAAAAATCGTTTAAATTTTTTCATACAAAACGGCAATTTCATAGGTAAAGACCTATTATAAACTACCGTAGTTTCTTACTGCGTTGACGTAGAAGCTTGGTTTTTTTTGAGCTCCAAGGGACTATAGATTTACGTATTTGATAATAATTTCAACTTGATACCTCCACGCGTTTCTGAGAAAAAAGGTCTTGACAGACTGACAGATAGACAGATGGACAACCTAGTGATCCTATAAGGGTTCCGTTTTTTCCTTTTGAGGTACGGAACCCTTAAAAATAGCTTTCAGTACACAGTGAATAATTGCAAAATTTAAATAGTAGAAAGCGCATCACGCTGTTCATAAGCAAAACTGTCAGTTTTATCGGTATTTGCGCCTCTAGTTATGTCAAAACGTCGCGTGAAACGGTTTGGATACTTAAAAAGTTTCGTTTTGCTCCACGTCGAAGTGGACGGCTGTTGGTCGGGCTATTTCTAGTTTGCCAGATTCTTTGAAGATTTTTTTTCTGCATTGGTAAGCATATTTAACAATGCCTAATATTAATAAATGTGTAAGAAAGTTTGAGCAAAGTATAAGTATAAGATACAGTAAGTACGTTTTTATTAACAAGCTTTTATTAGCTTCACCTGTATGTATGTTTGTATGTTCGTATGTTTGTATGTAACGGAATCTTTGAACTCGATTTTTACCCACTTTAAATGGTCAGATTAATTCGAAATTTTGCACATTTATCAGGGCCCGATGACAATACAACAATTAAACAATTTTGTCCCATTATCCTGATCAGGATCATCAGGATTAACGATTTATCTCTAAAAAAATAAAAATAAATTATAGTTTAAAAAACTAAAACAACACGCTTTAATACCAATAAACTGAACTAAAAAATAACAAAATAAATTTCAATATAATAATAAAGTCATTAACGAGAAAACTAATGTCAATGTAAAAAAGTCACTTTATTCTTATATTGAAAAATATTTTTTTTACTTTTAAGTTCAGTTTAATAGTATTAAAGCGTGTTTTTTTAGTTTTTTAAACTATAATTTATTTATCCGTAAAACTGTATGCCCAATGCCCTGATATGGTAAAGGTGTCATTGTGCTATATCGAGGCTAAATTCCTAGGTTACAGAGTAACTGAATTGTTAAACACTCACATACACACGGTAGATCCACACAGCTCAGATGAATAAAAGTTACATTTTGATGTCGACAAAAACCCACAGTAATAAAATGAAAATATTTTCAAAGGGATGTGTGGTGTTACACGAATGGATAGAATAAGAAATGAGTACATAAGAGGAAGTCTGAAAGTGGCACCGGTGACTGAAAAGTTGTGCGGAAATCGGTTGTCATGGTATGGGCATGTGATGCGGAGGAGTGAGGAAAATGTCGTGAGGAAAGTTTTGAGTATGAATGTCGATGGCTATAAGAGTAGGGGAAGACCAAAGTAACGATGGATGGATTGCCCCTCGCGCCTCGTAGCCCCGCGCCCGTTGCCGCGGCTCCTCCGCGCAGCGCCGCCCGAGCTCCTCGCCCCGTCCCGCTGCCAGTGTCTGCAGCCCTAGCGAAACCACTTCCACAGAATTTCGCCAGCGTCACAGCGAGCGTCCCTGGCGCTCTAAGGATGAAGCCTATGCCTGGAAAGGCGTCGAACAAGGCTGATAATGATAATGATGAGGGTTTCGTGACGGAGCACAGGAGGAAGCGCCGTCCGCGAATTAATAAGAACCGTTGCGGCAAAGCTCCTGCGGAGCCCGAAGTGAGCTTGCGTGCCGCAAAGCCGAATACACCGGTGTACATCTCCCGCCTGCACTACACCACTAAGGCGGAGGACATCGTGGAGTACGTGCGCCAGAAGACTAGGTACACGCCGAGGGTGCAGTTACTGGAGTCGCGCCGCAACGTCAACTTCAAGGCGTTTGTGGTGCGTGTACCGAACTGTTACCTGCCCCTCGTCATGGAGGAAGACTTTTGGCCGCAGGACGTGGTGTTCCGTCGCTTCCGCGGACAAGTTCCACAGGGCAGCACTTAAAGTCAAGCTAGTGCAAAGAGGAGTGCTACTAACATAGTCTTAAGCCTATTTTATTAACACAAATTTTGTTTATATTCAAATATGTATGTTTAGGTTAAGGTATTTATCTATGGGCCGTGTCGCCTGAAATAAATGGTTTTTTTTTTTTTTTTTTTTTTTTTTTTATTGTGTGAAAGATGACATGGCTAGAAAGGGGGTGACTACCGAGATGACGAATAATAGAGAAGTATGGAAAAAAAGGACATGTTGCGCCGACCCCAAATAAATTGGGATATAGGCAGGAGAATGAATCATCATTCTCCTGCCTATATCCCAATTTATCTGTGGTGTAGTGATCACACTACACCACAGATAATACTGCACTAACCCAATCACTAAATAAATTACAAAAAGCAAACATAATCATTTAATTAACATTAAGTCCACCGGACATTAATTTACTAATTAAAATTCATAATTATTAATAATGCCAGTTCTGGCGTTATTAAATCAAAATAATTACATGATTGAGCGAACAATGTAAGGTTGGTCGACCGCTTATTGATAAATGTGTTATATTAATATATTATGTGAAGTTTGGCGGTAAACCGAATTAAAGTTGTTCGTTAATAACTGTTTCATGTGAACTTTAATCCCCGTTTAACACAATGAGCGGTTGAATTTCGAAAATCTGTTTTAAAACCTGCTCTACTTTCTAGTTTCAAATACATATTATTTAGTCGTTCAGAACGTGTGCTTGTCGGTCAGTCATCTAGCAAAAGCATTTATAAAATAACAATTACAAATATTTTTTAAATGTACGAAGTTGTAGGTCAGACAGTTGAAGCCCGATCCAAAACAGATTTCTAAGGAGTCATGGTATTGTTTTGTGTAAAGGATTGATAACATATACACGTGTTTTTAGGCACAGCAAGTGACCACTTCTAGGACAACGAGCAATTTGTACAAAATGACAATTGACTACCAGAGACATTTTGAAAAGGACTTATTTGAATAAATTTTTCATCCTCTCTACCTTTTTAAGTCCCAAACCAAATTTTACCTTACTGGCAAACTGCTAAACTACAACGCAAGCCAAACTTCTGCCTTGGTGGACTCACACGGTAAAACTTGTACTGTATTTTATACTACACAACTGATCTTAGTCCGCATACTTTATCCTTTGATTTCTTACTTAAAGCTGCTGCATTATACACTGGTTTAAAGTTGGAAAGCGCTTTTTAAGCTGTAGATGTTTGCGGTAATGTAAGATGGATTTTGCTCGTCGCTTTTTTATTGGGCTTGACTTCTGTTGCATGTAGGACTACCATAAAGTAGTTCTTAATTTGAATTCACTGCTTCTTTTTCTAAGGTCCTTAGTACAGAAGGAATCTTTTTTAAAACTAGTTTTGAATCTGGTTTTAATTTTAGAACGTTCCTCAAGCGTAGATTTTTTGATCATAGTTGAGCAGAGCTTGGCCTTATTGTAGATGGTTACTCAGTTCGTGAATTGAACCCAAACAATAATTTGATTTGTAATGAAGTGTGATCGAGACCGCGCTTGAGCATAGATTTTCATATTATTGTCATGTAAATTATTTTAGTTCTGTTCTGCGTTGTATATCTAGTATGTCTGCGATGTTGGGTTTTTAAATATTGATGTTTATTTATAAATAATACCATAAAAATGGATTTAATGGTAATTTTTTTTTTAAATTATTTTTACCTTTTTGTACTCCATTTTTACCAGTCATAAAATAGTTTGTCATTGAAGAGCGGGACCTCCTAGCACAGGTGTATGTTTTACTTAAAAGAAGGTTCCTATGTAAGATTTACTGTAAAAGTTGTTCAAGTTTCCGCAAAAAAACTTTTTATTTTCTTATTATTTTTTTTTTTTATTTGGAGAAGTAGATCATTACAATAATTTATTCAACGATGATTTAAATATATTAGAAATATGAACTTCAGCGTTCCACTCGGATATCTAAGAGATACACAGTATGACAGGACCCATATATTGTGAAAACTTCAAAAATAAATAAGTACAGGTTTTCAGAAGATGTGGTGAAATATTTAATTCTACCTATGATTGACCTCGAAGGCAGTACACAGATAGCATCATTATTCAAATATGTTCCTTGCGGAATCAGTATATTCAGCAACAACACAATGGCTACCTTGTTGGTGACGGTGGCTATCCGTGCCTTAGGTTTCTTTTAAACCCAATAAGTACACCATTTTACATCAAAAAGGTCACCTACAAAGTTCTTTTGACTCGTGATCAAAAGCAGAACGAACGCTATCGTTTCTGTAATAACTTTAATGTCGGAAGTCGGTGTCTGGTTAAATGTAATTTCGTTTTTTGCCACCGACTTCCGAAATTAAAGTTATTTTTTACTTTGTAGGGTTGTTTTTGGAAGTCGGTTGCATTTTTTTGTAAAAAAGTTTTTATTTTTCACTTTTTAGTTGTGGTACCTACCCCACACAAATTCTAATACCACTATCTGCAAAACAAACTAGAACATCATCCATATAAAAGTGGGGAAAAAATACGTATTATTGATGCTAACTCAAAAGCTACCGAAGCAAAGTTAATCAATTTTATATGGGACCAACTTTGATGTATACCCTCTCGAATAAAATAAAAATGTATCAAATCGGACGACTCTGTAAAAAGTTATGCGTGGTCATACATAAAAAAAAAAAAAAAATACGTGTCGAATTGAGAACCTCCTCCTTTTTTTCCGTCGGTTAAAAAAATCACAAGTGTTACCCAACAACGCCCTTCTGCCAATGTCATTTAGGCGCCAAAAGATCCTTGTGCACTCTACAAAGGTCTGACAATTTTGCTTGATTATTGATCGAAGCAAAATAACTTGAAACGGATTACTTCAATAATGGGATTAAACTATTAGGGACTGCAATAACGCTGATTTACTAAATAATTGGGTTCTTATAGTATTTAATATTTTTAATCATATAAAGAACAAAACAAAGTAGGTCCATTAAATACATCGTAAACGAAAACAGACTGATGCATAGAAAATACACATCTCTGCTGGAGGCTTAATTTGAGTCTCAATTCAGCTGAGTATAGATTGATTACCGTTCTGGAATTAGAACGATGCTCAAGTACTGATTCTATTAACAGTGATTGATTGATTGACGATCAAACGGGACTTGAGGAACGTTCTGTAATACGAACCTAAGCGTGTCGATGGCAATCTAAATTTTGTCAGCCCAGAATTTGGCTACGAGTTTGGCAACGTCAGTAGTGTCCATCTGTCCCTGCAACGTGCTGGCAACAGGTCACGAAATGAAACAGGAAACAGTAGTGCTATTCTGTAAAGATCTCACCGTGAAAACATAAGTGAAGTGATCTTAAAGTGAGCTGTCAATAGTGTCAACCCCTAGCACAACAGGTGGGATGACGGCTCACTTCACACTCACTTCACCTAAGTTATCACGGTGAGATATTTACAGAATAGCATTACAGGTACGAAACGATATTAAGGGGGATGCGCTAAGGTAGCCTGCAAAATTAAAGTCAGGTAGTATTACAATATGATTCGCGGCCATAACTAACGGCCTCAAATCATATGATTTCATGAAATAGTCATTCACTAAGGTAATATGAACTTATAGAGTTGTATTGATGATTTTTATGATTATAATTTTATAAATAAATATTTGATATGGCCGTGAAGCTTATTTAGATCAATATACTCGTACAACCTAATACTGACTTGCAAATTGCAAAATACGTAAGACATTTTGAATTTCGCGGGATACCCTGGCGCTTTCGTCTTAAGTGCAGTTACACTTCAGGCCGAAGTCATCTGTAAATCTCCACCTAAGCAGGTTTACCTTGCTTCGGCTCATCTAGATCCGGAGTCGATTTAAAGACTTCCAGGTAAGCCTAGGCAACTCACCACCAGACCAGGTGGAAGATTTTCAGCAGGGTTTACTAGTAACGATACTTAGACTAACCAGCAACAACAGCTGTCTGACAACCAGTTTATCATGTTACCCAGTAATTGGGTTGTGGAGGTCAGAAAGGCTGTTATACCATGTATCTAGCTGCATCAAATTAGATTGGAAGTCGATCCTAACATAAAAAAAAACTAGGCGGATGATGATAATTTGACTCATATTATGACTAGCGAACCCACACCCACACATACCCTGGACAGCCATCCATTTTTCTGTTAGCAATGAAATCACGTTAACCTAATATAATATAATATATCATATTCATGAAAATTAAGACCATTAACCGAATTCACGTTAGTCACGTCTTATTAAATGTAAAATATTTAACGTCCCCCAAAGTTTTCACAGTTCCTAACTCAAACTTCACTGTTTTATGGAGAACTTGGTTTAAACGATTTTCTTTGACTTAGTTTGTTAGCTTTGGGTTCGTCTTTGGAATTAATTTTAAAATTAGGCCTACAAAAAAATGTTTTACAAAAAAAAAAAAAAAAACAACCGACTTCCAAAGTTAAAAATTACTTTAATTTCGGAAGTCGGTGTCTTTGGATTTGTATTTTAGTTTTTTGCCACAGACTTCCGAAATTAAATTTATTTTTCATTTTGTATTGTTTTTTTTTTTGGAAGTTGGTTGTTTTTTTTTTTTGTAAAAAAGTTTTTAATTTTTCACTATTTAGTGGGTCAGTTTGTAATTTATCTAAGTTACAATAGCCTAATGTCAACTGCTAACCTTTTACAAAATATTGCATTTCCCGATGGAGGGACGTTAATTGTTGAGGAGTTCTCCTAGCAAGAACCAGGAGGACTGGAGCTGATGCTGCTGACCATCACTATAAGCATTGTATAATATTGGTCAGCAATAAGTTCATACTCGTATATCTGGACACACGGCGTTTTCGAGTACTACGCACCAGACCTTTCTGAAGAACATCACTAGTAAGATCTATATGTAGTATCGTCAGGTTTTACTCATTACCAGACATCATGTGGGCATAAGATGGGTTTCGTGCAATGAAGACATTGGGTGCGATACACGGTGTTTATTAAAATCACAATCTAACCCAATCACACCAAATTAAAATTAACACAATCACTGAGCATAACAAATTGAGTACAGTTCCGCGATGTATTAACTCCGATGCGATCAGCCGCTGGAATGTCCTCCTCGCTGTGGGCATAAAACATCACGAACCTGTAGAAGCGTGCTGTAGGTGTGTGTGATCACGTGATGTCGCCAGTGGCGCACTTGCGATTCGTTTTGTGTCCTTACTAATAATGACCGGATCCGACAATGTTCTTCTACCATGCGACCCCTCCAGCGTTGCCACTCACATTTGCCTTGTTACCTTTTGTTATACGCCTTATTAACCGTGATTTACTAAGAACATAAAAGCAAAACAAACTCTTTCAAAGTAACATGGAGTGATCTATACCTTGCATCCATCAGCCTAACCAATCTGCTCACAAAGGGGGTCCGTAAACTAAGAATCAGCCCTCAATCAGGCAGCAAATATATTTTCCTTAGCACTGACCTTGTTCGAAACTGCCAATAAAATATTCCCAGTTCAGGGCAAAACGGATTACACCACAAATATCCATGCTTCACTCTGATTGTCACATTTGTCTTTTTTACGATGTTCAATGACGTTGCTATGGACACCGGCGCTGTCTTATAATTCTGTGACCTTTCGTGATAAAAGAAAAAGTTATATTGGCTTTGATCTTCTAAGATTTTTATTTCGACCCTGATCTCGCTTTAGGGGGTCGTCATAATTCAATTTTCGAAATTCGTCTGTGTTAAAGTGGTCTAAGAGACTGTGAAAGACACTGTAAGTGGAACTTGGTATATGGGTGTCTTTCACAGTCGATACTGCTTAGTTTTAAAAGATTTACTTTAAACTAGATTTCGCGAGCGGCTTTGCCCGCGTGTATGTCGGAAATTATCCCACAGGAACGTACTATCGAGATAAAAGGTATCCTTTATCCTAATCAAGGTCATGGTCTACTTGTGTGCCAAATTTTATCCAAATCTGTTAAGCCGTTTTAGCGTGAAAGCGAGCAAACCAACTCACTTTCGCATTTATAATATTTGTTATGGTGTAAGACCATAAAGAAAGTCTCATCATGCAAAAAAAAAAGAAATTCTATTTAGCCCATCAGTCAGATAATAAAAAAAAATATTAGACACGTATCTTTTGCAATGTCATAATAATAAAAAAATGTTTAGATAAAACGCATTAAAGTTGGAGAGTGGGGGATGCTACGTCAGAACTATAACAAACTACGTATAAAATCTAACAAGCAGTGACGTCGTGCCACATTTTAACTCAATGTATCGGAGTAATCTTTTGATTAAGTAAAAAAAAAAAACATACGTGTTCAATATTTTTTATTAATCTACATGACGCATAAAAAAAAGAATTGTCATCATCCCCATTGTTTGTTACAATAAGTTTTTTATTTTCTGTTGCTCCCTGTAATTTCTGAAGTGTATAAACGAACGCTGGTAAGTCTAAATAAATACATAAATCTGCCCAGCATTTTCCCAACTATGTTGAGGTCGGCTTCCAGTCTAACCAGATGCAGCTGAATACCGGTATTTTACGTGGGGCGACTGGACATGGACTGGACTGGGCCCTGTTACTGGGTACACCATATCAATTGGAGGTACCAATTGATATGGTGTACCCAGTAACAGGAAGACTGGTTGTGAGACTTTTGGGTAAGTGTATAGAAGGGATTATTAACAAAATTACTCTCACAATACAATCTTAACATCAAACAAGAGAATCTTATTAAACAAAACACTGACAAATTTGAGTTCCACCAATATGCATCGTGGTATCTTTCGCGTAACTTAGGACCAAAAACTTTGTAATATATTAGGAAGTTAAATAAACTGGGATTACATTAAGGCAGGACTTATCTTCTTGACAAAAGGGACTTGGTGCGTTACACCGTGGTATTCGTTATACAATTTTGTAAGATTAGGCTTTTGAAACAGGCTTTGAACTTTTCGAGAGGCATGTTCTGGGATTTAGGTTTATAAGGCTTGTAGAAAAGATTATCTTAACTAGCGAAAGTGAGTTTGTTTGTTAAGCTTTCACGCTAAAACAGCTGTACTGATTTGAATGAAATTTGGCACATGGGTAGACTATGACCTGGATTAGGACATAGGATACTTTTTATCCCGGTTGTACGTTCCCGTGGGATAATATCTGCCATCCATGTGGGCGAAGCCGTGTTGGGTCGTTCGGAGGCTTAACCTTCGATCGACCCGACACGGCTTAGCCCACCAGGTTAAGCTACGCTTGCCGCAGTTGGTGCGTAGATGGGAACATTCATTATAATAGGTATTTACCTATGAAATTGCCGTTTTGTATGAAAAAATTTAAACGAATTTATTTCATGCATTTTTTATTTGTATTAATCGAAGTAATCACCCATGCAATCAATGCATCTTTGCCAACGCAGTGGCAGTTTATTGATGCCCTTCTTAAAGAAATCAGCTGGACGGGAGGCAACAAATTCTTCAAAGGCATTTTGTACTGCCTCTCGGGTATTGAATTTTTTTCCCGCCAAAAAGTTATCCAAATTCTGGAAAAAGTAGTAGCCTGTAGGTGCAAGGTCTGGTGAGTAGGGCGGATGACGGAGAGCTTCCATCCCCAGTTCTTGCAACTTGGAGACCGTCTGCTGTGCAGTATGAGGTCGCGCGTTGTCGTGCAGGAGCAGAGGAGACGAGCGATTGACCAATGCTGGTTGGAGATGTGCCAGCTTCTCCATCATTGTGTTCAGTTCTTCACAGTACACATCTGAAGTAATGCTCACCCCGTTTGGTAAGAAGCTGTGATGAATCACACCGGTGCTAGACCACCAAACAGTGACCATCACTTTTCTAGGGGTAAGTTTTCGTTTAGGGCATTGTTTAGGTGCTGAACCAGAATCCAACCAACTTGCTGAGCGCTTGCGGTTATCAAACAGAATCCATTTTTCATCGCAGGTAACAATGCGGTTCAAAATTCCTTCATTTGTGTGTCTGTTGAGCAGTGCAAGGCACGTCTCGACGCGTACTTCGCGCTGGCGATTATTGAGTTCGTGGGGCACCCATTTGTCAAGCTTTTTTACCTTGCCAATTTGACGCAAATGGACCAATATTGTTTTGACGCTAACGTTGAAAGCTGCTGCTAATTCAGCCGTAGATTGTGTATCATCAGCTTCCACAATCGCCTTTAATTCGTCATTGTCGACCAAAGTCTTCGGACGACCGCGAGGTTCATTTTTCAGGTCGAAATTTCCAGAACGGAAGCGAGCAAACCAATAACAAGTGGTGCGTTGGTTTGTAGTGTTAGCTTCGTAAACGTCGTTGATGTTGCGTGCCGCTTGTGCCGCGTTGCTGCCACGACGGTACTCATATTCCATAATTACTCGAATTTTTAACGTATCCATGATGACCAAAAAGATTGAAATGCGATGAAAATGTAACACTAATCAATAAACAAATGACTACTTTTGGAAAAAAAAAATCCATGTTTTTAAAATAAAATCAATTTGAAATTAGAATTCTTAGCCAAACAAAAATTATTTTGATTTGAAATGGCCAGTACTGCAGAACGGCAATTTCATAGGTAAAGACCTAATATATCGAGACCCCTCCGTGCCTCGGAAAGCACGTGAGTCGTAGGTCTCAGCTGTCATTCGTAGATCTTTAACAGTCGTTACGGGTTGTCAGAAGCCTGAAAGTTTGACAACCAGTCTTACCAAGGAGTATCGTGTTACCCATTATCTGGGTTGTGGAGGTAAGATAGGCAGTCAGAACAGGCTAGGCAGATGATGATGATAGTGGGTAACTAGTCGAAACTAACACTCATTTATTATTTGGTTGATATCAATACACCGAAAATTATTTTACAATTCGTCATTTAATTTCACAAGTTTGGAAAAAAAGTTTTAAATATTGCATTAAGGCGAAAGCGCCAGGGTAGCCCGCGAAATTCAAAATTTCTTACGTTTTTTGCAATTTGCAGTCAGTAATAGGTTGTATGTTGATCTAAATCTTATTTGCGGCCGTATCAAATATTTATATAAAGAATTTTATAATAATAAAAATCATCAATATTAAGTTCATATTGGGCTATATGAACTTAGTATTGAATGACTATTTCATGAAATCATGAGATTTGAGGCCAATTCTAACTTATGGAGTTGTATTGCTGATTCTAATGATTATAATTCTGTAAAGCCATATTAGTTCCGCCCTGAATCATATTTGCAACCTGACACTGACCTGAAAATTGCAAAAAAACGTAAGAAAATTTGAATTTTGCGGGCTACCTTAGTGCACCCCCCTTAAGCAAAGCAATTTCCTAAAAATGAAAATCACTAAATAGGCAAAAGGGTCCATTTAATTAATAAATCAACAAAAATATAAAAAAAATATTATTTTTAGTAGGCTGCCCGGAACCAAAGTAGTTCGATTAGGTTAAATATTTGTACTCGCAGAAAAAGGTTAGATTAAGTTAGGTTAGAACTGCGATCTTCCACGCACCAGCCACGCGAGCAAAGCGAGTGTGTCGCTGCAGCGGCCGGCGAGTGCCAAAAACGACTCGAATATATAGAAAAATAATATTATGCAAAACTACTGTCATGATCACTTTGTGGCTGGTTTAGAAAATTAATTACAAAAAGATATTTAGTATAAACGTGACTGAACTTTTCCAAACGAATCTGAATATGAAATGTAAAATATATAAATGATAAAATATTATATAATAAAATAATAAACATTTGTAAACACAAGCATTTGCCAAATAAATATTTGTAAAGCGAGTGTTTGTAAAATGAAACATTTGTAGAATCAGTTGTTTGTAAAATGAATAGTATTATATGAAACGTTGGTTGTAGACTAAAAATTTGTCAAATGAGTTTTGGTGAAACATTAGTGAACCCAAAGCTTAGCATAATCCTGGAACCTTTTATCCTTCAAAAGAACTCACAAGAAAAACTGCCGGTGGATTCTTTAAAAAGGGCTCGTTAGGCATTTTTTAAAGTTACGCTCTGTAAACATTACGATCCGACGAAAAATCCTTTTCAGTGCTCCACTAAACTCTACGGTACATAATATCTATCTTTCAAAGGTACGCACGAACGTGCGACGTAAACGTAACGTAAATTCGAACGATTTTTGAATAAAAATACAACTATCCTTAGTGCTCATACACACGAGCGGCACGCGTCAACGGCAGATTAAGGCAACAGCAGTCATCAACACGCGTTGAGTACGGTGCTCAAATACACGAGTAACTCGTTGTTGACGGCAGCCGCCGACGCGTTGATGGCAGCTGTCAACAAGTGTTGGCGGTTGCAGTTGCCTCTGCTGTTGACCCGTGCTGTTCGTGTGTATGAGCACTTAACGACGCTGTTACAAATGGGTAGTCAAATCATTACTTTTTTACACAAAAGCATGTTTATTCAATAAAATGCTTTATATTAATTCTTAAAATGTTTATTGGCCAAATTGTTGATAGATGCGCATGGTACGATTCCAACTACAAATATAATTTTAGATAGGTACAGTTTCTCAATGAATGTACCGAACTGAAAATTTTTACTTTGGTACATTTATTGAGAAAATGTAACTATTTGAAATTATATTTATAGTTCAGAATCGTACCATGCGCACCTATCAACAATTTCGCCAAAAAACATTTAAGAATGCAAATCATTTTATTTAATAAACATACTTTTGTCTAAAAAAGTATTGATTTGACTACCCATTTGTAACAGCGTCCTTAAGCATTTTGGTTTAAATTGCAACAAGTACAAGAAAAGCTAAGGTATGTCACATTTTTAAAAATCGATCAACGTTACTTTCACTCCGCGCGTTCATGTTGGGTCCACAGGTATGATCAGTGTTGAAAGTTGCAATTCTAATGTTGGAAAGGAAAACATTTTTGAATGAAATACTTACTTACAATAAAAACTTTTTTACAAAAAAATACGACCGACTTCCAAAAATATCACTACAAAGTAAAAAATAACTTTAATTTCGGAAGTCGGTGTCTGGTTAAATGTCTTTTCGTTTTTTGCCACCGACTTCCGAAATTAAAGTTATTTTTTACTTTATACTGTTGTTTTTGGAAGTCGGTTGTATTTTTTGTAAAAAAGTTTTTATTTCTCACTTTTTAGTTGTGGTACCTACCCCATACAAATTCAAATACCACTACCTGCAAAACAAACTAGAACATCATCCATATAAAAGTGGGGAAAAAATACGTATTATTCAAGCTAACTCAAAAACTACCCAAGCAAAGTTAATTAATTTTATATGGGACCAACTTTGATGTATACCCTCTCGAATAAAACATTTCTTTTTCAAATCGGACGACTCTGTAATAAGTTATGTGTGATCATACATAAAAATAAAAAAAAAGTGTCGAATTGAGAACCTCCTCCTTTTTTTTCGTCGGTTAACAAAGGAACTCGTGGCTAAGTAATAACAGCCGCACGGAACGATCCATCAGGTTATGCTACGCTTGCCGGGGTGGGTCCGTGGATGGGTGACCATCTTTACATACCGAGACCCATGTAATAGGGGGGGGGGGGGGGGGCACCTACATTTCGCCAGTTATGTTTAAGTCCCATGACTTAAACATAACTTGCGAAATGTGGGTGTACTACTCGTATAGGTACACCTCTGCTCAACCCTTCGGGGATATAAGGCGTCGGGTTATGAATTTTGTACCTCATAATTTGAAACAAAACTTGAGAATTTATTTGTAGTTTAATTTCACTAATAGTCACATATAGTGAGTGACAAGTCAGTAAAAAAAATATGGCCTTTGTTGTAAGTAAGTAATATCTCAATCTATCTAGCCTTTTCCCAACTATGTTGGAGTCGGCTTTCAGTCTAACCGGATGCAGCTGAATACCAGCATTTTACATGGAGCGACCGCCAATCTGACCTCCACAACCCACTAACTGGGTAACACGATACCCCTTGGTAAGACTGGTTGTCAGACTTTCGGGCTTCTGACGACCCGTAACGACTGTCAAAGATCCACAAATGACCGCCCGGGACCATCGGCTTAGCGTGCTTTCCGAGGCACGGAGGGATCTTGTTATGGCTCCACCAAGCTCGATTGGTATAGGTCTTGGTTAGTCAGTCTTGCTACCACCTAAAAAAAAATATATATTATATTTATTTATTATATATTTATTTATTATTATTTATTGTGAGCAGTGACGGCCCAGTGGTAACGGGCGCGACTTACGAGTTGTAGGTCGTAGGTTCGAACCCAGGCAGGCGCTTTACTTTGTGTAAATTATTTCATCACCACTGCTCTCAAAACGGTGAAGGAAAACATCGTGAGGAAACCGGCATGTCCTAGAATCAAAAATTCGAAGACTTGTGACATCTGCCAACCCGCACTGGGCCCACGTGGTGGATTACGGCCCACTCCCTCTCACAGAGAGGAGGCCTGTGTACCAGCAGTGGGAACGTTATAGGCTGATTATGTTGTATTATATATTTATTTATTTTTTATTATATTGAATATTTTACCGCAGCATAAGTTATTATCATAGAGACCAGTGATGATCATTGGTCTTTTGCCCTTATCCCAATTTATTTGGGGTCGTCGGCGCAACACGTGTTCTACTTCCATAGGTACTTACTTGTCTATTAGTTGTAATCTCAGTAGTCAACTCCTTTCTAGCCAATCTTTCACATAGTTCATCCATCATTTCTTTTGATTTCCCCTGCTCCTATAGCCATGAGCAGGTATAGTTAACATAAATACCGACTGTTAGGGCCTATTTCACGATGTCCGAATAGACACTACTTCCCGAAAAAAATCAAAAATAGAACAGAATTTGTATGAAATTATCTGCCAAGTAAGTTAATAGGAACTTAGTCGTTGGTGGTGAAACAGGCCCTTAGTTTAAACACTGCAGGGTAACGTGTATACTCCTTCAGTTCGAGGAGAAATTGCTCAAAGGCTTACATGCTCGAACCTAACATTTCAGCTTCAATTTACTTGGGAATCGAGCGCTATCCTTTAGTATGAGTAATTACATTTATTTGCTAATGTTTTAAATAGGTTTGCTTTGAGTAAATAGTTATGGGCTGGTTGGTTAAGTAATAACAGCCGCACGGGTCGATCGATCAGGTAAAGCTACGCTTGCAGTGGTTGATCCGTGGATGAGTGATCATCTTTACACACCAAGACCCCGTTGTGCTCCCAGACTGGAGCGGGCAGGGACTGCCTTGAAGCGGCTCCTGCCCAATCTGGGGGGTCCAAATGCCTCCTGCCGGAGGCTTTACGCGGGGGTCGTGCGGTCCGTGGCCCTTTACAGGGCACCGGTGTGGACGCGTTCCCTGAGGCTGCGACAAGCCCGCCGGTTGAACGCGTCCCAGAGGGTCATGGCCATCCGGCTAGTCCGGGGATACCGCACGGTCTCCTGTGAGGCGGCGAGCCTCCTTGCCGGATTACCGCCATGGGATCTAGAGGCAAAATTCCTCGCGCACGTATGGGAGTGGCGCGAGGAGGCGAAACGCCGGGGCGTCACTCCGCTGCCGCGAGAAATAACGGTACAGCGGACAGAGCTCCGGCGGGATCTCATGGCGACATGGAGAGTGCGATTGTCAATTGCGGCGATAAGTTCCTCTTTGAGAAGTGGTAGGAGAGGTGCCACGGCGTCCTCACCTTCCGCCTGACGCAGGTCCTCACCGGACACGGTTGTTTCGGGACGTTCCTGTTTCGGATAAGGCGGGAGGATACGCCCGGGTGTCACCATTGTGTGGATCGCCCGGAGGACACGGTGGAGCATACTGTGGAGGTCTGACCGGCTTGGGCAGCGCACCGCCGTGTTCTCGCGGAGGCGACCGGCGGCGGCGATCTCTCGCGTCCAAACCTGGTCAAGGCCATGGTGCGGAGTGAGAGTGCATGGGAGGCCGTCACCTCCTTCTGCGAAGCAGTAATGCTCGCGAAGAAGGAGGCGGAACGCGTGAGGGAGAGGCAACAGTTGCGCCCTCATGCCCCTAGCCGCCGCAGGAAACGCCCTGAGCGGCGGGAATCTATTGCCGATTCCCGGACACCATAGGCGAGGGCTTGCCGACGACGAGTAATAGGCAACTCGCCGTCCGGTAAGAAACAGGCCCGGGTTGCCGGCGCGTTGTGTTCCACGCGCGCCTCAAAGAGATGTCAGCAGTGACGGGGTTTACGTAGTGACTACCGATCTGACCTACACAACCTACCAACCAACCAACAAACCAACCAACCAACCAACCAACCAACCAACCAAAAAATCAACCAACCAACCAAACAACCAACCAACCAACCAACCAAACCAACCTACTGAGTAATACGATACTCCTTGGTAAGACTGGTTATCAGACTTTCAGGTTTTGATGACCCGTAACGACTTCTAAGATCCACTAATGATAGCCAGGACCAACGTCTTAACGTGCTTTCCGAGGTACGAAGGGGTCTTTTTTTTTTTTTTTTTTTAGGATGGGAAATCATCAAATGACTTCTCCTGCTCTGGGCGGAGCGGGAGGGCGTGTCAGGCTTTTACTGACTAAAACCCACCCGTGTTCCTTCAGTTGCCCGTGCCAGGGCCACGGTATCTCTTTCGAACTACCCGCGACCCCGGCGGCTTCGGCATGCCTTAAAGCACGTTCAATTTTATTGCCATTCAAGAATTGCATTCAAGTGTTTATACCGTGCGGTTGCCAAAATATTACATACAATAATTGAATGCAAGTTTTGCCACACCAAGACAATAAAATTGCAAGGCGATTATTGCATGCAAGTTTTGCTTCGTCGAAACACTGATTCAAGTATTTGCTTTGCCTAATATTTCATTCGTTCGTTCATGTTTGAATGATAGATTTTCATGCCAGAATTGAATGCTATTCTATAGTACGTACTGTATACAATACCAGTTTAGTACGGCATCTACTTGGCAGTATCGTGCGACAATATTGTCCCTGTCTTCAATTTTATGGTATGTCACAGGCAATTAAATTGCACTGTATAAATTGAGCTTTACAGTAGTCGCACATGATGTGTAACATCAGACATCTCACCTTGGTAAAAGTACTTTCTAGCTCCATACCAAACTTCAACCAACATTTCAATCCGTCACTCAAAGCTTAAAAAAAAATTTCACTTCCTGTTACAAACTTCCGTCCCTTTCCACTAAATCATTCCCACAGATTGCAGGAAAGCGATAGGAAAGATGTTACACATCAATACACATCGAAACACTTCATAAAAAGCACTATGAGGAAATTAATCCAGTAAGTCATGATGATTTAAAGGCTGTACCAGAATCCCGAACAGCCAGGTGAGATAAGTAATTTCCACTGAATATGAGGCTGGGGACCAACCCAACCGACCCTATCATAAATATAACATAATATTACCTCTTACACCATGTTACTTGCGTTCGAGGACCAGAATGTTATCACAGGGTTTTCAACCGTTTCTAGGAAAAGTTAAGGTTGCTTTTAGAACGAGTGTACAGCTAACAAAATGAACGCAGGTCTTAAGTAATATGTTCTCACATAATTCTTGGGTTAGGCCCTTGTTGTAAATTAATTTTTTCGAGTTAACTTCGTTGGGTATGATTATTATAATTATAACTTTATTACTTTACGTTGAAGACTCAAATTGAGTTATAATTTTAATGGGCATGATGTTACTTTGTGCTTGGAGTGGGTTATTTTTGTGAGAACGTTATTTACGCCTATAAGGGTAAAGGAGAGAACGGTAAAGTGGCATTTGTGAATAACTCAATGACTTCAGGCTACCATTAGCTTCGGCTACCAGAGGAAAAATTTGGGCAGTCCGTCGCAAGATCAGAAACTGACCTCTGTCAGAAGTGGTATAAGTTGACGGGTTTGGCATTTTAAGTAGTGGATCAGTTAATACTTGCTAAGAGTAAGCCTTACTCAGTGGGTAAACTGCCAATTAGGATTTGTCCACTTCACTCCTTATGTCCAGTAAACTCTTTCCTCAAGGTAAAATGGGAAAAAAAATCCGGCCAAGTGCAAGTCGAACTCGCACATGAAGAGTTCCGTACTACCATACTATATTTAAGACTACATGTTTACAAAAATACATCAGTTTAAAAAAATAAGGTTAAATTTGGGGGTACTTTTAATTTTTAATTTAATTTTATTACTATTATAGCGGCAATAGAAATACACGATCTGTGAAAATTTCAACTGTCTATACATACAGCCCGCTGACAGACAGACGAATGGGAGGACGGAGGGAAAGCGGAGGCTTAGTAATAGCGTTCCGTTTGGCACCCTTCGGATACGGAACCCTAAAAATGGTCAATTTTATTTATTTATCCTACTAATCCTACTAATATTATAATGTGAAAGTTTGTATGTTTGGATGTTTCTTACTCAATCACGCAAAAACGGCTAAACGGATTTAAATGAAATTTGATATACAGATAGTTTTAACCTGGATTAAGACATAGGATACTTTTCATCCTGGTAAAAGGTTCCCGTAGGATAATTTCCGACATACACGTGGGCGAAGCCGCTGGCAAAAGCTAGTTTAATATAAAAATATTATTATATTTGTCTTGTATATTTCCATCTCTTTCTCGCACTAGAACAATCATAGTTTCATTGTTCATTAACTGATACAAGAAAGTTTAATTCAAAAATTATTTCATTGGTCTACTATTTTATACTCCAATTAATTTAGGATAAAAGCCTTAACACAAAGGCCTAGATTTTGGTGTAGAACAAAGTTTTGTTACATCAAATGGGATTAAAAACGGATCACAGTTAAACTGCTCTAGGGGTTAGTTTTACCAAAGCTGAGCTATTAAGCGGATCAAAACTAAAGTAACTTTATGAAGAAAAAAAGTTAGAATCGATGTTGTTGAAATTACTATTTTCATATAAAATGACCAAGGGTATAGAACCGAAGTAGCACAGTCACCCCATCGCTATTTTTATTTTTTCTGCACAGTTGCGGCTCATGATAAAACTGGTATACAGAGTGGCGATAAGGTTATCAAATAATTGAAAACACGTATTCAGAACATGTTTCTGGACCCCCCTTTTTTGTGTGGATGGAAAATCATCAAATAATTTCTCCCTTTCTGGACGGAGCGGGAGGGCGTGTCAGAATTTTACTAACTAAAACCCACCCGTGTTCCTTCAGTTGCCTGTGCCAGGGCCACGGTATCTCTTTCGAACAACCCGCGACCACTTCTGGACCCATCTGCGTTGAGATATTTCATCGGTTATTAAAAAAAATCAGACCTGTTTCCTACAAAAGTGGAACCTAACGCGGTCAAAATGTATGAAACAGCAGATTTTTTTGAAGTTCGATAGGGGGAAATCTTACTGGTACAGTCATCGCGCCACCGCGACACCTCGACACCGCGACATATTATGCATAGTTTAAGTTTTCACTTCTGTTAGCAGTAATGATGCCCCATGACTTCCAATTTTTAGGGTTCCGTACCTCAAAACGCAAAAACGGAACCCTTATACGATCACTCGTGTGTCTGTCTGTCTGTCTCTCTGTCTGTCTTTCTGTCTTTCCATCTGTCACAGCCAATTTGCTCCAAATCTAATGGACCGATTAAGTTGAAATTTCGTACACATATGAATTTCTGTGACCCAAACATGGACGGGTAAAGTAAATAAATAAATTTTGAATATGTGGGTCACTTTTGGAGGGCAAATAAGAAAATTAAAAAAAAAGTTTTGCAAACTACACCGTATGATATGTCAAATGAAAGGGCTTACTATGAGGGTCTCAAATATATTTTTTTTTATAATTTTAAAATAAATTGTTTTAAAGTTATTTAAGAAAATAGACGAAAACTGACCATTCCTCCCCCTTATCTCCGAAACTACTGAGCCTAAAATTTTGAAAAAAATACAGAAAATAAATATTAACCTGTAGATTACAGGAAAAACTGTAAGAAGTCTGTGGTCTTAAAATAACATGGTAAATCTATCAATATTGTGAGTACAAACTTACATTTACAGTTGGAATGTATGGGAGAACAAGATTTTCAACTACAATCTTAAATTTGTTCTTAAGATAAATTCATCCCAATTACGGAACCCTTCATTGTGCGTGGTCCGAAACGCACTCGGCCGGTTTTTTTTTTTAAAAACAACAAAAATTTTCAACGCAGGGAGGTCCAGAGTCATGTACGGATTAAGTGGTTTCAATTAATGTGATTGATAACCTAATCGCCACTCTGAATATGGGTAGAGGACACTTAACCATAGTTTAAATATCATGTAATATCGGACTAAAACGTTTTTTAACGAATTATACCTACCGTTGCAAAAAATTTCATATCCTTCCACTTTACGAAAGGCGAAAAATATCAGATCTTGTGTTTCTTTTCAAAATTGCCAATGGAACAGCTGGTGTTACCGAGTCGCTACACAAAATCGGGCTGCGAGTGCCGTCTGTGTTCTTACGTAGACCTCATTTATTGCACACCCCTGTGGTAACCACCACGTACAGACGGAACTCGTACATGGTGAGAGCGAGTCGTGTGTACAACGCAACCTGCCAGGAAGCTGATATCGACATTTTTAATACTGGTGTTGCTAAATTGAAAAAAAAAAAATATCTAATAGCTTCTTTGAGTATAGACATTTTCTTTTCTGTTTTTATTATAATGAATAGTCTATGATCAATCTTCTATTTCATATGATTTAACTACATGTGGAAACTTGTAATTGGCCCTATTTTGTTTGAATTTTTACTTACTGTATCTTTTAGCTGTAAGTTTTCCTAAAATTAATAAAATAAAATACAGTCGTCCGACGAGAGCCCAAGCTGCTTACGTAGTTCGGCGAACTTCGTATGCAGCTCGGGCTTCATCGGACGACTGTATGATGTATAGACTGACAATATATACGCGTATTCTAATACTACTTTTATTTTATCACCACTTGTTACTAACATCTTAATTTTGTTTTAAAACTCCTACTGAAATTTAAGAATTTTTAAACGAATCAATAACAGGCAAGCATTCTACCTTTCATAAATTCAAAACGTTTTTTTTTTCAGAGAAACTCTGTTGTTTAATATAATCACACTAATAATATAAAGGCGAAAGATTGTGAGTGTGTGTGAGGGTGTGTGGGGGTTACTTCTTCACGCTCAAACGGCGGGTCCAATATGGATGAAATTTGGTATGTAGATAGCTTACACCCTGGATTAACACATAGGGTTCTTTTTATCCCGGTTTAATTATCTTGGTATGTACAGATGGTCACCCATCCACGGACCAACCACGGTAAGCGTAGCTTAACCTGATCGATCGACCCATGCGGCTGTTATTACTTAACCACAAGCCAAATTTTCTTTCGGCCAAATTCGGGACAGTGATGACACCAAAATGAAGTGCAGTATGTTGGTATCAAAATTGCATAAAAACTTTTTCTTTGACTCATCATTATTTTGATGTTTTAACATGGAATTATACCGTGGCTCGATAGTCCGGGAGTGTAGTTATTCTGAACCTCGTAACCTCATACTTTGTATGAATTTATCTGGCTATCAGCTTTGATGCTTTTACGAATATTTTATCTAGCGGGTAAGGTCTGGTCTTTACGGTTGAACTCAGCAACATTGCAAGAGTTCATAGGTTAGAAAAAATAATGTCTCAAAAAAAAAAATTACACATTCACAAGAGAAACTAAAATTTCTTAAGAAAAAAGCTATTAAAGATACCAACTTAGAATTTTTAAGGGTAAAAGCACCGAATTTAAGCTTTTAGAATAAATCAGAGCAGTTAAGAAGTTTTTTGACAATTTGTAAAATTACGGGATAAAGTAATCAGCGGGAGGTATATTTTTTAAAAAGAAAAATACTAATAATCTACAAACAAAAAATCGGTAGAACAATGAGTTAAGTTGAAGTTAATGTAAATACGATACCCTTCAAAGGTAAAAAACGCATTAATAACTCAATTATTCTAAAATAACGTTTTTTAAAGATTTAAAACATTCAAAGATAAATAAGACAGATGATCCGTTAATATCAAGATTCGAATAAAGAATTTGAAAATCGGAATTTTAAAGTTCGCAAAAATGCTTCGCCTATTTTGAATCTATTCTCGTTCATTCGTTCATGACGACATAGCGCAGATAGCGTCAGTTCAGTGAACGAGCGAGGTGAGTGAACGAATGAACGATTTCAAGCAACTCAGGTGTAAGTATCAGGAAAATTTTAGAGATATGAGCTTTTGTATGGAAGGGCTCTGAAATTTGTAGTAAATTATTTTGCTGTGTCTATTTTAAGCTACAAAGCAAGTTCAGCGTCCTTTTAAAAGGCCAATAATGAAGATAAAGTATTATTTGCAACTGCTTTTTCAGTTTGCCCTCATTAGTTGGCCCTCCAGTAATTTTTCATTACTGAAACAAATATTTTTATCTATCAGCAGAGACATTTATCATTTTCTTTAAATAATGGGTTGAACTGCAGCTTTGTTAAACATTTATCTAATAAATTAATTGTCTAAACTAAACACAGTTTATTATAGTGCAGTTATTAGAAAAATAATATTTGATTGGAATTATGTTCTGTAGTCAACAAGGAACCCTTATAGTTTCGCTATGTCCGTCCGTCTGTCTGTTCGCACGTCCACAGCTTAGCTCAGGGACTCTTAGTACTAGAAAGCTATAATTTGGCATGGATATGCATATTCATCACGCCGACAAAGTGGTAAAATAAAATCATGAAAACAATTTTTTTTATGGTACCTTCTGTACACGTAAAATGGTTTTTTTTTCTCATCTACCCTATGGTGTGGGGTGTTGTTGGATGGGTCTTTAAAAAATATTGCGGGTTTGTGAAAACAAATTTTCGATTTAGGGATCCGTTTCTAAAATATTAAGCTTTAAAGTGCTAATTTTTGTTAGAGTCAAGAGTGTCCCTCCCTAACCCCCCTAAACGGTTAGTTTTGGATGGGTGAAAAAATTCACGGTAGTAGTATATATAACGAAGTTAAAAGGAAAACTATCACAGCTAAGTAGGCTTTTCAAGTTTACGAGTAATAGTCAAATATTCATGAAACAACAAAAAGTCCTCTTCTTAGTCCGCATTATTGTGCAACTACGGAACCCTATTACTGCGCATGGCTCGACACGCACTTGGCCGCATTTTTTTTGTTTAGCCTGCGGCGGTATATACAACGCCACAAGCCAACATGCATCACACTGACGTCACACCAAATCCTGCATCGCGCAAGCAAACTCGCATCACCACTCGCAGACAGGACCGGTACATCCAAAATACTGCTCGACGGAATCGCACCATGACCACCATGATGTTGGCTACGAGGCTCTACAACTCTTCAGGCTTGCTGATAAGCGACCAAACCAACTGAAATCGTCTACGTGAAGCGTGTGTCAATGGTGGAAACACAGATTTTTTAAATTTACCTACATTAAAAATTAATAAAATCATATTTTTTTCCTTTTTTGCCATTTAATTGACGACATTAACCTAAGTTAATTTACCACAATTTGCAAAAATTGCAATTTTTCTTAATTTTTACAAAACATAATAACATATTAATTCAAGTATGAAGCCAGTCTGGAAGACTAGATTTTGGTAAATATTAATTGGATATTTTTTTATAGTTAAAAATGTTTGTTTGTTTCTTTTGATGTGTGTATTTTAGAATTACTATCTAGAAACTGCACATTTTAACTTTGCTTCTCTGCTAAAACATAGTTTCAACACCTTCCTTGTCTTCGCCAGAGTTATATAAAATAGCATTATGCTCGCACAAAAGTAAAGTATGAACATTCATACTTTGATCTTTCTCTGAAAATGGAGATGAAAGTATACTTTCCTACACATACAAAAAAAAAAATCATATACACCCGGATGGCGCAGTACCTAATATCGCACAAAGTACGCGCTCCGTCACAACGCGCTGAATAATTCAACACACCAATAACTAGTTGGTTTAAAAGTAAAATTTTAAATTTACTCTCAAAGTGTGTTCGCGTCACATTTGCTTAGAGCAGACAGGTTCCCTCATGTGGCTGAGAGTATTTTTTGTGGTTCAAGTTGGGAGAGACAGCGATTTAAGTCAATCAATCAATCAACTCAGCCAATCGCAGTCCACTGCTGGACATAGGCCTCTCTAAGGTTGCGCCACAACACCCTGTCCTCCGCCTTCCGCATCCAGTCTGCCCCAGCCACTTTCTTCAGGTAATCGGTCCATCTAGCTAGGGGGCGTCCCACACTACGCTTACCGATACGCGGTCTCCACTCTAGGACTCGTCTGCTCCACCGGCCATCGGTCCTTCGACAAACATGGCCAGCCCACTGCCACTTCAGTTTGCTTACTTTGAAAGCTATGTCAGTTACTCCGGTTCTTTTCCGATTTAAGTAGAGACTGGAAATTCCGTCAGGGTCACTTTACACTATAACACATGGCCATAGCACAGTCTATACATTATACGGTCGTGCGACGAAGCCCGAGCTGCTTACGAAGCACTACTACGTAAGCAGCTCGGGCTCTCGTTGGACGACTGTATGATGTATAGTTATGTTTCGGTAATTAATTGAAAACTATTATTAATTGTCTATCATTATTAATAATTACCGAAAGTCGAGGTAAAAGTAAGAAATTAATCACATTTACCGGTGATTATTAATAATGTAACCTTAGTACCGATAAATGTAATAATTTTCAAAGTTTATTAAGTATTTTAGTTCAGTACCTTTAAGTAGGGATTGCGGTAGGTATTATCAATAAATAACTGTTTAACAAAGAAATAGAAGATTTTAATTTTTAATGTTGATTTTACGGAGTCTATGATTGTATTTATATTTTTAAGCAAAACCAAAGAATAAACGATTTTGATTATAAGTCTCTTTTAGTTATGTATTTGTAAGTTCAGGTATTAAAAATAAAAACCTACTGGACAAATAAGAGTCTTATTTTATTTTATTACTTTTACCGACGAGAATAATGAATAACTGCTAAAAGTGATGAATTAAAATTTTATATTCACATTGACCAAATCATGAGGTAATTATTAATTTCAAATACAAATTATTTATTTCAGACACGAGTCCATAGTATTGGTATAATACAAAATTATAAAAAAGGTTCCAATATATCCTCAACTGGTGTGGATCCTTACCCAGTGGCGCAGCAGAGGGGAGTCCCACCGATCTCGAAACACACTCAGGACACTATTAGTGGCGGTGCGCAGCCGGCCGGCCATGGATGCGGTCTTTTTTCTTATTATGGCGTAAAAATCATCTGTGTGCGCCTCCGCAAACATACCGGACGCACTACAACGCCACGACAGCCCCAACAGTATCCTGAACGCGTTATTGTATTGGACACGCAGATCGCTGTACGTCCTCTGCGTAAAACTGGTCCAAAGACTGCACGTGTAAAAAGACGGGCAGAAAGCTTTAAAAAGTGTTACCTTAACTTGATGAGTACAAATAATAATAATGATGGATAATTATTAATAATTTTCAATGACTGTGACCATAGCCACAGCCATGGGTATAGCCTATCCAGTGTATTTATAACTACGAGTACTTTGGACAGTTTAGTTGGTCCAGTAAATAATTTGATGTCACGGAAGAGTTTATTTTTAATCAGAAAGCAGAAAGTCCAAATATAAATTCATATTTATCAAATGGGAAACTTAAAAAAGAATTATAATTATTTCAGGCAATCCATTTTCTTTGATCCTAAAGGTGCTTTTAAAAAAAATCTACAATCGTCTTTTAGACATTATCAGTTAGTTTCTCTGGTCTATTTCTAGTATTTGCTATATTTTTATTCGAGGTACATCTTTCTGTCGAGTTTATTTATAGGTTCTTAGCCAATTCTTATTCTACAGGCTTCCTCCTTTACGGTCGGTACGAGTATCTCGAGATATTCTTGTATTTTTGTGTTTTTCACGAACCAGTGTGCACTTGAAATCGGTACTTAGAGTAATATTTTGAAATCTCTGGAGGATCTCGATATTGAAGTTGCTACCACAGCCTTACAGCTCTATCCCGTAGGTCCAGAATGGCTTTATGATGGCCTTGTAGACATGTAGTTTGTTAGTGAGGGACAGCCGGGATTGACACCCTCCTAACCAAGATAGTCCTTTGAATTGCAAGGTGGCTTTTGTTTCCTTGGCTTTGATGTGGTTAGTCCAGGCAAGTCTTCTATCCAGGTATAAACCGAGATATTTTACACTGTTATTGCTTGCCTGTGCGTATGGACAGTTGCTTTTACAGAGTGTAAATGCTACTTGTGTCAATTCAGTTACGCTAGGTTTAATTATTCTCCACTTCTGAGCTGTTCTTGTAGTTTCGGCGATTTCTATCACTTGCAAGGCATGCAGTGTCATCTGCGTATATTGTTGTTACAAAATTTTCTGTTTCAGGCTAGTCTGCCGTATTGAGTAAAGGACTGGGCCAAGCATCGCTCCTTGTTGAACTGCCGCGGTGATGTAGTAGTGCATCTTTGATGGTTCTTCCTCGTATTTTACTTGGAATCTTCTTTGATCCAAGTAAGATTTTAGGATCATGTAGAATGAGTTTGGTAAGAGGGTTTTTAGCTAATACATCAGTTCTTTGTACCAGACTCTATCGAATGCCTGTTGAATATCAATGAATACTGCTGTCCTTTTTCTCTAGCGATTGTCTTATTTTGTGAACCACTCGATGAACTTGTTCTACAGTAGAATGTTTTTCTCGAAATCCGAATTGGTGATTATCCTAAGTTGCATAAATTAATATTGCTAAGTTCCGCGCGAAACTTGCGCGTTGCGCGTTACTGAACTTGGCTACATCGGCAATATCAAACCGATATTAATTAACAGTAAGACCAGAAAAAGACTGAGCTCCTAACCGATAAAACCACGGTATTATCAACTGCATGTATTGGTTAGCAAGTAACAATACATTCCACTAGGTTTTATTACATGTCTTTCACAGTTCAAGCAGTGCGATGGAATGCCTTGCCCGTGTCGATAAGGCGTGCTCAGTCTATGTCCACTTTAAATTTTTTATAAAAACACCTCCTCTCTCTTTAAACATCACCATTACATGTATAGTTCCTTGCTCTTGTTTCATGTTTATTATTGTATAAGTATATAAATTATTGTATATAAATGTATGTACATATTGTATATGTATATGGTACACCACTGACTACCTACAGTATTGTCTCTCCTTCTCCCTTTAACCTATCCAAAGGTTGTCTGTAAAAGATCGCTTTCAGCGATAAGACCGCCCGTTGTGTCAGCCTAGGTAAAATTTCAACATTTATATCTGTAATGTTTATGGTGTGCATAATAAAGAGTATTCTATCTTTCTATCTATCTAGCAGAGAGAACATAATTATGCAGACTTACATAAGAAGTAAGCCTCTAACCGCTCTTACTTGAGACACACAACAAAAACGTCGTCGTGTTTTCGTGAGAACATCTTATTTAAGCGCAAGCGAGCGTGATGTCTCCAGGATTTTCCTGGAATTTTCCGTTCAATAACAACATTTCGTTTTTGAGATATCACCTATCAGTTACAATGTGTCTTGTCATTTTGTGGCCCGTTGAAAAAAACATCCTTACTTTTTTTTATGAGCATGCTGATAATTTATATAAACTTCCTCATGGCCTATCGAATTGACACTTACTCATTCCGTTCTGATTTAATAGTGTTGACTTGCACATAATCCAGCCAATTTTATTTTATTTTACTTAATTAAAACAAAACTTTTGAATTTGACACAATTTTAGTACGGAACCCTAAAAAATAAAAGAAAAGAAACAAAAGAAAAAGAAAGAAAGAAAAACGTGATAAAATGTGATAATTTATGATTCTTGAAATCAATAATTTGGAAAGTTCAATAAATAATTCGATATTGAATCCCGGGATTAAAACTTCATTATTATTCCGGGATTTTAGAGAAGGTAATATCAACTCATCTCGATCTCAATCCTTATTCGAAGTTTAGGTAAATTAGGTCACCTTTTTCCAATAACTGGTAATAAGACGAGGAAGACTGGAATCCAAGTAATACAAACCTGCATTTCAAACTTTCAACAGAATTCTAAAAGCACAATGACGCGTAAAATATAACACAATAATTAATTATAACGCCATATTAAATGACTGCAATCTCATTACCATGTGAATTAAACTATAAATCACGTAATTAAGGCATGTTATGACGTCAACTATCGATGTATCATGTAACGACCAGCTTATCTTGGTAGAGGGATGTAACTGGGATTTACATGTTGTAGATTTGTGAACTTTAAGCCGGGTCTCCTGCGCGACTTTATGCGAAATATTACACAAAAAACCTTAATATAATCATTTGTTTTCTTAGGCTAGGTGTCCTACGTAATGAAATATATTTAAGCCACGCCTCTTTGTGTCGATTTTTTTTATATAATGTTTCACAAAAAGACACGCAGGAGACCTGTCTCCTGCGCGTCTTTTCGTACAACAAGCTAAAGCCACGATGACAACACGATGTCAAAGGATAACAAGTTTGAGACTAGGAAGTTTGAAAAATTTACATTTTAATATTTATATCAGTCTGAGTTCTTTTACTGGCACATCATCATCATTTCAGCCGAAAGACTTCCACTGCTGGACATAGGCTTCCCCTAAGCACCGCCATTTCGACCGGTTCTGTGCTTCCCGCATCCAGCGGATTCCTGCGACCTTCACAAGGTCATCGGTTCACCTTATGGGTAGCTTTCCAATGCTACGGCTTCCAGTACGCACTGGTACAGTTTTTTAAATGAAATCGGGTGTAAATCAAGCTCTCAGCACATTTGGTTGTAGGTAAGTGCCCATTACAGTTTATAGACTTTTGAAATCCGGGAGAAAAGGTTGAAATATCTGTATGTAATATACCAATATTTTTCAAACGAAACATACGTTGCTTGATGGTAAAAAAAAGTTGTTGTGGTAATATTTCCCTGGAAGAACTCCTTTCACAAAGAGCTCTTCTGCTAGATTCTAGCTGAATTAATTTTTCCTGTAAAAAAATAAAACAAATATAAGAAATGCATCAAAAAATATTTCTTTATGAGCCGATCACATGTAGTAATCCTAACTAATATTATAAATATATAAATATTTTTTTCAACACATTTGCTCAAAAAATGCATTTACGAAGCCTGTGTACATTGTTCGAAAGTTGAAAATTACGCACCATACAACGGAACGTGCGGTAAAATAGATACTCTCACCTAAGTACCTGTTTTACCCCATACTCCGTTGTATAGCGCCGTGCGTATTCTTTACGGTTTTTTTTTTTAATTTCCATGAAACTTATTATAAGAATTCCACCAAGGAGTTTCACATTACGAGAATAAATAAGCTGACTGATCGAACCTCTTTGGAAGAGCTTTTGCTCAATACGTTTGTCTAACTTTAATACTAAAGAGTAAACGAGACTAAAGATGCAGTTCTAATTTTCACCACGCGCACGTGGCGCCATTTGCAAATTCGCGCCATTTTCATATTAGAAACGTCAAAGATTGTTGCGACTTTCCGACTGATATTTTATAAACAAAATAATATTAAGAGTTCAAGCGAGGAATCTAAATATAAAATATATGAATATAAATGCGAAACCGAGTTTGTTTGTTTGTTACGCTTTCAAGCTAAAACGGCTGAACGGAATCGATGAAATTTGGAACACGGGTAGACCATGACCTGGATTAGGACATAGAATACTTTTTATCCCGTGGGATAATTTCCGACTTGCATGCGAGCGAAGCCGCTTGCGAAAGCTAGTATAAAATATTAAAAGAATTTTATAGGATTCTTAGGACAAAATTCTTCCAAATAGTCATGTTACAGTGTGCACTTCTTCGATAAAGTTTTTGTAATAACGTTACCACATAATATTATTGCTGACTTCGATAAGTATAATATAGTAGATTAGCAATAATAATATTTTGGTCAAGCTTGTTCTGGTTTCGGGTCAATGGTTTCGTACCTAACCAAATATTGCTGTTTTCTTTAACGATATTAGCAACATGGTTCGCTTAAAACAATATTATTATACCATTTAACAACTTAATTTGATTTATTTTTTAAAACCTATTTTTAACGTTAAAAACTTTTGAATGTTATGCTCTAAAACAAGCATACATTACAAAGCATTTAATTATTTACCTACTATTTATAAAGATAATTCAATTTTGAAAAACCGGCCAAGTGCGTGTCGGACCACGCACAATGAAGGGTTCCGTAGTTGGGATGAATTATTCCAAGAACAAACTTAACATTGTAGTTGAAAAACATGTTCTTCCGTACATTCCAACAGTAAATATAAGTTTGTACTCACAGTATTGAGAGATTTACCATGTTATTTTAAGACCACAGACTTCTTATAGGTTTTCCTGTAATCTACAGATAAAGATCTATTTTCTGTATTTTTCACAAAGCTTTAGGCTCCGTAGTTTTGGAGATAAAATGGGGAATGGTCAATTTTCGTCTATTTTATAAAATAACTTTAAAACAATTTATTTTAAAATTATAAAAATTATATATTTGAGACCCTCATAATAAGTACTTTCGTTTGATGTGTAACACGGTATAGTTTGCAAAACTTTTTTTTTGTCCGTGTTCGGGTCATAGAAGTTCATATGTGTACCAAATTTCAACTTAATCGGTCCATTAGATTCGGAGCAAATTGGCTGTGACAGACGGACAGACAGACAGACAGACACACGAGTGATCCTATAAGGGTTCCGTTTTATCCTTTTGAGGTACGGAACCCTAAAAAAGAACTCAATGTTCAAAACATTGAGTTCTTTCTTCAACAAGTAAGAAAATAAAGCTTCGGTTTCCGCATCTCATTATGCAAATAATCTATTTTCACAGAATATTATAATAATAATACCATAATGGGCCCGTGCCAGTGCAATTTTCACCGGCTATTATAATAATTATGTAAAAAAAATCTCGAAAAGGATAAAAATAAGTATTAGCAAGATTGACAATGACTGATTTGTGATGACCGACTGTCTATATTATTTTGTACTACACACACACACACACACACACACACACACACACACACACACACACACATACACACACACACACATACACACACACACACACACACACACACACACATGTATAAAATTAAGACTAAAATCATACATTTATTTAACATTAGTTTTAAATACTCTTGTAATATAATATTGAATGTATATAATTCTGTTATTGGTGTTCTTTAATAAATAATATAAATAAATTCAGATTACTATCAGTAGTAGTCTTTATTTATTTTAAATGGTTATGAGTTTTTAATTAAAAAAATCCTGAGAATTTTCTAATGAAAAACTCAACTCTTTTCTCGACCTAGGGATAGAACCTATGACAGTAGCTCTTAGATCCAATAGACCAACGAGTCAGTCTTAGAAGTAATCGTTTTTATAAAAACTTTTACTTGCTTTTTTCAAATGGAACCCAAAAACATTCCAATACAAAATAGTCCCAGCGTTGTTTGTTGAAGGTTACGATAATATCGTTGTCATTAAGCTTTATGTCTTTGTTTACGGTGTTTTTCGGCAAATACCGGTTTTTTACGTACTTTCCTCCTTCTCTTAATGTTAGCTCGTTTCGCATAGGAAGAGGAAGTAGGAATGACCGCTTACCTGATGTCTCGGTGTTAATCTTAGTTTAAGGGATTCACTATTTGTTTTGTTGTTTTAAGTGGGTAAACTTGCTCAAACACATTGGGCAATTTATTATGGAAGTTAGGGTTAATGTGTCGATTGACTAAACAGAATTTGGGTCAACCAGTAAAAACCACTTTATGGTTGGTGATGGTATTACTGTGTGACCACGGAAAAATATCTACGTTATTTATGCACAATTTAAAAATACTACCCTGTGACTATACTTGAGGCATTTTCTACTCGTCAACCTTGGATGATGCAGAGAGAAAACATGGCAGGTGCAACATAAGTGATAGATAACTCGAATAAAACCGGCCAAATGCGTGTCGGACCACGCACAATGAAGAGTCCTGTAGTTGAAAAGAATTTATCCCAAAAACAAACTTAAAATTGTAATCCCAAAAAAAAAAAAAAATGTGATATACTATACTTAAAAATTTTCGGACTTGTTCCTTTACTTGTACTGTCAGACCTTGCTTCTTACCAAATTTAATTATTCTAGGTCAACGGGAAGTACCATAAAGGTTTTGATTTACTCGCGAGTATCAAAATATGTCGCATAAATGGCCATATTTTGTTAGAAAAAGAAGCTTGATTTTTTAGAACTACAAGGAGCCATAGACCTACGTCTTTGATATTAATTTTAACTTGATACCTCAACGCGTTCCTGAGAAAAAGGGTCTTGACAGACAGGCGGACAACGAAGTGATCCTATAAGGGTTCCGTTTTTGTCTTTTGAGGTACGGAACCGTAAAAAAAAATACTAATGCATAGATACATCTACATAAATAAAAAGAGAAGTCCAGACAGACTGACTGGCCGCCAGGGTCGCGGGTAGTTCGAAAGAGATACCGTGGCCCTGGCACGGGCAACTGAAGGATCATGGGTGGGTTTTAGTCAGTAAAAGTCTGACACGCCCTCCCGCTCTGCCCAGAGCGGGAGAAGTCATTTGATGATTTCCCATCCACAAAAAAAAAGACAGACTGACTGACTGACTCGTCAACGCCCAGCCCAAACTCTTGGACCTAGAAAGCTGAAATTTTAACACAGAGATTTCCTTTATAACGTAGACAAGTAATATGGAAGGCATTCCCGATAGTACGTTCCCGTGGGATATTTTGGGACATCCACGCGGGCGAAGCCGTTGGCAAAAGCTAGTACATACATTATGACATTGTCAGGAGAAATAACGATTGGTAGAGGAGAAAATTAATCCAGCAAATCAGCGCTTCAATGATTCTGTCAAATTCTTACGAATATGTTCACTTGCTTTCACTTTAAAGGTAACCGACTGGTTGCCATCCTGATGTTCAGAAGGAGGGCATTTCAAAAAATTACGTCCTTAGCGAAGAAAGAATAAGAGTGAATGGAACCAGAGCGGTGAGAAAGACATCGTAAAAGACGATTGTTGGTGGAACGAAGATTTTTACTACGTATGCGCATAGCATACGTATTGTTTATGGGAAGTCAGGTAAGAAGGAGAAGTGGGTTTGTCGAGTATAGAAAACGACATTAGGTAGACTGAGCCCTCAACTTTCTCCGCTGACGAATGGGTTTTTTAAAATCAATCGGTGGCGGATGTAAGTCATAATTACAAAGATTGAAAACGAATCGAATGCAGTATTTAGAAGGTGATTAAGTTTATTGAGCACATCTGCATTCATCTAAAACTAAACCCAACCTAAAACTTACCTTAGACGACTTCCTTCTCTCTCTAAATTATGAAAATACAGAAAACATGTTAAAAAGTATAAAATAAAATAATACTCTAACCCACTCAGGCCCATTCATAATGCGCAAACTCATTTACATACACACACAAACATACCCTTGCACACACACACACACACACCCCACTACACACCGCAATCATACACACACACTCACGCATGTTTATTTTAATAATTTAATTTTCCTATTAGTGTAATATGTGCGGTCGGCATCGGAAGTCGGTTAATACTGCTACGTTTTTTATTAGATATACGATAACCTGCTTTTTAGCATTTCATTTATTAGATAAGAGTTAATTTTCTTTAAAATTTACATCCGTTCAGATTTTAATGAAGTATTTATCTCAGTAATTAAGATTTAGAAAACTCAAATGTTGATCAACTTTTGATGCTGACTGTACTTACAGTATAATATTTGTTTTGCTCTGCACTACACTTGTGATGGCAGCTCGAAACGGTGGTGACGAAAGTAACTGGTGCTTATAGCACAGGAATCCTCCTAGTTTAAGCCCAGTTACACAAGTTTTGTACCTTGCCAGTACCTAGTCTAATTGCACAAGAAATGTAATACTAGTTATAAAGGTTTAAGTCTTGAACAAATAAATATTATTTTATTTTTTTTTTTTTATTTTTTTTTTATTTTATCTCATGAAGAAAAATCATCATCGTCATCTGGCTTGCCTTTTCCCAACTATGCTTCCAGTCAACGAAGAAAAATATTGACAAAATATACAAAGGGGACAACCCATCATCCATTCATCACATATGTGTTCATGTGTTACTAATTATATTTACCCCAACTCTGATTAGACCGGGTATACGTGGTCAACGTTTTCTTAAAGAATTTTCCCTAAACATTATGTGGATTTATTTTTCCTTCCCCTTTTGTTAAGGAAATGGACCCTACGTGTCTGTCTGTGTATTGGAGTTAATCAGTATATTGCTGGGGTAACAGATGGGCATTTATAATTTGGCTGGTGAAAAGGTTTTTTTGTATGTAATTTACCTATAACTTTGTATTTTTTAGTTGGCAGTCTTTAGTGAAAAAATTTAATTATCCTTCAGGAACGTACTACCGGGATAAAAAGTATTCCATGTTCTAATCCAGGTTATAATCAACCTATGTGCCAAATTTCATTGGAACCGTTCAGCTATTACGGCGTGAAAAGGTAACAGACAGACAGAGTTTTTTTTAAATATTTTGTGATAATATATGGATTTACGTGGGACAACCTGGATGCGAAAGGCGGAGGACAGGGTGTTGTGGCGCAGCCTGGGAGAGGCCTACGTCCAGCAGTGGACTGCAATATGCTGAGTTGATTGATTGATTGATTGATGATGAAACCAGTCTCTCAACTATATGTATATTGTTGTTATTTTGGCTATGCAGCCGAAGTGCGGGTCGCTTAGCACGTCACGCGAACATCAATGACATCATCCGACGAGCCCTTGTCACCGTCGGCGTTCCAGCTGTATTAGAACCCAATGGCTTGGCACGCGACGATGGCAAGAGACCGGACGGCATGTCTTTATTTCCATGGAAGTTGGGAAGGCCTTTAGTGTGGGACGCAACGTGTGTCGATACTCTTGCGCCATCCCATCTTCCTGGCTCTGCGTGCTGAGCTGGCACTGCTGCTGCCGCTGCGGAAAACCTCAAGCGGCGGAAGTATAATAACCTTATCGGTAATTATATTTTCGAGCCGTTTGGGGTTGAAACCCTTGGGCCGTGGGGTCCGAGTGCTCATAGTTTGTTCAACGAAATCTTCAGACAGCTGGTTGACACTTCCCGTGACCCAAGGGCTGGCTTTTACCTTGGCCAGCGGCTTAGCATTGCCATACAACGTGGCAATGCCGCCAGTCTCTTGGGTACTTTACCCGTCGACAGCGATGCGGAGGAATTTTTCGACGCCATATTTTAGTTTTTTAATAGTTTTAGTTATGTTAGTATATAATTTTGTTATTTTTAGGTTATGTTTGCAGTTAACCCGTCGCGCGCTAATTAGCAGACACAATTGAAATTCTATTGTTATCTGTACACATGGTGTGCAATCGACATTTTAAGAGTTAAATGTAAATTTTGGCTATCAGTTACAACAATTATTGGTGCCTATCACTTGTTCACAAGCTATACTTAATTTAGGTAATTTCCATCACTTTCTGTCTAATAGAACAAGAAACGGATAGTTATAAATGAGAACTGTCAATTTTAGTTGAACTGAAATTTCCACACAATATAGTGGACACGTTCAAGGCATAAACTTATTTGTAATTTCTTACTTAGTTCTTGACTGTCACCTTTTTTTCTCGAGCTGTCTGTCAGTAATGACAATAATCGTTTAAGGGCTAATTTTTCAACAGTAATTAATAACTTTTATCTCAAGAATAAATATGACAGTTTGACATATTTTCTATACAAAAGCTGTCAAACCGCCATATTTATTACATAAATTAAAATTATCTGATTATTGAAAAATTTGCCCATAATTAAGTTTGTGAACAAGAGAATAGTTTCCATTACCTATTTTAGAGATTTAATGGATTCCATTTTCCGAACAAAATATCCTGAAGCTAAATCATCATCATCTTTCTACTCTTATCCCGTGTTACTTGGGGTCGGCGCAACACATTTCTTCATTGTCACGCTTGATCTAAATAAATATTAAAAACAAATAAAGCTCAAATTCCTAAAGCAAACAAATGATAATGGTGTGCCAAAAACTCGCGCCATACCCAAACCCTTCGTATAAATTACCGTGAAAACATCGCCCAGTGATATGCAAAAAACTATTTTATACTACAAAACCGTCTACTGGATGAATTTTCAAAGACTTCATACATCAGGTCCACACATGCCGGCGAAGTAAGGTAATTGCCACTTTCAATGCAAAAACGACATCCTCACTTGAATTTTAAACGTCGGGCTAAGTGTGAACTAATGCCAATTTTTACGAGACAACCCTGAACTGAATACTCGATGAGGCAGTGATGTAATGACGCAGAACGTCCGTTCAACCCTAGTCGACTTATTCGATGTTGAATTATAATCGGATCGGTAATCGATACAGCTTAGTGAATCGGCTGTTCAGGAAAGGTCACGTTGATCTGTTTTTCTTTCATCTTTAATATACTGTGTATTTTTTTGAATATAATATCCGTTGAAACGAGTTGGTGAGTTTGGCAAGTTCTTTTTTTTCTATTTTGGAATGTCCGTTCTTGTGGACTTCAATCAAACCGCTGTGGGTGAATTTAAATAGCATTTTTGACTGTCAAAAACTGAAACACATTCGTTGAATTTATTTTAGAAACTAGGTATTTTTCAGTTAGTGTTAACAATGCAAAAATATGAAGTCAAATTATAAATACAGTTCAGATTTACTTTATAATTTTTAATTTTTAGTTGATAATTTAAAAAAATATTGTGAACATTTTAATGAGAAATACAATTTATTCAGTTATAGATAACACTTTTACACGTTAATATTATTAATTATATTAGTCTTTAAACATTTTGCAATAAAAAACAAAGATTATTCCAATCAAACCGAATTACGAAATGTCGAACTAATAAATCAATCGATAAATCGTATTCCCATCTCTATGAACCGAGGAAAGAGTTTAAGTTTTTATAGCAGCTTACTTATTTCACTGCAAAGCACTCTAGAGTAAGATTAATTCCCATGGGCATGTTTTTCAGCGGACCGATTAAGTGAATTCGCTTCAGCAGCTTTACTGTAAATAACATTTTTTATTACCTGAGTTTTTCTTAATTAAATATTTTATTTATGACTTGTTTTCTGTCTTGGTTATGCGCTATGACCGGGAATTTTATGATTGTGTGCATTATTGAGAATGTGAAACGTGGCCTATAGGCCTCCTATAAGAATGCGAGTTTTTATTTGTTTATTTATTAAGTGCTATAAAGCAGGAGCTCGTGGCTAAGTAATAACAGCCGCACGGGTCGATTCATCAGGTTCAGCTACGGTTGCCGAGGTTTGTCAGTGGATGGGTGACCGTCTTTACACACCGAGACTCCTCCGTGCCTCGGAAAGCACGTTAAGCCGTTAGGCCCGGCTGTCATTCGTGGATCTTTAACAGTCGTTACGGGTCGTCAGAAACCCGAAAGTCTGACAACCAGTCTTACCAAGGGCTATCGTATTACCCAGTTACTGGGTTGTGGAGGTCAGATAGGCAGTCGCTCGATGTAAAATAATGGTATTCAGCTGAACCCAGTTAGACTGGAAGCCGACCCTAACATAGTTGGGAAAAGGCTAGGCAGCTTGATTTATAAGCACACTACTATTTTACCTACTACCTATAGAAGCAGTCTTATTGCCGTAAGAATATTCTGTCTCGATCTTTGTGTCATGCAAAAATAAAACATGGTAGGTTCACTAACAAAAACTAGGTACTTATGGACCCCGTACACGACGTCAGTTTTCGAGACAGCTCAGCCACTGGCCTTTCACTAGCCTCGTGAGCGCATAAATTTAAGATAGTTAGCCAACCTATTCTGTTAAAATCCTACTCTGAGAACTTTGATGAAGTGAGCTTTAAGTGAGGTGACAATATTAGCAATCCCTAACATGAGGTGGAATGACTGCTCACTTCACTTGTTTTTTGGTGAGATTTTTACAGAATAGGTCGGTAGTACTGTATGGCTTCGTAAACAGTTCGTCGAGCTGCTGAACCGACTCGCAGACAGGCCTTGTGTCTTCTGTTTACGTTTATTGTTTACACAAAAAAAAAAGTTGTAAAGACTACTTGTCAAAAATGTTGAAAAGGTGATCAAAAGACATGTCTGAAACAACGTCAATACACGTATGATACAAGCTTTATACTCGACATGTTTGTGATAAGTTCTTTACTGGACTTTTTGGAAGGAATTATCACAACTTATGGGTGTAAGCGTGGGGCCAACTATTCAATCGTTAGAAAACTTTTTCTGAGGAATATGTTTGACGTTTTGACAGCTTTTGTATAGATAATAATTATGTCAAACCGCCATATTTATTCCTCAGACAAAATTTATCTCATGGTTGAAAAATCGGCACTTAGTTAAATAAAAACAAGAATTTTTAAATGGCATAATTTTTCCAGGCAATGAACAAAGATGGTGTTTTTAATATAGACTGAAATCTCATATGGATTCATATGGATTTATGCTTTAAATCCTTATGAACACTGCAAAGTATTTAACCCCTCACACGAGTGCGGTGTCAATACCACGTACAATTTTAGGTAAAATGAGATTCACACCGCGCTCGTGTGAGGGGCTAATTAAAGAGAAATCTTTAATTGGCCTATTACTTATTCACAGGATGTCTGTGAAATAAAGATTTCTCGAATTGAAGAAATTTACGAATTATTATTATAATACTGAGAAAACTGAAACTCATTATTATTTTAGATTTATAAACGTTTTTAATTGCAAAGTTTCGAATGAAGATTATTTCGATGTCAAATTAAAAATCTCTCGATAAAATCGCGGGAAAAGAGAATTCCATTAATAGTTGAATGGCATTGCATTGAACCGAATTAAAAAAATTACGCTAGCAGTCAACTCACACGTGATCTCTGGAAAAATCATAAAGTTCTACCAAATAGGCTAAAATGGGCGAGAAACATGGGTTACTGTTACCTTCTTCTTCTTCTTCTTGGTCGCGTATTCATTACTGAAGATCGTGTAGTCATGTCTGAAGGCCTTCTTGATTTTATGTATGATGTTCTTTCACTTCGTTTGGTTCTCCTCTTCTCTCAGGGCGGTCGTAACAGAGAGTCCAGTGCGGGCGGTTACTTGGTCTGACCAGCGGTTAGGTGACCGGCCGCGACGTCATATCATATCATCGTCATCTATCTGTTACTGTTTCCTTCTAATTCCAACTAAAAGAAGGGGACTGATACAGCACAGGGAAGTGTCTAAGGAGTGATTTCACACCCTTGTATACAAGTAAATGTTATTTTAGTCAACCAATCACAACAGACAAGGTGAGATTTGTCCACACATATTATAAGTAGCAGCAGGGCCTTTTTAAGTCTTTGCGTGTTGTAGGAACCCCATTAGGTTAAGCCGCAATGGTTTTCATGCGACGGGTTAATGTAACTGGCATCGCGACATTTTTTAAATAATTTATCAAAAAAATACAAAAAATAGTTTTTTTTTTGCGACAGTGTATTTTAATAAAGCACTAAAACTATGAAAAAAAAAAACCAGCCAAGTGCGAATCGGACTCGCACACGAAGGGTTCAGTAACACCGTCAAATATTTAACACTACATAATTTTAACAAAATACTTCAGTTTTAAAAACACGTTTTTTGGGAGACCTCTTTAATTTTTAACTTTAGGTATTTTATTTTTATGAATTGTTGTTACAAGTAGCAGCAATAGAAATGCACAACCTGTGAAAATTTCAACTGTCCTCTTATTACGGTTCATGAGATACAGCGCGCTGACGGACGGACGGACGAATGAACAGCGGAGGCTCAGTAATAGCTTCAGTTTGGCACTCTTCGGGTACGTAACCCTAAAAACTAACAAAAATGTCAGATTGACAGATTGTTGTCTGTCACTTGCCGGTTTTATTAAATCGGCCCCGGGCTTTAGAGAACCGGGTACCGTCTATCGAATTTTAATGACAATATATCTCCAACGTCAACAGACAAAATTATTAAATTAAAGTACGTTGCTTCAAATTATTTCTTGTGAAATCAATATGAGCAATTATCTCACGTAAGCTGAAAACATACAAACTAATTAGCATACTGTAATGACGTCATCTGACCCTTTTATTCCAGAAACAGTTTGTGGTATCTAATTAATTAAATTGTTGTAATGTCAGGGATTAAAACCTGTCAAACATTTATTTATCGACTGCCTCGATTGTCTAATGGTCACAAGTGCTACTGATAAGCATGAGGGTATTCCTGGGTTCGATTCCCGGGTCGGGTAAAATGCTATTGGGTTTTTCTATATGAAATTTCTCAGTAGCAGTCCGGTGTGGACTTTCCGCTTACTGGCTGTTCCAACTTGTCGTACTGTTGCACGCTCCAAGTCACCTATTCCTCGGACATTAGCCGCTGTTAACGCTCTCCTGAACTCAAACACAGATCTTGATGTGTTTGTGACTGAATGGAAGATGATTCCGTCAGAATGCTTGAATTTTTGTGAGAAGAATGCATGACTGTGTTAAATAAATTATATATTATGTAGTATAAGTAATTATATTTAAATAGTGTAATTGGTTTCGGCCGTTCTATTTAAAATAAAAAAAAATAAAAAAATAAATAGATGACTGGCGCAATGTGGGTGTACTATAAGTGCACCGCTGCCCAACCCTTCACGGAAAACAACGCGTGATGATGATGTTAAAAATTTATTTGTTTTGTATTTTTATTTGCATTTTCTAGGGGACTTGGTAACCACTCACTTGACTTGAGACCTGGTTGGTTTGGTCTTTTTTTTAGTTTGAATTTTTATTTACTTTTTTATTTATTTTTTGTTTTTTTTTTTATATTTATTTTGTTACCTTTATATGCTCCTTCTTAACTGTATTTCCTGTGCGTGTCTCAAATAAAATATTTTTCTTTATTTCTTTCTTTCTTTTACTGATTACAATGAAGGAAAACATCAAACAATCTAGTTTTATACATGAAATTACATTCCAACATTTTTATGTGTATTTTTTATGGTGTGCATAATAAAGAGTACCTATTCTGTTTATCTACATCAAATTATATGAAGTTGACTGCTATTTGTTGCTTTGATAATTTGATTATCATTCGATTTGTATAAGAAGTAAAAAAACATCGAAAATAGTTAATAAAAAATCGAATTCAGATTATAATGTCTATCAATGTTTACTATTTACTCATTTGCCGATGGGCCAAAGTAAAAAAAAATATTTATTTATAATAAATAATATTTTTAGGGATCAGTACCTCAAAAGGAAAAAAACGGAACTCTTACAGGATCATTTCGTTGTCCGTCGGTCTGTCGATACCCTTTTTCCCAGGTACGCGTGGAGGTAGCAAGTTGAAATTAATATCAATCATATACGCACCTAGGTCTACGGTCCCTTGGAGCACTGAAAAAAATAAGTTCTAAGTCAAAGCAATAAAAAATACGGTCGTTTATGCGACATATTTTTATACTCACAAATAAATTAAAACCTGTAGGGTAATTCCCGTTGACCTAGAATCATGAAATTTTGCAATAAGCAAGGTCTCAAAGCACAAGTAAAGTAAAAAGTCAGAAAATTGATAATTTGTAGTTTTATCACTTAATTATTATCTTACACTAGCTGCGCCTCACGGTTTCTCCCGCGTAAACCGGGATAAAAAGTAGCCTATGTGTAATCCAGGGTATAAGCTATCTACGTACCAAATTTTATTGAAATCGGTCCACCCGTTTGAGTGTGAAGTAGTAACAAATATACAAACACACACTCATAAACTTTCGCCTTTTTAATATTAGTGTGATTTGCAGTTGGAGAATTGACCGTGACGTATATCGAGTATGGGAGAACATCTTTTTCAACTACATAGTTAATTTTTTTTTTTGGATAAATTCATCCCAACTACGGAACCCTACATTGTGCGTGGTCTGACAAGCACTTAACCGATTTTTTTTAATAGTATTGTCTCTACAATTGGCAAAACTTAAAAGTCAAGTACCGACGTGCTTACTAACAAATAATTTTTTCACACGTTTTTGTGAGAGAAAAAGAATTAGAAAATCACTTCTAAATTTTCACTACGAGTGTACCTGTCTGTTCATACCACATGAAACTAAGTTATTTAACATTCCTACTCAAGCTCGCTAGTATGTCTACATGAGTTTACACAAAGAATTTCTTCCATCTTCGCAGCTCCGTACATTTTCTTCAGCAGATGAAATAATTTACTGAAACCGCCTATTCTGTGAGCGACGCAGCTTACTATACGCTTTACACTCATACGATACGGTGACCACATATTTTTGAAACTGTTTTATAAGATAAACCCATAAAATCAGTCTGTTTATATAAAAGCTGCAGGTCAGACCAGGTTAAGTTTTCCTTAACGTGCTTGTAACATATCAAAACGTAAACGTTAACCGTTAAACAGTTCCATAAATGAAATAAAACTGGCTGCAAAATCAGGCCTTGTCCAAATAAATGAATTGTTACGAGTATCAAAACGGATCGAGTATCTAAAGTTCTAACTTGATAGTATAATCGGCCTTTAATGTTCTCACTGCTAAGACACAGGTCTCCTCTATCATGAGGTGAATATACATTATGCTATGAAATATTTTTTTGAAAAACAAAAAAAAAGAATAATAATTTATTTTTAATAAATAAATAAATAAACTGCCTGACCCGAAAGACGTTGTTCTGTTCAAATTTCAAAGTTCATACAAAAATTTCATAGAAAAAAGGACATTCCGTTTATCCCAAATTTGTTAATTTTCCGGGATTCTTTTCCAATTCTTGTTTCCATAAAACCCTAGTTCGGACTATTAGAAACATTTTAAATTAAAAAATAGCCAAATCCAACGAACAGAATTTAATTTTTATTTACATATACATAACAATATATCGTTTTTCCGCAATTGGTAGGTACATTCCGACTTCCAAATAGACAAATAATATACAATAGATCTACTTACCCAGTTTAAAATAACAAAAAAAAAAGAAAAACCTGGACCATGTCATGTCCCATGCAACAACAAAAGGCAGGTCGCCTTATCGCAAGAGATAATAATTTACCATTCAAAAACACTTTTATTCATGAAAGAAGAAAGAATTTATCCGTGCAGACGTCGCGTCGCGGAAACTCGTCGCGAGATGTTAAGACCTTGGACATTTTAACGATAAACGTGGAATTATGAGAAGTTCGTTTATTAAAAAATAAAATAATGTGTGTGTGCTTTTAGTGAGTATGTTGCTTATAAAGGACCAACCCCTGCTTGGAACGGTTTTTCCGTCTTGAAAAAACATGGAATTTTCTTTATCATTTGTATGTTTAGTAATAACGTAAGCTTATACACTTAAATCTGCTCTAAGTGATGATGAAAACCGCATCATAATCTATTGCGCAGTTTAGAAGAACAACGCGGCCACACAGACAGAAAGATACGAAGAGCGGCTTTGATTTCTAATTATGTTCAGATAATTACTGCGAAAACATATAAATGCTGGTTTTAGTTGAGGTCATTTTATATTATTTTGTTCATTTGCTTAGCTTTTTCACAATACTGGTTTGGGCTTCCGTCTAACCAAATGTGAGTGAATATGAGGGCTTTGTACTTAACCCAGTTACTGGTTAACACCGACATCCTAATTTTAGACCGGGTAATAAACAACAGTAACATGATTCGACGCGTAGTAGGTTTAGTGTGCATTATTAGTGATGGCTACGAACTGCTACGGCGTAGCAAGCTTTTCGTAGCACGACGTATTCAAATTGTTATTTTGTTACTGGTTCATTCTATATTAGGCGTCGCACCTGAGTTTATATTTATCACTGAGTTCTTTTATTCTTATAACTAGTGATTTTTCGTCGAAAACGGATTTTCATAGAAAAGAAGACAGTTCTTGTAAAAGCTAACTGCTACGAGTATTAAAATTTTACATATAAAAATCTAAAAATAATTTCATTCACTTACTGACAGACAACGCGCAGCCTAAACCGCTGAGTCTAGAAACATGAAACTTTGCGTAAGAGTTGATTATATAACGAAGGTGAGCACTAAAGTTTTTTTTTTTAATTAAATTCCCTAAAGGACTTAAATAGGGGATGAAAGTTTGTATGAATCCCATCGGGTACACAACTCGTATTTAAATAACGTCAAGTTCTTACGGAAAACATTGAGAATTTATTTTAATTGAGAAGCCCCAGTCATAGCCAAATATTAATAGGATTTATATTAGACTAGCTTTTGCCCGCGGCTGCGCCCGCATTAATATCTGACGGAAACGTAGTTACCGGGATTAAAAGTACCCTATGGGTTAATCCAGATTATAAACTATCTGTGTGCCAAATTTCATTCAAATCCGTTCAGACTTTTTTGCCCCAATCCGGAACATACATCCAGATAGACAGACAAACGGACAAAAATTCAGAAATCTATATTTTGGGCATCAGTCTTGTGCCCACACCTCGTAACATTAACTTGTTTTTTTAATTCAATAATATTCAATGTACAGTTTTAACATTACTATTTTATTATATATAAATACAAAAATACAGAATGTTTATTTCTGTACCAACTAATTTAGATTAGTTTATAATTGGAGCCTCCTTTTAAGCATAATAACACCTGTGTTAGGAGACTGTGTGTGTATGTGTGTGTGTGTGTTTGTGTGTGTGTGTGTGTGTGTGTGTGTGTATTGTGGGGGGCTGTGTGTGTGGGGGGTTATATGTATGTACGGTCCGCAACAGAAGTCGGTCAAAACTGCTACTTTTTGACGTCATCTAAATTAATCAATCAATCAATCAATAGTTTATTTGTGAAACATAGGTATTTACATGCATAGGTGTTTACATAAATAGGGGGTGCGCTATGTTTTGTCATAATTAAGACATACAAATTATTAACACAAAATGATTCGATAAACTGCTTTTTTTCGATTAACTGTTAAGAGTTAATGTTCTTAAAATTTTAAGTACTTCTGTTCCGATTTGAATTAAACAAGTGTTAATCGACTTTTGTTGCTGATTGTACATTGACATTAAATGTAAACCATGTACATTAAGGAAGATTTGAAATGGAAAAACCTTTACGCATAAGACTTCCTTATTAAAAATCTTACCCATATAAAGCCGATTTCTAATACTATTATTATTAGAAATCGGCTTTTCATCTTTGATTGTACTTACAGAAGTCTTTTCAAGAAGATTTAACGGTCCAATAAATTCATTTTGATTCCGTTCAGAAATATGTACAAGATATTCAAGTTGAGTTTTAACGGTTATCTACGCTTTAATGCTTTTAAATTTATCGAATTTATTTATGGAGAATTTAAGGTGATTGAATTTGCTCAAAAATCAAGGTCTCCTGACTTTACGTTATCGCCCAAGCAGTTTTCCAGTTAGCTAATACATTTTAACGGACATACGAAGTGACTTTGCCTTTTTTAACGACTTCAGAAAAAAAGAGTAGATTCTCAGTTCGTCGGAATCTTTGTTTAACCGATGAAAAAAAAGGAAGAGGTTCTCAATTCGACACGTATGTTTTTTTTATTTTTTTATGTATGACTACGCTTAACTTTTTACAGAGTCGTTCGATTTGAAAAATGTTGGTTTTATTTGATACTTCAAAATTGGTTCCATATAAAATTGATTAACTTTGCTTTGGTAGTTTTTGAGTTAACTTCAATAATACGTATTTTTCCCCACTTTTATATGGATGATGTTCTAGGTTCTTTTTTGGTATAAGTATTTGCGTGGGGAACCACAGCTAAAAAGTGAAAAATAAAAACGGTTTTACAAAAAAAATACAACCGACTTCCAAAATAACTTTAATTTCGAAAGTCGATGGCAAAAAATAAAAATACATTTAACCAGACACCGACTTCCGAAATTAACGTTAATTTTCACTTTATAGTGTTGTTTTTGGAAGTCGGTTGTAATTTTTTGTAAAAAATATTTTTTTAGGGTTCCGTACCTCATAAGCCCCTTCTAGGACATTACGATTGCGTGGCACTGCACCGCACCACGCCCGGTGTTTCGAAGCTCCTAAAGCCGGCTTTACACAGGCAAACATCTTACAACATTGGAGCATGCCTCACGAGCGTTATGTGGCGACATGGCAGAGATTGGCAGTGTTTGTAGCTTTAAATGCTGTGGAGTACGAGTGCCTTTTTCATTGCTTTCAATATAATAAACACTTTTAATCTCTAAAGCTCAGACTAATAAAAACCAAGACATACAGCTGTCAACAGTGACGTGAGACCAGTTTCGTAAACATGTGTACTTTTAAATAAATAAAATAAATTCTTTAACTTAGTGAGGTGTAGTTTAGTTGTAGTTTTGTGTTTATTTTTTATTGTTTTAGCACAATAAACTGTCATGATTATTAGATACTAAAGCTCTTTTTATGTTTTGTTTTAAAGACGAATATATTTTGTTTTGTTTAGAAGAATTTGTTGAGTTACATTTAAGGAGATTTTATTTTTAATTTTAATTTTTGAATGTTCTATTTCTTTTTTTTTTATTTAAGGTACATTCTTTTTAATTTGTGGAAGCTTTTAAATCGCAATTATAAGCGATATTGTATATAACTTACATTTATAGATATTAAAACGTAAGCTTTCCGAAGAATAAATAAATAAACGTGTGCGTGTCGGCATGAGCTCGAGCGAGGTGTAGTTTTGAGCTTCAATGTACTATTCGCAGCGCTATTTATTGGTTTTTTATTTGTTCTGAGCTGTAAAGTTGCAAGGTACATAAAAAAACCATTCACAATTAGTTTTGAAATGTTAATGAGTCGATCAGATGCTAGTCAAAAAGAAGGTTCTAAGTACTGAATATTTTACTGCTACGACTATCTCCAGTACGTTGATTCTGTAAAATTAAAACAACGACTCGCATCTCATATCTCTATTCACTCTCACTCGTAAAATAGATGCTTTTTATTTGATACTTTGAATCGGGTTCGAGTGCCAAGTGAGCGTCGAAGTGACAGGGGAATTGCCTTACTGAATGCCACTTCTTACGTCATCTCATACTTTATCTGTCAAAATCTTACGGTCAATTTAGTTCAACTTGCTGACACGCTCGCAAGGGTAGCGCTAGAGTAAATTCGAATTATCAACCGAGTTTTTAGAATGCCAATCAAGAAACTCACAGCGGATTCAGATTCAAAGTATAGAAAGAGGTCTTACAGAATCACACGGCAGTGCCTTGTTGTTTAATATCGTCTTTTGTTATTGTTCAGCACGTAAATATAACTTTATTTTTGTACTGAGTATGTAAATTATGTTTGCTGTAACCTAACACACTTAACCCCTGCTCGCCAATATCATAATTTTACTGTATTATGTTTCTCATTAAGTTATTTTTTTTTTGGGACCTATACCTCAACAAAAAAAACTGGACCCTTCGGAACACTTTGTTGTCTGTCTGTCAGTCTTTCAAGACCTTTTACATTTTCGATTTTCGACCGACGAGTTTAATGTCGATTTCGACCGTTTTCCCCCATTGGTATTGCCAATGAGAGCAAAGTTCGTGCTTGGAACCACCAGCTAGACCAATGGCGCAGTATATTTAATGAGTTGTAAAAGGGCGATCGACCGCAAGGGAAATAGTTACTAACGCCTATAGGTACTCGTTTTATTGCAAGGTTTACTAGTAGACATAAAGTTCAAATGTGCTTAATTATAGGGTTGTGCCATTACTAAACACCTTTCTCCCAGGCCTTTCCGATTTTGAAACAATTCTCGTTCCGACGACGAAGCCGTTCCGACTTTCTATTGTTGGACGAAAACAAAGGACCATAGGGGCAGGGTTTCTCCATTGAATCAGTGTATACAAAAAGCAACTTTAAGATGTAAAGGCGTCCGTTTTGTCGATAGTACATGTACCTTCTCAGAACAACCCTTTTTCAAAGAGTTCCAAATATTTTATCACCATCATCATTATCATTCTATTGCCCTTTTCCCAATTCATTTGAGGTCGGCGCAACATGTCTTTTTCTGCATCACCAATTCTGTAAAAAAAGTCTCTTAGAACCAAAAAAAACGTTGAAGAAAAACATCACAGACATGATGTACCTAACTCTATTCTTCTAAGGACTTATTCTAAACTAAGTGCATACAATCTACTCTAACAAAACAAGTTTTACTTCGTCATGTTTACGTTGTTTCATCATAAAGAGCATGTCTTATTCAGTACAGACAGCTATTTATAGAAGCTCAACTTCCATAAATGTAAAGTTTAAAGGGAAAAAAATATTCTTGGAGTACTATGAAGACGGTCAACTTTTACTTTGAAAGCAAGTTCGGGAAAAAGTTATTCCTTTAAGAAAAACACCCTTTTAACCAAAATGCATAGAACAGCCGTTTTTTTTCCAATTCAGTGACCATAGCGCGAACTTTTAGCAAAATGTATAGTCAGTTTTGTTTATTTTTTTAATATTTTCAAAGGATATCGTGTTACCAAGTAACTGGATTAAAGAGGTCAGATAGGCATTTGCTGTATGTAAAATATTGGTATTTAGCTGCATACTGTTAGACTGGCAGCTGACTCCAACATAGTTGGGAAATGGATAGGCAGATAGTGTTAATGATGATGAAAACCTAGCCAATTTTGAATGCCTTATAAAGCGGCCCAGAACCAGTCTTACCAAGCGGTAACGTATTACCCAGTAATTCGGTTATGGAAGTCAGCTAGGCAGTCGCTTCATGTCAAATACAGCTGGATTCGGTTAGACTGGAAGCCGACTCCAACGTAGTTGGGAAAAGGCTAGGTAGACCCTGTTTACGAATTTGGGCGATGCAACTTGGGACGCGACTTGCGTCAAGCGACACGCGCGCGCGTCACTTTTTTACGTCTGCCGCTCCGCAAGTCGTGTCGCGGTAACTCGTGGCTTGTTCTAAACAACTTCTTTAGTTTTTTAACTTCTTTCGTTTTCTCCGCAATCACTATTGCAACACGCGTGCCGCTTGAGCGTATATCTCGTAGCCGTGGTGTCAAACCTTTTATAGTGTTATATTGACTGCCTCCGATTCGAAGGCAGTCAATAATAATATTCGTCTTTACTAAAACTTCAACTTCTTTTCATCTTGATAGTACTCTTCTTCAAAGTGTTTTTCATGGTTCCGGACCTCAAAAACGGAATCCTTATAGGATCACTTCGTTGTCCATTTGTCTGTCTGTCAGTCTGTCAAGACCCTTCTTCTCAGGAACGCGTGGAGGTATCAAGTTGAAATTAATATCAAACACATTTTTAACCGACTTCAAAAAGGAGGAGGTTCTCAATTCGTCGGAACCTTTTTTTTTATTTTTTTTTTTATTTATGTTCCCCGATTACTCGAAGATGGCTGGATCGATTTTGTTTTTTTTTGTTTTGTTTGAGAGTGTATACATCACAGTTGGTCCCATATAAAATTGATTAACTTTGCTTGGGTAGTTTTTGAGTTAGCTTCAATAATATGTATTTTTTCCCCACTTTTATATGGATGATGTTCTAGTTTGTTTTGCAGGTAGTGGTATTTCAATTTGTGTGGGGTAGGTACACAACTAAAAAGTGAAAAATAAAAACTTTTTTACAAAAAAATACAACCGACTTCCAAAAATAACTTTAATTTCGGAAGTCGGTGGCAAAAAACGAAAATACATTTAACTAGACACCGACTTCCGAAATTAAAGTTATTTTTCACTTTGTAGTGTTGTTTTTGGAAGTCGGTTGTATTTTTTTGTAAAAAAGTTTTTTTACTTTGTCGTCGTCTGACATTGGAAAGTCTGTTGACATTGTGTTGTCTATGCGGCTGAGAACTTACGTAAATATGGTCCTAACAGCTGAACTCTGTTTACATATGAATAAATCATCTAACTAATGCTAGGAGTATGCTAAGCTAAAGATCTTTTTATGGTTGTAGAACTTGTTCATATTGCAGTCTGCAGTACCTACCTGTCATTCATGTTATTTACGGTTTTAAAACTACCTGAAAATTCATCCAGGTTCCAGATCCTGTATGGATCGTCATTTTTCAACTTCGTAAGTGACTCTTCTTAAATCAGTAATTTTTTTACGAAGGTACTCTGTAGGATTAAGATTGTTTAGCTTGAGAGCAAAGATGGCCCAGTGGTAACGGCCGCGACTTACGAGTTGTAGGTCGTAGGGTCGAACCCAGACAGGTGCTTTTTGTATAAATTATTTCATCACCACTGCTCTCAAAACAGTGAAGGAAAATATTGTGTTGGAAACCGGCATGTCCTAAAACTAAAAATTCGAAGACATGTAACATATTCCAATCCACACTGGGCCCGCGCGGCCCACTCCCTGTCACCGAGACCAGGCCTGTGTCCCAGCAGTGGGAACATTATAGGCTGATTATGTCACGGATTGGGGCTTTTAGATGGACAAGTTGTGTCGCTTCTGGAATGAAAAAAAACCATTCAGCCCTGGTTTGCCATCGTTTAAATTGAATCTTCAATTTGTTTTTCTGTATAAATTGGGACACTATCTTCAACAGTTCTGCTCTCGATAGGCCCCAACCCCATTTCTCTAATGTTCGGAGGCATTCTGCCAGTTTTTCCGTTCCGAATAACATGACTTGTTATAAGTTAACGCTAGTTTTCCCTGAAGAGATGGACAGAGGTGCTATGTACCTATAGTACTGCAAAGGCCTGAAGGACTTTTACTTCTTTGGGACCGTTTAAATAATAGACTATTATGTATAAACCTTATTATAATCGTTAATATATTCAATACATAATCTTTTCTATCATAACAATTCGGCCCGTGGCCACCTGACTGACATCAATTCAAAATCTAAGTTTGTCTCTTAAACTACTCGTGGATGTTGCATGCTCAAACGCATAAGGTTCAAGTCTCTATAGTACACTCACATTTCGCTAAGAGGGTGCAGCCTTTTAATCAGGCACAAATCTAGACTCATCATTCTCCTATCCTTATCCTGATTTATCTGGGGTCGGCGCAACATCTCCCTTTCTTCCATACTTCTCTATTAGTCGTCATCTAGGTCGAGTCACTCCCTTTCTAGCCATATCATCTTTTACACAGTCCATTCATCATTTCTTTGGTCTTCCATTACTCGTATAGCTATCACATACTCAAAACTTTCCTGACGACATTTTTCTCATTCCTCCGCAACCCATGCCCATAACATGACAACCGATTTCCGTATAACTGTTCAGTCACCGGTGTCATTTTCAGATTTCCTCATTTATACTAATATCTTATGCTACTAATATCTTATTGGCGTAACACCACACATCAGTCTTAGCATTCTCATGTCAGCTGCATGCAATTGCATTTCATTCGCTCCTTTTGTGGCCCAACATTCTGATCCATACAAGATAGCAGGTCTAACCATTGTTTTATAAATCTTCCCCTTAAGTTTAAGAGGAATGCGGGAGTCACAGATTGTTCCCGACTTCCCGTGATCTACCGCCAATTCATCCATCCAGTGTTAAGAAATTTCTGAAACCCACTTTGCCTGACCTAGGAATCGAACCCGGAGCTTATGATCAACAAATAGAAGAGCTGGCGACTACCAGACATCAAAAGTATCCGGTCAGGCAAAACTGACACGGGTTCGTCAGATCAAACTGACCTTTCCAGATTGGCTTTATTTGTTTTACTAACAAAGGATTAATTTAAAACAACTCTAAAAATTACACAAATTAGGAGAAAGTTTGGTTCATTAATTTGTTAGATGACCTTCTCCCACGCAAGGTTTATCCTTAACTAATTTATTTAATAACAGTGTTATTTGTCGTTCCTCTCGACTGAGGATTAACTACCCACGGGGTGTTTACTTTAATTGTTCCTATTTACGCGCAAATAGAAATAATAATGGCAAATGTTTTTGTAGGTTATAGTATCTACGTACTACAGACATTTTACATCATATACTTACACTTTACATTCATTATTATATGTATATATCATACTCCGTTATTGATTTTGCATTAGTATTTTTGCGAATCGATCTAAAACGATTTTTTTTCTTTAATTTCCTTAATTTATAATGTTATGACACTTATGTCAGGCTGTCGAGCTATCATTACTTTTTCTTCAAAATTTTCTCTCATAGAGTTTCTTTCTGGCTTAGTCTATGAAGGTTATTTTTGATTTATATAATTTAAATTATTTTTTATCAATAGGTTACCTAAAATATTGTATTTTATAAATGATTATGATTGTTTACTGAATAACTGTATCCTAAATTAGATTTATAAAAATAATTGACACGCTCTCAGAATTCATCGAAGAGGTTCTTGAATGAATACTGATATTTCTGGCCGTTTCGATTACTGACAAGTGGCATTTTTGAAAGAAAGACTTCAACTCTGAAAAAAACTGGAAAAACTCTAAAAAAGAACGAGGAGAAAACAACAGACGTGGTGAAAAACGTGGATACGAGGTAATATAAGCCATGACTGCCACAATCCCTGGCTTCTTTCGAACCTGAATTCTGAGAGGGAAACATCTCTGCGTCAAGAAGTCAAATTATACCTACTGATTGAGTCGGGGTCTCTGTGCTGATGATACCGACCCGTGTTTTTTGGAATGATCAGGCCTTAGCGCTGACGAGGCCTGACATCTGGCCTGGCCTGGTGCTGTACTTCAAAGTTTCCTTTTTAACCAACTGCAGCGAAGCCCAAAAGGAGGGTTATGTGTTACTAAAAATCTGAGAGTGTGTTAGGTAGGGAGGTGTTTTTTTAATATAATTTGTATTTTTTATCTTATTTTCCTAAAATATATTTTGTTTACGTGTCTATTCCCCTTATATTTCATTAGGTTAGTAGATTTGTTACAAGGTACACGAACATGCGGAGTAAACGTAACGTAAATTAGAATGATTAATAATTCTCGTTTTGCTCACAATATTTGAAGAGCAATGGTAACCGTCCTGACTTACGAATTGTAGGTCGTGGGTGCGAACACAGGCAGGCGTTTTACTTTGTAATAATTTCATCACCACTGCTCTCAAAACGGTGAAGAAACCGAAAACATTGTGAGGAAACCGGCATGTCCTAGAACCAAAAATTCGAAGACTTGTGGGCATGGTATGAGCATGGTAGATTGCAGCCTACTCCCTCAAAGAGAGGAGGCCTGTGTCCCAGCAATGGGAACAGTATATGCTCATTATGCTACAAATGATTTACCTACTATAAAGACTTTAATCATATCCATGGGTATTTGAAGCAAAAATTTAAACCGAAATTCTTTAAGATAGGTAGTTGTATTTTCGAATAAAAAATCGTTCAAATTTAAGATACGTTTATTTTGCGTCTTTCTTCTAGAGCCTCAGTTTGTTGTTACGTTTGAAAATAATCCTATACAAATCAGTACAGTCTATAAAATGTTTTCAATGAAAATATTGTCAGCTTATAAATATTCAGGTCTTATTTTCTACTCCAAAGTTTTACCATTATCAATGAACATTATTTGCCAAGATTGATGCAATATTACTCACAATCATTATGAATTCCTTTTACAACTATTGACATAAAGCTCTGTGATAAACAAACAGAAAGACTGACATCGTAAGCTTAGGCACGCTCCCTTAAAAATGAGACCTAATGAGTCCCCAACAAAAAAGGTAACCGATAAGCACCACATTTTACTGTGAATATTAGGGATATTGAACTCGGTAAAGAAGTCAAATCTATTGATTTCCACAAATGAGTTCCAAACTAAATTAGATTCTTTCTCTAAAATTGCTTCAGCCAATTTCATCTATACTTTCAGTCGTAGGTTTGGACACAAATATAGGGGAATTTCATTTCATAGGGCGATAGTACATTAGAGCGTTTTATTAGTGCGATTTTGCAATACAAAAGACTCAGGCTAAACGTACTGTAACTCGGCTACTTAGGTAGTTCTAAATTAGGGTTTATAAAAGCCAAAAATAAATTACGACCTAGACGCGTGCCACAGGGGTTGGATCGAGGTGGACCTGAAAAAGGATGCTTGAAAGGAGTTGGGGGAGGCCTTTGCTCTAGAATGGGATAGCATAGGCTAAAATAAAAAAATAAAATTGCAAGAAGAGCACAGCATCTATTGCGCACTAAATAAATGGTCACTACATGTCTTCCTAGGGCGTCCCCTCCCGGCGTTTCCACTCATACCTGCCTTGTAAATGACCTTTCGTTAGTCGCCTTTCATTCATCCTCTCAACATGACCAAACATCTAAGCATACTCTTTTAAATTTTTGTCACTACATCTTCTTTTGCACCGCACCGTTGCCTTATCACATCATTTCTCAGCCTATCATTCATAGTCACACCACACATGCTTCGTAAGGAACGCGTTTCTACAGCATTTATTCTACTTTCATGCTTCTTTTGCCACATCCAATATTCCCGAATTTCCCAATTTTCCCCGCAATTTTTTAAACATTTTCTTTCATACAAACCTTGTGCGGACTATTACAAATACAACAGAAAAATAATTAGCCAAAGGTGCAACCGTTCTGAAGTAATGCGTTTATATACATTCATTATAACAACATATCGTTTTGCATCCTCGTTAAATTTAAGGGTGTGGTATAGACCATCAAACCGAACAACTTTTTCCATGGCACCAACATCGTAATCGCGAAAAAATAATCAGCCATCCCATACATTTGCGTCGAGTAGGAATTGAAGTTTTCTATGGGACAGTTGAAAATTTTTTCTCGATTACGATGTTGATCCCATGGAGAAAGTTGTTCAGTTTGATGTTCTGTATCACACCCTGAAATTTGACGAGGATAAAAACGACACGTTGTATAGATGGTGGAAGAGGAACAAACAAATCATTTTACGTTCATTCGATTTGCCTCGATGAGATCAATTCAATACCGTCTTATGATACATAGTAATAAGTCCCATATTTCGCTGTCCCCCATAAAGTCTCACCGCTAGTGTGTCCCAACGCTAAAACCTTTCGTCCCGAACACAGTTATCGTTCTACGTACAAGCTAGGTCACCATTCAATTCTACTGTTATTTCGAAAAGCTCAAACCGGCGTGAAAGTATTTGTTCACTTCTCTATTCGAGAGGGACTGGGCGTTTTATCGGTACCAAAAACAATATTAAGTTTTTCTAATAGAATTTTTGTGTGGGACGTAGTTTCAAGTAGGTACTCGTACGTTATTACTGGCAGTCTATTTTTGTTTACTTAAAAGGTGTATAAATAACCTGTACTTACGGTTCGCCATACAATGGAACAGCGGCGAAGGAAAACATCGCGAGGACACCAGCGTGTCCTAGAACCAAAAATTCAAAGACATGTGACATCTACCAGTCCGCATTGGGCCCGCATGTGTGGATTACGGCCTACTCTCTCTTTCACCGAGAAGAGGCCTGTGTCCCAGCATTGGGAATATTTTAGGCTGATTATGTAGGCCACACATCAGGGGTAACAAAACCAGTATAAGCTGGCCACTTATTTTCTTGAAACTCCGTACTATGCCAGACCAGCTCAAGGTCAAAGTGTAACCACTGCTGCTAAACTTGTTGATATTTTTACCCGGCTACGGCAGATATGATATATGGGGGTTATGATTTGGACCGGTATGTATGTACGTATGTAAATATATGCAACTGTTCCCTCGTAACTTCTAAACTTCATATCATAATTTGACAAATGAGGTATCGTTGGAAGCCGCGGGTAGTTCAAAAGAGATACCGTGGCCCTGGCACGGGCAACTGAAGGAACACGGGTGGGTTTTAGTCAGTAAAAGTCTGACACGCCCTCCCGCTCCGCCCAGAGCGGGAGAAGTCATTGATGATTTCCCATCCATACAAAAAAAAGGTATCGTTCGAAGCGTCTTGATCGTCCGCTGGTTATAACAGGCTATGTGACGTCAAAATAAATTGAATATGGCGCCCTTTAGAGGACACAGTCATGAACTTAAACAATTTTTTTTTTATTATTTTCATAATTATAGTCGTTTAAACTCTGTTGTTTTAGGTAGTTAACTAAAAGTAAAAAAAAAAAAAACTAACGTGACGAGAAAGCTGGGTCCTTATTATGAAGTATTAACGCCATCATGATTCCGTTGCGAAAAAGGGATGGTGATATAGGTCATGTATAGCTCCGTCTCTCTCTAGCACTGGAAAAATGATGGCATTAATTGTTCATAATACGGCCCCTGGTCGGTCTTGTTTACCGAATAAACGTATTTACCTGTCACTTCAGTTGTCATGCTACGTCAAAGTTGTAAGTACTCTTCAATGTAGCAACGTTACAGTTCGTTGCACACACGGCTACATATCAAGCTATATTTTGATTTAATTTAATATACTTTTTTGGTTTAATTTAATTTTATTTGTTTTATTATTTTGATTTAATTTTATTTATTTCGATTTGATTTTATTTTATTTGATTCATTTTATATGTCTAGCAATGGGTGTTATTTACCTGAAAATAAATGTTTTTTTTAAACATTTCCAGTATAAGCTGATCTCGCATTGTATAGGATTTTCGTACAATGTGAGGTCAGCATAAACGGGAAATGTACGAGTATAGCTTGATAATGTAGCCGTGTGTGCCTGTCTTTTTGGGCTCTTTACAATAAACAGATTAAGAAATATTATATTATTATTATAAATCTAATTAAAAACTATTGTGCTAAAGTAGTTACATTTACGAAGAGTAGTTCAAAAATAAATGATAAAGTTTAACATACCTACAATAAAAGAGGAAACTATCGTAAAATTCTAAAATAAAATGAATTTGATCATAAGGTATTTTCAAAGAAGAAAGTTTCATATATAAAAAAAACCCCTTTTTACGACTTGTTTACTTTTAATTAATTACCACTAACTAATTAACCAAGGGAGTATCTTACATCGGCATGAGAAGTAGAGGAAAAACACAAACAATAATGTTGTTGTAGGTGTTTTCTTGTTGCTGAGAGGCTGCCACACGTAACCTTATGAAAACTGAGACATGTGTATGTTATGTTTATGTTGTTGTTTATGTTTTGTTTTTTTTTTGTTTGTTTTTGTGTTTTTTTTTTTTTTTGTTGTTTTTTTTTGTCTTTGTGTTTTGTGAATCTAATAAACATTCAAGAATTCCGTAGTACAGTAACGTTCCAAAATATTGGTCCTAAGATCCGCGTCACCAATATGAAATTCCACGAGGAACTCGTGGCTAAGTAACAGCCGCACGGGTCGATCTATCAGGTTAAGCTACGCTTACCGGGGTTGGTCAGTGTATGGGTGACCATCTTTACATGCGGGGTCTCCTACGTGCCTTGGAAAGTACGTTGAGCCGTTGGTCCCGGCTGTCATTCGTGGATCTTTGCCAGTCGTTACGGATCTTCAGAAGCCCGAAAGTCTGACAACCAGTCTTACCAAAGGGGTATCGTATTACCCAGTAACTGGGTTGTGGAGGTCAGATAAGCAGTCGCTCCACGTAAAATACTGGTAGTCGGCTGCATCCGGTTAGACTGGAAGCCGACCCAAAGATAGTTGGGAAAAGACACATGTAATTAAGTAGTACAGTAATGTTCCAAAATATTGGTCCTAAGATCCGCGTCAACAATTTGAAATTCCACAGTCTAAATAATAATTAAGTCACTTGACTGACCTACAAGGAAACGAGATTTTCTCTTACCCAACAACGACATCAACAAAAGTGACCCCATAAATCCTCAATTACCAAGACTTCCATAGAAAACTACAAGAGCCATTCTTCTTCCACTCAAGGTTACCAAGAAAATTAATAAACCATTATCTCTTAAACTGAAAACGTGCTCAGCAAAAACAAAAGATGGCAATTAATCCCCACACTGTTTACGGCGATGTAAAAGTTTCGAATCTTATTTAAGCACCTTGCTTCTATGGCTCATTTACACGCAGGCAGTTTCTTGCCTCGCATTATAGGTATTAAACGAAAAAATATAAAAGTATGCGGCTATTACTATGACACATTTATAATTTTTTACAGTAAGCAAGGCTTTGAGGCCTCTGTCTGTCATACCTGTGTGGAGTTCTTAATTCTTTATTAAGATAATAAAATTCATTTATTTTCAGGTAAATAACACCCATTGCCAGACCTGTAAAATAAATCAAAAATGAAATAAAAATAAATCAAATCAAAATAATAAAGCAAATAAAATTAAATCAAAATAAGCAAATCATCGAATATACACTTCTAGACACATCTTTTGGCCCACCTTGTATTTTCAGTTTCGTTTGGTCCTAGCTAAAATTTTATATTAGGTCGAGCAAAAAGTTTTTATGCAGTTTTGAACCTGGCACATTCACAATTTCATTCAATAGTCTTTTTTTGAATTTCGAACACAGAATTTAAAGAAACAAAAGACAATTTGGAGCCTGTTTGTTGATATCAAACAATCGAATACTAAGAAAACTTGGTTTTATTGGTTTACTTGGATTTAATTCTTGAAAAAGTGATTGATATCTCTGGTTTTGCAACAAACATTATTTATTCTTAACATTAAGGTGAGGTTCTATCAATAATCTATGGATACTTCACCTGAAGTCGCCGCCCAAGCTGTGGCACTTATTCAGGCCGGACACAGCCAAACAAACGTGAGTGCTCAACTTAATTTAAGTCGATCTGCGGTCCAAAATGTTTATCGGAGGTACCTAGAGACTGGCGGCTTTGTTCGTCGCCAAGGAAGGCCACGATCTCGGGTCACAACTGAAAGGCAGGATTGATTCATCGTGACGACCAGCTTGAGAAATCGTCACCTTACCTCCATTGAGATACAAAACCAACTTCGCGACTTCCACGGAGTATCTGTGAGCGCTCGAACTGTTCGGAGAAGGTTAAAAGAACGCGATATGGTACCACACAAGCCAGCTAATGGCCCCAATCTAACGCGAGCCCACCGAACAGCGCGCCTTCATTTCGCACGCAGTCATTTAAATTGGACACAGCAAGATTGGAGCCGTGTACTCTTTTCTGATGAGTCTAAAATTGTGTTACATGGCAATGATGGAAGGAAGAAGGTCTACCGACGTAAGGGAGAGCGTTTCGCACAATGCTGCTTTGAAGAGAGGGTTGCTTATGGCGGTGGCTCATGGACTGTCTGGGGCGGTATATTCGCGAGCGGCAAAACTCAACTTGAGGTTGTTACAGGACCACGGCTGCCAACATTAAATGCTGAAAGGTACATTCGTGAGTGCTTAGAACCTCACGTGATACCATACGCGGACTATGTGGGCCCAAATTTCCTTTTTATGCATGATAATGCAAGAGCCCATGCGGCCGGCATCGTCAGGGAATATCTTCGGGATGTGAACATCACAGTTATGGACTGGCCAGCCAGAAGCCCAGACATGAACCCCATTGAGCACATGTGGGACGAGCTAAAAAGACGTGTTAGGGCTCGTCAGCCAGTTGCCCAGACGATGCAGGAGTTGAAAACTGCCATAGAAGAGGAATGGGAGATGATCCCTCAAAATTTCATAGAGCGGTTGATAAACTCTATGCCTAATCGTATGAGAGCTGTGGTAGATGCCCATGGAGGCAACACGCGTTATTAAATTAAACCTTTATTTGATAAAACATGTTTTTTATTCAAAAATCAATTGCCTTTAACAAGGCGCATATCCGACTTGTTAGGCGTAGCTCCATGTCGTATGGTATTCTGAATTCAAATTTAAAACAATACGATCGAAAAAGATGGTAAAATGTATCAGGTTTAAAACTGCATCAACAGTTTTTGTTCAATCTAGCAATCATATTTCGGTAGGGGCCATCGAAACCTAAACTCTAAGGTGGGCCAATAGATGTGTCCAGAAGTGTAATTAAGTAAATCAGAATAAATCAATGTCCAATAAAATTAAAATGAATACCTTCTCTCCGACACTGGTTTGTCAACATGTCTGCTGGAATGATGGCGGATGAAGGGGCAGTCTAACCTTCCTGCAATCATCGCCAGTACGATGTTGGGGCTAACCCGTACCCGGCGTTATTGCAAACCAATACAATAATACATATATTACACAGTAGTCATGCAAGACATAAATAGAGTCATGCAAGCTTAACTCGAGTTGGAGTTTTTTCTCAGCATACCTTTGAGTGATCACAAAAAAGGGTCCAAAGTACAATTTTATTATTGCACACGCCTTGTGCCTTGTCAACGCCCGAAAGGTAACGCATCTTTTTTCAAAATTAGAAACGTCTGTGTAAACAAAAAAAACGTATTTCGTCTCTTAATCTCGTATGACACAATCATAATTCAAGTCTTTGTTTCTCAAACACTGCAATCATCCTGACGAGTTTCACCTATGAATTTCACCTGAACAGGCAAGATACTGTCCTCGTCTAAATGAGCCTTTAAGCACCTTGCTTTTAGAAAGTTGCTAACTATTTTAATTAAAAATCTTAGACTAAGAGGACAGGGAACAATATGAGAGGGACAAAGAAATCTTTTGGGGAATTAAAACAATTAATTTGTTTAGACGGTTGGCTTTCGTAATGGAAGTGTTTTGGTTAGCCTTTTCGGTTAGTGGAACGCATTGTGACAAAGGGCAATTAAGGGTATTATGTTACTTAAAATATTGCATCAAGTAATTTGTTATTGGGTGTTATTTTAGTAGGTACTTCAAATTCCCCGGGCGGGAGCTACGTAAGAAGCGAGCTCGGGAAGTGAGATGTAGTATGCAAGTTGGAATGTTAAGACGACGACTGCGTGAGGAATTAAATGAAAGTGAAGGGAGTGAATGATAGCAAGACGGTTGACAGGGGAGAATGGAAGGAGAAAACGTGTTGCGCCGACCCCACGTTACATTGGATAAGGGCAGGAAGATGATGATGACTTCAATGAATACCTAGACGTCTAGGTATTCATTTTTTAAATAAATAATGTGCCTCGGAAACCACGTTAAGCCGTTGGTCCCGGCTGTCATTCGTGTATCTTTGACAGTCGTTACGGGTCGTCAGAAGCCCGAAATTTGACAACCATTCTTACCAAGGGGTATCGTATTATCCAGTTAATGGGTTGTGGAGGTCAGATAGGCAGTCGCTCCATGTAAAATAATGGTATTCAGCTGCATCCGGTTAGACTGGAAGCCGACCCCAACATGTTGGGAAAAGGCTAGGCAGATTTGGGTTGTAGAGGTCAGATAGGCAGTCGTTCCGTGTAAAATACTGGTATTCAGTTGCATCCAGTTAGACTGGAAGCCGACCCCAACATAGTTGGAAAATGACAGTTCAATAACGTTCATTGCTTAACTTACGTTGTGAAGCAGACGAATTTTTCAAAACTATGAAGTAATTTCCTTCAAAATTCATCGAATTGTGTTTGAAATTGTGTTGCGCCATTGGCGTTCAGCTGGATGCGGTTGGACTGGAATCAGATCATAACATAGTTTGGAAAAAGGTAGGCAGATGATGATGGTTGGTGGTGGTGGTGGTGATGGTGGTGTTTAGGTTATAAATGCCTTAACCTAAACATACACACATAATTTGACTATCAACAAAACTTGTGTTAATAAATAAGGCTTAAGGCTATGTTAGTGGCATTCCACTTTGCACTAGCAGGGTCTTTGTGCTGCTTAAGGCGAGTATATCTGCTAACAGGAAGCGCCACCATTGAGTAAATAAGTTTGGAGATCCTACTATAATCCTACTAATATTATAAATGTGAAAGTTTTTGAAGATGTTTGGATGTTTGTTACTCAATCACGAAAAAACGGCTGAACGGATTTGGGTGAAATTTGGCACACAGATAGTTTATAAACTGGATTAATACATAGAATACTTTTTTATCCCTGTAGTAAGTTCCTGTGGGATAATTTCCGATAACCACGCGGGCGAAGCCGCGGCCAAAAGCTAGTGTTCCATATCTCCTGACTTATGTTTGTTCTCAATGGTGGCGCTGTTAGCGGCTATACTCGCTCTAAAGCCATTGAAGATAAAAACAATACTTAATTCATCTTTTCATTCCTACCATTGTCCCTTGTTACCTACTTGGGTCGGCATAAAGGCTTTTTTTTTGTCTTCAGTTCTGCTGTCAACCGTTACGCAATCATTCATTCCCTTCAATCATATCATTCCTCTCACAGTCCGTTCGTCTTTTCTTTGGTCCACCTCTACCTCTCCATATATCAGTATTTAGAGGGTCAACTAAGAATGGGTATTTCGACTCTAGCGGCCATATTACAAAACAAGGTTTATCTTTAGACCCAGATTGAAAGCATCTAACCATTTTTGAATTTCGAACTAGTTCGACAGTGTTAAAATTCTAATTACAAAAACTGACGTTAGACACACGTCAGTTTTTGTAATTAAAATTTAGAACACGGATATAAGTTGTTAATTTTGTATTAAGAACTTTACGTTTATCGGGGTTAAGTTTAAAATACAATAACTGGCTCCAAGGTTTGGGCTTGGATTAAAGTTAGAACTCGATTTGTAATGAGACGGTAGGTGTTTAAAGCTTTGGTTTCCTATGATTCCGTCATATTATAAAGGCCTTCATGAAAATATGTCATTTTCACCAATTTTTTACATTAATGTGTCAAAAAACGCTCTGTATTTGGGCAGCTGTTATTGTGTGACCTTTCACCACTTTCTTAGGAAACCAAAACTTGTTTGTATATGAACAAAAATACGAGTAGTCTAGTTCCATACCAAAATATCCGTCATTCAAAACTTTTAGAAAACTATTTTCACTTCCTGTTTCACACTTCCGTGTCTTTTCACGAAATCACTACCACAGATTGCAGGAAAGCGAGAGAAAAGATGTTACACACCAAAAAACTTCCGAAATTAAATTTATTTTTCACTTTGTAGTGTTTTTTTAGAAGTCGGTTTTCTTTTTTCGTAAAAAAGTTTTTCTATTTTCACTTCCTGTTACACTTTTCCGTCACTTCCATTCCTTTTCACGAAATCACTCCCACAGATTGCAGGAAAGCGAGAGGAAAGATGTTATACCTACATTAAAAAGTTTACGAAATTAAATTTATTTTTCACAATGCAGTGTTTTTTTTGGAAGTCTGTTGTTTTTTTTTTTTTTTTGTAAAAAGTTGTTTATTTTTCACTTTTTAGTTATGGTACCTACCACACACACCAAGTCGTACACCACTACTAGCTATGTCAACAATAGATACTTCCTGTATTACAACATCAAGATACATAAAGTGGATTAAATATGTATTATTGGGGCTAACTCAAAAATACTAAAGCACAGTTAATATTTTTTTTAAGGGACCATCGCGCAAGCTTTCTTTACCAAATAAAAAAAGAATTTTCAAAATCGGTCCACAATTTACACAAACATCGATGAACACATAAAAAAAAATACATACAGACTAACGTAATAACCTCCTTTTTTGTAGTCGGTTATAAAATTGGAACAGGCATCTGCTTTTATTAAACAACCCGCAATTAATTTCTAAATCAAATTACACTACTACTACCCCCCCTACCCCCCCTCCCCCCACCCCACCCCCTACCCTTATTATCACTTACTCTACTTTAATTGAATCCGAAAATTAATGTTAACTGCCAAACAATTTGTATTTGAAATCAAAAGAGCAAATATTGGCTGCAAATAATTATAATTTGCAAATTAATTAAAACATTTCAATGGATTAATGTTATCTAACAAGTTATTGGAACAGCTGTTAGTTTACAATTAATCGCAGATTTATTAACTAGATTATGGTTTATGTTTTGTTGAATTTATAAATTACTAGCTGATCGGCCAGACGTTGCCATGTCCTGTCAAAATTTAAATTTCTTGTTTATCCTATTTTTTTTCTTTTTACCACCCCTGTATTGGAGCAAACTAAACAAAAAAAAAATCGTTCGAGCCGTTTTTGAATTTTAGCGAGACATAAAATAATAATATACACATTCACAGTAAAAATACGTTCCTCACTTTAAGGTTTGTTTGCACTGTGCACAATACAATCTGCTTTATTGTTTCTCCGACTCAATATTGTCAAATACATAATGTCAGTGTCACAGAACGACACTAAGTTAGGAATTAAAAATGTGACACTGACACTTAAATAAAATAGATTAGATTTTATACATAAAATGGTCAGTCGGTTGATTAGATTTTCGGTTGTTATCGACTTTTGCTTTGCCACAATGCTTCTTCTTCTATCCTGCCCTGTGTGCCCCAGAAAATGCATGCAAAGTGACCTCTGTGCTGCCACTAATAACACCGTGGAAGTAGCGAAGTTTTGGGTCTTTTATCTTAATTTTTACGAATGCACGCGAAGTCTAAATGCGACACCCAGATTACATGGAGTCCTGCCATTCTTCTTCAATAAACTGTCGTACTATCGACACGATGATGAAGAAGAAGAAGACCTTGCTTTCAATTAATTAAATATAATTTGCTATGCAGTAATCCGTTTAGTGTCGAAGGAAAATGCGTACTGAATATATAAAGAAAAAAAATTGAAAACAGACGAAAGCTTTTGCAACTCGACTGTACATAAAATAAAATCCTTTAAATCGTACATCTACTAGGCCCTAGTTGCACCACAGAATTAACAAAACATCATTCTGTCTATCATATTTAAACGATTGATGGAAGCAGATTGATCCTTTAAATTCTTTTAACGCAAACGTATTTAGTAATTTGTGATGCAAGCGAGCCTAAGGCCTCAAACCATGGTCATCATCTGCTTAGCCTTTTCCCAACTATGTTGGGGTCGGCTTCCAGTCTAACCGGATGCAGCTGAATACCAGTATTTTACATGGAGCGACTGCCTATCTGACCTCCACAACCCAGTTACTGGATAATACGATACCCCTTGGTAAGACTGGTTGTCAGACTTTCGGGCTTCTGACGACCCGTAACGACTGTCAAAGATCCACGAATGACAGCCGGGACCAACGGCTTAACGTGCTTTCCGAGGCACGGAGGAGTCTCGGTATGTAAAGAATGGTCACCCATCCACTGACCAACCCCGGCAAGCGTAGCTTAACCTGATGGATCGACCCGTGCGGCTGTTATTACTTAGCCACGAGCTCCTCTGTTATTACTTAACCACGGCCTCAAACCATGGTAAAGAAACAAAAATCTTTCAGTTTCATTCAGCCAACATTTTGTCCCTTAAATCATCCAATCTTCACCACCACCATAATTCAACGGCCCTTATACTAATTTATTTGGGGTCGGCACAGTATAAACAGTCACACATACAGTTACACAGGTGTAGTCGGTGTAGTAGTCGGTACTTCTTCCAAGCTTAGTTCTCTATTAGTCGTCATCTCAGTAGTCACCCCCTTTCTAGCCATATTATCTTTAACACATCGATTTGTTGGTCTTCCACTACACAAGGCAAAATTCACAAATAGCACTTTATTTTTAACCGACGAAAAATGAGGAGGTTCTTAAGTCAAGGTATATATAGTTTTTTTTTCATGTATACGCATAACTTTTTACAGAGTCCGATTTGAAAAATTCTTGTTTTATTCGGGAAACCTACAAACAAAACAAGAATTTTTCGTCGAAGTTGGTGTCATGTAAAATTTATTAATTTTGCTTGGGTAATTTTTGAGTTTAGCTTCAATAATACGTATTTTTCCCACATAATTATTCTAGATGTGGATATAATATTCTAATTTATTTTGCAGGTAGTGTGTGTTCGAAGTTGTATGGGGTAGGTACCACATCCAAAAAGTTAAAAATAACTTTAATTTCGGAAGTTGGTGGCAAAAAACGAAACTACAAAACCAGACATCGACTTCCGAAATTAAAGTTATTTTTCACTTTGTAGTGTTTTTTTGTTGGAAGTCGGTTGTTTTTTTTTTTAAGTTTTATTTTTGCCAAATAAAGTAAGCGGCGCATGCAAATATACCTAGATATTATTCGTTTAAAATCTTCGATTGATCGAAGTTTAAAATCATATTTCATATTCGCATGAAAAGCTTAATTTACTGCAAAATAAAGTCAAAACGGCTGTGTAAATATTGCCCTTTTAATAGCCCTCCACATTTATACTCAAAACATTCGTCACGATATTTTCCTCAGCCAATCTTCATCACTCAATAAAAATGATACAACCCAACCAGACTGGCGTCCAAATTCATTAGTTGGTGTAATTTATCATGACAATCCGAACGGCCAGGCTGCAGCAATTAATGCTTGGTTAACCATCTCATTAGCGCATGTTAGATTTGGAATTATGCTTATTACAATGATACCTTAGCACTAGAAGTGGCACGTAGTGTCTTGTTTACGGCTCCGTAGTCATGGAACCCTTATAGTTTCACTATGTCCGTCCGTCTGTCCGTCTGTGCATCCGCAGCTTAGCTCAGAAACTCTTAGTACTAGAAAGCTATAATTTGGCATGGACAAACTTACTTTACTTACTAACATTACTTTTTAATTTACTTACTTTTTGCATCACGCCGGCAAAGTGGTAAAATAAAATCATGAAAAAAAATTTTTTAAGGTACTTTCTGTACACGTGTGGGGATGTTTTTTTTTTCTCGTCCACCCCATGGTATGGGGTGTTTTTGGATGGGTCTTCCAAAAATATTGTGGGTTTGTTAAATCAATTTTTCGATTTAGGGATCCTTTTCTGAAATATTAAGCTTTAAAGTGCTTATTTTTGTTAGAGTCAAGTGTCCCTTCCCTCTGCCAGCTAAACGGTTTGTTTTGGATGGGTGAAAAAATTCACGATAGTAGTATATTATAACGAAATTAAAAAGAAAACTATCACAGCTAAGTAGGCTTTTCATGTTTACGAGTAATTAGCAACTTACATTTAATTAGCAAGGTACATTTGCAGTTGGAATGTATGGGAGACCATGTTTTTCAACTACAGTGTTGAGTTTGTTCTTGGGATAAATTCATCCCAACTACGGAACCCTTCATTGTGCGTGGTCCGACATGCACTTGGCCAGTTTATTTATTTATTAATAATCAGACTGTACAAAAACTTTTTTTTACAAAAAAATACAACCGACTTCCAAAAACAACACTACAAAGTGAAAAATAACTTTAATTTCGGAAGTCGGTGTTAGTTAAATGTATTTTCGGTTTTTGCCACCGACATCCGAAATTAAAGTTATTTTTCACTTTGTAGTGTTGTTTTTGGAAGTCGGTTGTATGTTTTTGTAAAAAAGTTTTTATTTTTCACTTTTTAGTTCTGGTACCTACCCCACACAAATTCTAATACCACTACCTGCAAAACTAACTAGAACATCATCCATATAAAAGTGGGGAGTAAATACGTATTATTGAAGTTGACTCAAAAACTTCCAAAGCAAAGTTAATCAAAATCAAAAAGGACGGTGACATCCGAACTAGGCATTTGCCTGTATCTTGGGGGTAAGTTCTCAAAGGCAATTCCCGTATTTTTAACAACGTTCGCAATCTCATCTGAATCTGTCAAGAATTTGAACGTTTTCAGGTACGAGAAATGGCCTCCAGATGGCGCGGGCTTGCGGACGACGAGTAATGGGTAGCTCGCCGTCCGGTAAGGACCAGGTCGACGGCGCGTTGTGTTCCACGCGCGCCTCATAGAGATGTCAGCAGTGACGGGGTCAATTGGGCCGATACCGCCGGGGTCGCGGGTAGTTCGAAAGAGATACCGTAGCCCTGGCACGGGCAACTGAAGGAACATGGGTGGGTTTTAGTCAGTAAAAGTCTGACACGCCCTCCCGCTCTGCCCAGAGCGGGAGAAGTCATTTGATAATATCCCATCCACAAAAAAAAAAAAAAAAATGTACGTTTTACTTAGGTTAGAAAAATTTTAAATTTGAATATTATAAGCCTGTATAGTCCTAGCCCGAAAGTCTGACAACCAGTCTTACCAAAAGGTATCGTATTACCCAGTTAATGGGTTGTGGAGGTCAGATAGGCAGTCGCTCCATGTAAAATACTGGTATTCAGTTGCATCCTAACTGGAAGCCGACCCCAACATAGTTGGGAAATGACAGTTCAATAACATTAATTGCATAACTTACGTTGTCAAACAGACGAATTTTTCAAAACTATGAAGCAATTTTCTTCAAAATTCATGGAATTGTGTTTGAAAAAGTGTTGCACCATTAGCGTACCTACAGATTCCATATGCCTTACGTTGCACATACATCGTGTGTGCTGCCTAGATGCTGCCTAAGATGTTTGTATACTCATCAAACGTCTTAAGACTTAGTAGTTTGATAGTATCGCTAGAGACTGGCTGCCACGCGAGTTTGCCTGCAAGTAACACCCTACTTGAGAGTTTGCCTGCAAGTAACACCCTACTTGAGAGTTTTGTAAAGTAACACAGGGATATTACACTTTAAGACCATAAGTTTGATATTTCGTAACCTCGATCCTTCGTTCCTCGTCTGTCGATCCTTAAGGCACAGACAGTGCTGGCGGCGGCGGCGGCTTTTGCCGAACGGCACGTGCCGCCGGGTTTTGCCGGGCGTTTGTGCGTTTGCTTGGGCGTTTGTGCGGCTTTGTAAGCCGCCGGGCGCACCGTGGCTTGCCCGGCGGCGCTGTGTGTAGGTGCCTTTGTATGAACTAACTACTTAGGTATCTATGAGAAACATGAAATTTATCGTCGTTTTGGTTATAACCACTATAATATTATTACAGATTTGACAATAGCTTTTGTTGTTTTGTATTCATAGTAATATTATAAAGGGGAAAGTTTGTGAATGTGTGTATGTGTTTGTACGTTTGTTACTTCTTCTCGCTCAAACGGCAGAACCGATTTGCTTATATCGTGAATTAACAAATAGACTACTTTTTATCCCGGTCTACGCGGATGACACTGCGGGGCGCAGCTAGTTATTTAATAAATGCGAACGTAATTCTGTCTGTTACCTTTTCATGACTAAACAACTGCACTGATCGTTATTATATTTGACAAATAGGTAGCCAGATACTGGAGGAAGACATAGGCTTCCTTACATCCTAGATATTTGTATTAAAAAGAAAAATACAAAATACTCGCAGACAAAGACGCAGGCAACAACTAGTCATAACTGTCTATAACTTTGTAAGTAGGTACGAAGGCAACGCAGTCTTCTAAGTTATTTTCTTATCTATCTAAGTGTTCATTAATGGTTCTATAAATCTACTTTAATGTAATATTTTGTGAAAGTTAAATCTGTTAAGCTAAGTTAAAGGCAGTATCGTTTAATTATGGGCTAGCGAGAGAGTGATCCTTTTTTTAAAAAGTTTTGATGTGAAATACCACTATGCTCCCGGACACGAAACCAGCAGAAGCTGAGCGGGGCATAGTGATGCCACCCACGGTGATCGCCATTTGTACTAAGTATAGATATATATAATTTAATTTCAGAATCAATAACAAGAATATATGAAAAAATTTTTACAGAAAAAAATAAAACAACTGAATTCCAAAAAAAAAAAAAACACTACAAAGTAAATAATAACTTTAATTTCGGAAGTCGGTGTCGATGATTTTATAATTTGCGATTTTGCCACCGACTTCCGAAATTAAAGTTATTTTTCACTTTGTAGCGTTTTTTTTTTGGAAGTTGGTTGTTTTTTTTTTATAAGTGTTTTATTTTTCAGTTTTTAGCTGTGGTACTCGTATCTATCCCACGCAATTTCGAATACCACTACCTGCTATGTAAATGACAGTGACAGGAAGTTATTATAACATCATCCACATAGACTAAGTGGGAAAAACACGTATTATTGAAGCTAACACAAAAACTACCCCAGCAAAGTTAATAAATTTGACATGGGACCAACTTCGAGGTATACCCTCCCAAATAAAACAAGAATCGTTCAAACTACTCTGTAAAAAGTTATGCGTGGCCATACACAAAAAAAACCGGCCAAGTGCGTGTCAGACCACGCATAATGAAGGGTTCCGTAGTTTAAAATCATTTATTCCAAAAAATACAACCGAATTGAGAATCTCCTCCTTTTTTGAAGTCGGTTAAAAATAAACTTAACATTGTAGTTAAAAAACTAAAAATTCAAAAAAAAATTTTTTACAAATTAACAATTTTCAGACTTTTTCCTTTACTTGTGAGGTGAGACCTTGCTTCATGCCAAATTTCATGTTTCTAGGTCAACGGGAAGTACCCTATAGCTTTTGATTTACTTGCGAGTATCAAAAATGTCGCATAAAAGGCCGTATTATTTTACTGGGTAGACTTAGAAGCTTGATTTTTTTAAAGCTCCAACTTGATATTAATTTTAATTTGATACCTCCAAGCGTTTCTGAAAAAAAGGCTCTTGACTGACAGACAGACCGACAACGAAGTGATCCTACATATATAAGGGTTCCGTTTTTCCTTTTGAGGTGTACGGAGCCCTAAAAAATACGCGTCGACTTGCGAACCTTTTTTCGTCGCTTAAAAAATAAGCAAGATGCTCTATAAGTCCACACTAATAAATCAAATACTCGTATAGACCTAAACCGCTTTGTACGGTCCAGATTAGTTCCTGAACTGTACACTGTACTGTTTGTGTAGTTTGTTTAGTAGCGAGTGTGTCCAACATGTAAAACACTTCACATAGTAACCCAAAAGTTTATTTATCACTAGTGTCGTACACCGTAAAGGTTGGTGATCATTACATGTATGTCTGTTCCGCGGGTTGGTTAATTGCACACTGAGTAGGTAGCAGTATTTGTTGTGACAAGTGAACTTATTGATTTGCCTTGTCAGCTAAAAGGTCAATGTACGTAGACCGTACATACTCCTAACCCAAGCAAAGGAGGAGGAGAATATGACCATGTAAGAATCACCAGTACAAAGTAAGAAATTATAAAAGTAGGTATAAGATGTAAAAAGTAAAAACATTAAAAGTAAACAAAGTAAATTCTTAAGAATGATATTCCATATGGGTGTTGGAATCCAATGTGGGCCCTGTAGGTGGATGGCTGCCGCTAGTCATTCGCTGGGCCTCATCTCTTGACTTTTTCGGAGGCGGGCGATCTAGTAGTGAACGCGACCTGAAGAGCCTTCTCATCCCAGCCGCAGGTTTCGTGGACTGCATTTCCACGTCTGCGGTATTAAGTCGAGTAACACGATTTACGTCATCTGTTTTCATCGTACAATAACCGCGCCTTTTAGCCACCCATGCAATTATTGCCACTCCAATTACAGTCAGTAATACGTAAGAAATGACGTACTGATGTATATCGTGTGTTGTCAATGTTGCTGGAAGTTGTTCCATACTTTTCAAGTACCGTAGTCTTTCTTCGACGACAGCGATGCCTTCGTTGTGCTTTACTTGCAACAGTGGTGTGGTTTGACTATTTATGATGCCATTTATTGTTTTGTCCAGGGTAGGGACTTGGATGTCATAATTCAACCTGGCTTTGCTGTCGTAGTTGTTCTGGGAGTGTATTTTCAGCTCCTTTGTTTGAAGAAGACATCCTTGTTCCAGCGACACTATAGATGACGTGTTGATGACGTGCGATCTGATGTCATCGTTGCACACAGTACGTATTGTGCATGAGTTGCAGGATGTCACTAGCCATGTGTTCGTGTTATGTAATTCAATCCAGGCAGTTTCACATTTCGTTTGTTCCGTAATGCATGGCAAGGTTGAATGTTGACCTAGTAGTTTGGCTTCACACGGTGCATTGGCGTTTTGTAAACTAAAAATAGGCAAGTTCATAATGCAGACGAGATTTTCCGGTCGCCTCTGGATGCAGCTGTTTAATTCTTTTTCGTTTAGGCTAATGTAAGTATTCTTCTCCAGGTTCGCTGCGATGTACTTGAATGATACAGGGATAACTATCGTTTCGTCTTCCTTCTGTGGATTTTTCATGGGCAATGGAATAATCTTGTGTACAACAAAATCCTCGTCGCTTGCCAGCGGAATGTGAAGCTCGTACAGGAAGTAACTATCGGTTACACGTGCTTTCACGTAAATTAATTTATAGATATCTTTTATATCTTGTTGAATATTATCTATCGGTAAAGTCAGCGTTTTCGGTAGCCTTCCTGAGATAATTGTCAGCTGTTGAATTAGGTTGACTGGAGTTAGTAAGTGAACATCCATACGTCCTTTATAGATATCCAGGAATGTGTTGAAAAAGGTTTCTTGAATGGTTTTCAAGTTTCCCAATAATAAGTGTGCAGCCAACGAAGTTGAGGTAAAAAAGCTTGTGGCCATGACTATCCCAATTCCTGATTCAATCTTCGCTAATCTCATGTCAGTGTCGTTCATAAAGTTGTTGACAAGTGTAAACTGCTGATCGATGTTCTCTTCGTTTTTCTTCAAGATGTCATTTTCAATTTCAACTATAGAAGTCTGGTTTTTTACGAGTTGCAGTTGTTGTTGCCATGACTGTACAGACAGTTTTTGCAAAGTTGTAGTTTCGCCACTGTTTTGTTTCGCTGCGGAATATCCATGTTAATGAACTTATCGCATTGCATCAGCACGTGATCGTTATTGCAGAGAGGGCATTTTCCAAATGACGCATGAAATATTTTAGAGTGTCCCGCTTTCGTTTCATCTTCTGACTTCTTAAAGTTGCTTTTGAACTTGTAGTTATTTTTCCAGCTCTTATAGTTCGGTTTCTGAGTAGTTCTATTCTCAGCTGAATCCTTTAAGCAGCTCTTTGCGGTTTCGTGAGCTAGAAAATTGAGTTCTAGGAAATTAAGGAATTCGTCTAGTTGTGGCAATTCCCTATTGTTTTGCGTTTCCTTGGTATACTCGTTGAGTGTTGTGGGATCCAATTTTTGCGACATCATGTAAACAATCATCGGGCCCCAACTGCTGACTTCAACTCCCATGTTGCCGAGGCCGTTTAGGCACTCGGTTATTACGTCATGCATCCTTTTCAGGTTGTTCGCGTTGGGTTGCTGAATGGTGGGTAAGTGCTGCATAGTGCTCATAAACGAGGTGAACTGAAGTCGGCGATTGTCATACCGGTGAGATAGTATTTCCCAACAGGATTCGTAGTTGTCTGCACTTATTGACAAATGCTGGACGAGGCGTTCTGCTTCACCTTTTAGTTTCGTCTTCAGGTGTTGCATCTTCTGCGCTTTGGGGATACTCAGGTTATTGTGTATGGTTTCAAGGAAAATGTCCTTGAAAGTAATCCAATGAGCATATTTCCCGGTAAATTCCGGGATTTCGATTTTAGGTGTTGATTGTTGATAATGAATATTGGACCAAATCTTACTGTTTAGATCTCTTTTCACGTTGTCGTATTTTTGTTCAATGGCTTCGTACTTTTCGTTGTAATCTTCTTTCAGACTAAACCCCTTCAGCTCATCTTCAAGTTCCCAGTGTATCTTGTCGATGGATTGCCACTTTGATTTCAAGGTTGCTAGATGCTCTTCGAACTCCCACTTTTCGGTTATGAAGTCAATGTTTATCTTCGATATTGCCTTAGTTAAAGCTTTAAAATTGCGTTCTTGCTGAGTGATGAGCTTCTTAACGTCGTCCTCAGTTCCTTCATCTATTAGCCCAGTTAGATCGAAGTTTAGGTCTTGTGTTGGTTGTCTCTTTTGGAAAGCTAATAGATCCATCATATGCCTTTTAGTTGACTCGTACATGTTCTTTGTTTTCGTGTGAACATCGTTGTTAAAGTATCCAATGTTTTTCTGTTCAGTGGTCTCCAGCAGTATTTTATGCTGCTCATCAAAGACTCCCCATAGTTCTTCTAGGTTCTTTAAACGTTTTTCCAGGTAATCAACGTTTTTCCTAGATATGCTGTCCTTTTTATAGTTGTTGCACAACGTTTTGATATCTTCAAAGATACCGACTTGTTTAGTAAGTAGTCCCATTGTAAGTCAGTAGTTTTAAGTTTGACTTAGGGTATGTAACTATAGTAGATATTGAAGAACACGTAGTTAGGTGTCTTCTAGTTTGTAGGCCTCGGATTACCCGCAGTTCACGTCGTAGTCCAGAAGCTGGTAGTAGTAGTAGTAATAGTAGTAGTAGGCGTAGTAGTAGCCGTAGTAGTAGTAGTAGTAGTAGTAGCCGTAGTAGTATTAGGCGTAGTAGTAGTAGGAGTAGTAGTAGTAGCCGTAGTAGTATTAGGCGTAGTAGTAGTAGCCGTCGTAGTAGTTGGTTTGTTGACGTAGTTTATTCCGGTACTCACTGTGTCTGTACTCCGGTTAGGTGTTTGCGCCTTCTCAATCCAACTGGAGCGACCCTCTTCCGGGAGACCAGCTAAACCGATTCGCATCCGGCTCGAAGGACCAAAAAATGTACGGTCCAGATTAGTTCCTGAACTGTACACTGTACTGTTTGTGTAGTTTGTTTAGTAGCGAGTGTGTCCAACATGTAAAACACTTCACATAGTAACCCAAAAGTTTATTTATCACTAGTGTCGTACACCGTAAAGGTTGGTGATCATTACATGTATGTCTGTTCCGCGGGTTGGTTAATTGCACACTGAGTAGGTAGCAGTATTTGTTGTGACAAGTGAACTTATTGATTTGCCTTGTCAGCTAAAAGGTCAATGTACGTAGACCGTACACGCTTCCTACAATTCAACCTCAATGATCACGGAATACTGTTACGGAAGCATCACTCGGTTACAAGGTATTATAACCTATTTATGCTATGATTAATTGACATTTCAGCGTACCAACCGGACGGCTATATCCTGAGGTTTGATAATGATCAGTTGTCCGTTGACGAGTAATTAACTGCCCATGATTTAGCAATAAATCTCCCTTTGTTTCTGTTAATTGCCAGAAATAGGGGTTGGAAAAATTAGACAGTAAGAAAGGACGAAAGAACAAGGAAAAAGCTTATTAGGGGGCTTGAAAAAAATTTTGGTTCTTTGAGTCAAGGTCAAATCCTAAAGACCAGTTGAGATTTAAAATCAAACAACTATTTTTCGTGAATGCATATCGACGCAAGAAAGCAATTTGTAGTATCTCGAAAAGTAAATTTTTACACCAAAGTCAAAAAATTATTTCAAAAATTCATAACACAAAAACTAGCTGAATCTGAGAGGTCATTTTTGGAACATCTCTTCTTCTTATAATAAAATATATCAGATGCCACTAATGATAGCATTCTAAAGTTAGTCTATCATGTGTTTGATAATAGCTACAGCAATTGGCATTTCAATTTCAAGCAGCAGTATTTGGTGTATCTTGAGGAGCTCGTGGCTAAGTAATAACAGCCGTACGGATCGATCCATCAGGTTAAGCTACGCTTGCCAGGGTTGGTCCGTGGATGGACCGTCCGTGGTGTATCTTTACATACCGAGACTCCTCCGTGCCTCGGAAAGTACGTTAAGCCGTTGGTCCCGGCTGTCATTCGTGGATCTTTGACAGTCGTTACGGGTCGTCAGAAGGCCGAAAGTCTGACAACCAGTCTTACCAAGGAGTATCGTATTACCCAGTAATTGGGTTGTGGAGGTCAGATAGGCAGTCGCTCCATTTAAAATAGTGGTATTCAGCTGCATTCGGTTAGACTGGAAGTCGACCCCAACATAGTTGGGAAAGGGCTAGGCAGATTGGGTATTGGTGTATCTTGGTAGTTTAAGTTGTAACATATGGCACAAATTATAACGATTTTGTTGTATAGCTACAAAAAATTGAAAAATAGTTGGTTTTATGGAGGTACAGCATTTTGAAGTATGTTTTGAAAAAGTTTAGAAAAAAATAACTTTGTATAAAAAAACATATACACGTTGGAAAGCGATTTTATAGTATCTCAAAAAATGGCTTAATTACATTTTTGCATCATTAGAATCAGCAATAAATACTGCGTCGTACGCTCTGAGCAACGTTTTCCTACAATACTCAAATGAATCATAATTTGATGATATTTTAAATTAATAAATATAAATGACAATTCATCATAAATTGATATTATTTTTTTTTTCTTTATTCAGTAACAATTCCTATTGTGTTCTAATATAATCCAGCATGAAACATATAATGATGTATGTAAATGTACAAATATAAGAATACATACAGTTCAATTTAAATTAGAAAACATTTTAAAGATTAATAAATAAAAGATAAAAATTATAAAATACCATGCAAACATAAATTATAAAAACACACGTCAATATATTAGTAATTTAAACGAAAACAGTAATCAAAAAAAGTAAAAGTCATATGAACACAGAACACAATAGGTACCACCTTCATGTCAGTTTTATGAGCAAAGACAAACACAAATCATCTAATGAGCAGAGACATCTTTGCGACAGTAATGTCTTGAGCCTTTCCTTGAATGAGCCTGTTTACAGTTTATATTTAGGATGTGCATGTTAAAAAAATGGTTTACATTATGTTTGAGTATTGTGCAATACTCAAACATAATGTAAACCATTTTTTTAAGGAAATTTCTCGCCGACTTGTCGAGACTTCACGTGACCAGAGGGCTGGCTCGTTCTTTGGCCAAAGAATTAGCATTGCCATTCAACGTGGCAATGCTGTTAGTCTTCTGGGCACATTTCCGGATGACATCGATGCGGACGAGTACTTCGACGCCTAAGTGTCCTTTTGTTTTGTATTTATTTGTATAGTTAGTTAGTAATTTACTTTAGTACCTAGTGTATAAAGTGTTAACTTGTATAATGTTTACATAAAATGTTAACGATTGAATTGAAGATTTGGTTGAAAGGTACATTTAGATTGTAGATTATAAGTCATAAGTCATGTATTTCATAACAAAATACTACGTTGAAAATAAAAATAGTGTAATATAGTTAGTGTTTATAATAAATGAAATAATTAAGATAAAAAAACAACATTAAGTAAATTCATATTTAAAATTCACTACGCATTTAAAATGTATCAATATCCATAATAAATAATCATAACTATGTCAATTAATCAGTAGCAATAAATTAAATAACCACCAAAATTGCATTCAAATTTAAAATTCTTTATCCAGTATAAATATATTTAAAAATAACACATACACACAAACACATATTTCAGTGGCTGCCGTACTCGTTTGACATCTATAACCTGGATTAACAAATAGAATATCTTATATCTAAGTTCATGCAGCAGTTTTTCTAAAATTTGATAGATACTGCGGGTCCCAACAGTTATTACGCATGGCTGCAAATCAATAAGCTGATCTCGCATTGTATAGGATTTCCTTACAATGATAGGTCAGTGAAAACTGGAAATGTATAGCTTGATGTGTAGCCGTGTGTACATTAACCATAAACACAGTCAGTCTCCGCTGTAACGCTAGAGTATGGCGGGTTAAGTCCAATTGCCTGACATGTTGTAAGTACATAATTAATCAGTACTTGCTTGCCTTCAGTCATGCTTGAAGCCGGTTCTATGTATTCACACTGATCCTTTAGTTCAACCACAGTGTAACTTGACACAGGTATTTATGTAACCTTTGTTTAAATATTTCGTTTGATGTCTTCTTACGGCTTTATGTATTTAATTTTTACTTTAAATTTCGTATTATTATGGTGTATTTTTTAATGATTTCTTAAGCCTAAGCGGTAGGCAGAAGTGAATAGAAAACTCACTTTTCGCCAGTTATGCCCATATTGCTATCTTGCGGTCTAGTCATCAACCGGGCACAAATTTATTTTTCGATATGATAGAGAGAAAAGTCTAATGCATAAATTTAATTATATTTTCGAGCTGTTTGGGGTTGAAACTCTTGGGCCGTGAGGTCCGAGTGCTCTTAGTTTGTTCAACGAAATCTCCAAACGGCTGGTTGACACTTCCCGTGACCCAAGGGCTGGCTTTTACCTTGGCCAGAGGCTTAGCATTGCCATACAACGTGGCAATGTCGCCAGTCTCTTCTTTACCAGTCGACAGCGAAACGGAGGATTTTTCCGACGCGATATTTTAGTTTTGTAATAGTTTTAGTTATGCTAGTATATAATTTTGTTATTTTTATGTTATGTTTACAGTTAAAATAAAGATAGATAAAACTTAATAATATTACACGACCTGGATATCGAACCCAGGGCCCTATGCTCAGCAGGTTGACTTGCTACTACTAGAGCAACGAGGCAATTTCGTTTGATGCAGATGTCATATAAAAGTTTAAAGGAACCGCTTCAGTTTTAATTTTAAACTGCATTCTTTTGTTTCATGACACGGCCGCTGCTTGCTGATAAAAAGTTAATTAAATATGAGCATTATATTGGCACTAAAGCTCCGGTTATCATCCCCGTCCTGTTTATTGCAAATGTCAATGAACTCGGTCGCTCATTACTGCCTTTAATTAATAAACTAGTTGGCGCCTGCGGGTTTTTTAAATCTCTCTTTCAAGATTAATTTTGCTATGAAATCTGTGTGCAAAATGTAAAATGTCCTTATTATTTGTCTTAACGATTAGATTCAGGGAATTTATCGGATTGTGCTTCGTAATAATAGGTCTTTACCTACGAAATTGCCGTTTTGTATGAAAAAATTTAAACGAATTTTTTTCATGCATTTTTTATTTGTATTAATCGAAGTAATCACCCATGCAATCAATGCATCTTTGCCAACGCAGTGGCAGTTTGTAAAATGTACTTATTATTTGTCTTAACGATTAGATTCAGGGAATTTATCGGATTGTGCTTCGTAATATAATTGAATTTCTAGTAAGATTCTAATCCTTTGAAAATTAGAAATCTTTGGAGATTCATTTTATTAAATTCTTAAGAGTTCCGACCGAAAATCTAAATTATATTAGACTTCATTTATAAAATCGGTATCACACTTCACACTAATATTATAAAGGCGAAAGTTTGTGAGTGTGTGTGTGTGTGTATATTTGTTACCTCTTCACGCTCAAACAGCTAGACGGATTTGGATGAAATTTGGTATGTAGATAGCTTATACCCTGGATTAACACATAGGCTACTTTTTATCCCGGTCTACGCGGGTGAAACCGCGGGGCGCAGCTAGTTATATTATAAGGAACAAAATAAAGCGAAAATAATTTAGCCTTCTATGTACACAAATATTTTAAAGATGCATCACAGCAAATCAATTAATCACATCTACCTGAAAGTTCGTTCCTCTCATAATATTTTTAATAAACAGACACGTTTACCTTGCTTAGTACAATAGAATATCTTGAAAAGCGGTAAATGAAGAAACACTAAAGGAGTTCAAAATGAATGTTTTGAGCCACATAAACCACCAGAGACCGAATATTTTAATTTAAAGGATTCCATAATAAAAACTTTATTTCGTACAACAAAGCTCTTTACATTTTGTGCAGCAAACGTTGCCTTATTAGTTTTTTCAAGACTTTATACAAAGTATTCCGTCGGTCTTAGTAGTGGCATGTCTAACAATGTTATGAAATTTTCATGTACAAAGAACTGAACAAAGTGTAAGCAAGATTAGGGTGACGCAAAAACTGCATGTAAGGAGTTTGAAGTTACAACAAAGTTTGAAGATAATAGAGACTTGTGAGGAAAATGGAGAAGTAAAGTAAGTACAAACTACTGTTGTTAGTTTAGAAGACAACAAAGTTTCTGATGTAGATTAAAAAATCCACATAACAGGAACACCACCACTACTAGACACACACTGTACTCATCAATGAACTAGATACTAAGGAGTATCAAAAAAAATACGAATTTCATCAACGAAAGAAGAAGAAGTGGGTTGTAGTAACCATGCTATTGCAAAAACATAAGTAATTTAAGTAGTAAGGTTGATAGCGACCTGTCGACAGTGTCTACTGCCAACTAGAGCAGAACAGACGGCTGATTGCAAAATATATTGAAAATTTTCTGGTTATTGGGTTTTTATATATGAAATTTCTCAGTAGCAGCCCGGAGTCTAGATTTGTGCCCAGCTGTGCAATAGTCTTGCCCCCTATTACATGGCACCAAAACAAAACTGGCGAACTATGGTGTGGATGTAGTTGGAAATGTGGCAGGTGTGGCACTGGTGTGATGTGGTGGAACACCTCTGCCCAGCTTTTCGGGGAAGCGTGATGTTAGCATGATGATGATTTCATCCTTGCTTCCTTCCTTCCAGCCTTCATTACTTTTATTGTAATATGCAACTACGTTTAGCTGATGACGTCTTATCTTTGACAGCTTTGCTCTCAAATAAGCGGCCCTTTGATACGGGCCTTAATTCCTCGTAAGAATTAAGATAAAAAGCAAGAATAAAATTACCGCCACAGAAATAATTTCCGAGCAAAAAATTCACCGTTAGAAACTTGCCCAAAAGTTAATCGTGGTACTCCAATGGGAAACGAATTTCGTTCTTAATTATAGTATTTACATATTCATAAAGCGGGGCTGGATTACATACTTAGACCGAATTATACGGCTCGATCTATATTTTATTACTGGGAAAATGTAATTAAAATTGTTGGTGTTTCAAGGGTGGATGAAGTTTGAGTTTTGTGTCTTTCGACATTTATGGATTTAGCTTTGAGTCTTGTTTTAAAATTTTTGATTTATCTTTTAGGTAGTTTATCTAAATCCCTTTCTCAAACTGTTTTATTTTTGCAATACTTAGGCCAATCCACGACGCGGCGACGCAACCAATGATATAAGAAAAAAGTCGGGAGTTGTCCTGGGACAACTCCCTTTCAACTCTTTTTAGGGCACACAAGAACCACGTGGACTCGGGGTCGGCTAACTCGGTTCTGTGACAGTTTTTGAACCTAATCTATCCTAAAAGGCTTAAAACGGTTGGTCGGAGACAAAGTTGAGTGTCACTGCATTTCAGCGAATTCATTATCTATGGTATCACAGACTAAGTGAAGTGACAGTGACAACAGTAGATTTACGTTTAGTTTCACATATTGGCAATTATAGTCGATAAATTATTATAAGTGTTAATTTAATAGCCTAATTTAAATCAGCGTAATATATTATGCAATATAATGCAATATACTTTTATGGTATCTAAATATACGTATGTGTTTCATAATTAAAATGAAGTACGTTTTAGTGCGTTGATCTTACGTAAAACGAAACGTTCAATGACGAGACAAAATAATGCAAAATTCCTATGATTTAGATTTTTTTTTTCTCGTAAACCATTTCTCTCTGCTCTTTAATACTTAACGTGGAGGCTTCTAATAATAATGATCTTTCTGTGAAAAAATTTGAACTCCAAACTAGATGGATATAAAACTTAGCCCCTGGTCCTGCCAGCTGGAGGTAGTAAGGACTTGTTTGAAGGTAGAGAAGCGAGAAGACAAAGTGACATTCTATCAGCGACAAAGTTAGTAGAAAATTAAAAAAAAAAATTGGATTGACATAAGCCACCGAGCAGTGGCGGCCCAGTGGTAACGGCCGCAATTTACAAGTTGTAAGCCATGCAGGCACTCTACTTTGTGTAACTATTTCATCACCACTGCTCTCAAAATGGTGAAGGAAAACATCGTGAAGAATGTTCTAGAATCAAAAGTTCGAAGACATGTGACATCCGCCAACCCCCACTGGGCCACGTGGTGGATTATGACCCATTTTCTCTTACAGAGAGGAGGCCTGTGTCCCAGCAGTAGAAACATAATAGACCGATTATTACCCGGTTCAAAAGTGATCACTTTTGCTGACGATACTGTAATCTTATTTCAACAAAAAACATGGAGTGATGTTAAGTCGTCAGCCGAGATTGGTCTTAAAAATATAATTGAATGGCTTGATAACAATCTGCTTACATTAAATCTTAAAAAAACAAAATTTATAACGTTTAGTATAAAGAATAATTTGCAACCTACAGACTTTGATTTAAAGGCTCATTCCTCTAATTGTTCTGCTGAAAGTATTTGCAGGTGCCCTGTCTTATCTCCTAGTAAAAGTATAAAATACCTTGGAGTTGAGATCGATGAAAATTTAAATTGGAAACAACATATTCATAATCTAAAATCTCGCATTCGTAAACTAATACCGATTTTTAAAAAAATAAGAAACTTAAAAGACAAAGCTACTAACAAAACTGTCTATTTTGCACTGTGCCAATCGATAGTAACTTATGGTATCTCTGCCTGGGGTGGTGCTAGAAAAAGTACTCTTATAAAAATAGAAAGGGCCCATAGATGTATTCTAAAAGTAATTAATTTTAAAAAATTTAGATATCCTACATCTGCATTGTACAAAGAGTTTGAAGTTCTAAATATTCGCCAACTCTTTATCAAAAAAATAGTCCTGAGACAACATTTCTATGAAAAACCTGTTTCCAAATCTCTCAGAAGAGTGCATGAGGTATATGACGTCCCAGCATGCAAAACCACTTTTGCACAGTGTTTCTCTTATTTCTTGGCTCCTTTATTGTACAATCGCATAAGTAAAATTAAACCTCTTAAAGATACGACGAGATTTGTGTGTAGAAGGGCTCTGGATGAGTTTCTGAGTAACCTGGATTATGAACAGACTGAAAAACTTTTACAAATATGTCAGTAATTATTTATTTATAAATATAATATATTTTATTGAATACTGAAAGTACTAAATAAGTTTATAGAAACAGTAAAAACATTATATGAATATATGTAAGTAATATATATATAAATATATACACTATATAGTAATCATTATAAATTGAAGATTAGTACACAAACTTTATTTGTATTATAAATATATACATATACACACGTACACTAAATGCATTACATTGGAACTTTTCGCTTGTAACGTATTTCCATGCTGAAAATACAAACAAAAAAAAAAAATAATATGCTCTTACTTTGAATTTTATTATTTTAGTTTTATAAACACGTTTTATATTATTTTATTTTTAACACGCTTGTTTATTACAAATTCTAAACAAATATTGTTTTTGTGAAAGCACTTTCTTTACATTGAAATAACGGGAGTTGCACTGTCTGATTTCTTTACATATACTACTTGTTTACGCTAAGCTTGTAACTCGTTAATGTCATCTATGATATGCAGCAAAACAAATGTATTTGGTAAAAAGTGTCTTAACATGTTTACATTATGACTACTATTCCATGAGCGAGAATCTTACCTTGCCGTAACACAGTCCTTGACTAGCACGGGAGGTAAAGAACTTTTCTCTGTATACCGTCATTGGGCATTTTTATATTTTATGAAGTATGTGAACCATTGCTTTACTTGTTGTTATCATTATTATAATTTAACTGTTCTTCTACTCCCCTTGCTACTTGTTATATAATAAGTTCTAACTTAGTGTAGTTGAACATAAGTGAGTTTGCCCTATACTATGTAAGTAATAAGTAAATATGTATTACCGGTGTACTGTAACCTAAATTTATGGTCAATAAAACTTTATTATTATTATTATTTCCTTTATTTCATTTATGTACATATATTTCACATTTTTAAATATTTTTTATAAAAACATGAAATAAAAAAAAACATTTAAAAATATAAAACATAGTAGCCCACCGGTATCGGGAACAGGGTCCAAGCTACCGGCGGTCAGGGCTCCAGAGAGAGGAACCTCCTAACAATGCGCGCCGTGTCCAGAAGTACCGCTCTCTGAATCAGGCCCTTAATCCAGCTGCCCAACGAGAGCCTCCTTAGATGTTGGTCGAGGCTCTTGGCGATTAAGCCATTGGCTGATACAACTATCGGCACAATGATCGCTGAGTCCACATCCCACATGTCGACAACCTCGCGAGCCAAGTCAAGATACTTGATTTGTTTATCTTTCTCGGCTTTCACGAGGTTCCCGTCATGCGGGACCGTTATGTCAATAATCATTGTGCGCCGCTCTGTTCGATCCACCACCACTATATCAGGCTTATTGGCAACAATAGTCCTGTCAGTGATGATGGATCGATCCCAGTACAATGTGATATTTCCATTTTCGAGAACTGGGTCGGGCACATACCTATAGTACGGCACTTCCGATTCCGCAAGGTTGTATTTCAGTGCAAGTTGCTGATGGATAATCCTGGCTACAAGGTTGTGTCTATGCAAGTACTCTTCGTTAGCAAGACGAGAACACCCGGAGATAATGTGTCGGATTGATTCTCCCGGACGGTGGCATGCCCGACAGATGTCAACCGTGCCATCTTTCACAATATATTTCCGGTAGTTGTTCGTCATCATAACTTCGTCCATAATTGCACAGACAAAACCTTCGGTTTCCCCAAAGAGGTCACCGGAACGCAGCCAGGCTACGGACGCTAACAAATCTACGTCGGGTCCATGTAGGGCCCTGAAAAAGCGTCCGTGAAGCTCCTTACTCTGCCATACCTCCCTGCGATCGTTAGTGTCAAGCACTACAGGTTTGCGCCAGTTCTCTTTAGCCAAGGAGAGCGGAGTGAGGCCCTTGTCCACCGCGACCACATCTCGATGCATCCCCACATCGGCTTCTAGGAAATATTCCCTGAGACTGCATATCTCGCGGTTGTGGAGAGTCTTAGCGTTTAAAAAGCCTCGGCCTCCACACTTTCGCGGGATATACAGTCTCATTACCGATGACCGTGGGTGATGCATTCGATATGCAGTCAACAGCGTACGGACCCTCCGATCCAGGGCGTCGAGTTCCGTCTGAGTCCATTTGAGTACGCCGAAAGAGTACATCAAAACCGGCATGACCCAACCGTTGAAGGCACGCACCTTGTTTCCGCCTGATAGAAGACTATTAAATACTTTCTTCAGGCGGCCAAAGAAGCGCTCCTTCAACGATTGCTTCATGTCAGTAACATTGATGCCCAACGCTTCCGACATACCCAAATACTTATAGGTTTCGGGTGCGGAGAGGGCTCTAAGGTTTATGGAATCCGAGAGTTGGGTTCCCACGGATTCCACAATCTCTCCTCGCTTTACATGCATGACCGCACATTTGTCCACACCAAATTCCATCCTGATGGCGCTACTGAATGTTTCAGTTACTTTCAGTAGCTCCATCAGTTGCAAATTGTTGGGGGCAAAGAGTTTTAGGTCATCCATGTAGAGGAGGTGGGATATAACCTGACCACCTCTCCGCAGCCGATATCCTAGACCTGAATCCTCCAGCAGTGTGCTTAGAGGATTCAAGGCTAAGCAGAACCAAAGCGGACTCAAACTATCGCCCTGAAATATGCCCCGCTCGATCCTTATCGGCTCGCTGTTCCTCTGGATATTTCGACATCCTGGATAGCGAAGGACCGTCCTCCATTGCCCCATACACGACATCAGGAAGGTGCGCAGAGTTGCATCTACTTTATACAACTCCAGCACCCTCATGAGCCATGTATGTGGCACCGAGTCATAGGCCTTCTTATAGTCTATCCAACATGTCGACAGATCCTTTCGGAAACGACGAACCTGTTGGCTAATGGCCATATCAATGAGGAGTAGCTCCTTAGTACCACGGGACCCATTCCTACATCCATTTTGAGAGGCAGACATGATGGAGTTGGTGTCTATATGTTCGTTAATTTTAGCTCTCAAAATGGATGTAAGAACTTTATTGACCGTCGGTAGACAATTGATCGGTCTATAATTTTTGGGCTCCGCAGTACTACCTAATTTATGGAGCAGGTGGGTTATTCCTGTCGTTAGGAACTGGGGCAGCGACCCTGAATGTAAGGCTGACTGGAACTGGGATGCCAAGCGGGCGTGCGACCTTTGTAACCACTTTATCCAAAAGTTGTGCAGTCCGTCCGGTCCTGGAGACTTCCAGTTAGGTAACGGACGGACTGCATGAGCTACATCTTGGGGACAGATGGTAATAGCCCCCATTTCTGGTATTGGATCGCAGGCTCGCTCGACCTCCCGAGCCCAATCACCTTCGGTGTGACTGACAGGCACCGACCAGATACTGCGCCAGAAAGAACACATGGCATCATCATCTGGCAGGCGCGTGTCAGTCACACCTTGATCCGGTCGCTCCCAACCCCTATAAACCCACCTTTCATCGCTCTGGAAGTTGCGATTCTGAGTGTATCTGTCCACTCGCCGCTTATACCTACGAATACGGTTTGCCCATGCATAGACTTTCTGCTGCAGGAAGTCGATGCGCTCTGTGACGCGGGACATATAGTCCTGAGGGCTGACATTAGTCCCTGAGAACGCCCGCCTCACAAAGCGCATCACTCTAGGACGAGTATTGCCCTCCCTGAAGCAGGTTAGTTTGCCGATGAGTGCTCTGGCCCCACCAATACGGCGCTCAATTCTGCACTGCCAAGCTGGTACGGATGGTTTCGGTCGTGTAGCTCTAGAATCATTAGCAAATTTGACGTGAGCTACACGACATGCCGCTACAGCCGCGCAGTACAGAATCGAATGAGTATCAGTGAGGTCTTCGCAGTCATCAAAATAGTTTGACAACTGCGAATCCAGAGCCGCCACAAGCGCCCTATTTTTGTTATGCATGGGCAAACGAGGTAAGCGTGGTCTAAGTTCGGGAGACAAGAAACGATATTCCCGAATCGCATCTTCCAAAGCACTCCTCAATTCTTCATTGCACTGGGTACTTACGTTTGTAGCCCTGTCATCACTTCCTTCGTCAACTTGGTTTGTGTCAGACTGTGGTGGTACTATATTAGTCTGCGACGGCGGGGGGGCAATGACATGGCTACTCTGCATTTCAATTCGCAGGCGATCTAGTACAGTGTCATCCAACATATGATTACGCTGGATGACCCGCACTTGATCCGACAGTCGTTGTGCCGAAACGATTATTATTATTATTATTATATTATGCAAACTACCGAAAAGCATAAGCCAATCCTCTTGAAAATCGTTGTAGAAATACGAAACGCTTTGAAAGCCATTGCCACTTATCTAAGGCCAGCAGTAAGTAATAAAGTATTTAATACAGGAATACAATTTTAATCAGCTTTTCTTTATCCTTCAAGTTTGAAATTAAAAATTCAATTGCTATGCCGAAAAGTTTGTATAAAATAAGTTCCATCTTAATAAAATGTAGATGAAGGGAATGTCGGCGCAAAGTTTTTAGGACCATCAGTAATTCTTATTGGAAGATACTTCGGCGAAACATGGCGTCTGAGTAATAAAGTGTAGAAATATTTATCGTACGCCTTAATTGTTTTGAGATTAATGTTATTTGGTATAAAAGCCTCATCCTGTGGGTGTGTATATCATTTACTTGGTTTTTTCACTACTTATTCGCATCTAGGACGTAAGACACGACTTGTTTGCATACATTTTGCTTCATAACTTCCTATATTTCTTCTGCATTATCTCTGACACCAAATCAAATCAAATCTTTAGTCCTGAACACAGCAGGATACAAATATATTGCAAGATCAAGATAAGAGAAGATTATTAATTCTTCTAACAAATAATTTAATATTTATTCCTTATCTAAAAGACTAGTAGCATTTTAAAACGGTTGTTTTTCAAAGATTAGAATTGGGAACTGACTAGTTGAAAAAAATGCAGACATTTTGATTTTGAGCAAAGACTGTCAATTTAATCGGATCTATCCCAAAAGTACGCCCAAAATTAATCCCGGAGCTTAAATATAACTTTATAGGTATTTTGTCTGGCACAGTACCGAATCGAAGTTGGATATATTAGACACATCCAATCATTTAATTCAATAAATCAACCTAAGACTAGTCCAGTATCTCTGATTTATGAGCAAAGCTGCTAAAATCGACTAAACAATCCAAAATCAGAGATATTACTCGAAGAAGTGTGGTAACTCCGGATTACGCAATACGTCCTAGATCTGTTAGTTCAGGATCATTTTTATACGTCAGATATTACGATCCCGTGTCAACATCTGGCCCTTTGTTAGATATTTTCGCTATGAGAATATTAGGTATGTGATGTGTATGATAAATCTCTGACGAATGTATGTAGTGAACTTTTATTGATCTGGAATGAGCGTTGTAGTGCAACTTGTAGTTGGCTCAAACCAAAATATCCCACTACTAATATAGGTAAGGAGACCAGGAGACCCGTAGCACAGGTTTTACTTAGTATGGGCTCCTGTCTCCCATCTTCAAACTTTTGAATCTTATACTGCGTACAACTAATATTTGTGGGACAAAATAAATAAATTTTATTTTATTAGTAGTGGGATATTTTGGTGTGATTCCTCGGAACCGATTGTTGGAAAATCTTTTGGAGAGTCATTAACAATCATTGCTAGGTTTCAAAACTTCTTTATAGAATATGGATAGTGTGAACAATTCATGTAAATAATCGTCTTTAAGTACATTACCAGTTTTTACAAATAGAATTAGCAGATTATTTTTGGCACAAGCCAAAATAGTTATTTTTCAGTAGAAAAAAAAATTTAAAAAAATAAAAAAAAACAGTCAGTCATGGGGACAGCCTACAGAAGTGAAAACTCGACAGCGTAACACTTCACATTAGCATGTCTTGTGACGCGTGAAGCGAACTCATAAGATTTCCCCCTACCAAAGATCGCTCAACGAGCCTAAAGAAGTTTTCACTTCAAAAGACAGTGGACAAATGGAGAAGTTAAACGCTTTTGAAGTTATTCTTCTATCCTTGTATGTGTGTGTGTGTGTGTTGGATCATTAAGTTCCCTTCAAAATGGTTGAACTAATTGGTGGTGATCCATGCGTCATGTTCGTGAACGGGCGCCGTGAGTGGTCTGGTCGTTTCTTAGCTGCCACGGCTTATTTTTAGTTTTTATCTTTTTATTACGGACGTTTTAACGTGCACGTCTTTCTACATTGTTCTCACGTGTATATTTTCACATGAACGATGTAACCAATATTTTGATTTAAAAGAATGTCCGTGGAGTTTCTCTCCATAGGGACATACTACCCACGCTTTGGAATTGGCAACTAGCTTCATCTTTCTGACTGACCGACCCCTTGACAATTCAAAAGTGCCTGTAATTGGTTTATTTGAAATAAATGCTTTGAGTTTGAGTTTTGTCACGCAAAACGACCGTTGTACTGAATGCCAGTGCGAAGTTACTAGGTATGATGGCGCTTCTCTCATGTGATGTAAGATGCTAGCAGAGATGGCAGCATTAAAACGCTTACAACATCGCCATTTTTTGAGATATTAAACATGTTATTTACTGTGTTTTTTTTTTCTAGGTTTCTATTCGAAAGCGAACTCTTTCTCGTTGCTCATTTCGCGGGTTCACTCGCAACGAGACGCCTTTCGAATTTATGGGTGTAGAGACGAACATAAAGCAATTTATTTAAATAGTGAGAGTAGGTCCACACCTACTCTGCTTAAACTCGTGCTTATCAAAGCTCAAATCAATGATGACACATTCTATCCCAGACTAAGAACTAGTAGGTAAGTAATTAGTATTTAACTTTAAAGCCAGACTACACACATCTCCACTTAACAAACCTTGAGAAAGCTTCGTAAAATCACACATTAACTAATTAATCGACCTCGAAAGAGTACTGAACAACAGTAGCACACAGGTATAGGGTGGTAGGGTGGTAGGGTGGTATACAGGGTTACTTCTACAGAAAAAACCGGTTTGCCAATGAAATATTACCGTTGCGGTGCCCACTTAATTAAATAAAACGGGCCCAGTCAACTCTAGGGGGACATTTACGATGTTTACCCAAACCCGTCCGACAACTGACACGGCAGTTAGGGGCGTTTTTGAAATTAAAAATATTAAAACTCTGGGCTTCAGAGCTTTGGGGTTGATAGAGTTATTAGTCTGCACAGTCAGTAATACAGCTAATCAGCTGCACGGGTCGATCCATCACGTTAAGCTACGCTTACCGTGGTTGGTCCGTGGATGGGTGACCATCTTTACATACCGAGACTCCTCCGTGCCTCGGAAAGCACATTAAGTCGTTGGTCCTGGCTGTCATTCATGGATGTTCGACAGTCGTTACGGGTCATCAGAAGCCAGAAATTCTGACAACCAGTCTTACCAAGGAGTATCGTTAACCCAGTAACTGGGTTGTGGAGGTCAGATTTGCAGGCGTTCCATGTAAAATACTGGTATTCAGCTGCATCCAATTAGACTGGAAGCTGACCCCAAGATACTTGAGGAAAGGCTAGGCATATGATAACAACAACCAATGATGATATTAACTAGAATGCAATAAAGAATTGAGTCTTAACATCTACACCTGCGACAGGTTTCATAAGACGAGAAACCTGTCTTCTTCCACCTGCCTATCTGATTTTCACAACCCAGTTACTAGGTAACACGATACATTTTGCTGGTAAGACTGGCTGTCAAAAATCTACGAATGAAGGCTTATTTACACAGGGTCAGTAGCCGACTCAGAGCCAGAGCTGGCGCCGAGAACTGGCTCTCACTGTTTACATACAGTCAGTAGCATGTCAGTGTCGTACTACTGACTTCAAATCAATTTACATTAGTTCTAGTTTGAAATCAGCTACTGACCGTGTAAATCAGCCTGGCAGCCGGGACCAACGTCGGAAAAGTACATAAACAATTAGCCGACGTTCGCACGGACGTAAAAATATCGCGGCGATTTTTTTTCGCGCACTGGATTTTCAACGCTCTGCTTAGGGATGAGAGTTGATAATACAACAGTGTGTTTTTTCGACGCGCTGGGATGCACTCTGTTGATGTTAGGTTGGATTCGCGAAGCTCGGCTCAACACCGAGAGTTAAAAATCCAGTGCGCGATATAATCCCGCCGCGATATTTTTACGTCCGTCCGTCGGTTTACTCACTGTAAGACTGGACAAATTATACGAATCTGCATAATGAAAGAAATTATTATTAAGTGTCATATAATGACGTATCATCCGAATTTAAACATAATACGTCCATTATAACAACGTTATCGAATAAAATTACATTTTGCGAAACACAATTTTTAATGAACAATCCCGGATTTCTTGGAATAATGAGATGTTGTTTTCAGTAAACATTTCATAAAGATAAATATATTTGTTTCTTAATTACATTGAGATATCAAAGCTCTTTGTTGTGAATAAGTTCATGTTAGGCCACGGACAAGGACGGGAGCGATCTAGAACTAAGGGCTCGATCACACTTACCAGAACCACATCAAATTGCAGCGACAAAATGTGGCCAAGCAGTAGTTACTGATGTGTGAAGTGTCGCTGCAGCTTCTTGCAGTTGTGTTATGGTAACTACAAAATTTCGATGTAGTTGCGTTATCGCTAGTAGTTGCGTTGAGGCTACGTTGTGGCTAGTGTTTGCAGACAGACAGATCGACTCCGGCCTTCGACTCAACGAATCCATGGACTTCGGAGATTAATCAATGTTGTTGCTTGTTGTTGTTGTTTACCTTTTAAATATGAATTCAATTAAGAAGAAAGAGCGTCGTCGACAAAATAGAAAGGAACGTTGTGTTTGCGATGTGGCCGGCCGCTAATCGGTCTCGCTTATAGTTGCGTTGTGGCAACGTGGCATTGATGTAGACGGTATCGCCCACATGATTGATTTTAACGGCTAAATGTTGTCCGTGGTCCGTGTAAATAAACTACTCATTGTCATACACATTACTGCCCGTCCACGTGTTGTGGTGTGGTTGTGGTTATTGTACGAGTGATCGGGCCTTAAGGGAGTGTTCACGGCCTCGGACGATGCGGCTTGCGACAAGCGACATGCGCGCGTTACTTGTTTCCGCCCGTAGCTCCTCAAGTCGCATCGCGGTGTCACGGGTGAAAGATGCGCAGAAAACAAATGAAAGAAGTCGTTTAGAGTAAACAACTTCTTTCATTTGTTTTCTGCGCAGTCGCTGTCGCAGTACGCGTGTCGCTTGAGCGTATAGCTCGTGGCCACGGGGTTAGTGCGTGCTAGGTAAGCTGACGTTCGGACGGACGTAAAAATATCGCGGAGATTTATTTTCGCGCACCCGATTTTCAACGCTGTGCTTAGCGCCGAGAGTTGAAAATTCAACAGTGTGTTTCTTCGACATGCTGTTGGATTCTCAAAGTTTGGCTCACCACCAAGAGTTGAAAATCCAGTGCGCGATAAAAGCCAGCCGCCATACTTTTACGTCGGTGCGAACGCCGGCTAACATGCTCCTACCAAATCAACGCATGGTTTTACTATTGTAATTCATACTATGCCACACTGATACCGGTGCCATGCTGCATGACTAATTGTTCAAACAACGCTACACACGAAGTAAGCCTCCAAGCGAAGCTCCTTGTTGTGACTTCGCCTTTAGTATCATTATTTTTTAATAAGGCCTTATGTAATGTTTCCGCACGTCATGTTTTTATATCATTATATTATAATGACTGTATTCAATAATAATATGATGTTTGTAAATAAGACGTGACGGAATTGTGGTTGAAGTATGTAGGTAAAAGCCTGATAATGATAAGCTAAGCAAATTACGAGTAGAGGACCAAAGTATGGAAAATTTTACTTAAGTTAGGTAAGTTTATTTCATGATGTCACAAAAATGTTGGTTATGGCTGTTTGTGATATCATGAAACCTGTATTTTAATAAAAATAAAGGAAGTTTATACAAATACTAAGCAAAAGTAAGTATGTAAATAAAGTTAAATAACTAAGCATAGGTAGTTAGTTTACTAAGCAAAATTAAATTCCTCATGTGTGAAATTCCTTATCTTAGAATGCTTTCAAATTTTTTCCAATTTCCATACTCTCAACAAAAATCCTAGTAAGCAGACATAATTATTAATATAGTTAGAATTTTCTGGAAAATAAAATATAATAACCAAAAAAAGAAGCTGCTACAAGAGAAAACTAAAGATGAACGAGCAAAGTCATTAGAAAGGACAACATTAAAATCCTGAAGAGTCCAAATTACAAATGACATTGCATAAAAAATGAGGCCCTTTTGACCCCTGACCTCTCCGCTCCCGCTGCACCCACTTCAAGCCTTAGTAACTAAATTACATGCTTTGTAAACCCATTCATTTTTAATATGAGAGATAAGAGCCTTTGTACGAACTAATTATTATAATTAAAAGATTATGAACGACAATTATTTTTTTGGTTGAACGCGTTCAATATTTTATGAGCCCAATTAATTTATGAATGAGAAAAGGCTATGCTCATTTGGGTAGGATAATTATTGGACTCAAATCAATCTGCCTAGCCTTTTCCCAACTATATTGGGGTCAGCTTCTAGTCTAACCAGATTCATCTGAACGCCAATGGTGCAACACAATTTCAAACACAATTCGATGAATTTTGAAGGAAATTGCTTCATATGTAGTTTCGAAAAATTCGTCTGTTTCACAACGTATGCAATGTTATGTTATGTTATTGAACTGTCATTCCCAACTATGATGGGGTCGGCTTCCAGTCTAACTGGATGCAACTGAATACCAGCATTTTACACGGAACGACTGCCTATCTGACCTGTACAACCCAATGATTGGATAATACGATACCCCTTGGTAAGAATGGTTGTCAGACTTTCGGGCTTCCGACGTCCCGTAACGACTGTCAAAGTTCCACGAATGACAGCTGGGACTAACGGCTTAACGTGCTTTCCGAGGCAAAGCGGAGGATTCTCGGTATGTAAAGATCCCATCCACAGACAAACCCCGGCAAGCGTAGCTTAGCCAGATGGATCGACCCGTGTGGCTGTTATTACTTGGGGATTATTTAGATGAAATATTTTTAGATATATTTATCATAATTAAAAGTCTTCAAAACCAAAATACTGAAGTCCCGAAAAACGCAATCCTTTTAATTGTAATTTTAAACTTTATTTTAGAAGCTATACTTTCCATTATGATCTGATTTCTATTCAATTTATAATTATTTTTTTACCTAATGTTAATCTTCAGTTCAAGAAGTATTTTTCCTTAATTTCTAATTTATTTGTTTTTGTTTTACTATTAGAATGTGTTATCACTTAGCTGTGTGAATGCTGGTTAACCTGTAATTGGCGAATGGCGACTGTGTAAGTCTGAGGCGATTGTTACCGTAGTTCTTAAGATACATTACTCTTATATAGGGTGACTGGTAATTAGTGACCGATACTTAAATACATGATTGTACTCATGATAACAAATAACTTTTACTATGGGACCAAACCTGAAATCGCGAAAAAGAATTCAGCTGTTCCCTACATTTTGCCGAGTTCAATCTACAATCTGCCTAGCCTTTTCCCAACTATGTTGGGGTCGGCTTCCAGTCTATCCGGATGCAGTTGAATACCATTGTAGCCACCACGTTTTGACACTCCGTAAAGAAACAGTGAAAACAACAGTTCTGAAAAGAACTTGTAGCCACCACTGGCCAGCACCTTTTGACACTCCGTAAAGAAACACTGAAGCAAACAGTCCTGAGAAGAACTTTTGGGTCTGCTAAAGAAATAGTACAGCGGTACGGGAACCGCGACGCCACACGCCGCCGTCGGACAACGCGCACACGACCTTTCTGGACGCCGCCTCGATTAATACTGGTGCACAAACGTGTGCCACCTATATTTATAAACTTCGGCGTTCCGAGCGGCGAGATGCGCTAGCGCGCGCCTGCAGCGACACACTGCGGAACAAACTGACAACAGGGTGCTGTGATCTGATTGGTCAATACTTGTACATAGGCAGTAGTTATCCTAGTTTGTAAGTAGATGTAAATAGTATTTAAGCTGACACATTTTGGAAATAAATTCATTCGTTCCACATCTTGACTGGAGTATCATTCTGCCTACTTCGAGACCTGCAAAGTGGTGACCCCGAACAAAGCACACCTTACCTGACGAAGACCACCGAAGAGTCATCCCGCTTCAAGATGCTGAACCCCAGCGAAACGGAAAACCAGGCAAACCCAGCGACATCACACGCTATCACGAAGGCTGAAGCTGCCGGCATATCTCTCACCATGCGCATTCCACCATTTTGGCGCGATCGACCACGGCTTTGGTTTATAAGCTTTGAAGCCGCAACCAACGACCTCAAGAAAGGCCAAGCACAGCTCGCCCAGATGGTCATAGCACAGCTGGAGAAACAAGACATCGAGCAGATCGTGGATCTACTGTACAACCCACCTGAGACGGACCAGTACCAAGCCATTAAGGAAAGGCTCATATCCGCCTATGAAGAATCAGACAGCCGCCAGTTCCAGAAGTTACTATCAGAAATGGAACTTGGAGATCAAAAGCCGACCCAACTACTCCGGCGCATGCGAAACCTTGCCAGAGACAAAGTTCCCGACTCCACTCTGCGTCTCATGTGGACGAATCACCTACCATCACACGTTCGCTCAGTCCTTGCAGTCAGCGAAACGTTCAGCACAAAGACAGCACTCGAGGAACTCGCGTTACTCGCCGATAAAATGATGGAGCAGACTGCAACAACAGAAGTCGCAGCCGTCCAATCACCCGCACCACCGCCGCCATCCACGCCGCAAGCAGATACGCAGTTTCTCATCAATGAGATAAAAAACTGTCGCTAGACATAGCCGAGTTAAAATCAAGACCACAATACGACAACCGCCGCCGCAGCCGCTACCCATCTCGTAACCGTCAAGCGTCACGATCACGCAATCGATCAATAACACCATCACCATACTGCTATTATCACCGACGATTCAAGGAGCAAGCTAGACGCTGCACATCGCCTTGCTCATTCAAGAAGCAAAAGTCGGAAAACTAGACAGGACGTTGGCAGAGGCGGACACCGGCGTTCCAGACAAATCGCACCGCCTATATATCACCGACAGAAACTCAAAACTATCTTTCTTAGTCGACACGGGAGCCAACATTTCCGTGTTACCAAGAAGGAAGGGACAAGTAGCAACGCCGCTACCTTTTCAACTATACGCAGCGAACAACACTACAATAGCTACGTATGGCGAGAAGTCAATGACACTCGATTTCAATCTCCGACGCCCTTACAAATGGAAATTCATCATAGCTAACGTATCGAAGCCAATACTCGGAGCCGACTTCCTGAAGCATCACCAACTCATCGTCGACCTGAAAAATAGAAGACTAATCGACGGTGTCACGAGCTTAAAGGTCAACGCCCCGATACGACTATCAAACGAGCCAACCGTACGCAGCATCGACATGTCGCAATCATACCACGACATTCTAGCTCAATATCCCGGCATAACGAGATTATCATCGATGAAATTAAACTCCAATATCAACGTGCAGCATTTCATCGAAACGCAAGGTCAACCAATACATAGCCGCGCTCGACCAATCCCACCGCATCGCTTCGAAATAGTCAAGAAAGAATTTGAAAACATGATTGAACAAGGATTATGCAGGCCAAGTAAAAGCCCGTGGGCATCACCTCTACATATCGTACCCAAAAAGAATGGCGATATTAGAGTTTGTGGTGACTATCGCCGACTCAACTCCATCACCATACCAGATCGCTACCCCGTTCCACGCATCAAAGATTTCACACATCATCTATCCGGAAAAACAATCTTCTCCACAATAGACCTCAACCGTGCATACCAACAACTGAACGTACGAGAAGAAGACATAGAGAAGACGGCGATCATTACACCAATGGGATTATTCGAATTTCCACGTATGTGCCCAGGTTTGAAAAACGCGGGACAAACGTTATATTATTATTTTGCCGAGTTATGCGAACATAATTGTAGGGAGAATTTGATTTTTTTTTCGGGCATAAAGATATAATAAGTTACCCATAGACATTAAGAACCTACATTCAATTGGTATTTTTAAAAGGAAGCTAAAAGACTTCCTGATTAAAAAGGCATATTACTCTGTAAAAGAATTCCTTGAAGAAAATAATTATTAAATATTAAAAGATTGTTGAATAATTTGATGTAAATCGTAAGAATAGTCTGTTGTAATAAAAAATTTGTCTGTTAAAATATTTTTTTTTTTTGAATAATGATAATTAATATAATATAATGTAAATTGTATAACTATAATACTGAGTACCTACGTATACCTATGTTTTTAAATATTTATAACAATTTAAGTTGCAATGCCTTAACAGGCAACTAAGTTCTAAGAACCTACTATTGTTAACATCTTCAAAGTTATACACTTAGTTCGCAATAAAGAATTTGAATTTGAATTTGAACATTATTTTAAATGTTCAAAAAAATTTATGATACATGTTTATGTCGCAGTGTCAAAATCAAATCATTTATTTCAATTAGGCCATTAAAAAGCACTTTTGAATAATGGATCGTGACTGAAAACAGCGATGACAGTGGCCAATGGCAATAGAAAGAAAAATTGAGTTTTTTTTTTAGTGGAATCTTATACCAAACAATCATTTATTGTGACCATTAAAATCCAAATTGATCCAATCCAATTACAAAATCTTGCGGAAAACTAATATTGTGATTGAATTAGATATCAACATTTTGTAACCAATTAACGGTTTAAATAGTGACTTCAAATATTTATTTCAAATATATTTGCAGTTTCAACTAATTGCGGTTTGAAATGTGGGTAGCCAAAATTAAATGTCACAATTGAGTACTGAAGGTGTTAGTCGGTCAGCAAAGGTTGGCTGTATTGTCACTTTTGAACACTCAATGCAGTCAATGTTTTTCTTAGTCATCAGCCTTGCCTTTTCCCCACTATGCTCGGGTAACACCCGCTCAGTTCCGATAGCAGCGTGCATCGGAACTGAGCGGGTGGTAGAGGTAGGGAAGTGGGACGCGAGGTAGGGCATTCTCAAAGTGAACGGGTAGTATGTTCGGGTAAACTTTCAGATGAACCGGATGCAGCAGGAAACCAGTATTTTACATGGAGCGACTGCCTATCTGTCCTCTACAACCATGTTACCGGGTAACACTTCGCCCAAAACCCAAAAGCCGGTCGATGAGCAGTCCATTTACAGTAGCATCAAGGAATAGAAATTGTGATCTTGTCATGCTACTGCCGTTTAACACTTTGAGGGATACTACAGCTATAGATAAAACATGTAAACAAACCTTTTTTACAGTCCGTTCAACCGATTTTAACTTCTATTCCATAGGCTTAAGGATGGCATTAAATGTAAAAAAGTGGTAACAATACCATCTGTTTATTGCAGCTGCCATTTTTGTCATGCCATCAACGCAATAAAAGTCAAAATCGGTTGAACGGACTGTAAAAAAGGTTTGTATAAATGTCTAATTTTACTGAAAATGTAGTTTAATGTCCTTCTAAGCGTGAAGTACAGTCCTACCAACTTATCTGTGAACTGAAAGAGGATGCCACCGTCGATGGGTCGACACAATCGAATGACATGCGTCGGCACAATCGAAGACATTTCAACATGACGGCCGTAGTTCCAATTTTCGCCATTTCACAGATAAGCTGGTAGGATTGTACATCCAAGCAGTTTATGACTACATAGCTAACACAGAATATAGAACCAAAAATTTCGCAACATAGGTTTCTTAGACCATGTCAAGGTGCACTAAGAAAGGAATTTCTTTGGGACTGACAAAGGATAGAAGTTTGAATGCAAATATAGTCTGTCGGTAGCAACAGCTAGTACAGACCCTAACAACCGATTCCCACAGCCTTTGTTGTGAGTTCATTCGAGTGGATAACAATCAAACAGGCTTATTTGGAATCAATCAAATGGGTAGTTAGATAATACACAGTCAAATTAACAGGGACCAATGGAAGATAAAGGGCTGACTGTATCAGGTTTACGTTTAGAGTCGTATCCAAGCCAAAATGTTGCTAGCTGAAAATCCGTGATTCCATCGATGTTTTTTTTACATCCTATTTTTCTTTCTATGTTTCTTTAAAACACTACTGACTTTGATTACATAAAAAGAAATACCCTGAAGACTGAACTTCTTGACTTGACTGACTTTTCGTTTTGTATCCTCGTCAAATTTAAGGGCGTGGTAAAGATCATCAAACCAAACAACTTTTTCCACGGCACCAACATCGTAATCGCGAAAAAATTATCAGCCATTCCATACATTTCCGTCGAGTAGGTATTGAAGTTTTCTATGGGACAATTGAAAATTGTTTCACGATTACGATGTTGGTCCCATGGAGAAAGTTGTTCGGTTTGATGTTCTGTATCAAACCCTGAAATTTGACGAGGATGCAAAACGATATGTTGTTTAAAGAGAATTAAATAAATTAATGGTGGTGTAAGCTTAAGAGTCGAATGCAGCTTGAGATTTAATCTCTTTACAGAGGGAGTTGGAAGGAAGATTCAATCTCTATAGGTAATTATAAACTATCTGTTTATGCAAAGCTATTATTGTCTTTGACATTTCAGGGAACTGAATATCTGCTATGGGAATAGTTTTTACTGTAGGTAATACGAGTTCCCAGTATTTCTTTGAAATACTTTCTTATTTCTGTATTCCCATGGGTATCAGTTTCAATTCCAGAATACGTTTTTTATGAAACCTGATATTGCCTTAAGAAAGCGTTTTAATTCTTAGAAAATAACTAGAATAAAACAGTTATTATAAAAACACTGAATATTTTCATACACTATTTGTGACTTTCTTTCTACCATTTCTAAAAAAAAAAAAAAATACTATTCAGTTCAGAAAGAAAAAAGACACGGTACAATAAATACAAATCATCACCATCATTATATGTCATTCATTCATTTCATTTAATTTTTGGAACGAAGTTCCTTATCACGCGTTGTGAAAGGGGGCTAGACGGAAAAAAATCTCACGAAAAGTTGTAACGACACTTTTTGCTATAGTAAGCTATTGTAAGCTGTGCGACGTGCGCATGTTTCTCTGTCTGTCTCTCTCTCTCTCTCATAGAAAGATTAAGTTTGTATTACATTATATTTGTTAATAATAAAAAAAATATTATTATAACTTAAAAAAAAATATTACAATTCCTTCACTAATTAATCGAAAGGGACTTCGTTCCATCCGGGTGTCCCTTGACACCTCTCTACTTTTTTTTTTAATTTTTTTTAATTTCATCATTTCTATTATTTCAGTTTTTTATCATTATTTGTGACATTAGCTTGAGGGCAGATTTTTTTTTTATTTTCGTTTAATAAACCCTTTTATTCACACTAGCAAACCGTGTAATAAATAATAAACCGTGTAAATGCAGTAACATTCCTGATTGTGTAATGTGCAAATTCGGGTATTAACTTCGAACACTGAATTTGACACAATTATGCAATTACCTGTCTAAGTCTAAGACTTTGTAACTATAGTTGCAGTATGATAGTAAGTTTCTTGATCGTTAAAGACTACGTTTCTAAAACTCTAATTCGTTCTTGTTGTTAAATGTTCACTAGTGTTCATCATCTGCCTAGCCTTTTCCCAACTATGTTGGGGTCGACTTCAAGCCTAACCAGATGCAGCTGGTAAGTACTTTACATGGAGCGACTGACTATCTGACCCAGTTACTTGGTACAGCTGGTTTTCAGACTTTCGGACTTCAACTATGATATGTTCTTTGAAAACCGAGTGGGTGTCTTCTTTTCCGTTCTGAGAAAGACGATAGCTTCATTCGAAAATTATTGTTAAACTCTCGGACTAGAAAAAAAAAAGAAGGACTCCGCGCCACGCATATCGAAAGTGAAGCACAGTAAGTATGCCGGGACCGTTTGTACAAACATGCGCCTCAAGCATACATTTACATCATAGTATGCCGACCGCCATTATGTGACATGACGGCGTCTTTGTCAAATCACGCACACATAGATCGGTAAGGTGCTTCACTTTCGATACGCGTGGCGCGGAGTTCTTCTGTTTTTTCTAGTCCGTGGTTAAACTGTAAAAATAATATTGTAACTACTGTATTCCGCACAATTTTCGTGACTAGAAGCGAATTGTTCAATCTCAGCATTGACTATGATGTAATCAAGAAATAATAATGACGAAATAATTTAATTAATAATAATTTTGTAACATTATGTGTACGTTTACATAATTTACTTATTAATTATCCGTAAAACCATGAACGTATTAATTGAATTTATAATTTGTAATAACTAAATTAATAATAATACTTAACTTAATGCTTATTAATGACATATAATCACTATGGGTGAAATGTATGTTTATGTACAATGCCTGAAAATAAAAAGATTTTATTTATTTTTTTTTTTTTATTAAATCTCAAAGAACGACAGCCGCGACCAACGGCTTAACGTGCTTCCCGAGACACGGAGGGATCTCGGTATGTAATAGATGGTCAGCCATCCACGAGCCGACCTCGGCAAGCGTTGCTTAAACTTGACGACCGAACCGTGCACAAGCCTCTCAATAAAAATAAAGCGGCCAAATGCGAGTCGGACTCGCCCATGAAGGGTTCCGTAGCAGCAAGTAACACAATACAAAAGTTCTTGAAGTTCGTTGTAACTTTGATCTATGTTTTAATAATTTAATAATAGACCAATTTATGACGTATTAAAAAAAAACTACTTACTAGATGTCGTTCAAACCAATTTTCGGTGGAAGTTTACATGGTAATGTACATCATACATTTTTTTTAGTTTTATCATTCTCTTATTTTAGAAGTTACAGGAGGGGGACACATTTTATCACTTTGGAAGTGTCTCTCGCGCAAATTATTCAGTTTAGAAAAAAAAAATATATTAAAATCGTCAATATCATTTTTGAAGACCTATCCATAGATACCCCACACGTATGGGTTTGTTAAAAAAAATTTTTGAGTTTCAGTTCTAAGTGTGGGGAACCCCCAAAATTTATGGTTTTTTTTTTTCTATTTTTGTGTGAAAATCTTAATGCGGTTCACAGAATACATCTACTTACCAAGTTTCAACGTATAGTTCTTATAGTTTCGAAAAAAAGTGGCTGTGACATACGGTCGGACAGACAGACCGACAGACAGTCATGACGAATCCAAGGATTCCGTTTTTTGCCATTTGGCTACGGAACCCTAAAAACGTCACTGAACCTAAATAATTGGGACAAGGGCAGAAGGATGACGATGATACTATTGTTAGAGTATCTTATAGGAGAAACTATGGATTTTCAGATAATGATCGAGTAACGGATCAGAGTAGAGTAGAAACGCTCTTAATCCGTTCTGGTTTACAGTTTAAACTTAGTTATCCGTACACTCGCCATGAGTGTCGTAAAAAGGGATTATCCTTCGTGGATGCGTAACATCGGCCACCTGTTCCCTAATAACGGCGATTACTTCGCTCGCCATGCGCTTGACCATTCGTTGTAATGGTTTATGAAGAGCTAACATTAACATTTGTAGATATTTTCTGGTTGGAATTATTTCGGAAAATATTTTTAAGGCCCTAAAATGTTTCCGTCTGGTTGCGTGATAGGTTTTGAATGTCATAAACAGATTTTTAACCGACTTCAAAAGGGGAGGTTCTCAATTCGTCGGAACCTTTTTTTTATTTTTTTTTTATGTATGTTCCCCGATTACTCGAAGATGGCTGGACAGTTTTGGATTTTTTTTTGTATTATTCGAGAGGGTATACATCAAAGTTGGTCCCATATGAAATTGATTAACTTTGCTTGGGCAGTTTTTGAGTTAGCTTCAATAACACGTATTTTTTCCCCACTTTTATATGGATGATGTTTGTTGTTTGTTTTGCAGGTAGTGATATTAGAATTTGTGTGGGGTAGGTACCACAACTAAAAAGTGAAAAATAAAAACTTTTTAACAAAAAAAACACAACCGACTTCCAAAAACAACACTACAAAGTGAAAAATTACTTTAATTTCGGAAGTCGGTGGCAAAAAACGAAAATACATTTAACCAGACACCGACTTCCCAAATTAAAGTTATTTTTCACTTTGTAGTGTTGTTTTTGGAAGTCGGTTGTGTTTTTTTTTTGTTGAGTGGCTTTGTAGGTGTTGAAACAGACATGACGCAGTTTTCAACGTTGATTATGAAAAGGAGACGAGATGACTAACAATAGATGATACAACAATAATAAACGTTTTTGCCTTACTAGATATAAAGCTATAAATATAAATCCCCGTGTCAAAGAAACAACAATTAATCTGCCAGCCTTTTCCCAACTATGTTGGGGTCGGCTTCCAGTCTAACCGGATGCAGATGAATACCAGTATTTTACATGGAGCGACTGCGACCCAGTAACTCGGTAATACGATACCCCTTGGTAAGACTGGTTGTCAGACTTTCGGGCTTCTGACGACCCGTAACGACTGTCAAAGATCCATGAATGACAGCCGGGATCAACGGCTTAACGCGCTTTCCGAGGCACGGAGGAATCTCGGTATGTAAAGATGGTCACCCATCCACGGACCAACCCCGGGAAGCGTAGCTTACCTGACGGATCGACCCGTGCGGCTGTTATTACTTAGCCACGAGCTCCTTAAAGTCAAAGAAACAACAAAAAACATAAAATTCTAATTTATACCCAACACGAAGCTGAAAATAAAGACTTCACAGCTAAGAAAACATAAATACCCATTATGACATCAGAAAAATACGAATATTTGTCAGTAAACAAGGAGAAATCTTCATAATACCCACACTTATTCAATATAAGGTGGAACGAAGACCAGTCTCACAATGGGTACGTTACAAAAGGAGGAATTTCTCAAAAGGGAAAAATTACTTTTCTAAATTGGTGCGATATAAAAGACGTTTTGTCAATATTAAAATTTTTTGTTAGCACTCGACCCTCGTAATACTTGGGAATCTGGCGGAATTAAAAAGTCGAATGCCTTTTTATTTATATATTTTAATATTAAAGGTGTTATTTGGAATTTTGAGGAGCTGCGGTGAAGTGATTGAGAGATTGAAGGCTTTGGTTGCTTTGTGCCATCTTTTTTTAAAGATGATTTATTGGAATATTATGTGTAGCTATTTAGTTGTTTTATAGTCGAAAATATCATGATCAAAAGTCGTACCTACTTAGATATATTTCAATATAAGTGTCTCCATAGTACTTGTGACACCAAGTACTCTGGATGTACTTATATTGAAGTATTTACATGAGAAATCGAATTTTAAATTTCTCATGCCTAAATACTTCAATATAAATAATATAATGTATATATTTTGATTTTGTTATGTGTAAAGTTAATATTCTAATATACGAATAACATAGTTTTTAAGTTACTTGTAACTAACATGCTATGGGAGTACGATGCCTGCTAATAAAAGATTTTATTTTTTTTTACGATTGTATAACAATCAAGCATTTTTGTATTTAGCACGATCTATCTATGTATGACGATACTTCTGGCATTTTATCACAAACTAGCGACTTTGTCCAAAACATATCCTACCGCACTCGGTAATAACGTAAATTTCTAACAATGAAATAATTTTTGTAACCGGATGAGTACCGGGTGAGATACCTTTTACAAACATAAACATTTAACAATTAGAATCAAACAATTTTACTTCTTTATAATATTAGTTTAGATTTAGAGAACTGTCACATTTCAGGATCAGAGAAAAAGAAGTAATACCTAGAGAGAGGGAAAGAATGAGAAAGAGCAGTAACATTAAAAATAGTAGTTGCAGAAATGAGTCCAAAACGAGATGTGGTCATTCTCTAGGAAATCCCTTTTAAATTAGTTCTTCACTTAAACTACACCAATTCAAACACATTTGTACAAAAGCTTAAAAGGATCCACTATAATATGTTTCACTGCTCCGTTGAAGAGGCAATATATATTCATTAGCAACATCGCACCAAGATTAGTGGCTGTGCGTACATACATACGTACATACAATGCACTACCATGGTAGTTCTCAATAATACCTTGTTTAGCATACTCATAAATATATTAGCTGTGCAATCCTGAATGTTGGTATTGGAATGTTTATGTGTTTGAGTATGAATTCGTTATGTAGGTATTTAGAGGTTACCTACTTTGCAATTGGTTTGTGATTGCGATTTCAAATAATTTGAGAAGCTTATGGACAAGGCAGGTAAAAAACATAATTATAAGATGGGCTCAGATGCTTCTCAGGGGGATTTTACACTTTTATGTATTTATGATTATAAGAGTAGGGCAAGACCAAAGAAACGATGGATGCATTGTGTGAAAGATGACGGCTAAGAGACAAGTATGGAAAAAAAAGACATGTTGCGCCGACCCAAAATAGATTGGGATAAGGGCAGGAGATGTATTTACGATCATAGATCTATTAGTCATGGATATGCGACAATGTTATATAGATACGAGTATTTATGATTAATTTGTAAGCTGCGGTATATTTGATATTGCTTATATTATTTATTTATTTATTTAAAACTCTTAAACTATCATTACAGGTTACAAACCTAATGTGATAGCTAAGACTACTTGTAATAATGATTAACTATTTAAAATAACCTTAAATTACTAACAATTACACACTAGTACATTAATACAAAATTACTGATAACTAAAACGATACAACTTAACCTTATACAAAATTAACTTAAATATGTTTTACAGTTATTTTATTATTTCATCTATACAGGATGCAATTAGAAACATGCACCAAATCGAAATACGACATTGTACTCATCATTATGAACAACTTTTATTATGGGACCAAACCTGAAATCCTGAAAAAAAAAATCAGCTGCTCCCAACATTTTGACGTGTTTGATGTAGACAAATGTACTAAACAGCAGATTTTTTTTTCGCGATTTCTGGTTTGATCCCATAGTAAAAGTTGTTAATAATGATGAGTACAATCTCCCATTTCGATTTGATGCATGTTTTAAATTTCATCCCGTATAAATAAAAAGAGAAGTCCTGACTGACTGACTCATCAACGCCCAGCTCATCAGCACTTGAACCTAAAAGCTGAAATTTTGCACACTTTTCCTTTATAATGTAGACAAGGAATAAGGATTTCCCGGTAGTACGTTCCCGTGGTATATTTGCCGACATCCACGCGGGCGAAGCCGCGGGCCAAAACTAGTTTAAGCTGTAATATCTTCAGAAGAAAAAAAATGTCGTGTTCCAGAGATTTATCCCAAATCAGTTAATGTCAATGTCAAGTTTGCGTATTATTTCTTAACTAACTTTTAAAAGTATTTCTTATATTCACTAATAATTAGATTGTATTTCTTCCTCTTGAATTTGCTGATACTATTCGCACCAAACTAATTACTCAATGTTGGTAATTGATTAACACTAGTTTCGTTTTGATTGATCATCATTTGTTTTTTGTTCGTTTTCTTTGGTCATTGCCCGTTCTCATTGCTCACATTGCTAAATCTATGACAATTTCCCAAGAAATTTCATTGTTTAACTGTCGTGTTAGTATAGTCACAGATTAATACAGATGGGACACTCAACAGTTTAGGTATGAAACTACAAGTACGCGGCGGGCTCGTTTCACTGGGTCAATTTAGTGTGGGCTGCCGCGCACCGGCCGGCTCGCAAGTTAGTTCGATACTCATTCATGCGCCGCGTCGTAAAAGAAGACAACCCTAACGAGTCAGTTTAAAAGTTACGCGATAGAAAGAGAGGCAACTTATAGGTAATGAAACGTTGTGCGACCTGAATTGCACTTTATTGTGTCGTAGCAAGAGTCGCTTTTTATTTAAATGATTTTGCGGAGTATAGTTTTTCTTAATGTAGGGCGAACAAGGCGCAGTGGTAACCGAGTGGCGTCCAAGGACTGGAAGACGAAGTGCCGGTCATCCAGCGGCGAGATGGGCGGACTACATAGTTACTATCGCGGGTAGAACCTGGATGAGGCTGGCACAGGAACGTGGGGCTTGTCACAATAAACGAGAAGCGGGTCAGCAGTGGGTGCAGGCTGTGGATGATATGAGGGCGAACAAAGAATACGTATCATATGTGGGGCGAACCTCGTGATCAAAGTTATTGGTAATTGCCACGCCTCGCTACAATGCGAGGCTTATAACTAGCTAAGCGTGGGTGTACTATAGCCACAACATACTACGTCAAGAATACAGTCGTAGTGTTATGTTATATCGTCAAACCCGTCAGACCCTCATATCCCCTAATGGCCCTCGCTTGCCACTTGCCACTCAGACAGAACTATTCCTAGATTTACATTAGCATTGAATGCTGGAGACCTGTTACCGCATTAAAGGCAGTTCGACGCAATATTGACTGGTAGAATAGTAAGAAAATAGGTGCAGAAGTACCACGGTGTAATTGTTAAATTTAAACAAAGTTGAGCTATTTTTTGCATAAATTTCCATCCTTACTCCAACTCTAGGTAAAGTTCTTAATTCAAAAACTAACTACAGAAACGGGTTTATGTTGTTAGTTTTGTATTAAGAACTTTACTGATCTCGAAATAAAGTTCGAAATCAATAAAAAACGCGCGCCTATTTACCTTATGGATAGGAAAAAACCACAGAAATCCGTGTCCCATTTATTAGATACTCGTTTAGGTTCATCCACGCTTCCTTGATAGTAAGTAGCTTTAAACGGTTTTCTCTATACAGGGTGAAATTTTAATCGTTTTAATCCTCTTAAGGGGTCATTGTACTCATCATTATGAACAACTTTTACTATGGGACCAAACCTGAAATCGCAAAAAAAAAATCAGCTGTTCAGTACATTTATCTACATTTAACTCTTCAATATGTAGGGAGCAGCTGATTTTTTTTTTGCGATTTCAGGTTTGGTCCCATAGTAAAAGTTGTTCATAATGATGAGTACAATGACCCCTTAAGAGGATTAAAACGATTAAAATTTCACCCTGTATATTACCTAGTGTTGCTACATTATTAGGCTAGTAGATGTCACAGCTTGACGTCTAGTCTAGTAGCTTTACACTCCTACCAACTTATCTGTGAAATGGCGAAAATTGGAACTACGGCCGTCATGTTGAAATGTCATTCGATTGTACCGACGCATGTCATTCGATTGTGTCGACGCATCGACGGTGATGTCCTTTTTCAGTTCACAGATAAATTGGTAGGACTGTAATACAAGCTGCCTCCGCAATGTTTCATTTTCAATGAACTTGACATACATTGGCAAGAGTAACCTCATCATCTCAATTAGAGTGACGAAGACGAGTATCAAATACTCGCTAATAAATCAAAACCTATACGGTGTTATTACAAAACGAGGTTTTTCTTCGTCATGGTTTAAACCATTGAGCCAGTTTTTGTAATATGAACCTAGCTTTGATAGAAATACAGTTCTTTATACAAAACTGACAACTTAGTCCGGTACCAAGTTGTCAGTTTTGTAAAACTGACATCTTAACGTGTCAGAATAAAGCTCAAAATTCAAAAAAGGGTCCATGGTTTAAGCCTGGGTTTGAAGATGAACCTTGTTTTGTAATAAGACGGATAGGGTTAGGTACTTCCTGATGACGTAGAATCATGAAATTTGGCAAAAAGCAAGGTCTTACAGCACAAATAAAGGAAAAAGTTCGAAAATTTGGTAATTTTTAGTTTAATCACATTATTTTTTTATTTTGTGATTACCAACACATGTTTTTCAAATATAATTTGGGATAATTTCGTTCCAACTATGGAACCCTTCATTGTGCGTGGTCGGTTTTTTTACAGGCAAAGTCTCATTTTTCTTAAGCTTTAAGTAGATTAGGGTGGTCTGCACCGCAACGAAACGCTTTTTAAATATCCTCCTTCATCACTTTCATACATTTTCTACCGGCACTGGCCGTACCGCACTTTTTTGTATGAAAATGCGTTACGGTGCGGTCCGTCGCGGCTGTTCTGTGTGCTTGGCTTAACTGGTACATTATTATCACTGCTGTTTGCCCTTGGACATTGACACATTAAACATGTTATTTCTACATCGATGTAATTGTATTGTGTACTAATTGTCGATAACGTATAATACTTACGCCAGGAACTTCTGAACTTCATTCGTTGTGTGGAATAGCTTCATTGATCAGGTTTGAGGGTGAGTACGAGAATTTGAAGTGGTTACCTGCTATTTGTGTTGGGATTGATTGTTTAAGCGTGATTTTAAATGGTTCATATGATGATGATGAATCATAGTCATTAATATTATTATGTTAAGATTATTTTACTGGGGAGTTTTTTGCGCCATTTTTTCTTTCCGAAAGCATAACTTATTAGAGTGGTGATGATTTGGTAATTTCGAGGGATAAGTCTCTTTAAACTTTAAAAAATTTAGTCACTTTGACAATAGCCAAAGTGACAAAATTTTTTAAAGTTGTTTATTTTGTACTTATACCTAGTTTATTGAAAGTCAGTGGTAAATAAATCAAACGAATTTAAACCCACTTATACAAAAGTATTTTTATAGTTATTTGACAGTTTAGTTGTATTTAAATGTCTTATTAGCTAATACTCGTAGCATAATCAGCCTATAATGTTCTCACTGCTGGGACACAGGCCTTCTCTTTGTGATCTACAGACCTCGTAATTAGAGCTTCAACTCTATAAAGCTGTTTTTATCCAATTCTGGACCGAAGGTTTAAAGATTTAATAACATCCTAAAATCATTCTGAACTGGAAGATCCTGCTAGTGTCGTTTGAAACTACCGCGAGGACGATTGCATTTACCTGACCAAATCTTTTTACATCCAAATAAGATATTCCTACACGGATTTTATTGGCTTTTGTGAACAAGTTCTATCTTAGTAGCATAGCATAATAGCATAATCAGCTTACGTTCCCACTGCTGGGACACAAGCCTCCTCTCTCTGAGAGTGCGCCGTAATCCACCATGCGGGCCCATTTGTAAGATGTCACATGTCTTCAAATTTTTGGTTCTTAGAGCTTGCCGGTTTCCTCACGATGTTTACCTTCACCGTTTTGATAGCAAGGTTACATGAAATTATTCACACAAAGTAAAGCGCCTGCCTGGATTCGAACCCACGACCTAAAACTCTTAAGTCGGGACCATTACCACTGGGCCACTAATGCTCACAATTACCTAATAGGCTAGATTGTGATGGGAATAAAATTTCACCAACAGTGATAATTTATAAAAGGGGGCAAAAAATATTAGTTTATTGAAACGCTCTTATTTTTTTTTATTTTTTTTTTTCATAATCATAATCATTTATTCATTTGCGAATATGGGGTCACAAGAAAAAGGTCTTAAACAAACCATAGTGTCCATTAGCCATATCCTACCAAAAGGCATGAAAGTCAATGTCAAATAAATCAAACAAACTCAAACCCAACTTTTTACATATGTTGTTTTAGCACAAACCACAGTCCTCACCTAGGTACATTCAAATCGAAAACACGTAAACTGGCGACCAATTAAAATCAATAAAAAGGGTAAACACTGCTACCGACCATCGCTTCCATACATCGAATGAAGCACAAAATGGAAGTACAAATGTCGTAATAATGTCGAACGAAGGTAACATCGCCATTCACCTCTCATCAATTATGGAGGCGCACAATCAAAGCATTCACTCGGGTTTAGTAGAGAGAAAATTGACGATGTTGGTACTGCTATTTTTGACGTTGGGACAATCAATTTTGAAAGGTGTTGTATGGTTTTGGATATGCAGGAATGAAATAATAAAATAAACAAAACTTTTATTGTTTTCCACCACATGAATCACAATGAAAAATTTGTATAATACTTATTAAGGTTGATGATGCCTGGGTAAAATAAAACAAATTCTATTTAGTCTGTCAGTCAGATAAAAAAAAATATTAGACCCCTATTTTTTGCTTTATCATATTAATAAAAAAATACTTAGATAAATCGCAAGAAAGTTGGGTAGTTGGGGTTCGCTACGTCGAAACTATAACAAACTATGTATAAAGTCTAGCAAGGAGTGATGTCTTGCCACATTTTAATTCAATGTAGCGCCGTAATCTTTTGATTACATAAGAAAAAAGAAGAAAATATGTGCCCAATATTTTTTAATAATCTAAGTGACGGACAAAAAATGTTTTTTTGTCATCATCCCTATTGTGTAAGTACATATACAAAAATACATTGATGTTGTGGAGAGTGGAGCCTTTGCTATAGGAATACATGTGTTACAGGTCTCAAAACTACGAGTACTAATACATGATAATGTTGGGTTGGTAGATAAAAAAAATGTCAAGTCAACGGAATTTTAAAATTCTGGCTGAGGACAAAGTTGTTACCTTTATACAATGTGAATACGAAAATAAATAAAACACTGGCAATCTTAATGCATATGAGTATTTTAAAACTATCAAATAAATTCTAACATCGAACATGAAAAGAAGAAAGAAAAAATAACACAAAACACAACACAACACAAAACATAATAACAAACACAACACACAAATACACAACACAAACAACATAACATACATACACAACACAAAACACAACATAATTAATTAACAACAACAAACAACAACAACATTATTAATTATTGACATAATTCGTGAAACACAAAATAAAAATAACAAATAAAAAAGTGAAAATAATGTTAAAATAGTAGTGATGGACTGACTACGGGTTTTGCCAATCATTGATATTATTGATTATTATTATTATTGATTGTTTTATTTGATATTGGTTATATTTGATAAAAATTTTGTATGTAGACTGGGAACATCATTAATTAGAGGTACGAAGTTTATTTTTCTGTCGTTTTTACCTTTGCTGGCAAATTACGTAAAATTTCTAATCCATTGCTTCATAGATGTTTGAAAAATTAGTCTGCTTGAAAAAGTAATAATAACGTAATTAATGTTGTTGAATTGTTGAAATGAAAAAAAAAGAAGAATGAAAGAAAATACATTTATTTAGCACAGACTAACGAAAAGGCACACAAAATAAAAATAGCAGATTAACAATCATAAAAAAACAACATTTGTGATAACAACAACAACAACATGACTATGCAGGAATGTGTGCCTCACGGCTCAGCTATGCCAAAAAGGCCCAGCTCAGCAAAAATGCCAGAAAGCTAGTGCCAGACGCTGGCTTTCAACTGGACCGAAGTGTGAGGTATAGCGGACGTAAATCGGTTTTATACTGCAGTGAAAGGCATTAAAGGCAATAAGTGTGTAATGCAATTACCCCGCAGCGCTCTGCTTTCATATCTTGACTTCTTTGGTGTCTAGAACATGATAGTGGATATCTTTTCTGTCGAGATTTTATATTAAGAGTGACACCAGAGATGGTAGCTGCTGCAAAAGCAATATATTATTTGCATGTTATTTACTTATTTATTGGGTTGCCAACAGAGGGTACACAATTACATACATGCATGCGTGTTAGTCACTATTTAATAATTAAAAAAAAAACTATCACCTATATACCATTCTAAACCTAACTAATATTATAAATGCAAAAGTGGGTTTGTTTGTTTGTTACGCTTCCATGCTAAAACGGCTGATCGAATTTGGATGAAATTTGACAGATAGGTAGCCTGGAACCTGGAAAAGGACATACCTGCATACATAAATACATAATAGGATTGTATACATCCTTCATTTTTTTTTTGTGGATGGGAATCATCAAATGACCTCTCCCGCTCTAGGCGGAGCGGGAGGGCGTGTCAGACTTTTACTAACTAAAACCCACCCGTGTTCCTTCAGTTGCCTGTGCCAGGGCCACGGTATCTCTTTCAAAAACTCGCGACCCGGCGGCATCCGCTCTATCGGACCCCATTATTGCTGACATCTCTTTGAGGCGCGCGTGAAACACGACGCGCCGTCGACCCGGGCCTGGTCCTCACCGGACAGCGAGCTAACCCATTACTCGCCGTCCGCAAGCCCCTAATATTCATCCTGGATCGCAGATGATATCACGAACAACAGCTTAAAATAATTATTATCTGAACAAACGTTACACTAAAAATAACATTCTCAAATGTAATAAAATAAAATTCAAATTCTAACGTTATGCAAAATAGAACCAACGAATTAATAATAATTGCATTTTGCCAGCCTGATACAACATGCATGAGATGGATGCAATAACTGAAATTGGTGAAGCTCTACAGTAGTATACGTCACACGCGGGGTATAATATTTTGTTAATTTAATATGCCTCATGGCCAACTGCTGCATAATATACACCGAGACTCCACTGTCACACGCTTAAGGCCTCTGCCTCGAATTTTGCGGGCAGCGGCGGCGGCAGCGGCAGGATTTTATGCGTAAAAACAAATGGACCGGACCTCCAAAAAAGCGGCGCGGTAGCGGGGCGGGACAATGCGAGACGCGCCGCCGCCGCCGCCGCCCCGCTGCCCGCGAAATTCGAGGCAGAGGCCTTATGCTTATTATATTTGGTGTCGATAATCGTGCTTGCGCCGTAATAAAAGTATCGATAAGCTACATAAATAACTATGATTTCCTAGTTCAACATTTTACTAGCGATTGGGAAAGGAACTATTAAAATGGCTCTGTCGTAGCTAGTTCCCAAAACAAGCTACACAAGGCGTGACTTGGTTTTATTTTATTTTGCGAAAATGACTCGTTGTTGCGCCTAAATACTCCGACATTAGAGTGCACGTTTCTCCGAAAGACCCTTCAATTAGAAGATAGTGGCTTAAAGATATTTGTATATTTTTTTTGTGGATGGGAAATCACCAAATGACTTCTCCCACTCTGTGTAGAGCGGGAGGGCGTGTCAGACTTTTACTGACTAAAACCCACCCGTGTTCCTTTAGCTGCTCGTGCCAGGGCCACGGTATCTCTTTCGAACTACCGCGACCCCGACAACATCGGCCCTATTGGACCCCGTCACTGCTGACATCTCTTTGAGACGCGCGTGGAACAAAATGCGCCGTTGACCCGGGCCTAGTCCTTACCGGACGGCGAGCTGCCCATTACTCGTCGTCCGCAAGCCCGCACCTACGGTGGCCGGGAATCGGCGATAGATTCCCGCCGCCCAGGGCGTCTCCTGCGGCGGCTAGGGGCGCGAGGGCGCGGCTGTTGCCTCTCCTTCACGCGTTCCGCCTCCTCCTTCGCGAGCATTACTGCTTCGCAGAAAGAGGTAACGGCCTCCCATGCACTCTCGCTCCGCACCATGGCCTGGACCAGGTTTGGAAGCGAGAGATCGCGCCGCCGATCGCCTCCGTGAGAACATGGCGGTGCTCCGCCCAAGCCGGGCAGTCCTCCACTGTATGCTCCACTGTGTCCTCCGGTCGATCCACACAATGGTGACACCCGGGCGTTTCCTCCCGCCTTATCCGAAACAGGAACCTTCCGAAACAACCGTGTCCGGTGAGGACCTGCGTCAGGCGGAAGGTGAGGACGCCGTGGCGCCTCTCCTTTGTGACAACCTTATCGATACTTTTCAACGGCTTGAAAAATATCGCGTTTATTTTAAGCATTTTTGCACTGTTGCATAATATACCCCCAGATTTTACTATATGACAATTTGAAACGAACTGATTCATTAGAATTTTGCTTCAATGTAATGGTTTCCAGTTTAATTAATTACATTAGCAAATAAGATGATGTTTAAATTAATTAATTAGGGATATTTATGCAGTTTTGCACTAATTAAAACGTTACGTTGTTATTGTATTTAATTAATTACTTACTCTTTATTTTACAAATGACGTGATTGAATATATAATTTTACTATGTTTTGTTGTTAATTGTACAGGGATTCCTGAAACTTATGACATACGTAAGCAAAATACGCGCGTTTGACGTGGAGCTGCGGACACCAGCCCATTAAATAATATAATGTAGCATAATAATATAATATACCTATTGTATATAATACAATGTAGCATACTCATCAGCCGAAATAAATAATTGGTTCTGCTACTCTAGGAAGAACAGACGATTGGTCTGACAATTTTACACTGTTATGTGTAATAAAACAATAATTATGAACAATGAACCGCAATGCGATGCGCAGATGTAGTGCGCGATGGACATGCATGTTCAAGGTTGGGCAAAGTGTTATTGGGTTTTACCATCACAAATTTCTCAGTAGCAGCCCGGAGTTTGGATATGTGCCCGGTTGGTGGCAATGGGCTCGCCCCTATTACATGAAACTTCAACATAACTGGAAAAATTGGGTCTATTGTAGGTTCACCTCTGCCTAACCCGGGCTAATAGACGTGATGATATTTTGTTATGTAATATTCAATATTTATATGACAACAGTAATAATAATGCAACGAAGTTACATTACAGTCCGGCCGTCGAGAGTATGCGCTCCTGACACCTGTCAGTTGGACAATTTCTAGTAGTAATTAGGATCAAATTCGCAAAACACATTCGTTAGTATGAAACTGATAGATATCATGAACACATTCTCTCGACGGCTGGACTGTAGTTTCTATACGACATTAATGTCGTAGTTCAGTAAATGGTGACAAGCTTGGTTTGTATGGAAATCGTTGACTGCCTCTAGCAGAACCCGCCGAACGTCTCCATGCTCTGTGATTTCTACCCCTGCAGCAAAATAAAACGGGTGCCTGGCAATGTGGGTCTATTATAGGTACACCTCTGCCTAACCCGGGCTTACAGACGTGATGATATTTTGTTATGTAATATTCAATATTTACATAACAACAGTAATAATAATAATGCAACGAACTTACATTACAGTCCGGCCGTCGAGAGTATGCGCTCCTGACACCTGTCAGTTGGACAATTTCTAGTATTAATTAGGATCAAATTCGCAAAACACATTCGTCAGGATGAAACTGACAGACTGTAGTTTCTATACGACATTAATGTCGTAGTTCAGTAAAGGGTGACAAGCTTGGTTTGTATGGAAATCGTTGACCGCCTCTAGCAAGACCCGCCGAACGTCTCCATGCTCTGTGATTTCTACTCTGCAGCAAAATAAAACGGGTGCCTGGCTGATAAGATAACCGACGTTTAAAATCTGGTCATGGCACGTGACTACACAGGATTTAGCTTTGACGCGAGGACTAAAGGCAAAACGTCCCAATTAGGACGTTTTTGAGTCCTCGTACGCGCGCTAGAAACATAATATCTGCCTCTTTTTAACCGATGAAAAAAAGGACGAGGTTCTCAATTCAACACGTATGTTTTTTTTATGTATGACCATTTCAAATTTATTAACTTTGCTTGGGTAGTTTTTGAGTTAACTTCAATAATACGTATTTTTCCGCCACTTTTATATGGATGATGTTCTAGTTTCTTTTGCAGGTAATGGTATTAGAATTGGTGTGAGGTAGGCACAGCAACTAAAAAGTGAAAAATAAAAACTGTTTTATATCTATACGAACGAATTGAGTTAACCTCCTTTTTGCAGTCGGTTAAAAAAACAGCCGACTTCCAAAAACAACACTACAAAGTGAAAAATAACTTTAATTTCGGAAGTCGGTGGCAAAAACCGAAAATACATTTCACCAGACACCGACTTCCGAAATTAAAGTTATTTTTCACTTTGTAGTGTTGTTTTTGGAAGTCGGTTGTATTTTTTTGTAAAAAAGATTGAATTTATATACTCATTGGGCGGGGAGCAGTGGTGGCCCAGTGCTAACGGCCCCGACTTACGATTCGGGTCGATTTGGGTCGTAGGTCGAACCCAGGCAAAAAAAAAACAAAATAACATTATATTACTTTGTGTAATTTATTTCATCACCGCTGCTCTCAAAACGGTGAAGGAAAACATCGTGAGGAAACCGGCTTAGCCTAATAGAACCAAAAAATCGAAGATATGTGACATCTACCGACCCGCACTGGGCTCGCGTGGTGAATTATTATGGCCCACATCCACTCACAGAGTGGAGGCCTGTGTCCCAGCAGTGGAAACGTTATACGGTGATTATGGTGGGGTGACTGGCTGATATTATGGAAAACAATATATACCGATACCAATATATCCGAACCTAAAATCTTATTCATGCAGACAGTCACCAAGATTCAAGCTATAAAAGTATCTCCATAGGCACGTACCGCTTCCAAGAATAGTAAAATAGTAGGAAAAGATCATAAACGTAACTTTATTATACGTTTTACTGCCTCATCTTTTCTGAATATGCCGCTGTCATATTTATGTTTCATTCTTTCCTATGATAGACTGTTATACATATAAATATGACAGAGGACACAGGCCTATTCCTGTGTTATTCTTGAGATTTTATTTTTATTCCTTGGATTTTGTTTTTTTGGACACGATTTTGTATGTATTGTATTTTATTAGGTATTATTGTATTTTGTTTTGAAAAATATAGAAGGAAAAGATATGTCTTTCATGTCATGTTTTTTTTTTGTTTGTCTTTTTTACGTTATGTCTTTTTGTCAATTTATTTAAATTGGGATATGGGCAGGATCATGATGATGGTTGTGATGTATTTATGACTGTAGGGATTGTTTTTGATTTTTGTAAGTTTTATTATTTGGTGGTATAAAATAAATGTACTTACTAAGATCAATTTATTGCAAAATAAAACACAATTTTAATGTTTCTATCTTTATTTGTCAAAGTTTGCCTTACCATTAGTTACATAATCATTTTAATTATCAGTTTTCTACGATTTGTCAATTGTCTTTGAAAATTAATCCAACTTTTATCCAACGACGGCGACGTACAACTGTCTACCGCACATTATTGCATAATTGTAATAAATAAAAATAACAAATAATTATTTTTACAATAAATTATTATTAACTTACTATTTACAAATAATTATTTACAATTTATATTACACTTTATAATATTTTATCCTATTTAAACATTCGACTAGAAAAACAACTACAAAATAACAATACAAGTATAATTCCGTGCTATTTTATTTTCGATCGTGTACTTAAAAATCTGTTTAAATATAATTATTTACAACAAATTTCTTAACAATTAAATATAACATTTATATCTGGAAACAATAATTGTGTAATAATTCTAACATAGATTTATCTAAGTGTTAGAAACAAAAAATATAATATTATTTCCTAAAAATTTTACAAGTCTTTTAGATTTCAATAATAAACATTAAATTAAATTACATTTACAAAATTATTTTACTCAAATTGCTCTAAAAATAAATTAAATTATAATCATTTTATTTATTCTTTCCTCTTCGCAATTTTGTAGGATAGAATTGAAATTGCTAAATAATACCTAAAACTTAAATTAAATTGCTAAAAAGATTTCGCTAAGGGAATAGAAGGAAAAGTATAATTGCTACCTCAAAATGTAAGAGATTGGCAAATAAAATAATTCGTTGAAAGGTTTTTAAAAAGCTTTTGTGGAAATTACCTACTAGTCTTAGCAGCAGAATAATTCTTAAAACATAGGAAGAGGACCATGTCCATTTTCACTAATATTAAAGAATTGCCTTTTTAATGTGCCAATAGTTTATCCAAACATCATTTTAGTAGATTGCATTTTATTGTTCTTTAGAAGTTATATAAAATCGGTTGGAAGTGTACACAAAGGCCTTTTGTCCAATGCAATGTCTACGGGACGTCAACGAGAACGAGATGACGGCACCGAAGTAGCGATACATACATTTACTATGGCCGCGTGTTCACCGCCCGCCGTCACCGCGACGTCACATTCGGTACGAATAATCTCGTTTCTCGTTGACGTCCCGTTGACATTGTGCGGTAGACAAACAGTGATAGAGCGTCGTTTGTCGTTAGTAGTCGTTCTCTTGTTTTTTTTTGAAAATACTGGTCTACTTGGACAGGGCAATCTGAACAGGGGAATCTACAGCAGATTAATTTGACCGGATATGCACAATGTCACATACGCGAAATAGCCGAAGTATTCTGTAAAAATCTCACCGTAAGAACTTTGGTGAAATGAGCTGTCATTCCACATTATGCACATGGATTGACACTATTGACAGCTCACTTCACGTATGTTTTCACGGTGAGAGATTTATAGAATGCATCGGCTGAACTGTTTAGTGTGAACGACTTGCTACAAACAGAAATCATTGCAGCGATCTTGAGGCCGTAAACGCACATGGTATAGAATATATCGCTTAAATCAAACGGATTTGAAGGTAGAACTGAACATGTATGGTAGCTTTTGGGCTGTGTTTCATGAAATTAATATAATATCGAAGTAAAAACGCTTGTCGCTTTTGCCATTTTCACTGACAGTTAAAAATTCTACTCTTTTTTTATTTTACATTCGCTATCTCTTATAAATTATACCACGCTTTTCTCAATGGTATACCTATCTAACATTAAATTAGGTTTATTTACATTTTGCCGAAATTAGAAGGCCATTTTCTTGAATAAAATAGTATATTGGATAAAGCTGGGTCAGTGTTCATAGAATGTTCAAGATGGTGCAACTACTGGTAAATGGTGTTTCCAGTTCCAAATGTTGTATAAATATAAGATTTTATTAATTTAAATTAATATAAAAAATATATTTTTAATTTAAATAATTAAGAAACTAGTTTTAAAATAAAACATTTACAGACAAGGAGTTACTAAGAATTTAATTCAATATTTCGAGCTTGGTGGAATTTACTTTTCAAAAATAATTTTTATTTGGAAGATAACAAAATAAATTGGAATTGAAAATGTCAGGGTTAACAAAAAAACATTTACAGAGTAACCCCTTATTTTTATGTTTTATAAAATGTGTGTTGTTAGTAAAGAAATACACTTGTATAATTAATAAAGACAAATGGGGTAAAGCTATTTGGTTTCCTATGACGGTGGCCGCCACATAACGGCCACAGTGACGGCTATCATGAAAGTGATGGCATTGGGGTTTAACTTGACGGTATCAAAAAACGCTCTCTAGGAAAACACACCAACATACTTTCATAATAACGTTACAGTGACGTCATTCGACGGTAAACTGCAGACGCTATGTGGCGGCCACCGCAATCTTAGGATATCCTAGCTTTTGTTATGTACTATCATTATAAAGACTTAATTAACTTTTAGTAAAGTCTCTTATAAAGAAACTATACATTACAAAGATAATTCCGGCAATAGAGTGAAATTCAAATTCAGAACATACATACATAAACGCACGCCTTATCCCATGGGGGTAGGCAGAAACTAAATAATTAATTTTACAAAATAAATAATTACAATAATAATTATTCGTATTATTAACATGAAGGCTATTCTTTACACAGTTCAATGAAAAAGGTTTTCTTATGAATAATAGTTACGGATGTGAATTATTTGAATGCGATAGATTACACGTGAATTCCTGTTTTCTGGTAATAAAAATAAGAAAATAATATTTATGTATACCTACATAGGTTTAAAAAACCAATTCTAAATAAATTAATCCAAATTGTATCGCTGTCGTCAAATGAAAAATTTAAGTAACATTGATAATTCGAAAGTATTTTTGCAGAACGACGCTTAAAATATTAGAAACATAAAAAAACCTGCATGTAAAAAATACAGCTGACGTGCATCCCGCACTTCTATACTACAGTAATATATCTATACATATATAGTCACGCTTGTAACTGCACCTACTATGACAAAAGTGTAGTGACGGTTAGAATGTTACACTTTTTTCGGTCTAGCTCTCATTCGCCAAGTAAATAATAAAAAATTGTTTAGTTCTCACCATTAGAACGCTTAGAATGCATCATTTACATAATGAAAATGTAAAGGGGTGGGATCCTGGTGTCCTGAAACACAGGCCACGAGCCTAGCTTAGGCACCAGTCTCCCACAATATTGTATACTTATCTGAATTGTGTATTCAGTGTCGAATCTGATCAATGTAAAGTAATTTATATACAAATTGTGGCGAGAAAAAAAAGTTGATTGTTGTATTAAAAGTTACAATTACAAACAGGTACATGACAAGTATTAGAACTTTTTTGTGGTAGTCATAATAAGGTGCACAGGGACCTGCACCTGAAGCGCCTGAACTAGGCGGGAACCTGTATCTCTGGGGATAGTGTTTCGTTTTTTTTTTTGTGTGTCTCTACTACATATAATTCGTCTTATTTAAAATTAGAGAGTGCGAGAGTTTGTTGGAAGCTTGAAGATATGAGGTGTGGATGTGGGTACAAATTGTGTGTTATTATGAGTGGTGAAATAGAGGAATATGAATGAATGATGTAGTAGTGAAGTAAGTGAGGAATGTGTATGTGTTTGAGTGGTTAGTGTGCAGAGTATAACGTGCGATAAGGAACTTCGTACCAAAAACTCATTTTTAAATCTGTGCCTGTTCCATGACGCAAAAATAAATTCCAATAAATGTTACAAATACTGAACCAAGAAACTATCCTTTAGCAATACAAAAGCCAACGAAAACGTGTTTTACAAAACCAAATCCAAAACGTAATTCTATAAAACCACTGAACACGCTCATTGAACTAAAAATCCGATTGACAAAATCGAAATTGACACTTCAGAAGCAAGGGAAGGATACCTTGTTACTTGAATATTTGATCGCCCATTACAACTCGTCCGTTAAAATCCTTTCATTTATAACCCATTGACCTATCCTGACACATTTAAAACCCATTGTACCGGTACTGACACATTTAAGTTTATAAGTACTACAACGCTAGGAATTAATTTAATCATTTGCGAGATAGTTACGGCATAGCGCGCACTACAGTGCGTTTTTTTACCGCAAAATCTATGAAGTATGGAATGTCATAGAAGTGCGCGCATTGCGATGAAAAAAAAAACGCATGCGGTTAATTCATAGTTGGCCATCCGCTGCAAATTTGTGGTGAATCTACCGCACGTATATTGTATCGCAATAAGAATGCACTGCAGTGAAAAAAAAAACAGCGATACCAAGCAGTAAATAATATCCTTTTTTTTTTTTTTTTGATACGCTCCTAAATTTTTATATCTTACGAAAAAGTAAGCTTTAATAGGCCAGGGCCGTCAAGGGATGCATCTAAAACTGTTTGGGGACGAAAATTTTACTAATTAATTAAATATTTTTTGTTATACATCTACTTGTAAAGATTTATAGTATGGGAAGGTGCGTATTTACGCGATCAAGTTTTTAAACCAGGTATTTACTTGCAAGTACGCACCAGGTGCTGATGCGAAATACTCGCAAGACTTCAAAGTATTTTACTCAGCTACTCCCTCCGTTGACGCACGACGCGATACTGCTCCTTATTTATGTTTAGATATGGATCAATGTTATATGCAAGTATTGTTATTTTAAAGGTTTGGAAGTACCCTTTTTGCACACGCGATTGTATTCCTTACGTGTGTGAAATTATCGATCAATTTTCGATGCAGAAAGAAAATACTTGAAAGTATCTCGAGCCCTGGTTTTTGGCGCTGGTATCTAAAGGTACATGAAAGCCCTGGTACTCGATTTCGCAAGTACGAACCTTACCAACCACATTACTGTTACTGTTAGGCTGCTTCATCCCACTGCTGGGCATGCCTCTACCCATGACTTCCAGCTCTTTCAATCCAGGGCTAATGTGAACAACTGGTCGTTTGTTTTTTCCAGCTCGTCCCGCCGCCTTCTGTGTGTCTGCCGCGACGCGTTCTAGCTGTGTCCGGGCTCCACATAGTGGTTATTTTGGCTGACAGCTCATTGGGTATACGGCAGACGTGGCTAGCCCTGTCCGATTCTGCTTAGCGGCTTTTAGAGCAACGACAGTAATCCGTGTTTTGGAGTGCAGTGTGGTTTTGTGAAATAATGAAGGTTTTCATGAAAATTCACGCAACCAGTTGGCGCCACATTGACAAGAGGTCTTCCATTTCGACAATCAATATAAAATATAAATATGATGACGTTCATCCTTCGTTTAATTCATTTGTTCATAATTAGTCACGACTATAGAAAATATAGGCGCTTTGACACTTTTGACAGGTGTCTGGACCTGACGTCTCAGTGCTGCCACCTAGTGAATGTGATTTCAGAAAACCCTCATTACCAGACCAATTGACAAACCAAATTATTTTATCAAATTATAATTTGGTCAGTAATTTTAGTACGTAAAGCGTACCTTGGGCACAAAGCTAGTACGTTCCTAATTAACCATACACAGAGGCCAGAGTAATTTTCATGTATACTTCCTACGTGCAGAGATGAGAGTAGAGTAATTACAAAGAAACTACAGTTAGTTCAAAATCTTGTTTCCAATTGTTATTTCCACTTAAACAAATATCAACTTTATGCCAGTGTAAATTAAGCTGTTGATTTAAGAATGACTTTAAGCATTATTAAAAATAATAAAAAAAATAAGTTGAAGCGCAAAATGAACTTTAGGTGTTAAGTTGATTTTACAAAAACACATATTCGTTTACATGTTAGGAAACTAAATCGCGAACGCAGTATAGATTGAATGATTCAACTGAACTAACCAATACAAATACTGTCTCGGCTCTTTTCCATAGGAAACGACCAATTGGAACCATGCACCTAGCTTCTGACGTTTCATAAGTGCCCATGTTTATGTGAAATAAAAAAAAAATGATTTTGAATAATGAGGTTAATTGTAAAGAGCAATACAGGTATTTCATTGTTTCAAAAACAGATAAGACAAATCTTTCGTAACATACAAAATTTCACATCCGCAACAATTATTCCCTTACCAAAGTCTAGTTAAGACTCATTTATTCATAACAACGCCATATCATAATGTTGTTTCATAGTACCTTGTGTAATTTTCATCTGAATCCATCAACGGTGCTCGTGTAGAGAGTCGCAAGCGTGCAGTATAATGAAATGAGTAAATTAACCGACAATGCGCAGGGAGATGCTGTGTTTGCATTACCATGCTGCATTGCTGCTGGATGTTCGCCTGTTGGAAAAGAAGATTTTCTGTTAGGTAATGATTTTTAGGACTGAGATTTAAGAATCAAAGCTACTTAGGGTATAACATTTTCTTTGAATTTAGTTTGCATCAGTACTTGATATTTCTCGGGACCCTGGGATCCCGGACTTTTGTAAAGCGTACGAGGGCCCGAAACCAACTCACAGAGGCCCGTTAAAGGTTTTAAATGAGGTATCAACCGACGATTATTCCTATTTGCACTATGCAAGTGCACCAAAGGACAACCACCGGTGAATGCAGCACTATTGCAGAACATGGAAACAAACATAAAAACATTGGGCTATGGGTTTGGATGGCTATTGTGGATTGGTTACCTTAAACTATGGAAAAACTATGTCCCCTGCCGGAACAATGTTCTAAACACTCAATAATGGGCCCCCGGTAACTGTCGCTAGCACATAGTGACGTAACGCCAAGGGGGCAAAACAAATTTATTCATATAAGGCGAAAGCGCCAGGGTAGCCCGCGAAATTCTAAATTTCTTACGTTTTTTACAATTTGCAAGTCAGTATGTATTAGGTTACTACTCGCGAAGTAAATCGAAGCTGCTTAGCTTCGATTTGCCCTTCCTTCCTTCCTTTCCTTCCGAAGTGCCCTTCTACACTCTCCTAATCGCTTGATTAGGAGAGTGTAGAAGGGCACTTCGGTTCGCTTCGTGCAACCGTTTTTAACCGCTTTCAACTTCGGCCAGTCCTTCGTCGAAGCAACTTCGCGAGTAGTGGCTTTAGCATATATTGAGACATCATAATATTCCAGCCTGTAACCTAAAATTTTATAAAATTTCCAATTTTGACAGCTCTTGTTATCTTCTATCTCTTTCTTGTTCTACTCTCAAGTGAGAGACAACCATACTTATAGTTTATTTCAGTTCTCTCACAACACAATCAGGGCTGCGTCCATGTGACCCTTGCTACCTATGAAGGTACTTGCTGCGAATGTAGGTCACCCCATATCTTAAACAAGGGTGATGTAAGTGCCAACTTAGAGATTATATCTGATGGAAGGGGTAGAAAATTCAAGTGAAGTGTGTACTTAAGTAGACTTAGATAGTATAATAAGCTTAATTTGGTACTCGCAAGTTAAATCGGTACTAAAATATGGATGGAACAAAAATCCATATTTGTATAATGTTTATGCTATTTGAGAGGTCCTGAGCTCGTGGCTAAGTAATAACAGCCGCAGGGCTTGATCTATTTGGTTAAGCTACGCTTGCCGGGGTTGGCCCGTGGATGGGCGACTATATCTATATAATAATATAGATTCTTTAGAATTGAAATAAAGACGAAATTGCGTTTCTCTGTAAAAATCAAAGAAACAACATTTAATGCCTCTATTTCCAATTAGTAAATTAATTTCCAATAGAATAATTGTAACCGAAATAAATATTCAATGTTTGATTGATAGCAGGAGGAGGAGCTCGTGGCTAAGTAATAACAGCCGCACGGGTCGATCCATCAGGTTAAGCTACGCTTGCCGGGGTTGGTCCGTAGATGGGTGACCATCTTTACATACCGAGACTCCTCCGTGCCTCGGAAAGCACGTTAAGCCGTTGGTCCCGGCTGTCATTCGTGGATCTTTGACAGTCGTTACGGGTCGTCAGAAGCCCGAAAGTCTGACAACCAGTCTTACCAAGGGGTCGTATCCAAGGGGTCTGGGTTATCGTATTACCCAGTTACTGGGTTGTGGAGGTCAGATAGGCAGTCGCTCCATGTAAAATAATGGTATTCAGCTGCATCCGGTTAGACTGGAAGCCGACCCCAACATAGTTGGGAAAAGGCTAGGCAGATTGATTGTTTGATTGATAGCACCTGTCAAAACATCAGAAGTGACGTGTCCTAACACTATGGCCGTAGTTGCCAGTTGTATGAGTATCAAATAAGATTAAAGATGCGATAACTGTAAAGAGAAGTCTTGACTGACTGAATGGCTGATTGACTGACTCATCAACGCCCAGCCTAAACCTATGGACCTAGAAAGCTGAAATTTTGCACAGAGGTTCCCTTTGTAATGTAGACACTAGACAAGGAATAAGGAAGGATTTCTCAGTAGTACGTTCCCGTGTGATATTATCCGACATGCATGCGGGCGAAGCCGCGCGGGAAGTGCTAGTCTTTACATACCGAGACTCCTCCGTGCCTCGGAAAGCACGTTAAATCGTTGGTCTCGGCTGTCAATCGTGGATCTTTGACAGTCGTTACGGGTCATCAGAAGCCTGAAAGTCTAACAACCAGTCTTACCAAGGGGCCGACCCCAACATAGTTGGGAAAAGGCTAGGCAGATTGATTGATGATTTATGTTATTTGAGAAGATTTAAACAAGACGTGTAAATTGGTTTTTCATTTCAACTGCCAGCATCTGACGTTTTATGAAGATTTAACTTTACGATAGTCAGCTCTGAATAGACAGATTTACTCATCGTTGATATACTGGCTTTTCAGCACACGTAGTATGCCAGCTGGATAAACTGACACACGTCGTAAGCTCAGTCATGGTCCTTTTTTTCATCATTATTTGCCTAGCCTTTTCCCAACTATGTTGTTGTCCGCTTCCAGTCTAACCGGATGCAGCTGAATACCATTATTTTACATGGAGCGACTACCTATTTGACCTCCACAACCCAGTTACCGGGTAATACAATACCCCTTGGTAAGACTGGTTGTCAGACTTTCGGGCTTCTGACGACCCGTAACGACTGCCAAAGATCCACGATTGACAGCCGGGACCAACGGTTTAACGTGTTTGCCGAGGCACGGAGGAGTCTCGGTATGTAAAGACGGTCGCCCATCCTCGGACCAACCGCGGTAAGCGTAGCTTAACCTGATCGATCGACCCATGTAGCTGTTTTTTTACATATTGGGTGCGAAACCCAATAAAATGAAGCACACAGCATGATGAACAGGGGCTTACTATGACGTGTAAAGCCATCATTGTTCCAGTGTAAGAAAGAGATGGAGCAATCTACCCATAGCACCATCTTTTTTTCACAACGGAATCGTGATGGCATTAATACGTCATAGTACGGCCCCAGGTATGCAGTATAAGAAAATGCATAGCTTTATAAGGTATTATGAACACACTCTAACTAGTTTATAGAATCTCACCATTTATGACATGCACGTTAACCGAAGCCGCTTCGGCCATCGTCGGCACACAGCTATAGTTCCCGCTATCCCCTGGAAGGAGCTTCTCCACCGTCAGCCGTGACGTCAGTTGCTCCGTCCATTCCGTCTTCAGTCTCACACGAGGCTCTTCTTCTTGCAGCTCGTTCTCTTCTAGTTCCTTATATTCTATTATGTTTGATCCTGGGGAGGGAGATTTTGGTTCGATTATGTAATTTGAGTTTTATTCAGTGGTTGGTGTTAATTATTTGGAAGTAATCAATTAAAGGAGAGTAGTGGTGGCCCAGTGATAACGGCAGTGACTGACAAGCGCTTTACTTTGATTTAATTATTTCATCACCATTGTTCTCAATACAATACGGTGAAAGAAAACATCATGAGGAAACTAGCATGTTCTAGAATCAAAAATTCAAAGACATGTGTGACATCTACCAACCCGCACAGCAGTGCTATTCTGTACAAATCTCACCGTGAAAACTTAGGTGAAGTGAGCGTGGAGTGAGCTCTAAATAGTGTCAATCCCCTAGCATCAGGCATAATGACAACTCACTTCACCTAGGTTTTCACGGTGAGATTTGTACAGAATAGCACTGCTGGGTCCGCGTGGTGGATTACGGCCCACTCTCTCCCTCTCATAGAGAGGAGGCCTGTGTCCCAGCAGTGGGGCCATTATAGGCTGATTACGCTAATCAATTAAATAATTGTTATGAATCTAGCATTAATTTTTCAAGTATGGTTTAATCATTAATTGTACAATCTAAAGACCATTACATCCGGTTCTTGGTAGCTTATTATTTTTTCTCTGTTATCTCATATGTTGCGATTTGATTTGATTGGCTATTGTTCTTACATATAAATTTTAATCTAAATAAGGTTTAAATTATAATTTACAAGGTTTACTGAATTGATATTGATTGGAAACTGGACTCATCTTCTAAAAATACTGAACTTTTTTTGATTGCATAAAGGCACCGCGTGTCGTGCGATGACCGGTGCCTTTGTGTCGCGCGCGCTTCGCGTCGCGTGTCGCGCCTGTTTGGTGGAGCCTTCAGGGATCAGGGAAATTAATTGTTTCTTAAATTGACTACCAACGTAATTGTCCGTATATTCACATCACAAGTGTAATTCTTTGACAGTTTTATGAAAAGGCACAAACACACGGCAAAATACCGTAGCGTGTCATTTTATAAACACTTTATTTTTCCGACCGTACATGCATCCAAACTTTAATGATGGGTGTTTAAAGAAAATAGTACAGATTATATCAGGGATAAACAATAATTAGACTTATTGGAGGTCTGTTTTTAAAAATAATTTGGCTGTCCAGGTCCGTTTGGATTAGGTTGCTACTAATAACCAAGATAAAACATGAATTAATAAATCAAACGACAAGAAACCTTAATATTTTTTATCAAGTACAAAAATAACAAAGTAAGTAATTAAACTTAATGTGAAAGATGACACTTTTTACCTTGAACTACTCGTATCTGTCTGAAGTCTGGAGTAAAGAAGCTAAAACTATTTTTTTTTTAATATTTCCTTTTATTAATATTTTTACTTTTTTCTTATTATTTACTTTTTTTTCTCGAAACGGCTTGTTGACACTTCCCGCGACCCAAGGGCTGGCTTTTACCTTAGCCTGAGGCTAAGCATTGTCATACAACGTGGCAATGCCGCCAGTCTCTTGGGTATGGCGGATGAATTTTTCGACGCCATGTTTTAGTTTGTGAATAGTTTTAGTTATGTTAGGATATTATTATAATTTTGTTATTTTTAGGTTATGTTTATGTTACATTTAAATAAATCCACTTATCTTTTTAGTTTTAGAATATACATTTTACTGTTTGCTAAGCTCCGCACCAAGTAGGTCGGCGGTCCGGATCCAGTCCGCGGTCCGCCATTTGGTGCCTCCTGGGATAAACCTTTTTTCCATTTACAAATTGAAATAATTATGTTCTAGGATAAATGTATTACTTACCCTTATACCAAAATATCGTGCCCAGGTCGTGAGGACCCTGACTCAATATACACGTCAGTGACAGTGAGCTGCCAGTTTTCACGTACAAGTCCACCGGACCCAGGATGTGTGCTTTTGCTTCTGTTGACAAAAACAATGGTAAGAATTATTATTCATGACAAAACAATTGATATTTACATGAAAAATATCAACATCAATCAAGTCGTCATGTAGGATTGAGGAAAGTTTTGAGTATGAATGTCGATGTCTATCAGTAGGAAGGACAATGAAACGATGGATGGGTTGTGTGAAAGATGAGATGGCTAGAAAGAGGGTGACTACCGAGATGACGACTAATAGAGAAGTATGGAAAAAGGGACATGTTGCGCCGACACCAAATAAATTAGGATAAGGGCAGGAGAATGATGATTTACGTGAAAAATATTATTAAAATTATCAAAGTTGCCCTTTATCATAGGAGTGTCAACAAAAACAAATCCTACAGGCAAAAATACTGAAACTTTGAATAATTATATGGCGGCTGGACAAATCTTTGATTTGTCCGTAAAACCAGTCTCTGATTTGTAACCAATCACTTAACTGATTAAAAACTGACAAAAGATTTCTACATGCTGAAATGAAAATCAAAGAAGTATCTAACAAATCTATATAATTAAAATGAAATGTTGTTCATTGATAAGCGCATCTCTTGAGAACGGCTGAACTGATTTGGCTTTTTTGTGTTCATAATAGTCCAAATTAGGTTTTTTTTTTGGAAAGTAAAAGGGAACGTCCTTTTTTTTATGGGGTTATTGTATGCATTATTGAAACACAACAGGACAACATATGTTGGGTCAGCTAATACATAATATTTATTATTTATATTATTGACAGAGTTCCACTAGATCTTCTTTATCTTCGAGTTTTCTTATTGTTTATAATTAAAAAGTTTCTTGACTAATTAATAATGGCAAAATGCATGGTTTTATGGCAATTAAAAAGTTATAGAGTAAAAGTTTACAATTGAATTTGAACTCTTTTAAAACACTATTTAAATTCTAAATTCTAGCCTTTAACTGTACTCAACCACATGAGATGTTGTACAAGTTTGTGCACGTCCCCAAGGAAATTACTTGCTAAGATTTCTTAACTAGTAACTAGCTTAAAGAACTTTGGATCTGATTCCCTTAATTCATCAGTATTTATGTAGTTCTAAACTATACCTAATCTTATTCTAGATACTAAAAGCAGGATTGCTATATGAATAACTAGCAACGCCCCGCGGTTTCACCAGCGTAAGTCTCAAAGCCTTAAAAATATCGGGACAAAAAGTATTTTATGTATTAGTTCAGGTCATAAACTATGTGTGTGCCAAATTTCATCAAAATACGTTCAGCACTTTTTGCGCCAAAAAGTAACAAACATACATCCGTCCTCACAAACTGTCGAATTTATAATATTACTAGCTGCGCCCCGCGGTTTTACCCGCGTAGACGGAATAAAAAGTAGCCTATGTGCTAATCCAAGGTATAAGCTATCTACGTACCAAATTTCATCGGTCAAGCCGTTTGAGCGTGAAGAAGTAACAAACATACAAACACACACAAACACAAACTTTCGCCTTTATGATAATATTAGTGTGAAGTGTGATTAGGATGATCTCTTTCATTGCTAGATAGTCATCCCCATTTAAAAATGAAACTGGATTAAGAGTTTTGCCTACAAATCTTATTTACAAGTCCATAAATATTCATCACGAATAACTAAATGATTACATTTAGTTATTCCCCACAGCAGTTTTAAAGAAACAAATATTCAGCTTTGCAAACCCTCATACATTTTGTAACGACTAATTCCAAGTCTTTTTTACAAATTAGACAATTTCCAGACTTTGTTTTGCCGTCCTGAAATTACTAAAAAGCAAAATCTCCTAGCTCAACATTACCAAGACCGTAACAACATTTAAAATTCAAATTATACTCCTTAAAATGAAAAATGTATTCGCCAAATCCACTCAGCTCATATGACAGAAATTCTTACACACAACTGTTCTCCATAACAATAATAATTCTATGAATATATAAGAGTGTTGGGTAATAGCTGAGATAAAAAAAACTCATTTTCTCGTTTACTGTCCCAATTCCGCAAGAGATGTTGTCTGTTAAGATATTAAAGACGCAAGAGCCTATCAAGTACCTTCAAACCGTGATACAGCACGTCTATAGTAGAAAGAAAATGCCCCTTAAAACGATGAAGAAAAAATTAGGCCAAGATTAAATCTGGCGAAGCTCAAAGGTTGCGTTGAAGCCCTCATTTCACATTGTTATCCCCGGATTTTAAAAGTTCAAGAGGGTTCATGCAAGGAGTTTCTCTAGTCACGGCTAATAAGTAAAGATAAAGACAAATTGGGGGCTGTTATGTACCTTAAACAGATAAATAAAGTAAATGAAAAGAAAGTGCCGGTTAACAACAAATATTATGCTGTTGTACACGGTCTTATTTAAAAAGCCAAGTTCAGTAACTAAGAAAATAATCGTCTCAGCAAACAATTTTAAATTTGCATAACTGTTTCTATAGACTTTGTAGTCGCTATGTTAACTACAGCGACAACTAACAATAACTATAAAGTGAAACAGTTTCCAAGAAAGTTAAGAGAACCCAATTAAGTTATGAAAATAATGGAGAATCTCACAGAAATAGCTTTTTTACCTCTTTTTGAGCAAAGAACCTCAGAAATGAATGATGAAAATGAATACAACCATGAATTTAATTTTATCGTTCGCTTTATGTATGATATCAAGCTTAATGATATACTAGTGTAGCACGCCAAAGTATAAATTATATAATGGCGCAATTACCAACATTTTACGTGTAAATAAGTTTCGTTGTGATCTTGTGAAATATATTTACGTTATGAACCATGAATACAGATAATGAAATTTACCTTTCATATTGTACCCTTAGTTGAAATATTATATTAGGTTTTGCTTCTAAGTACTCATTGAATCAATTTTATTTCAGATTCATTGAGTTTTATACGCAACAATATCATTTCATCTAATTATGTTTATGCCACATTCTTTTCTCTTACATCTAAACTAATTACTGCTTTCTAAAAAGATATATTATTAAAAAAATGTTATTATCGGCTATAATTTTGGCACCAAATCTATCATTCATTATGGCCTCACCAAAATATCTATATAAATCAAAACTTCGTGTGACAGCCGTAATCCCCAAAAACATCTTAGCGTTTGATCCACTTACTTCGTAAATATTCAAGTTTGGGAGGCATGTTTTGCTGTGTCATTAGAGCGGCTCAAGTGAGGCGAGTGGCAAGACAGCGAAGCATTAAGTGCTCAGGAAGCTAGGAAAATTGCAATGTTAAGTGACGTCACTTTTACCCTTTGTATTGTATGTAGTTGGAAAGTTTGCGGTGAAACTTAGACTGCGTCAGTAGTGAACTTTCCTATTTCGCTTAGTTTATGCTTCATTCAAGTTATTTGACGCTTTGCTTCTGGATTTGAGATTATCTCGTTAGTGTTTGAGAGTTTTGATTGGCTGGCACAGTTTTGTGTTGGTAATCATAACTATTATTATAAATGCGAAAGTGAGTTTGTTTTTTATTATTTCTTACGTTTTCACAACAAAACGGCTAAACGGATTTGGATGAAAATTGGCACATGGCATTGTGGCACCTTGACTTGGATTAGAACATAGGATACTTTTTATCTCGATAGTACGTTTCTGTGGGATGATTTGTGTTACTGGGTTTCCGTGAAATTCTTAATACCAGCCTGACTGGCAAATAGCAATAGGCTTACCTAGTACATGTAACTTATAACATAACTGGCGAAATGAGGGTGAGGGTACTGTTTATTATTATACTCGCATTAATTTAGAATTTCACAATCAATTCGGGTTGTACTCTGCTTATATGTAAGTAATAATGTGACCCCTGTTATTGTTGTACGGGTGTTTTCTTTAATATTCATTTTAGTTTATAAGACAGCTATGTATGCCATGTACAAACTACTTGTGAATAAAAATTTTATTTATTTATTTATTTAATGTAATTCAATCATGATTCGAAAGACACGTGGTGCCATCTATTATATTAAGAACGTTATAACAGTACTTTTTTTCGGGATGAAAGGTAAGCTATGTCCGTTTTTGTACACCTAAAAACGTATATGCAAAATTTCAGGATGATCGGTTCAGTGGTTTAGGCGTGAAAAGGTAACAAACAAATAAACTTACTCTCGCATTTATAATATTATATATTAGTTAGTTACGTTTAGGATTTTCATTGTGTGATTTATGACCGTAACAATTGTTTACAGTCACGTTAAAGTGAATCGGAGCGTTGGTAAGGGACGTTTAAATAAAACTGCGTTGGATTTATTTGATAAAGAATTCAGTTCGAAAGTAGTTTCGTGCATCTAATCAATCAGGAAACGCTGGCGTGACGATTTAAATGGCTTTTCAAACGATTACCTTCAGAATGAAACACGAAACATTAAAGCCAAAGCAAAAATATCTGGAGAGAGCGAACCATTTCGTTAACTAAAGAATGGTTCCGGTTGCCTTTGCGTTTTGAAATAAAAACTCCTTTCAACGAGTCTGCAATGCGGATGATAAAATTAGACTTCTAACGAGAGCGTTGACACCTTTCTTTGGATGAATACAAATATTTCCTTGGTTTTAGAATCATTAATTCCCTGCTTACAAACATTTCCTTGTTTTAAGCACCTGTAACTCCCTTTAACCCGCCCTTTGTCAAACAAACAAAAACTTTCCAAAAAGGCGATTTGGTTTTCGGACCCCAGCGTGGTTTGGTCAGACTCGATTAATTGAATGATCACAAAGATTCATACTAGCCCCTATTGCCTCAAGTGCAACAGAGACCATTGCATATCAAAGAGTAGACCGGGGGGCGCGGTAATGGTAGGGAAGACGTGCCCTAAAGATATGGATAAGGATTATACAGCCTACCGAGTATGCACCCTATATTAAGGGGGATGCGCTAAGGTAGGTAAGGTAGGTAAGTAGGTTCTAACGTATGCAGTTGTATTGCTGATTCTAATGATTATAATTCTGTAAAGCCATATTAGCTACGGCCACGTCTCATATTTGAATCAACATACAACCTGACACTGACCTGCAAATTGCAAAAAAAAGGTAAGAAAATTTGAATTTCGCGGGCTACCTTAGCGCATCCTCCTTAAGCAATGGAATTTTGAAGTGGGTGGGGCGGTTTTATTTTCGTATTGCCCATTAATAAATCTTATAAAAATAACTTCCCAATTTTATTTTCCACCTACTCAGCAGAAGTTACCCCAATATTAATTGGATCCTAACTACGTTTAACGAAATCATTTCTCCATTTCTTTTTCAACTTTCGATCACGTACAGACCTCAGGAAGATTAGAAAATTAAAGTAATTGCTATAATTGGACTTACCGACGACGTTGAGTTGAAAAGCCAGAGACATCTTCGGTTCGGTATTGACTTGACACTCGTAGATACCTGCGTCCCTTTCTTGCGGGAACTTTATTTGGAGCGTCCAGTTTTCTGACTTTTCTGGTCTAATCACCTGGGGAGAAATGACAATTGATTTTATTTCTGTATAGGTTTATACAAACAGTCTGACAATCAGTCTTACCAAGGGGTATCGTATTACCCAGTTAATGGGTTGTGGAGGTCAGATAGGCAGTCGCTCCATGTAAAATAATGATATTCAGCTGCATCCGGTTAGACTGGAAGCCGACCCCAACATAGTTGGGAAAAGGATAGGCAGATTGATAGGTTTATACAAACACTTCCATCATATGACCGTATCTATCTGATTACTCTGAGAAGAAAGGCCGAAACAAACTCAGAAGTCACAGTCTCTTTTAAAGTCCAGACATAATCTTGGTCAGATCATGTGAAGACCTTGTAGATTGGTGTCTGAAATGGTCTTTTGAGGATATAACCACACAGATTGAGTGGACATGTCTAGTCAGTGCACGCATTTTTCAGTAATCTTGCAGCTCAACTCAGAACTTAAGGAGCTCAGAAAGATTTGGTTGGTGTTTGAACTGAACTTTAAAGGAGTATTTTAGCTAAAGTTATAGACTGTTCAGGACAAGATGGGTTTTTGGTAAATGTCAAATGCTCTTCGAGATTTCAAATGAAAGTTACTTATTTGAGGCTTAGCATTGCCATACAACGTAGCAATGCCGCCAGTCGCTTGGGTACCTTACCAGTCGACAGCGATGCGGAGGAATTTTTCGACGCCATATTTTAGTTTTTTAATAGTTTTAGGTTATGTTTTGAATATATAATAATTATATTTGTATCTTATTTGATAATTATTGTTATTATAACTTTTTATATACCTACCTGATAAAACTGTTTACTATACACTGCACCGAGAACGAGACGTCAACGAGAAAACTGATGACGGCGTCGAAGTAGCGACAATACATTTACTATGGCCGAATGAATGTCGTTTCTTGTTGACGTCCCGTTCCCGGTGCGGCGGACGAACAGTATTTGCTTATAAAAAAAAGTGTAAAACGTTATTTTTGCACTTATCGTACAACCCGTCCTTTCCAGAACAGACTTTATCCAGTAAATCTAAACTTTAAGATAGCAACACGAGATCTTTAGTTCCTAGTTTGAGTTAGGTTCGGTTCCTTCCCAGATTCAATTTGCAGATTGTATCGCAATGTAATGAAGCCAAGCGTTATCTGCACTTAACGGGGGGTTATCCGAATTTTACCTGTTTTAGAATCAATTTTAAATGGTCAAATTATTGTATTAAGGTCCTGAAAAAAATATATGCCATAGATACATCCTTTCTTTAGGGAAATTAACGGTTCAAAACACGATAAATTGTAATTTCCTCGATGAAAAAAAAATCCGAAACATAGTCGATTTCAAAACCATTTTCCGTTTCATTTCCTAATTACAGCATAAAATTATATGAAAATTGCATGTACCATGAGGTAATCGTATTTCAGAGGGAATTTAACGGTTGGATTTTTGAGTTTGATAGATTTTTTTTAAATAAACTCAAAATTAGTAAATTTGGCTAAATCCGCTCGCGGTCAGAGTCCTGCGGGACGTCATCGAGGTTGGACCTGTGTCAAAATTTTTAAAAATTCGCTCTCCCTGCTGTTGTTCAAAAAAATTCAAACAAAAGACGAACACATTAGATATGAAATTGCGACAGCTCAGAAAAAATATCTCGTAATTATATTATAGTTTTAATTCATAATATCATTTTCGAAAATGTGATTATTTATATGTGGTATGATGACGTTTAATTGTCATCTTACGATAGTGTTAAGACACATTGCAAATTATTATCGATAAAATTATAGTCAAGCGCGAGTACTTTATAATTTTTTATCGTGGTCCTTTATGAAGAAGTTATAAAACACATTTTTCTAAGATTTTTCATCAGATTCATCCACATTAGTATTTTCACTCTCCATCGAACTGTCTTCACTACTAGTCTGCTACCATATCCTACATAAATTACACATAATATAAATACAATGTGTCCGGTTGTCGGTTGGATACTAATAATAATCAAATTTTACTCTGGCAACAACAGCGAAAATTAGAAAAAAATAAAAATGTGCGGTCGGGGACCACCGTCAGGAATGAAGTTCCTTATAACGTATGATTTAAAACACAAACACAAAATTTTCACATCCGCCATCTTGAATTTTCATTATGACTTCATTACCGGCTTTGGCTCCCTCAAAAACCATAAAAA